>OY856412.1:800104591-801304591 GCA_963693085.1 Alisma plantago-aquatica
ATCCATAAATGGTTTCTACCTCAAAATTGATGAACACTATCACATAAGGCAGTTAACATAATAAAATTCTCCGGTTCAGACTCAGTGCATCTTATGATCTCCTATCTATGTTGCTTGCCCTAACTACCATCTACATGGAAGAAGTTCTCCTAGTATTAATGAGTGAGGAGAAAATCACGGAGGCCTACCAATTCGAGCAACGGGTGGATGGAATGGGTGGCTCATGAAAGAAATGGAAGCATTATACGGCTTTAACATGCATAAAACATTAATGACCTAAATGATGCATATGCAAGTGAAAATGCCCTAATGCCTACATTTGGGTGGAATGATGCATGCATTATCATCCCGTCTCAAGGTGAGATGGAATATCTAGGAGAACTACATCATGTCCTTATTCTTCTTAAGATGCAGGTGAGACTATGTTCCTTTCTCCCTCTCATTCTACTTGCTTCTCACTACTTTTTTTTGTCAAAATTTTTTTTTCTTTCTCTTGTTCTTTTTCTTCAAGCCCTTATTTTCATAGCTGACAATGAATTGTTTGTCGGGCTCACTTATTGCTGCATAACTTATACATTTGAAACATTCAGAAGGTATGGAACAAGTTCATCACCTTTTATGTTCAGAAGACATAAGATGCAAGATGTACTTTATGCACAAAAATGTGAATGCAGTTACAAAATGATGATTATGCAACTAAATGACACGAACCTAAGGATAATGTGCATGTATAACTTATCTATTCTTTTTTTCATGCAAATTATGTGAAAATAGTTGCAATTCAATACCTATCTACATGGAATGCAATCAAAGAAATTAAAACCGTAATGTGCTTCTAGTTCTTTAGGTGGATTATGAAAACAATGGAGTGGATAGATCACAAGACTAATGGACCGAACCTTTGAAAATTATTATGTGTCCCTCCTTACTGACCTGTGTAGTAATTAAGAGGTTTCTCTCTCTTATTTCAAATTAAAGTCTCATTATCCTTTGGTCAGTTTAGGCTCAAACAACCAGTTCCGTCCAATTTTCATGAATCATAGGAATGTATAGTTGTGATTTCCTATTTTAGAGTTGACAAACCCAATTATTTCCTTAAGTTATGTGCTCAAAGTTAAACAACACTAGCTTGCAAAACACTAAATTTTTTTAAAATTTTCCATTGATTCCCATGTACAAGCAACGAGATGACACATGACTTAAGACATCCACAATTACACTAGATAGAGTGTGGATCCTACAAACAAACTAAGAACTAAGAAAAAAAACAATAAAAACTTAAAAACTGAGAAAACTAAAGGATAGAGCTATTCCAACTCCCCCCTAAGATTGAATTCGACTATGGTCTCATAGTCAAAAACAACCTTAAAAGGTGGAACAGAGATACCAATCATTCTTCAGGAGGAGGCGGGTACTGCGGTGCCATGGGGTCCCAAGATGGGTACTTCCCCTGAAAGCTCGAATCGTACTGGGGCATTGGTGGAGGTTGTGGATACCCCCAAAAATAATTCTGGCTCCAATAAAGATCGTAGAAGGGCTGCTGCTGCATCTCCATCCTATGCAACTTGTCGTGGATGTGCTGTTGGTTGTCGAGGAGGAGGCGCTCATTCTCGGAAATAGCCCTCTGATTATCTAACAGCCAGTTCTTTGTATCTTGAATACCGACATATGAAGCTGTATGCTGCTGCTGCGTCTGATGAATCTCCTACAACATTGTATACATCCCCTGCATGGAGTAGGCATCCTCTCCTTGATAAGAGGGATGTGGTGGCGGAGGCTGTGAAGATGAAGATGCACCCGGATGCATGCGGGGACGCTTCCTAGGTGCCACTCGTGCGCGAAGAGGGGTGAAAGCCTCCTCTTCCTCTTTAGGCTCGTCGTCGTCATTGTCATCATTGCCACCGTCTTCATCTGAGTCATCAATGGCTATGATGGGCCACCTGAAATGCTGAGCGCCCTCGATGTTGAAGACGGGGTCTGGAAGTGAACACTCTTGATATGCTTGATTGACATGGCAGTGAGCATATGTCAAGCCATCATGAAGTAGAATGAGGTTGGAGCAGTGCAGATGCTGCAAGTTGACCTTGCTCCTGTTGGAGAGGGGAGTAAGCTGGGAGAAATTTAACCCAAGATAGTGGGCCAGCAGTGTGATGAGCCCTCCAAGGTGGATTGGAGCCTTCCGCCTACTCCTCTTTACAGCCAACACACACGTTAAGAAGAACACGCCCCAATTGCACTCCTCGCGCTTCAACAATTTATATAGAAAAAATAAATCTGACTCTTGAAATTTACTGAGAGACAGATCGCCATGAGTGAACAGCATGGTGCAGAGCATTCAGTACAGAATCTGCACAAACAGATGCTCAAAATCTGCAACTGCGGCATTATGGTAGCTCACGGATTTGCCAGGGGGCGCAATCACTAGCTCGGTGAAAATAGCATCATAGTTAGTCTGGTTGTCTGGCCTCCGGTACTAGTCTCTCCCATGATTCCAGTTGTAGATGGAATTGAACTGCCTGAGGGTGAGAGTGTAATCGTTGTTGTATAACCGAGAAAGAAACACGGCCCTTGATCCATTCCCGATCAGTGGTGATGACGTCGTTTGGCACGACACATATGTCCAACGACACTATGAACTCTGCCACTAGCTCCTTGTATGTCGGCCATTCACCGAAGAATGGTTGGACATCGGCGTGGAATTCCATCTCATCGGGCTTCCAGCCCGTATGCCTTGCCTGCCCCTTGAGAATGTAGGCAAGATTGGGCTTGAACCCAAGATAACGAACATGTCCTGATCGACGTAGTGGGTCGACTCTATCTTTCTCTTCATCATCTCCTCGTACACCTTCCGGATCTCCGCGGAAGGATGGACAATCCTCGGACGAGGAATTGATGCAGTAGGTGGAGGAATGAACTCGGGGATCTCCATAGGATCTGCCCGTGAAGAAGATGCATCAGCTGTACGCACCATCATCGCAAAGAAAGAAGGTAAAGAAGACGGAGCTCGGTGAAGATCGGAGAAGACAATCTCCACTCGGTGAAGGATCGGGGAAGAACTCGCTCCTTGGATGCTCGTAGCCGGGATCTGATTGCACATCAAGATGCAAGGTACAAGTGGAGGAGAAAGGCTCGGAAGGTGTGATGTCATATGACAACAAGCCCTCCCTTTTATAGATGAGGTCGTCACTCCTGTGCACCCGTCGATACCATTGACGCGGGTCGATGGTATCGACACCTATAGCACAATCCGATCTTCTGCTAGTATCGACTGCTGTCGATAGCCCAATGTAGGGGCCCAGATCGATGACGCATCGATACCATCGACATGGGTCGATGGTATCGACCCATCCCACAGATCGACTCTCTTGATGTAGCGATCACTGTTGATTTCCTCTCGCGGATTGGTGACATGTCACGTCGATACTATCGACTGCTGCTTAGGGCAAACACCCTCGCGAGGCCCGGCTGCCACTTTTTGTGTGTAACTGGGTTGATACCATCGATAGGCCCGTCGATGGTATCGACTTCACTGAGACAAATTCGTCTGAATATCTCTAGAGATCTCACGAGTATCGACAGCCATGTCGATACTATCGACTCCATTTTGGCGAGCAACCTAATGGCAGGTCGATACCATCGACGAGGCCGTTGATAGTATCGACTCAGAACGATTTCTGCAGCCACCTAACTATACCCCTATCGATACCATCGACACAAGGGTCGATGGTATCGACCCTGACTCAGTACTACACATTAAATAAACGATTAAGGTATCTTGTTTACACTAAAATTACTATAAAATCAAACTAACTTACAAATGTGAAAGAAACTAAACAAAACTACCAATGGCTGGGTTGCCTCCCAACAAGCGCCCTTATTTAACATCTTAGGCTAGACAAAATAAAGCTCCTCATGCATCTGGAAGCGCAATGAGTTTGACATCATTCACTTTCCTTGTGTAATCCTCACCGAAATACAACTTCAATCATTGCCCATTAACCAAGAATGTTGTCTCACCATCACGCGCCATGATTGTGCCATGTGGCCTGACCTCCTCTACGGTGAAAGGTCAACTCCATCGGGATTTCAATTTCCCGGGATGCAACATCAACCTGGAGTTGAACAAGAGTACACGATCTCCCTTCTTGAAGACACACATATGAATATGTTGATCGTGAATCAGCTTTGTTCGTTCCTTGTAGATCCACGAGCTTTCATATGCGTTCAACCTCAGCTCGTCAAGTTCATTTAGCTCTAACGCACGTTTCTTTCCAGCTTCATCATATAGCTCAAATTCAACTTCCTCAGTGCCCAATGCGCCTTATGCTCCAACTCCACCGACAAATGGCAGGCCCGACTGTAAGCCAACCTAAAAGGCGTAGTGCCTATAGGTGTCTTAAACGCCGCCCTGTACGCCCACAAAGTGTCCGACAGCAAGGTGCTCTAGTTTTTTCTCGTCGAAGCCACAGTGCGCTCCAAGATCTTCTTAATTTCCCTATTGGAGACTTCCACTTGCCCCTGTGTGTGCGGGTGGTACGGGGTACCAATGTTATGCTTTACATCATACTTTTTCAACAATGCCGCGAACTTCTGATTTCGGAAATGTGTACCTCCATCACTAATAATCATTCTTGGTACACCAAACCTACAGAAAATGTATTCTTTGATAAACATGCACACTACGACAACATCATTAGTCCTAGTGGGTATTGCCTCTACCCACTTCGATACATAGTCAACAGCTAATAGAATGTACAAGTTAGAATTGGAGGACACAAAGGGTCCCATAAAATCAATACCCCACAGATCGAACACCTCGACCTCTTGAAATACATCGAGGGGCATCTCCTGTCTTTTTGAAATGTTACCTGCCCGTTGGCAGGAATCACATCGCCGCACATAGTCATATGCATCCCTGAGCAAAGTAGGCCAGTAAAGGCCACTCTTAAGTACCTTGGCCGCAGTTTGAGAACTAGCATGGTGGCCACCCGTCGGTAGAGTATGGCAATGACGAAGGACACTTTCATATTCCACCTCCGGTACACACCTACGCAACACACCATCCCTACACTGCTTCAACAGAATAGGGTCATCCCAGAAATAATAACACAAAGAATGGAAAATTTTCTTTTTTCTCTTGGTATGTCCAATCATCCGGGATAACTTTGCAGGAAAGATAATTAACAATGTAAGAAAACCAACTATCTTTCGATTTCACAAATAGAAGTTGTTCATCAGGAAACGTCTCCGTAATGGGTATATGCACGTCCTTCTCATCTACCCTTTCCAACCTAGACAAGTGGTCCGCAACCACATTTTCTATGCCCGCGTTATCTTTGATTTCAATATCAAATTCTTATAACAGTAGGATCCACCTAATCAGTCTAGTTTTGGCATCCTTTTTCTCCATCAAGTACTTAATGGCAGCGTGGTCCATCCATACCACAACTTTAGACCCTACAAGATATTGTCGAAATTTTTCAAAAGCAAAAACAATGGCGAGAAGTTCTTTTTTGGTTGTCGTGTAATTCAGTTGTGCTTCATTTAAGGTTTTGGACGCATAGAAAATCACAGCGGGTTTATTGTCCACACATTGTCCCAAACTACCCCCACTGCAAAATCCGATGCATCATACATCAGTTCGAACGACTTTGTCCAATCCGGTGTTTGCACAACCGATGCGGAAATCAATTTTTCTTTGAGCACATTAAACACATTTAAGCACTTTTCATTAAAATCAAACACAACATCCTTCTCCAGCAGCTCAGATAATGTTTTGGCGATTTTTGAGAAATCTTTTATAAATCGGTGATAAAACCCAGCATGACCTAGAAAACTCCTTACCCCTTTTACCGAATTCGTTGGGGGCAATTTGGAAATAACTTCAATCTTCACCGGATCTACCTCCAACCCCTTGATAGACACTTTATGTCCAAGAACGATCCCTTCGCTAACCATCATATGACATTTTTCCCAACTGAGAACCAAATGCGTGTCCTCACATCGTTGCAAAACTTTGTCCAAATTGTATAAACATTCGTCGAAAGACGCACCATGGATGGAGAAATCATCCATAAAGACTTCCAAACAACATTCAACCATATCAGAGAAAATGGCAAGCATGCAACACTGAAAGGTTGCCGGTGCGTTACACAAACCGAAGGGCATACGGTAGTATGCAAAGGTTCCATAAGGACAAGTGAAGGTGGACTTCTCTTAGTCCTTAGGATCAATGGAAATATGATTGTAGCCCGAATAACCATCGAGAAAATAAAAATGAGATCGACCTGCCAATCGCTCTAAAATATGATCAATGAATGGGAGAGGAAAATGATCCTTAAGCGTAGCAGCATTCAATCTACGGTAGTCTATACATACAAGCCACCTGGTTACCAGACGGGTCGTGACTGGCTCATTCAACAAGTTATGTGTAACAGTAATTCCCCCATTTTTAGGGACTACTTGTGTAGGACTCACCCACGTCGAGTCGGATATGGCATAGATGATACCTGTAGAAAGGAGCTTGATCACCTCCTTCTTGACGACCTCCATCATGCTAGGATTTAGTCGGCGCTGTGGCTGAATTACCGGTTTGGCTCCTTCCTCGAGCCAGATCTTGTGCTGGCACAAAGTAGGGGAAATCCCCTTAATGTCTACTACCGACCACCCGAATGCACCTCGGTGGTTCTTCAGCATGATCAGCAGTTGATCCTCCTCTTCGGCACTCAGATATGTTGAAATAATCACTGTCAGCTTTTCACCTTCATCTAGAAATGCATATTTCAAGTGCGGTGGCAATGACTTCAATTCTAAATCTGGCGGGATGATTAAGGATGACTGAAGTGGTGGTGGGAGTTCTCCAAGGTCTTCATAGTACCTAGGGTAGAAACACGGCATCACCTGAAGCATCTTGGCACACTCTTGAAATGACTTGCTTCTCATCCAATCATGTGTTATGTTAACCAGGCAGGCTTCAAGAGGCAGTTTCAGATATGCATTAAAGACAAAACTTACTATGGCCTCATCTTCAGTAGAAGGCGGAATGTCCTCCTCTTCATCATTGGGAAAACCCACAGCCTTACTAAGAGACACAACCTTGGTCTACTCCATTATGTCTACAGCCAGTGTCCCTTTTTCTACTTTAGTCATTACATGAGCCATATCTAGAAATGGTTTCCCTAGACAAATAGTAATATTCTGATCAAAGTGCTTCATCATGCGGCATTGCTCCTTTACTTTATATGGCATAGTGCTTGAGGGCATGACCATTTCAAACTGATCATTGGCGATACCCAAGGTCAAACGACCTCTCCCCATCCCAAGTATCATGTCAGCAGTGGCTTGGAAGGGTTGTCCAAGGAGTAGCTCATTACCGAGTTCATCTTGCATTTCCATTACAACAAAGTCTGCTGAAAATACAAACCGATCAACTTTCACCAACACATCTTTGCAAATACCATACGGTTTTACCACGGAATTATCCGCCAACTGTATTGTCATATTACTCGGCCTTGATTCTTTCAATCCCAATTTCTTGAACGTAGAGAGAGGCATCAGATTTATGCTTGCCCCAGAATCACACAGTGCTTCGCCGAATTTCACCTTACCAATGTAACATGAAATATTGAAGCAGCCTGGATCCTGCCTTTTAGGTGGTAATGTGCCCATGATGAAGGCACTCACCTGCTCCTTGAGAACCACAACCTCAGTATCAGAGATTTTCCTTTTCTTTGTGATGATGTCTTTCAAAAATTTCCCGTAGGAGGGTATCTGTTCGATTGCTTCTAAAAGAGGAATATTGACCGACAACTTCCTAAAGCTATCTAGAAACTTCTTTCATTAAGCGTCCACTTTCTTGGCTTTCATGCTATTGGGGTATGGGATCGGGACAGTCTATTCCCTTTGATGTGGTGGCACATATGGCGTCCTCTTCTGTGTCTCCTCCTCAACAATTGATTTGGATGTGACTTTCTCCACTACATCCTCTACCGGCTCGGTGATTGGAATTTGAACATCCTCAGTGGCCTCACCTATGGTTTCTGGTTGGTGTATGCTCGATTCATCAGCCCTGGGGTTTAAAATCATCTTACCGCTCCTTAGTAAGATTGCCTTAGCCTGTTGGTTTCCTCCTGGAATGTTTGTATTACCCGGAAAACCTTGTTGCACTGGCTTCTTCAGATTTTCTATCTCAGCTGCCATCTGCGCCAAAGATGTCTCTATCATCCTCATCTGAGCCCCATGGCTTTGTAGGGTCTTCCCAAATTGGTTCATGAATTCCCCTTGTTGCTTGATCTGCTGACCAAACGTGCTCATTAGTTCTTGATTTTGCTTGATTACTTGGTTGAGTAACTCATTGCTCTTATCCTCCGCCACCGGTTGGGGTTTTGCGTCGGGGTCCTGCAAGAAATTATTTGGATCCTTCTAGGAAAATTTCTTATCTTTCCTCCATGAATAATCATTGTTTCTGTACCCCTACTGTTGGCACATGAACTTTACATGAGCCTCATCATCTGATTCTGTGTCTTCTTTTGCAAGCAGTTTCTTTGCTAGAAGGTCCATCTTCTCATTTAGTTCTTTGATGGCCTTTGACTCCCCTGCAACCCGAACATGCTCTACGACGTCTCTATCGCCACAAGATTTATTCTTATCCATGTTCTTCCAAATTTCCCAACACCTCGTTCTTGTGTTGTTTAAGAAGAAACCTGAACCTACGGAGTCTAAGTTACTTCTATCATGCTCGGAGAGAGCAAAATAGAAGATTTTAACCTGCTTCTCCTTGTCAAGCCCATGATGCGGGCACCTCCTTAGCATGATCTGAAACCTTTCCCAGGTCTCAGAGTACGTCTCCCCTTCTGGCTGAAATTATGAATTTTTCTGATCATATGATTTGTCTTCTCGGGCGGAAAGAACCTTTCAAAGAACACTTCCACCATGTGGTTCCATGATTCCACATACTCATCATCAAGATTGTGTAGCCATTCACGTGCATTTCACGCCAAAGAGCTGGGAAATAGCTTCAAGTACAACGTCTCTTGTGGAAACCTGTCTATCTTGATCATGTCGTAGTTCTCCACGAACTGACTTATGTGCGTCACCGAATCTTCGTTTTTAAGCCCATGAAATGTATTTGACTTGACCAAGTTGATTAATGCAGGATCAATCTTATAAGTCAGAATATTGATCGTCTGCTTCTTTATTGGCCACTTTGAAGTGGATGAGGAATAAGCCTTTATCTTCTCCCATATCGTCTGCTCTTCTGCCATGGCTTCTGGTTCAGAATCTGAATCTATTTCGTTTGGTTGGTCTTGAATACAGTTCTTCTCGTTGTCTGGTCCCGACAATGGAACCTATGGTTATTGCTGCATGTAGTCGGTGCCACGCGTCCTCACCATACACCAGTACCTGCAAGATGATATTTTCAATTCAGTACCGTGCTAGACGATTTCAATAATATGAAAGATAAAGCTATGAATTTCTCAAATGATAATTAAAATAGTAAAATAAAAATGTGGCCTTGAATGGCCGCTTGTAACACTCGTAGTGCCGACAATTATCGTGTCCCCAACAACGGCGCCAAAAACTTGACACAATTTTACCGTGCGTATAACACAAGTGCACACGTCAAAGTAGTATAGGCCCTTGTGAGGCCCGAGTCAAACTTTGGGACACTGAATTATCGATAGACTACTACTAACTACTCGCAATCAGCTAGACTAGTAAAAAAGTTATAATAATTGTTTTAAAAATAAAATAAAATAAAATAAAATAAAACAAAGCAATCGATTAAATGTTTAGTTTAATCAATTCAGATGGAGATCTTTAGGGTTGCGGTTTCACCGCAGGTTTTCATTGTATGAATTTCCATATAGTTACTCAGGTTCATTTCTCAATCCGGGTAGTGGCATGTAGTCAGAATTGTCCACTGTCGTGGTACAATTCACTACCTATGTCTAGGTCAGTTCCACTGTCGTAGTAACCTATACCCTAAACTAGGTGCATTAGAATCGACCTCTGGGTTTCCACCATTAACCTTACATCACCTTGTTCAAGGGATTTGTTAATTCATGTGAATTTCGTCTCTTTTCAACCGTTAATTCTTCTTTCAAAGTAATTAAAGGCATTAGATTATCATTATGGTGATCAAGCATAACAATATAATCGAGAAAATGAAGTCATACCATGGATTTAAGAGATAAATTATGAATTACTATGATAAAAATGTCATACAATGCTTCCCCGGGCTACTCCCGGTCCTAAAGATAAAGGGGATTAGCCCCACATGTTCATCTCAGAGCAAAACATGGTTGAGAATAGGGGAAACATGGAGAAAAACGTGAATGAGTAATGAAACCCCTGAACGGAGAAGATCCAAGAATTCCTTGGTGGATAATGCACGATCTACAGCATGTCGGCGGTGGAAAACGTCTTCTTTGGCTTCCAGAACGGTCGGGGTGTGCTTCTGGGCTCCGTTCTTCTCTCCACACCTTCTCGGGACGTGTGCAGCGGCTAATGACGTGATCCTCTGCTCTTGGCTGCCGTCATTAGGTATAATCACCGAGTTAGGTTGCAAAAATATCACACCCATCAGATTTGGATCGATCTGAAACAAACTTTAATCTGATGGTGTTGATACCATCGACGCAAGTCGATGGTATCGACACTGCGCGATATCGACAAGTCTTCTTTTCTTCTCTTCGTTGTGCCTGATGCTGAATCGATACCATCGACACGGTTCGATGGTATCGACACCCTGAGGTGTCAGTTTTATCCCTTTTCCGTTGCTGAATCTTCTTATGTTGATAGTATCGTCTTTTGGGTCGATAGTATTGACTGTCTGCTCGCCAGCAACCTGATGGTAACTCGATACCATCGACATCTCTGTCGATGGTATCGACTCTGTGCTGCTCCTTGCGGCTGGCTTCCTGTGGCTGTGTCGATAGTATCGATAGCCGTCATTGGTATCGATAGCTGTCGATGGTATCGACAGCTGCAGATATGTGTTTTTCCTGAAATTTCAAAACAAAACCACATAAGCCGACATAAAACCTATCATTGTAATCATTTATACTCAAAACAATAAAATACGGGAAATTTGACACTGAGAAGGGTCATAGACTAAAGTAAGTGAATTATGCAATATTAACCGCCAACATGACCAATAAATGCATAAAACACAAGTAAAACAAGTCTATAAATGCGACTCAAAATCATCGCATCAATCAACCATGGTCCAAAAACAAAATGTTTTCACCCCCATCATAAGCAATCCTCTCAAATGCTTTCCTTGATTGATCTTCCTCCCATGGGTCATGCGAGCTTCATAAGTCTTTTTCAACAATTCTCTCTCATTGGGGATCATCATCATAGATCTTAATCAGCCTTAAGACCCTCAGAAATCTCATGCCATAGCTTTTCTGTCTCTTGAGGAATGGGTCTTCATAGGCACCAAAGAGAGGGGTCTCAATCATATCCATTTTCTCATGCGAAGTAGGGGGAGTATGTGATAGTTGTGGTGGTGGCATCAGTGTTGATGGTCGTTGGACTTTAGGTGGAGGAGGGCATTGAGGTTGGAAGGTGAATTGGTGGGAGGGTTGTGGTGATGGTGATGGTAGAATGAATTGAGGTTGGAAAGTGAAGTGGTGGGAAGGTTGCAGCAATGGAGGTGGTGGAGGTGTCTAAGGCTTTGGATAGCCTTAGAGGTAGTGTGGTGGAGGAAATGGATGGGTTTGTGCATTTTGGCCTTCCATCTTATCTTCTCCGAGTGGCTTGTCACATGCATAAGGAACAACCAAACAAAAGAAAGCAAGTTAGCAAACCAATATACACAAAGAATGCAAAGAGTAATGAATAAAGAATAGCAATGATGAGGGTAGTAGGAAAAGTCAAAGCAAAACTAACTAGCTAGGTCGAGTGCCTCTATCCCCGGTAACAATGCCAGAAATCTTGGTGCGCTCCCGCCAATGATGGTACACACTACTCAATTTGAAGTTTTGAATAGATGCAACCCCACGGACGGAAGCGCACATGTGGATTCACTTTCAAAATTTATAAAACCTAACTTAACATCTGCTTATACTATAACAGCTACACCCGCAAGCGCACAGGTTCATGTCATAGTATAGGAAGGTGGCAAGTATAGGGTCGATCCACAGGGAA
Source organism: Alisma plantago-aquatica (assembly GCA_963693085.1). Taxonomy (NCBI): domain Eukaryota; kingdom Viridiplantae; phylum Streptophyta; class Magnoliopsida; order Alismatales; family Alismataceae; genus Alisma; species Alisma plantago-aquatica. The sequence goes on from OY856412.1 coordinate 800,116,748, forward strand.
AAGAGGGGGCACTAGAGCTAGATTTAGTTTGGCTAGGTTCCTACTGCGGAGACTAGGGTTAATGATTTAAATGTGATTTGATTGTTAACTAAGGATGAACAAGAAAGCAATTAAAGGCAAGAATGAATCTATGTTAACACTAGACTAGATTAAGGCTAAACATGCAAGAAAGGATCAAGCTAAGCATGAAAGAGCAAACTACACTAAGGAAAGCAAGAGAAAAAGAGCAACTAAAGAGCTAAAATAGCATGAACAAGACAAGAGCAAAGCAAGAAGCTAATTAAGCAACAAAAGAGCCAATTAAGCTAAGCAAGCACAAAACTAGGGTTTTAAGCAGTAAAGAGAGGTATGGGCTGTTTAGGGGTATGAACTAATCACTTAAGTTGGGGGGTGACATATGAACATTATGATTCCATTTATATTATCCAAACCAAACAACCAGTAAGAGTCTAATGAATTAACCTAAGCTACTAACTGGCCATGGATATACTAGGTTGTGTATAGGGGAATTAGTCCCTAACACCCCCTACTACCCTTACGAAGCTCAATTGGGTTAGGGATTAGGCTCAATTCAAGTAGAGTCTAATCAGGCCTAGGTTTCTCGATTAGACATTTCTAGGACAATTAGGGGCCAAGGGTAGTAATGGGGTGGTGAAATTATGGTTTTCGACCCCAATTCCCCCACATTCTACCCTTGAGAAGGCTCCATGCTAATTGCACTAGAATTATCCAATATAGCTACTTAGATCTCTCACTTAACTTTATAGAGATTGATTAGGATGTAGGAAGATGGGAGGCAAACTAGGGATCCAATAATTGGACCTAGGGGCAAATCCCAAAAATTCACACATATAAGCAATTGGCGTAAATTCCCAGGTGATTTCACACACAAACCAACAAGCAATCCATGGAGAATGAGATAGAAATAGAATATAATCATTAACAAATGGAATTACAACGTTTACATGTCATTTTCACCCAAGATGGTATCAAAGTAACATAATTTCCCCCAAACAGCCCACCCAAGGTGCCTAGCTACTCATAACAAATCAAAATACAAAAAGAAAGGAGATAGAGGAAGAAGTAGCCATGGAGCTCGATGTAGATGAGGAATCTCCTCCCTCCAGCTACTGTAAGGACGTCCTCCTCCTTCTCCTTGGATGGAATGGAGTGGGATGATGGTGGGAAGTGGATGGAAGGCTTAGATATGGGGGGTTATGTGGTGGAAATGGTGAAATGGAGTGGATTTGAGGTGGAGGTGAAGTGGAATGGAGTGGAGGTGACAAGGGAGCAAAAATGGGACTATTAGCAGCCAAACCCCCTAACCCCCAGCCGCCACTAGGGCTTATATAGGGATCTAGTGGGTCTAGGGTTAAGTTAGGGGTAAAATAGAGAAATCAGTGGAAAAATGGGTAAGGTTTGTGAGTAGCACGGCCGTGGTGGGTAGGGTAGACCACGGACGTGGTGGATGGGCATGGTCGTGGGTTTATTCCATCAAAGTTAATAGGGTTTTGGTCGATTTTGGGCTGAAATGGCCACGACCGTGGTGGTCACCACGATCGTGGTGGGTTGAGGGTAGCACGGTCGTGGTGGGATCTGGTAGCATGGTCGTGTTGTGTGGAACGACCGTGGTGGAGATGGTAGCACGACCGTGCTACGTGGCACGACCGTGGTGGGTGGTCATAGAACGGTCGTGCTGCGTGGCACGGCCGTGGTAGAGTATGCTCTGCAGCTGCTTCAAAATTTAGATTTTTCCTGTGATTTCTTCATTTGCAGCACGACCGTTCTGTGTTACCACGACCGTGCTGGGGGATTTTCTTTCACTTTGAGCTTCAAACTTCGTTATCCATGGACTTCTTTTCTTAATCTTGGCTCTTGGCCACCAAGGGTAGGTTGGGGGAGCTCTGGAGCCTTCTTTGGGCCCCTCCATCTCTCTCGTCCATCCAAGTGTGGTCCAAGTACTTGAAAAACATGCAAATAATGTCCATAAGTGCATTTTACACAAATATGCATATTAAGGGAAATAACATGTAATCTAATAGGTATAGATGTGATTGAAATGCAAAAAGCTACAAGATGAAGCCCTAAAATAGGGATGAATCACCACCCCAAACTTGAAACATACTTGTCCTCAAGTATGCTCCAACTCAATCTCTCTATAAATCTTCTACAAATAAGAAATGACATATGCAATGTAAAAGATGATTATTGCTGAATGGTACCAAAGATGAGTAAGTACATGCATTCCACCTCTCTGCTCTCATGCTTTCACAATCCAATCATGAAATGAGTACAAAGCATATGAACTTCAAATATAGCGCATAGAATACACAAGTTATCCATATTTCTTCCATAATGTTCCGGGTAAACTTTTTCATGATGGTGTTAATCAAGGATGACTAGGAGTATTGTTTCACATTTATGCATTCAATCTTATGTTTCAAATCAAAAGACCCACGTGGTTGCAAAAAAAGGCAAAATGAGCTAGGTTTGATGTTTCCTAGATCAATGGGTATGAAAGTGGAAGAAAGGGTTGTGGTAAGATTTTTGGAGTGTTTTTACACACTCATCTTTTCTTTATTTGAATGCTCTTAAACAGGAGCATCCTTTTATTTTATTTTTGCATTTTTTTCTTTTCCCTTGGGGTAGGTAGGGAATATGTTGATGGGAGTGAAGCAGTGAGATGTATATGTGGCCATCACAAACTTTTGGAGGTGGGCACGACTAATATGTGCACTTTGGCATCCTTTCATGAGGCAGAGGGGTAAGAAGATGGTGAGTGAAAAGTCTGGTCAAAGAGGGGTCATAGGTATGATTCTCCACATAAGACATCCTGCATGAAAATTAATCCAATACTTCATCCTAGATATCACACCACATGAATGAACAAGATGAAATTGATATATCAAACAAGTGATTCCACAAGCACTAAGCGTTCAAAGCTTGCTCAACTTCACAATTCATCCAAATCAATCACAATCATAAGAGAGGTGATGAACATGTAAAAAGTCAAACATTGATACCACTTAGCAACAAACAATGGTAATTCACTTGCATTTGTCAAAGGTCATCATGTTTACTTAAAACAGTAGAGATTGGGTCAAAACACACTTTTCAGACAAGAAATCTCAAATTTGGGCAAAATTGGCCAAAACTGTGCCAAATTGCCTCCAATCACATCTAATCCTATATTATTAAACTTAAAGCAGCAAACAAGAAAATCCTAGCCAGAACATGCAAAAATTACCAAAAAATCTACATGATATGCAATGCATGGCAAAAATAGCAACATTTTTGAAAATTATGCAAAAATAGCAAGGAAGCAAACTACATGGCATGCAATTATGCAAAACAAGCACACAAAGTATGGATACACAAATATGAAAGATGGTTATACTATCCAGTCATCTTGAGAAAAAACTTACAACAAGGAACATAGAAGAAAGCGGGGTAAATAGGGGCTTACCGCCCTACCAACCCAAACTTTTAAACCATGTTGTCCTCAACATGAAATAGAAGCTCATAATGGTAGGGTAAAGGGCATGGAGTCGTGGTAGATAAATGCCAAGAGGGGAGAGAGATCCCAATGTGTCCATTGAGCAGGGGATAGCCTCCATGCCCGTGGTGTGCACCACGCTTGTTTTGGAATGCATGCAACACGTCCGTGTTGTGTGGCACGAGCATGCTGATATCCTTTCCATAGCTTATCTACTGATTCACAATTTTCTCTTCATTTTTGTTCTCCTCCTTATCAATATCTTCCATGCATCACTCTCCTTCTAATGTACCTATCCTAAAATGACATAAACAACAAAAACCATCAAGCATAAAGTGTGTGTGTGTGTGTTTTCTTGGAAAGTGTAAAAGCAAAGCAAAAGTATCAAAAATTGAAGTTTGGGTGAAAAAATCCCAAAACTAGGTGGGTTGTCTCCCACAAGCACTAAGTTTCATGCCTTCATTTGGGTTTTTTGTTCTTTCACCGTCAACCATGGTCCAAAAACAAAATGTTTCACCCCCATCATAAGCAATCCTCTCAAATGCTTTCCTTGATTGATCTTCCTCCCAAGGGTCATGCGAGCTTCGTAAGTCTTTTTCAACAATTCTCTCTCCTTGGGGATAATCATCATAGATCTTAATCAACCTTAAGACCCTCAGAAATCTTATGCCATAGGTTTTCTCTCTCTTGAGGAATGGTTCTTCATAGGAACCAAAAAGAGGGGTCTCAATCATATCCATTTTCTCATGGGAAGTAGGGGGAGCATGTGATAGTTGTGGTGGTGGCATCAGTGTTGATGGTCGTTGGAATTTAGGTGGAAGAGGGCATTGAGGTTGGAAGGTGAATTTGTGGGAGGGTTGTGGTGATGGTGGTGGTAGAATTAATTGAGGTTGGAAAGTGAAGTGGTGGGAAGGTTGCGGCAATGGAGGTGGTGGAGGTGTGTAAGGCTTAGGATAGTCTTGGAGGTAGGGTGGTGGAGGAAATGGATGGGTTTGTGCATTTTGGCCTTCCATCTTGTCTTCTATGAGTGGCTTTTTACATGCACAAGGCACAACCAAAAAAAAGAAAGCAAGTTAGCAAACCAATATACACAAAGAATGCAAAGAGTAATGAATAAACAATAGCAATTATGAGGGCAGTAGAAAAAGTCAAAGAAAAACTAACTAGCTAGGTCGAGCACCTCTATCCTCGGCAACGACGCCAGAAAGCTTGGTGTGCTCCCGCCAATGGTGTTACACACTACTCAATTTGTAGTTTTGAATAGATGCAACCCCAGAGACGGAAGCGCACCTATGGATTCACTTTTGAAATTTATAAAACCTAACTTAACACCTACTTCTACTAAAAGAGCTACACGCACAAGCGCAGGGGGTCGTGTCGTAGTATAGGAAGGTGGAAAGTATAGGGTCGATCCACAGGGAAAAGAGGGGGCACTAGAGCTAGATTTAGTTTGGCTAGGTTCCTACTATGGAGACTAGGGTTAAGGGTTTAAAGGTGATTTGATTGTTAACTAAGGACGAACAAGAAAGCAATTAAAGGCAAGAATGAAATCTACGTTAACACTAGACTAGATTAAGGCTAAACATGCAAGAAAGGATTAAGCTAAGCATGAAAGAGCAAACTACACTAAGGCAAGCAAGAGCAAAAGAGCAACTAAAGAGCTAAAATAGCATGAACAAGACAAGAGCAAATCAAGAAGCTAACTAAGAAACAAAAGAGAAAATTAAGCTAAGCAAGCATAAAACTAGGGTTTTAAGCAGTAAAGAGAGGTATGGGCTGTTTAGGAGTATGAACTTATCACTTAATTTGGGGGGTGACACGTGAACATTATGATTCCATTTAGATTATTCAAACCAAACAACAAGTTAGAGTCTAATGAATTAACCTAAGCTACTAACTGTCCATGGATATACTAGGTTGTGCATAGGGGAACTAGTCCCTAACACCCCCTACTACCCTTACGAGGCTGAATTGGGTTAGGGATTAGGTTCAATTCAAGTAGAGTATAATCAAGCCTAGGTTTCTAGATTAGAAATTCCTAGGACAATTAGGGGCCGAGGGTAGTAATGGGGAGGTGAAATTAGGATTTTGGACCCCAATTCCCCCACATTCTAGTCTTGAGAAGTCTCCATGCTAATTGCAATAGAATTATCCAATCTAGCTACTTAGATCTCTCACTTAGGTTTAGAGAGATTGATTAGGATGTAAGAAGATGGGAGGAAACCTAATGATCCAAGAATTGGACCTAGGGGCCAATCCCAAAAATTCACACTTATAAGTAATTTGCCTAAATTCCTAAGTGATTTCACACACAAACCAACAAGCAATCCATGAAGAATGAGATAGAAATAGAATATAATCATTAACAAATGGAATTACAATGTTTACATGTCATTTCCCCCCAACATGGTATCAAAGTAACATAATTTCCCCCAAACAGCCCACCCAAGGGGCCTAGCTACTCATAACAAAGCAAAATACAAAAAGAAAGGAGATAGAGGAAGAAGTAGCCATGGAGCTCAGTGTAGATGAGGAATCTCTTCCCTCCAGCTACTGCAAGGACGTCCTCCTTCTTTTCCTTGGATGGAATGGAGTGGGATGATGGTGGGAAGTGGATGGAAGGCTTAGATATGGGGGATATGTTGTGGAAATTGTGAAATGGAGTGGATTTGAGGTGGAAGTGAAGTGGAATGGAGTGGAGGTGACAAGGGGGCGAAAATGGGACTCTAAGCAGCCAAACCCCCTGACCCCCAGCCAGCTACTAGGGCTTATATAGGGATCTAGGGGGTCTAGGGTTAAGTTAGGTGTAAAATGGAGAAAGCAGTGGAAAAATGGGTTGGTTTTGTGAGTAGCACAGCCGTGGTGAGTAGGGTAGACCACGACCATGGTGGATGGGCACAGTCGTGGGTTTATTCCATCAAAGTTAACAGTGTTTTGGTCAATTTTGGGCTGAAATGGCCACAGCCGTGGTGTTCACCACGACTGTGGTGGGTTGAGGGTAGCACGACCGTGGAGGCTAGACAAAAATCCATTGATGACAAAAATCTAGTAGCAGCATCAGTAGACGGTCACATGTTTTGATCGGTTGATGTCGCTCAAGGCGTTTTGGCTATCAGATCCTATACTTCCATCAGTGGAGGCTAGACATGAATCTCATTTATAGTTGGAGTTTTGATTCCCGTCAATTTATAGAGCCATGCAGTCAGGACAACCGTAGAAAGAAAAGTTGAGTCATTGGTTGGTGTCTTAGTCCCTCTATTGAATCAATGCTCTCGAAGGAGTTGTAGAATCTCTAGTGTCATCAATTTTTGGTATAGATGGACCATCAACTATTGGTATCAATGAAGTTCTAGTCTTCAAGCTGATGGCCCGCTTGGTTGTCAGTGGACATGCTTAGTTGCTTCCGTCAGTTGTTGGATGCTCCCAACCGATGAAATAATTGTTTTATATGAAACTTGCTGCTTTCATAACAAAAAGATGCAAAGTTATTTGTAATAAAAGGAAATGCTGATTAATTCAAGTAAATACTATACTTATGATATCACTCTAAGAATAATACAGGAAATGGAGGGTAAATATGCACATAACATGCACAAAATTGGATGTTATAGTCTATGCCAAGTTAGGTCAAATATGATTTTCTCATCTTTTGGATTTTTTTTTCACTTCTTAGTTACCAATAAAAATTCCATGCATTAACTTTTTTTGTATATTCTTTGTCGTACTTATGTATCCTGATCATTCATGACATATCTCCTATGGATAAGTTAGCTTCTTTCTCTCTTTTTTCCTCCCTTTTCCTCTATTTTCTTGTTGTTTGAATGACTAGTGTAATAGATGATTCAATCCACTATTTGATTCACATAGGTGGTGCATCTGTTATTTCAACTCGTACGACCTTGTTTCTTGTGAAATGAAATTGAAAGAGGGGTTGATGTTTGTTTTGAACAAGCATCTCCTTTTTATACTACTTGCAACAAGTATCATGTGTTCAGGCTCCATGAAACAAGGTTATACTACATATGTCAATCAGGACACTCATCTCATCATATGAATTAAGCTACTCTGCATTGTAATTTTAGATTTAAATAAAAGATTGATCAAAGTTTATATTCATTTAGATAGTGAATTGCTTGTTGAATCTAGTATGAGAAGTTTAGTGGGTTTTAACTTTTTTAATGAGGGATTGATATTTGTTGCAAACACGTATCTCTTATCAGTTTATTTATTTGAATAGGGATCAAGTGTAGTTATTCATGAAATAAGTGTTTCCTATTGATGTTAATCAACATTCAAACAAACATTACATATAAGGTCCAATTAGTAGTAAAATTCATGAAGTAAGGGAATCATTTGTTTAATCCAGTATCGGCCCTTGTTTCTTGTAGCTAGATAATAGTCCAAAAAGGGAATGGTATTTATTCTAAATATAATCACCAAATAATTTTTTGAACACAAATCTAGTGCCACGATACATGCAAAAAGGGTTTGAAAGCTTACATAAATGACTAATTATACAATCTAAATCTGCTATATATTCCAACAAAAAGTAAAAGTAGATGATCTATGCAGCCTAAAATTTCTTGCAGATAATATGAGACTTCTTATTGATTTGATGGGCTTGTGGCTCTTATACCAATAGTATGAAAAGGGAATGATGTTTTTTTACTAGCATCACTTATTGATATTGATGACAACAAGCATCAAATAATGTTCCTACTATTCACAACAAGTAGCACACTATTGTAGAAATCATCACATTGATTTGATCAACTTAAGGTAAAATTTATATAAAAAGTATAAAACATGATCTAATTTGAGGTCCTAGTCATGCATAGAGTACATTTCTTGTCACAACTAGTATTGGTCCTTGGTGATTGGGGGAACACTATACAAAGAGGAATGATACTTGTCGCGAACAAGTATTACAAATTTATACGTATGATAGAGATCATCAGGTTTGTTTCTACTTAATAAGTGTCAAGATATATACAACAATGATCATGTTGGTATGCCATTAGAACCTAAATTTCATACGGAAAACTAAATTGATGATGATTACCTATTTTGTTCATGCATAATTTATGTGGCTTGTTTTGCCTATTAAGGGTCTATGCTTAGTGGAAATGGATCAAACAAGGAATGATTATTGTTTCAAGCAAGAATAACCTATTCATACCATTTGTACCGAGCATCAAATTTTAATGTTACTTAGTAGCAAGTATCATACTATCGAAAACAATCACCACATTAATCTCATCATTTAACATCCAAATTCAAACAATCTTATACATGGAATCCTGATGTTTTCCCTTCTTAATTTGGCATTGTCCTCAATAAAAGGTGTTAGAATATTTTAATGATTTCTTTTTCTATATCATTGATTTCTTATACAAAGTTTGTGGTGCATGCGTTGAACTTGGTTTAGGTGTGTTATTTTAGTACAAGGTATACATGGATATGGAAATGTAAATTATTTAAATGAACAATCAAATTTTGTCTTACTGATGTGACAATATTTTTTCTACATTTAAACAACTATTGTGTCAATTGATGTGATGCCCCAGGAGACACAAAAGCAAGATTACTCAATACAAAATGTGGAACGAATGTAATCAAGTAGTTTATTGAAAAACACAAGAAATTAAAACCATTACCACATATACACCTCAAGTGGAAGGATATCACATTGGAGTCCACAAAAGCCACCTTTATATATAACACTTGCCAAAATATTATTACATAGCACTATTTACTAGCTCAATGGACACAACTTGTTCATATGATAACCTATTCACATGCTACATGCCATATCTGTACAACAAAGGCATATATCCCAAACTTCATCTCGATATACAACATCTACACAACTCCTGTGGGTATTTATGTCCTGAGAGCCAATCATGGGAAGATTGGTGGGATACATTAAGATTGATTTGATAAACATAAAAGGCAAGCTTCCAATTCTTTCTGGTTCAGTCATATGAGATAGTGATAGAACATATTGAATGTTTATAGAATGACAGTACTCAATGATGTATGCTTTCAAGTTGAGGACCTGAACGATGAGATCATACAGATGCTAAGAGTTTGTACATTCTTGTTATGTCCCTAGTCGGATGTCATTGTGGAAGGTAGATAGACAGCAATGACACACAAGACTAGATTGTGGTGTTGGTTGATGACAGAATCTCATTAGTCATGATATAGAGATATCAAACCAAACACATAGGTACTTGTTAGAGAACAAGTGTACCGGACAGACCCACCGTGAGTTTGACACATGGAACCATGACTTGGTAGTCACAGTCAGTACTCACAGTGATGGTGGTGAGTGTGATTCTTTGACCTGAAATCACTACACTCAACACATGTCATTGGACACACTTTGACATCATCAAACGCAGTCCTGAAACATGGGTTGTTATAAAGGTGATGATTGGGTGGCTTTGACACATGGGGCTTTTGAGGGGTGAGTGATAGATATGGGATTTGTCCCTCCTGAGGGAGTTTGATATCAGTAGGATTGAAATAGGCGTGCGCATGCATGTGTGAATCAGTATGTGATATTGATGTCATACATATCTCTTCCAATCTACTCTGATATCAAGAAAGTGAATGAACGTTGACAGGATGACTGTTCCATGCCTCGAGTTCATTCGGGATATCAGTGACAAAAGAATTATACATTCGTTATAACACCATTCACGGATTGTAGGATTGAAAGTTGTTCTCCAAATTTCTATTTCACTTGGGTAGCACTGATGTGTGACTAGGCACCACTCTTTGCTTGTGAAGTCATAAGTGTTATGGACTTTCACTGCCAATGTGAGAAGGACATGCAGGGTCACACACATAGGATTTAACCTGGAAGAGGAGTTTTGTCCACAAACAATGTTTTGATTGATTACTAAAGGACTTTAGTAGTTCAATTAAACACTCAATCAATTGATAGCTCAATATCATAATGTTCAAGGTGTTGGACACATTGAGTGGAGTATCAGATTGATTGAAACCGTAATTGACTGATTCTGCACAATCTGCACTCCCAACCGATCGGCTCATGTGATGAACCAATCGGTTGAGCTTGGTGAACCTGTCGGCTCAAGTGTTGAGTCGATCAGCTCATGGACAGGGTGAAATGATTGCTTCAAGTGTTGAAATGATCGATTCAACTGGTGCAACCGAGCAAGTTGGGAAAGTAGGATTGGTGAGAATTTTCCTTTCATTTCAGTTGCCCAATTTGATTGGGAAAAAGGATTGGTATTCGATACCAATTAGAAACAAAAGAAGGAAAGTCAATCGAGAACTGATCAGGACCACAAACCGACCGGTTCAGTAGTGAACTGATCAGCTCATGGGTCCCAACCGATCGGTTAAGGTGTCAACCGACCGACTCAGGTCCCCAACCTACCGTTTTAGTTGTGAAATGATCAGTTCAGGTTGCGAGTTGGTTGTTTTTGGTGGAAAATCGTGAACCCTTCTACTCCTGCTTTAGTCCCATATTGCCCGGGATAGAGAACCCTGTCCCATGACCCTCCTATTTATAGGGGTATTGGGGGCTTCTCAAAGTACAACTCAGTGCAAACCAGTTGCTCTGCAAAGTTGTCGTTCTCTCTGGTTTTGGTAACCGAGAGAGCCCGAGAAAGTGCTACCCGATAAGGGAGGCACAGTAAGGGAATGACAACTGCAGTTGTGAATGGTAGCAGGAGAGTGTGTTGGCAACTAGTACGCTGACATGAGGGTGCGACTCCTTCCAATTCCTTGTGGGACAAGGAGATTGGAGTTCCAGGTGGTCCATGTGGACTACTTCAGAGGCGGGAGGTTTCTTCCACTTAGGAGGACAACTGTCAATCCCGACAGTCCCGGTGAGACCAGGAGTCGTCAGTCCCGGTGTGACCAGGAGCTGCACAGACACCGTCCAAGACCAGAGGTGAAGACCATGCAAGCCGCGAGGTATTGTCGCCGAGCGAGCCTCGGGACAAGGTATGATTCCACAAACCATCCCTTTCCTATTGTATAGACGTTGACGTGTTTCCTTGTTCTGGGTTTGGGGAAGAGAAATATTTTTTTGTTTCCGCTGCCTTCTCTGCCTCCCCTAAAACCCAACAGTGGTATCAGAGCCAGGTCAACTGCTCTATACTTTAGGGATCATCGATATGATCGATTTTGATTTGTCGCCTTTATTTATTGCATACGATGCGAATAATATTGGCTTTATGGATGTCCAATCCTAAATCCACAAATCCCAATTTACATATATGATATGTATTGTTAATGCACTCGATACGCATCGCCCTTAAACGAGTTTTGTGGTGGATGTATAGCGTGGTTATGGCCAATAAACCCTATCTTTGTATGGTTGTATGTGGTTGCTTGCATCTCGTTCTGTGCACCGATCTTCCATCTCCTATTCCTGATGTAACTCAAAATATTTTGAGAATTCTTTCCTATCTTTGCTCCCCTCGAATGTAACTCAAGGTTTCTCTTTTTACAATGTAAAATAGGATAGATTTTATTTCATGTTATGTCAAAGAACAGAGGACATCCTAACGACAATTGTGACAATCGGATGAGGTGTGAAGTGATTGGTTGACGTTCCAGACGATCGATTCAAGGTGTGAGACGATCGGTTGATGACCGGTTCGAGGAGCGAGACGAGCGGGTGGCGGACATGATGAGATGCACAATGACTAGGCGAACCAATCGTTGGAGGAGCCAACTGATCGGATGGTGGCACCCAGATGACCGACCAGTTCAAACAGGTCGCTCATGTGATGAGTTGATCTACTCGGCAGACAAAGCACATAGTTCATCTTGTACAGGTTGCATATGATGTAGACCTAGATGACTGTGATTCCTCTTGGCTCGAGGAAACACATTAGGATGGCCATAATCATCACTTTTATCGTTTAGCATGTTTTCTGTTGGATATAGCATGTATATGATACATACTATGTATTGTGGTGATTGGATATGTATATGTATATAAAAAAAACCAAATCACTCATTGAATATGAAGTTTTAGATGCCTTCCAAATGTGACACATGTGAAAAGCTTGATCAACCAAGTGTGGGCATGCCCTAGCGTGGTGCACCATCTATCTCGTGAAGGGTGAAGGATGAATGTGTGGGTCTGCCCAAGCAGGGTGCATATTCATCATGTTTGCTTTGGGTTGGACTTAACAAGGTGACCTAGATAGGATCTAGCACCATGAGGCATGGAGGTGCTCATGGCAAGGAGTTGCATATGACATCTTATCAAGATTTGCATATGATGCAATTGGTAAGAGTTGCCTACCTGAGAGATCTAAGTTGTGGGTGGCAGCCCAAGCTGGTCCATGACTTAGAGGATTTCAGGATCTTGCCCACTAGAAGGTTGTACGCTGCAATCTTCCGAATTGATGGTGAGGGCTATCAATTTGAAGTAAAATAGTGGGAACGATAATTAATTAAAGGCCTAATTATATCGTCAACTTTTCAAATCAATCAAATAAGTCAAAAATGAGTTTTTGGACTAAAATTGCATATTTTCCTTTTGTAGTACAAATGGCAACAAACAACAATCACTTTTCTTTGCAATCGGTCCTTGAAAAGGACAAGCTAAATGGGACAAACTTCTACGACTGGTATAGGACATTGAGAATTGTTCTCACTCAAGAGCGAAAGCTTTATGTCCTGGATACTCCAATTCCAGAGGAACCTGCTCCTAATGCACCAAAGGTAGAAAAGGATGCTTATAAGAAGCATTCTGATGATGCCATTGATGCAAAGTGCTTGATGTTGTGCTCTATGAACCACGAGTTGCAGAAACAACATGAGAACATGGGTGTTATTGAGATGATTCAGCATCTCAGGAATATGTATGAAGATCAAGCACGACAAGAGAGATACAATGTCTCAAGGGCACTGTTCAAGTGTGTCATGACAGAAGGAGATCTAGTTGGTCCTCACACACTCAAGATGATTGGGTATGTAGAGAACCTGCAAAGACTGGGATTTCCACTGAGCCAAGAGTTGGCTACTGACGTGATACTATAATCGTTGCCAGAATCCTACAGTCCGTTTGTGATGAACTACAACATGAACAACTTTGATAGGCCACTTTCAGAGTTGTTGGGTATGTTGAGGACATCCGAGATACAGATGAAGAAGGACAAGCCTAAGTCTGTGATGGTGATCACAAGCAAGAAAGGCAAGTCCAAGCACAAGGGCAAGGGAAAAGCTAAGAAAGGTTCTGATGCTAGCCAGGAGCCCAAGTCGTCTTCAGCTCTCAAGGCCAAGGGAGGCGTGACCAAGAAAGGAAATTGCCACCATTGTCAAAAGCCAAGACATTGGAAAAGGAATTGTCCTCTCTATCTGGAAGAACAAAAGAAGAAGGAGGCGACAGACGTCTCTACTTAAAGGTGTCATGAAAGTAAACTTGTAACACTTTTGAGGTATATGATACCAAGATGTAAAGTGTAAAGCACTCAATAAATGGGGCAAGTGTTTCTGCCATAGATAGGAGTACTTTAGTTTATTTTCAGCCTAAAAGGCATGTAATACAGTTATGAACTGCTATTTCATATTTGCCAATAGATAGAAACACTTTATTTTTTGCATATTGTATGACAATGATGGCAATCAATAAAGAGATGTTTCAATTTCTAAAGATATGATCTTTGTGGCAATGCCTTGTTTATCTTGTGGTATTTGATATTCATAAGATAAAATGATACCTAAAAGTTATAGATAACTCAAACAATCAAATTAGCATTAATCATGAGAAATTCATTTCTAGTTTCCTTGTGATGGATAAATCTAGACTCTTTTGGTTAGAGAACCAGTAAGAGACATGAATATCTTGGACATGATTAATCAATCTTCACTAATGGTAGTGGGAGAATGATTATCCTATTAGGAATAATACATGTGATGTATTTATATACCTATTGGAACAAATGCTAATACTTCAAATGGTGTTTAGAGAAATACCAATATGAATATCTTGAAGTGTTCAAGATTATCATAGATGATGTACAAATTTGGTAAAGTGTTAATTCATGATGAGATCAATGAATGGAATACTTGGACCAAATGTTTGAGATCATTTTGAGTAATTATGATAGTGTATCATAGTGAACTCATGATTAAGGCATGGTGATGTCTAAATCAAGAAGGAATCATACTCTAAGGAGTTAGAGAATGATTATCAAATAACTGAATTCTTCTTAATAAAAGAATACCCCACACTAATAAAGGATATTGAGAATCACAAGGAGTTGTGAGTTCTTATATCCTTGACAGATACACCTCAATTATCTATGTGATGAGTTGTTCATGTGATTAGTCAACTATCTAGATGAATATGAGGAACCGAATTTTGAGTTATGGTTTATGACCATTACATCCTAAATGACATCCATGTGAACCATAATGTATGACCTTGATGGTAGCACCCATTGCATGAAATCCATAAGTGCAAATGAGTCTTAAGTGTTAAGACACATGGATAACATTTTGAGAAGGATGATGCTTGTTGATTGCAACTTGATGACTAAGACATTTGGCATATGGATACTAAAACCACATTCCTATGAGGAATAAAACAAGGATGTGTACGTGACACAACCTATAAGGTTTATGAATCCACTAATGCAAATGAAGTCTATAAGTTACAATGGACTAATCAATGTGATTGATTGAGTACAAGCAACTCAGAATTGGATCTTTACTTTGATGATATACTCAAAGGTTTTGACTGATATGTCAAAGATAAAGAAGGGATCTGTGATTTAGTGGGAGTGTATTCACATTCCACATGTTGATGTGAAATGAAAATGTTCTAGAATGGAAATCCAAAAGTGGAAATTATTTTAAGGAAGATAGAGATGTTTCCTATGTGATAGGAATAGAGATCTATAGAGATAGTTCTCGAAAACCTCTTGACCTGAAAAGAGAAAGCATACATTGGCAATATGTACTGAAGGGTTTAGTATGCACAGATTCAGTGGGAGAAAACTTATCCATGTTACATGGAGTTAGTATCCCAAGGCCAAGTGTCCAATTCTTATGAAGAATGGGAACACTAAGAATAGATATGGATCTATCATGTATGTAATCATCCTATTATCTTGCATGGAAAGAACAGAATGCATTCATCATCTTGTATGTAGGACATGACAATATGATGTGCTCATCCTGATAACTCGTATGTGGGACATGACGAGTGGATGTCTGTCTACTTCCAGTAAGGGTTACTGGAAACCATAAGAACTTGATAAGTACTAGTCCTATGGAGATAAGGAAGAGTTCGATGTAAAGAGTTACATTGATGCGAACTTCCAAAAAGGACAGAAAATTAATCGCAAAATATATATGGGATATATAAAGTGAAAGTTTGTTGATTATTGGAAGTGTTCCAATAAAACCATTTAAAAGGAAATGATGAGTATCCGTGTGTTAGAGTACATCAGTGGATACTATATGGACTTGGAAGTTCATGAGATGAACTTATAGATATTCATTGATGACAAGTATGGAATCCTTGATCATGCAATGTGGCTAAAGGTTAGCAAAGGAATACTGGATCACATATTATGACAACTCCATCTCATACGTGTGACGTACATCGAAGAGATGTCAGACATGAATTTTATACTGACTTTGGCAAGGTGTTGCCATAACTCACTATGTTGGCATAAGAGCACAGTAACATGTGGGACATGTTTGAAGATCACTATGAATATGATTCAAGGTGATTGGCTCACAGTGCAAGTGGGAGTCTGTTGGTATGTATGCCTTGAGAGCCAATCATGGGATGATTGGTGGGATACATTAAGATTGATTTGATAAACATCAAAGGCAAGCTTCCAATTCTTTCTGGTTCAGTCATATGAGATAGTGATAGAACATATTGAATGTCTAGAGAATGACAATACTCAATGACGTATGCTTTCAGGTTGAGGACCTGAACGATGAGATCATACGAATGCTAAGAGTTTGTACATTCTTGTTATGTCCCTAGTCAGATGTCATTGTGGAAGGTACATAGACATCAATGACACACAAGACTAGATTGTGGTGTTGGTTGATGACAGAATCTCATTAGTCATGATATAGAGATATCAAACCAAACACATAGGTACTTGTTAGAGAACAAGTGTACCGGATAGACCCACCATGAGTTTGACACATGGAACCATGACTTGGTAGTCACAGTCAGTACTCATAGTGATGGTGGTGAGTGTGATTCTTTGACCTGAAATCACTACACTCAACACATGTCGTTGGGCACACTTTGACATCATCAAACGCAGTCCTGAAACATGGGTTGTTATAAAGGTGATGATTGGGTGGCTTTGACACATGGGGCTTTTGAGGGGTGAGTGATAGATATGGGATTTGTCCCTCCTGAGGGAGTTTGATATCCAAGGCCACTTGATGAGTAGGATTGAAATAGGCGTGCGCACGCATGTGTGAATCAGTATGTGATATTGATGTCATAAATATCTCTTCCAATCTACTCTGAGATCAAGAAAGTGAATGAACGTTGATAGGATGACTGTTCCATGCCTCGAGTTCATTCGGGATATCAGTGACAAAGGAATTATACATTCGCTGTAACACCATTCATGGATTGTAGGATTGAAAGTTGTTCTCCAACTTTCTATTTCACTTGGGTAGCACTGATGTGTGACTAGGCACCACTCTTTGCTTGTGAAGTCATAAGTGTTATGGACTTTCACTACCAATGTGAAAAGGACCTGTAGGGTCACACACATAGGATTTAGCCTGGAAGAGGAGTTTTGTCCACAAACAATGTTTAGATTGATTACTAAAGGAATTTAGTAGTTCAATTAAACACTCAATCAATTGATAGCTCAATATCATAATGTTCAAGGTGTTGGACACATTGAGTGGAGTATCGGATTGATTGAAACCACAATTGACTGATTCTGCACAATCTGCACTCCCAACCGATCGGCTCATGTGATGAACTGATCGGTTGAGCTTGGTGAACCGGTCGGCTCAAGTGTTGAGTCGATCGGCTCATGGATAGGGTGAAATGATTGCTTCAAGTGTTGAAACGATCGGTTCAACTGGTGCAACCGAGCAATTTGGGAAAGTAGGATTGGTGAGAATTTTCCTTTCATTTCAGTGCCCAATTTGATTGGGAAAAAGGATTGGTATTCGATACCAATTAGAAACAAAAGAAGGAAAGTCAATCAGGAACTGATCAGGACCACGAACCGACCGGTTCAGTAGTGAACCGATCGGCTCATGGGTCCCAACCGATCGGTTGAGGTGTCAACCGACCAGCTCAGGTCCCCAACCGACCGTTTCATTTGTGAAACGATCGGTTCAGGTTGCGAGTTGGTTGTTTTTGGTGGAAAATCTCGAACCCTTCTACTCCTGCTTTAGTCCCATATTGCCCAGGATAGAGAACTCTGTCCCATGACCCTCCTATATATAGGGGTATTGGGGGATTCTCAAAGTACAACTCAGTGCAAACTAGTTGCTCTACAAAGTTTTCGTTCTCTCTGGTTTTGGTAACCGAGAGAGCCTGAGCAAGTGCTACCCGATACGGGAGGCACAAAAAGGGAAAGACAACTACAGTTGTGACTGGTAGAAGGACAGTGTGTTGGCGACTAGTACGCTGACAGGAGGGTGCGACTCCTTCCAATTCCTTGTGGGACAAGGAGATTGGAGTTCTAGGTAGTCCGTGTGGACTACTTTAGATGCGAGAGGTTTCTTCCGCTTAGGAGGACAACTATCAATCTCGACATTCCCAGTGAGACCAGGAGTCGTCAGTCCCGGTGCGACCAGGAGCTGCACAGACACCGTCCAAGACCGGAGGTGAAGACCGCGCAAGCTGCGAGGTATTGTCACCGAGCGAGCCTCTGGACAAGGTATGATTCCACAAACCATCCCTTTCCTATTGTATAGACGTTGACACGTTTCCTTGTTCTGGGTTTGGGGAGGAGAATTTTTTTTGTTTCCGCTGCCTTCTCTGCCTCCCCTAAAACCCAACAACTCCCCCAAGGACCTGAGAGTACATGGATGAAACAAAGGACTAGAAGCATATCCAACCTTTCAACAACTACTTCTCCTATTATTTCTCATCCTCAAACACACGATCTCTACCACATCATGTACAACCACCTAAAAAGATGTGGAAACCCACATGGTGTGACCAACTGTCCCAAAAATATATATAACTCTCCTCCAATATCTATTATAGTAGCGATAATTAAAAAGATAGATAAAATGCTTAACATGTTGAACAGATTCAACTAAATGATATGTATAATATCGATTATGAAGATTAAGCAAACTAGGTAGTTACCACTAAGCAGTAGAATAACTAATACTTTAAAAAGTAATATGAAGAACATGTATAACATTTTTTCCTACCACATTATAATTCAAAAAACTAGTACAAAGATAAGGCAAAGGGGTCATCCAGTGTTATTCATATCTGACCCTAAGAAAATGCACTACACGGCTGTATTACATCTTTTTATTATGCCATGAGGAGTTGATGACACTCATGCTCCAACTGACCATTGCTAAGTCAAAATCAATATCTTACAAGATCAACGGAAGAGCCAAAATCCAATGATCTCTCCACACCCCTTGGCCAGTCTGAGTCTTCCGCAGTGACATATAGAGTCCAACTACAAAACAACATAGTCTGCCTTGATATATAGGCACAACACTAGTAAAACTGAGTTATGACTACAACCACACTCCTGCTGAGGTATGACTGCAATCATCCTCAAAACATATAATATATGAACATTGTATCCCATGTTTGAGGGAAGGCCTCGACCATTCTCCTGCCAGGGTATGATTACATGATACTTGAGGTCGTATCTCAAAGATCCAATCTTCCACTCAGGGAGAACTCATTTCATGCCAAAGATGGATCTATGGCATAGAGAAACTACATGATTATGGTTTCACTTAATTATCTAGTCCAATTGGGCATCTTTTAGCATCAATCAAGTTACAACGTACAAACCCTAAACAAATTTTACAAGAATAAGAGCGTAATAGAACTGTAGAAGATATAAAATGTATAAGGTGTGAACTTGTCACATGACCACATGATACTTGTAGCACTACCAATCACATGGCCAACATCAATGTCACATCACTATGAGATGACAGTCCCTCATTCATCTCACTAGAGGATAACACCTCATACTATGCATTAAGCCTTTGCCAGATCATAAGACCCATCACATCATATATTTTTATGTCTCATCATTATGTCAAAATGCCTCATAAGGCTCGTAACCATCACCATATCATTCACAATATATGACATTCATTCAATTTACAAGGTTTGAATCATACAAGTAGGAGAGAGAAAATGTAATGTCATTCCATTCATCCAATGAACTCAACAAGCATATATTATCCTAGGATTAGTATTAGGGTTTCAAACACATAGACAGTTAGAGTTTCATAGAATTATTCAATCACCAAATCCCAGTCTCATCACCTCCCACTTTGTTGGAGCATACTAGTATTAGAACATCATCATCAACTTAGTTAATCAACCATCTAAACAACATTAGATATCAACCAACATTTACATGTACATGTGTAACAACCTCACAATCTCCCACATATGTAGAGACCATGTACCCTTGTTTTTGTATCGACCAACTCTCAATCATGTATCTCAACTACAAGCAAACCATGTGTCTCGACCATAAGCAAAACATGTATCCCCACCACAAGAAAACCATGTGTCTCGACCACAAGCAAACCATGTGTCTCGACCATGAACAAAACATGTGTCTCAAACACAAGCAAACCATGTGTCTCGACCATAAACAAAACATGTGTCTCGACCATAAGAAACCATGTGTCTCGACCATAAGTAAAACATATGTTTCAACCAAGAATAAAGAAAAACTTTCAACCAAGACAAAGTCAAAGGGGTAGTGACAACCGAGGTCAAGCTGCCACAAAGGAAAATAACCGTCTTTAAAATGGGGATTTACCATGATAAAAATAGAAGATTATCACCAAGGGAAACTCATCAAACCAAAGGGAACAACTTCATACGAAGATGATCACCAAAGCCCTAAAATATGTGTTATGGAAGTGTCACCATGAAAGTGCCTTGTATAAGAGAGATAAAACACACATTCAACACATGCAAAATAGAACCAAAACTCCAAGTTACACTAAGGTACTGGAACCTTATGCATGTTGATGGAAAACCTTTATCAAATGCAATAAAAAATCATCTGTCTCATAACCATCTCAAAATCGAGTACCAAAGAATAGGGTTTATAGTAAGGAGCATGTCACATAAGATAAGCATTTAGATTAAAACCCTAGATTATGACAATATCATCTAACATGTTAAGATCACATTTTGGAGTTGTAAACAACAACATACATGTAACAAAAGTGCAATAATAAAGAAAGATAAGTGGTATATAACCCGCCTTATGTAGAGATCCAAACTCCAAGATCAAAGCCTCTAAGAGAGAAGAAGATACTCCAACTTGGATCAACACATCGGCCACAAGATCACCTCAAAATAGAAGAACACCATGGTTAAAATAATGCTCAAGAAATAGGGTGAAAAACCCTAGGATGAACCAAGAAGAAACTAGAGAGATCCATCCTACTTGGGTATAACCGTGTCAAAACATAATCTATGACCTTTGTGAGGAGAATATCTTCAAGGTACCCACAATGTCAAAACATGGTCTAATGGATGAGAAGGAGAAGATAGAGGGGTAGGGTTCAAGGGAAAATGGAAAAAAAGTTTCAAAACCACTTACTAAGAGAAGAATAACCAAGAATCACTACAAGGAAAGTGATCAAGCTACAAAGCACCACAGGCAAGGTTGATCGACCTCCAAAGCACCTAGATATGACCTTCTTTGCTCCTCAAAGCTCCAAGGTCGAACACAAGAGAGGGGAGAAGAAGGAGGGCCAAAAAGACCACTTGCATGAAGGTGAAAGGGGTTAAATACTAAAAGGAGGGAAGTAAGGTAGGTGTGAGGTGTCAATACAAGAGAGCACCAAAGGGACACTTGTCCATAAAGGAAACAACAATGCAACAACTAAAAATATACATGCAACCTATGGAGATAAAACCTAGGTGGTGTTTCAACCACATGGGTCACCACCACCCTAAGGGTCGAAACAAACATCCTGGCACCTTGTTTTGACCACAAGAAAAGGTCACCAGACCAACATGGTCGAAACACATAACTAGAAGGCCAATCATCTCGACCAAGCCACACCAAGACCTCAATGGTCAAAACAAGCATCAACTAGGGCAAGTGTTGTAGTCACAACACACCTCCAAGAGAGGTGTTGTGGTTGCAACACACTCCACATGAGCTCAAGGTCCATACACATCACCAAGGTCAAAACCCTAGAAAACCCTAGCATCACCACATGATGCCACCTCATCAACCAAAGCCCAACACGACACCTCATAGCATCATTATATCTCTCATGATGCTAAATCACTGAGGGAACACTCTACATGTAATTGCAATATAACCACTCAACATGGGTAAATTGCAACTTGGTCCAAAACAAGCATACAAAGATCAAATATCATCAAAACAAGATCAAACTAGAAACATAAGATAATCACATGTTAGATAAGCATCTCAAAGGATTATATTAAGGTTCTAAGGACCTTATTAAGCAAAGAAATCATACTCAAGCATTAATCTAGGTCAGATACCATACAACCATAAACCCCTAACAAGGATTCCACCCCCAAAATCCTATGTGAAAAGAGACAGGCACTTCCTATGCCTCTCTTTCTCAAGATCCCACGTGGCTTCCTCTACAACATGGTGATGTTATAAAATCTTAACCAAATTGATATCCTTCATCTTTAACTTCTTGATCTCCCTATCTAGAATCAAAACATGACCTTCACATAAGACACCTACACACCTAGATCAATCTCCATAGGTTGTAAAACCAACTCAGTGTCATGATGGCACTTCCTCAACATGGACACATGGAACACCGGATACAACCTATGTGACTCATGTGGCAAATCCAGCTTATATGCCACCTTCCCAACATGTGCCACCATAGGGTAAGGTCCCATATACCTGCGAGCCAACTTAACTCTCTTCCCAAACCTAAAAACATCTTTCAAGGAGAAACCTTGAGATACACTCTGTATCCAACTTGGAACTCTAACAACTTGCGACGATCATATGCATATGATTTTTTCCTATTTCAGGATGCCTTCAATTGTTATTGTATCATCTTTATTTTCTCAATTGTCTATTACACAAGCTCATGACCCAAAATTTGTTACTCACCAATCTCATACCAACACAATGGAGACCTACAATGTATTCCATACAACATGTCATAAGGTGTCTTATAAATGCTCCTATGATAACTGTTATTATAGGAAAACTCTATTAGACTACGGTGCACATCCCAACTACCCAAAAAAATATAAGACAAAAGCTCTCAAGAAATACTCCAAAGTCGATATCATCATCTCAAACTATTCATCTATCTATGGGTGAAACACAGTGTTGAACGTCAACTGCATACCCAAATTTGTGTGTAAGCTCTCCAAAAATCCACTGGTGAACTGAGGACCTCTGTCAGATATGATGGTTTGGCATTTGCTCTGATTTCAGCTGTTGTCATCCCCCAACTGGTTGTCATAATCCGCTTGAGATCTAAGCACGCCATCCTTAGCCTTAGCCACATTTTGGAAAACATCTCCAATGTTTGATTCCATTCTCTAATGACTTTGGTAGCTGGGATACCATGCAAATGCAGTATTACATCAACATATATATATGTGTAAGCTTCTTTATTGTGTATGTTGTCTTCACTAGAAAAAAGGGTGATGTCTGAATCGGTAAACTATCACCCATATGGAGTCATAAACTTTGGTTGTCCTAGGTAGACCAACCACAAAGTCCATCATAACATGATCCTATTTTCACTATGGTATAGGAAATGGTAGCAACATCCCTACAGGCTTATGATGCTCTAATTTAACCTACTTACATACACCTTGCAACAAACTCCACCACATCATGCTTCAAACTAGGCCACTGATACATATCTTTAAGGTTATGGTACATCTTGGTGCTACCTGGGTGCATAGCATAC
Organism: Alisma plantago-aquatica; assembly: GCA_963693085.1. Taxonomy (NCBI): domain Eukaryota; kingdom Viridiplantae; phylum Streptophyta; class Magnoliopsida; order Alismatales; family Alismataceae; genus Alisma; species Alisma plantago-aquatica. Next base: position 800,140,380 of record OY856412.1, read on the forward strand.
ATCAAAGAGTGAGCTTCTTCTAAAACCATATTCGTCATATCATCAGCATCAGGGACAACAACTTTGACGTGGTAGCATACTATCCCATGCTCTGACTCATGGAAGCCAACATGCTTCTCATTGTCGAACTCTACTTGTATCTACCTTATCACAATATCACTCTACTATGGATCCCTGATTTGATGCCTCAAAGTGGGCTTCACCTATAATAGTGTCAGCAGTCCTGCTAACAAGGAGAGTTCCAACTTCACATTCATTTGATGGAAGGAGACCAATATGTCTCTCTTATGGAACACCAAGGATCATAACTGTGCCTTGTCAATAGATGATGATGAAGACTTCCTGCTCAAGGCGTCTACCACCATGTTCACCTTCCTAGATGGGAATCTATGGTGTAATCATAATCTTTAATCTGTTACATCTAGCGTCTCTGCCACATATTCAACTCTTGATGTGAAAAGATGTACTTGAGGTTCATGTGGTCTATGAAGATATGGCACTTCTGGCCATAAAAGTAGTGTCTCCATATCTTTAACGCATGAACTACTACAACTAGGTCTAGATCATGGTTGGGATAGTTCTCATCATGATTTTCAACTATTGTGATTTAAAGAGATCACATTCTTATCATGCAGTAGCACACATCCCCTACCATTCCTCGAGGCATCACAAAAGACAATATAGACTTTTCCTTTCTCAGGAACAACCAACACTGCCACACTAATCAACTTTTGCTTCAACAACTAGAAAGTACGTTGGCACTTGTCATCCCAGACTACACACTTTTCCTTGTTAACTTTGTTAGGGGTAATGACATGACACTAAAGTTCTTAATGAACCTCCTATAATAGCCTTCTAAACCCAAAAAAATACAAACTTCTATCAGTGTGTTCGGCTTCGTCCACTCCATCACAGATTCAACCTTTGTGGGATCCAGACAAACACCATCAGTAGATATCACATGTCCCAGAAAAGACGCCTCCTTTAGCCAAAACTCGCATTTACTGAACTTAGCATACAATTGATGTTGTCTCAATAAGGCCAATGGCTGGTGAATATGCTGCTCATGATATGGGATGTCTCTAGAATATATCAAGATACCATCTAGAAACACCACCACAAATTGGTCAAGATACAGGTGATAACAACTAATTTTGTGACGTTTTTGCCCTTTATTCTGTTATCAAAACTACCCTTTTCTGCCATTTTCCTCTATTTTATTAGCATTTTCGCAATAATTGGCCAACCAACGCTCTTATTCCAATTTTTCCTATATTCTACAGAGTTTTCCTTGTTTTTGTGCAATAAAGCCGATTCCGGCCCACAATAAATCTAAGCCCGTCTCGACCTTCCCGACGCCCGATACAACCCAGCCCGACAGGGGCTGGGCGACACAAGAATGATCGGCGGAGAAGGGCGCCTTGCGAGAGGACGTGTCGGCCGACACACCGTCTACCCGACAGGGAGCCAAAGCCGCATCGACGACCAAACTCGTCGGGCGACACAGCCACCCACCGGCAGGCGTGCCGCCAGCCACGTGACCGATAGCCAGCACCTCGCGCCGAAGACATACCTGTATCGGCCGTCCACATCCATCGACCGGCGTATAAGGGAGCTACGTGGCGCTTCCAGCACCATAACTCCTTCAACCGCCGATATAAATAGCAGCTACAGGAAGCCGAAAAGACAGGTCGGAGACATCGGAGGTTGGGGAGGTCGGGACTTGAGCTAACTATGAGAGAAGTGCGAGAGCAACCGTATCGCGCACCAGTGCTCATACCGGGCGACACTAGGTGAGCTCTTCCTCATCCCGAGAGGGAGGGGATCGGTTCACCTAGGACTGTACCGGACGACACTGAGGGCCGATATCGGCCAATGTAGATACGCGACACGAGTGCCTGACAGCAATGCCCGACAGTAGTATATGTAAATCCTTGGCCGACACGAAACCGAACCCGATACGCTCGGCCCTTCAGTCGTGCCGCCTGAGAGGGTGTGCCGCCCGACATGAGCGTATCGGCCAGGGTCTTCGAACAATACAGTCGTCCGTCAGGCGTGCCGTTCGAGAGTTCATGCCGCCCGACGTGGCTGTACCGGGATAGGTCCCTGGACGGTATCGGGCTGGGAGTAGTAGTAGTCTGTCGCCCTTCTACATCAAGAAGGCGACATCTATCTTTAATTCTGTTATTTAAATTCTTAGCTTATGCATTGTATTAAGACCCTTTTTGCTGATGGAAATAGAAATGCTTAATTGCAATTTGTTTAATGCTTAGTGCCTTATGATTGGGTAACTACTGTGTTGGATATCTGAACTCTAGCTTGCATGTTTTGGATCGTGTTTCTCTTAGCTACCGAATCGTCTTTCCCGTCGCAACTACTTCGAGAGTTGGGTTGTGGCTCTAGTGTTCGGTCCAATTCTGGAGTACGAGAGTGCCCGGAACGGAGTTGTTTTAGTATCATTCCACTCTAACTTGAGTCCAGCAACCTCGAGAGGGGTGTTGAAGCTTGGTTAGAGGCACCCGCTCTGAGAGGAGGGGTGTAGGGTGTTACTGCTACCGCTTGTCTTTCTAAAGTCTTATCCCTTGCATTACGCCTTAAACTGCAGTTTATCTTTCTATTTTCTATCACATGAAAATTCCTAAAAACTGCTAAATGACAAAATCTTAATCTTTCTTGTAGCTCCAGTTGGAGATAGTTTTCTTTGATTTAATCGTGACATCTTGTTGTTCCCTTCGGGAATTTTAATATCTCTTTAAACCCACCGGAGTGTAGAGTGTCGATTTAGAGTCGTCAACACAACCCACCTTGTCCCTGTGTTCGACCCCGTATGACTACTTCGACCCCGTAAACAAAGTTGTGGGGGCCTAGAAGGATTCGGGTTATAAATGCGAAGGCTCGACTACCTCAAATACGCCTCCAATTTTAGGACGTGCGATTTAGGCCGGTCAACTTTCTGGCGCCGTTGCCGGGGACAAGGCAAATGGCACTATTGACGAATCCGAATCCACTAACTACACTCATGTGCCTCAAGCTTAGAAATAGGCTTGACAGGACTTCTTTTTCTTTTTTTCTTTTTCTTTTACTCTAAGCATTATTCTTTACCCCAATTATAATTTTCTAAACATGATTTTTATGCGGTTTTCAGGTACTCTGATCTACTGAACACCGAGACTGTCAACCATGCCTCGTTGTGAGCAACCCCTTTCTGAGGGCGAATGTCAGAGCCAAAGCGAGAAAGCGACCCGGCCTAATTGGGTTGGTCAGCTTTCCGCCTACATAAAAAGACAGGACACCATCATCAACCAGCTGGTACAGGGGACGCTTACCAGCCCTGGATCTCTGAATTCCATGCAACACCAGACGGCGAGTCTGTAGATGCGCCAATGGGAGGTCGATCAACAGCTGTCTCATATGGCTGCTCTGATAAAGAACCCTGTAGGAAAAATGCTCTCTCACCCTGAAACTGCAGTAATGGCAGTTCTTAGATCAGGAAAGACAGTAGAGCGCGCTGATGAAGCCCCACTGGAACCTGAGCAAGGGCCCAAGGATGCCGTTCCAGCAGGAGATGGAGGTAGGCCTGCAGAAGCCGAAGAGCCTGTGCCGAGACCGTCCGATGAGCCATCTGGTGGGAGGAATCCTTATGCTCCCAGGGTATCGTTCCCGTACAAGCTAATCAAGGCAAATCTGAAAAAGCGGAACGAAAGGTTCATGGACTCGATCAGGAAGCTGCATCTTAAAGTCCCCTTCCTTGACGCTTTGGAGGAGATGCCCACATACGCCAAGTTTCTCAAAGATCTAATAATGAAGAAAAGAAGGGGAGGAAGGATAGAGACAGTGTACCTAGCCTCTACTTCCTCTGCCTTCGTAAAGCCCGGCTTGCCGACTAAGAGAAGGGATCCCGGAGCTTTCACGATCCCATTCGCCATCAGGGACAATGTCGAGCGGAAGGGTCTAGCGGACTTGGGAGCAAGCATCAGCCTCACGCCCTTAAGTTTCGCGCAAAGGATGGGTTTGACCGACATGGTTCGAACCAATATGCGGATTGAACTGGCGGATCACTCTTTCAAAAGACCTGTAGGCATTGTCGAAGATGTGCCGATTAGGGTCGGGGATTTCTTTATTCCTTGCGACATCGTCGTCATCGACACAGCTGAAGATCCCAGATGTCCGATCATCTTGGGACGCCCTTTCTTGGCAACGGGAAGGGCGCTGATTGATGTCTCTAAAGGGATAATCACCTTGAGGGTTGGAAATAGCCACATGGACTTCAATATGAAGGAAATCATGAGAGGTCCATCCCTATCTGAATCAGCCTGTTTTGCGGATAGCTACAATAAATTATGCGAGGAAATAGAGGAGGATATCCGGACAGTGGATCCCCTCGCGAGAGCAATAAGCTGTCAGGATCTCGACTTTGAAAATCCCGAGGTCGTGAAGCATCTCGACATTTTCAACCTTTCTGACAAAGACTTGCAAGAAGAAGAGGAGGAGGTGAACTCTACGAAGTATGCCTCCCTTGAAGGAGAACCTCAGGAGGATACACCCAGAGCAAAGCCGGATTTAAAAGCATTACCTGAGGGACTGAAGTACGAATTTTTAGATGAAGAACAGAGGAACCCAGTCATCGTAAATGCAGATCTTTCAAGCAATCAGCTGGACCGGCTCCTTGAGGAGTTAAGACTCCACAGGGGGGCTATAGGATATTCCGTAGATGATATCAAAGGCCTTAGCCCCGCCCTTTGCATGCATCACATCAACTTGGATGAGTCTGCCAAGCCCCTGGTCCAACCCCAGAGGAAGCTGAATCAGATGCTCAAGGAGGTCGTCAAGAAAGAGGATTTTACCAGGTACCCATCTTACCTGACGACCAGGAGAAAACGACGTTCACCTGCCTTTACGGCACTTATGCCTTTAGAAGGATGCCCTTCAGACTCTGCAACGCCCCCACCACCTTTCAAAGATGCATGATATCAATGTTCTCAGATTTTCTAGAAGATTTCGTGAAAGTTTTCATGGACGACTTCTCCGTCTATGGAAAGGACTTCGATAGCTGTCTGAAGAACCTGTCGTTAGTACTTCAAAGGTGCGAGGAAAACAGCCTGGTCCTGAACTGGGAAAAATGTCATTTCATGGTACGGGAGGGCATCGTTCTAGGGCATAAGATCTCAAGGCGCGGGATCGAGGTGGATACCAGCAAAATTGAAGCTATATCTAAGCTTCCTCCACCAAATTCCATCACGGGGATAAGAAGCTTCCTCGGGCACGCCGGATATTACCGAAGATTCATCAAGGACTTCTCAAAGATTTCCAAACCATTGTCCAATCTTCTGGTAAAGGATGCTGAATTTGTTTTCTCTAACGATTGTCTCAGTGCTTTTCAGGCCCTGAAAAATGCTTTAGTATCATCACCTATCCTTCAAGCGCCAAATTGGGGTTTACCCTTTGAGCTAATGTGCGACGCTAGCGACTACGCAGTGGGAGCAGCCCTGGGGCAAAAGAAAGATAAAAAGCACCATGTGATTTGCTACGCTAGTCGCACGTTGGACGAAGCGCAGGTAAACTACACAACCACCGAGAAGGAAATGCTCGCGGTTGTCTTCGCGTTTGACAAGTTCAGGTCGTATCTCGTCGGATCAAAGGTCAAAGTATACACGGATCATGGGGCAATAAAATACTTAATGCAAACGAAAGACGTAAAGCCCAGATTGTTGAGATGGGCCTTGTTGCTCCAAGAGTTCGATCATGAAATTATCGACAAGAAAGGCGCGGAAAATGTGGTCGCAGACCACCTATCGAGGATAGTGGCTGAGAGACAGAGAGGGCCACAGATCGACGACGACTTTGCCGACGAAGCTCTCATGATGGCTGAAGCTCAAGAAGAAGGTTTGCCCTGGTTTGCAGACATCTACAATTTCCTCGCTTGTGGAGAGCTGCCTCCTGACATCACCTATAATCAAAAGAAGAAGCTATTCGCGGATGCCAAGAATTATTACTGGGATGATCCTCTCCTGTTCAGAAGATGCGCAGACAACTTATACAGGAGGTGCATCCCGGAAGAAGAAACTGCTGATATCCTGAAAGGATGCCACGCCTCCCCCTATGGTGGACACCTGGGTAGCGAAAGAACAGCGGCAAAAGTACTACAATCAGGTTTCTACTGTCCCTCCTTATTTAAAGATGCTGCACGATTTGTAAAGGTTTGCAAGGAGTGCCAGTCAACGGGAAATATAGGGCGGATGAATGAAATGCCGATGGCAAGCTGGATCGAAGTGGAAATATTTGACGTTTGGGGGATTGATTACATGGGGTCGTTTCCCCCATCCCAGGGATATCAATACATACTAGTGGCAGTAGACTATGTGTCGAAATGGGTAGAGGTGGTAGCCACCCAAACATGCGACGCCAAGTCGGTTATCAAGCTTTTTGAGAAGACCATCTTTCCCCGTTTCGGTATACCGCGCACCGTAATAAGCGACGGCGGGTCACACTTCGGAGAAAGGCAGTTCGAAGCGCTCCTACGCAAGTACGGAGTAAAACATAAGATCGCTACGCCCTACCACCCACAGACGTCGGGGCAGGTAGAGGTATCAAACAGACAGATCAAGCGGATCTTAGAAAAGACTGTCAGCCGCACGCGGAAGGACTGGTCTATGAAACTTGACGACGCATTGTGGGCCTACTGTACTGCTTACAAGACGCCCATTGGAACCACCCCCTACCGTCTTATATATGGAAAATCCTGCCATCTGCCTTTGGAACTAGAACACAAGGCCCTTTGGGCGATCAAGTTCCTAAATATGGATCTAGACAAAGCAGGAGAAAAGAGGTTTTTACAGCTTCAAGAGCTCGAAGAGCTGAGGATTCACGCCTACGAGAATGCAAAGATCTACAAGGAAAGAACAAAAATGTGGCATGATGCCCACCTTAGGAGAAAGGATGTGAGCGAAGGGGATAAGGTCTTGTTATTCAAGTCCTCCATCCGTCTTTTTCCTGGGAAATTACAGACAAGATGGTCGGGACCATTTTCTGTGGCAAAGATATACCCATCAGGAATGATGGAGCTCCGCGACAAGGATGATCCGACCAAGATCTTCAAGGTGAACGGGCACAGAGTGAAAAGGTTTTATGAGGACGAAGCTTTTGTCAGGAAAGCAGAAATTGACTTACTGGATGTGGGTACAACCGAAGAGCCTACACCAGTCGAGCTGGCGACGGAAACTTCAGCGCTCCTCGGGAGGCAATCCGAGTCATAGATTAGGATACATTTGTTTTCTTTGTAAAAAAAAAACATTATGGACTGTAATAAGGCCCGAGTCAATACATGCGCACGTGTGCTGACTCTTTTTGTTTTATGGGCCATCGCTGTGTTTTGCGGAGCATTGAGGAGTAATACCATCTGAGGTAAGAGATCCTTCTCTATACCAATGATGTTTTACCCTGCAATGGCCTTTTACTTCACACAGGTTTAGTTTTGGCCTTTTGACCGCCCTCTTTTCTACCGTGTCGACCAGCTGGGCGCAGAACCGCTTGTATCGGGAAGCCTCGCCCCAGGCGATGCAAGGGCAGCGGATGACCCTTGGGCTGACCAATGGGACTTCGCGTCTCGGGAACGGCATGACTAAAACGCCCGACGCGCGCCATGTTTTACACGTTTTACCCCCAGCTGGGTTCTCTATAAATAGCGTGGAGGTTTCTTCGTGATGGGCTGGCTATCTTTTTCTCCTTTTTACCACCGGAAACACATGCAGGAATCCTCCCTTTTTCTCGTGTGTCGGCCACCTTGCCTTCGCCCTAGTATCGGGCGATGCCTCCTGAGAGCAAAGGTATAGCCCGACACGCCTTTTGCCCAGCACGTTATCTCTCGCCCGACACAGGTTTTGTATCGTGTGGGGCGTATCGGCCAGCTTGTTGTTTTTTGACCAAACGACATGGCTTGTCGCCCGATAGGCTCGTAGACCGACACGTTTATCGGCCGATAACCCTGTCGCCCGACGCCAGTATCTCTTATCGAGACGGTTATCGGGTTCGCTTGACCTGCAGATTTTCTATCGCCCGACATGCTTTCGCGCGTAACGACGGTCGATAGCGTTTTCCCGATGTTTCGTATCGGGCGTCTTGCTTCTCACGGCGATGTCATATTTTCACTCCATGTGACCTCGAATCGCCCGACACACCTGTGTCGGGCGTCGAGCCTTATCGCGCGACAACATCGTATCGTCCGATCACTTATCGCCCAATTTTAATAAGTTTTCTTTCTTTTCATCTTTCTTACCTAACGGATGAATAAATAAATTTCAAATAATAGGTATGGCTCATATGGAGCAAAGCACCCACCACGCCAGCAAGCACAGCGCGGGGATCAGCAACAACTGTCGGGCAGAAACGGCAACAACAATGGAAAGGAAGATTCTTCTTGATTTGGTAGCTCCAATAGTGAGTCACCTAGCTACGAGTGCGGCAACCAAGGCCTCCGAACAAGTTCGAGGCACCCTGGTTCCATCCTCTTAAGGGAGAGGGCCCACCCTGACTACACACTCCTAGGAACTAAACTAGGGATGGATAATCAGTCCCTTTGTTTATACTCACAGCGGAGATGTGAAGAAAGGGGGGGGGGCCAGAAGTGAATTTTGAGGGTTTCGCTCCAGCTCAACCGCTACATCGCCAAAGCGAACCCGCTAGACAACCTCTCAATGGCATGCTGCAACTTCGTAGGAGCATTTTGCAGCACATCAGAAAGCTAACCCTCACTGGCTAAGCTTTACCTCACTTTTGCTTTCTTCTCTACTCTAGGACAGAGTAGAAAGTAAGTTTGGGGGGTATGCCAGTGAGGGAGGTATAAAAATTTTATCTCTTCAAGCTTTCTACGATATTCATTTCCTTTTACCTGATGTGCCCTTATAGATCCCTGTATATCTGATGTACGCATGCATGCCATATAAAAATTTACAAAAATCTTTCCTTTGCAAATTTCTGTCCCTATGCATATGTACAAAGTTGCTATAATAATAAAAACCTATTGTGACTTCTTGCAAAGTTTACTTTCTGTATATTTAACGAGTTACAAGTTCTGTCATATCTTTCTGATAATGTTGTCTCAAACAAACAAAAGATTATGCCTTGCCATCCAAAAATTTTTGAAAAATAATAATCTCGCAAACAGCTAATAGACGAGTATGGAGAAGGAAAAAGCTGCCCAAACAACAGATATCTCTTTTGTTTTCCCTTACCCAGAAAAAATCCCAAAAAGAGAAAGAAGCCTTATGAGTGTGAATAAAAGTATGAGAGTTGTGCCCAATAAAAGAAAAGAAAAAATATATATATATACACACCCTTGTTTTCCAAAAGTACCCATCTTTAGGCATGGTAGATCCGAGGCAGTGGTACGTAGGATGTGAAATCACTGCTCTAAAGCCAACTGGCTTGGACTGCAGGGACCACTTGCCCGTTAACGGACCCTTACCTGGATGGACTGATGGGAAACAAGAAGAAAAACCCAAAAAGCCTTAGCCTACCCTATACACAACTTTCTGCCCTTAAAATAAAGTTGTTTGGTGTGGAAGCTAACTTCGGAATCATACACCAAAGTTTCGCTGAATCTGTGGAGAAGAAATATTTTACTTAAATAATAAGGCAAGTAGGGCAAGGTCTTTTGTTCGCTTTAAGACAGCATTACCTCCAAGACATCGCAAATCTTGTGCTACCCTTTAGCCTTAAAGTTTTGCTGTGCAAGAAGAAGCAACACAAAGTTTAGTTTAAATATTGATTGAGGACAATCAAAAAGCTAAGTTTGGGGGAGTTGATAACAACTAATTTTGTGACGTTTTTGCCCTTTATTCTGTTATCAAAACTACCCTTTTCTGCTATTTTCCTCTATTTTATTAGCATTTTCGCAATAATTGGCCAAGCAACGCTCTTATTCCAATTTTTCCTATATTCTACAGAGTTTTCCTTGTTTCTGTGCAATAAAGCCGATTCCGGCCCACAATAAGTCTAAGCCCGTCTCGACCTTCTTGACGCCCGATACAACCCAGCCCGACAGGGGCTGGGCGACACAAGAATGATCGGCGGAGAAGGGCGCCTTGCGAGAGGACGTGTCGGCCGACACACCGTCTACCCGACAGGGAGCCAAAGCCGCATCGACGACCAAACTCGTCGGGCGACACAGCCACCCACCGGCAGGCGTGCCGCCAGCCACGTGACCGATAGCCAGCGCCTCGCGCCGAAGACATACCTGTATCGTCCGTCCACATCCATCGACCGGCGTATAAGGGAGCTACGTGGCGCTTCGAGCACCATAACTCCTTCAACCGCCGGTATAAATAGCAGCTACAGGAAGCCGAAAAGACAGGTCGGAGACATCGGAGGTTGGGGAGGTCGGGACTTGAGCTATCTGCGAGAGAAGTGCGAGAGCAACCGTATCGTGCACCAGTGCTCGTACCGGGCGACACTAGGTGAGCTCTTCCTCATCCCGAGAGGGAGGGGATCGGTTCACCTAGGACTGTACCGGACGACACTGAGGGCCGATATCGGCCAATGTAGATACGCGACACGAGTGCCTAACAGCAATGCCCGACAGTAGTATATGTAAATCCTTGGCCGACACGAAACCAAACCTGATACGCTCGGCCCATCAGTCATGCCGCCTGAGAGGGTGTGCCGCCCGACATGAGCGTATCGGCCAGGGTCTTCGAACGATACAGTCGTCCGTCAGGCGTGCCGTTCGAGAGTTCGTGCTGCCCGACGTGGCTGTACCGGGATAGGTCCCTGGACGGTATTGGGCTGGGAGTAGTAGTAGTCTGTCGCCCTTCTACATCAAGAAGGCGACATCTATCTTTAATTCTGTTCTTTAAATTCTTAGCTTATGCATTGTATTAAGACCCTTTTTGCTGATGGAAATAGAAATGCTTAATTGCAATTTGTTTAATGCTTAGTGCCTTATGATTGGGTAACTGCTGTGTTGGATATCTGAACTCTAGCTTGCATGTTTTGGATCGCGTTTCGCTTAGCTACCGAATCGTCTTTCCCGTCGCAACTACTTCGAGAGTTGGGTTGTGGCTCTAGTGTTCGGTCCGATTCTGGAGTACGAGAGTGCCCGGAACGGAGTTGTTTTAGTATCATTCCACTCTAACTTGAGTCCAGCAACCTCGAGAGGGGTGTTGAAGCTTGGTTAGAGGCACCCGCTCTGAGAGGAGGGGTGCAGGGTGTTACTGCTACCGCTTGTCTTTCTAAAGTCTTATCCCTTGCATTACGCCTTAAACTGCAGTTTATCTTTCTATTTTCTGTCGCATGAAAATTCCTAAAAACTGCTAAATGACAAAATCTTAATCTTTCTTGTAGCTCTAGTTGGAGATAGTTTTCTTTGATTTAATCATGACATCTTGTTGTTCCCTTCGGGAATTTTAATATCTCTTTAAACCCACCGGAGTGTAGAGTGTCGATTCAGAGTCGTCAACACAACCCACCTTGTCCATGTGTTCGACCCCGTATGACTACTTCGACCCCGTAAACAAAGTTGCGGGGGCCTAGAAGGATTCGGGTTATAAATGCAAAGGCTCAACTACCTCAAATACGCCTCCAATTTTAGGAAGCGCGATTTAGGCCGGTCAACAGGTAAAACACCTTGTTCATCAAGTCCATGAACATTGTTGGAGCATTGGTTAGCCAAAACGGCATAATCACGAACTCATAGTGACCATACCTTGTCCTAAAAGTTGACTTTGGTATGTCATCTACTTTGATCATCAACTGGTGATATCCTAATATCAGGTTTATCTTAGAGAACACTACAACACCTTGTAACAGGTCAAAAATATTATCAATCCATGACAAAGGATACTTACTCTTGATCGTCACTTTATTCAACTATCTTTAATTGTTGCACAACCTCATGGATCCATCCTTGTTCTTCACGAACAGTGAGGGAGCACCCCAAGGAGATGTGCTCGGTCTGATAAAGACTTTCTCAAGTATCTCTTGTAACTATTTCTTTAACTCTACCATCTGGGCAGGTACCATCTTATACGGTGTCTGTGCTATCGACTATGTGCCTGGAACTAGGATGGTCTCAAAATAAATCTCTCGAACTAGAGGAACGCCTGGAAACTCATTAGGAAACACATCCTCAAACTCATAGACAATTGGTACCTCCTATATACTCAGATACCTTGCCTTGGTATACACCACATGCGCTAAAAATGCATCACAACCTTGCCTCATCATCTTCTCTACCACCATCACAGATACCAAACACATTAGAAGAATCTTCCTATCTCCTCAGAAGATCCATGTCACATCATCATCAACAAATGTCTCCACTTTGGAACTACAGTCCAAGACCACTTGATTCTTCTCCAAATTTTCTATTCTGAGGATCACATCGAATCCATGCATGTCAAGTGGTATAATATCCACATGAATGTTCTGCCCTAAAAAAGAAATGAAACAGGAAGGGCACACCTCCCATAGATCGAAGGATCAAACCAATAGGGTTTCCAAATGAAGACTATCATGTCTACGAGTAACATAAAAAGAACAAATATAAATCCCTTCTCGAGTGATAAAAGAGTGTGTCACAACCGAATCAACAAAAATAGATATAAAGCAAGAAGGAAACAAATTACAATGAAATAACTCCATCTGACATGTCACAACTTGTACGTTGGCCACTCCTTTCAGCTGACTCATGGCATTAAATTGAGCCATTTCCTGTTTTCACCCCATACTCTACTTGCTTGCCCAGAATAACTAGCTTGTGACACTTGTCCTTGTCATTAGCCTCCACTGCTACTAAACTTATATCTCTATGAGCCTTGTTGACTCTGTCTTGGCTGTTGGGTCACCTTATCATCCTTCACAGGACATGCCCACCTCATATGTCCTACTTGTCCACACTTGTGGAAACTCCTGGTCTCATACTACAGACTAGATGGCCCCATCACTGACACTGACGTTGTATTGTGGGCTCCTGGTGGTAGAAAACTACAGGCTCTGACCTTAATCAAAGACCAATGTGTCTGCACACCTGACCTCTACTATGATTGTGGTGTTGAGAACCTAGGCTTCTTAAATCCTCCAAATGATTTCCCCTGCTACTGTGTCAGTCTCTTTTTAGCTCTCATCTCACACTTCTCAACAACTGATGTCTCTATCCTCCTGACTGACTCCAAGAATGTGGCAAACCACTCACAGTTCTCCAAAGTTGACACTGGTGTAGTCAATTTCATGCTCAAGCCCTTCTCAAAATGTCTGATCCTCTCTTTATCTGTAATAGCCATATGAGAATAGAACCTCAATAGCTCCATAAACTTCACCTCATACTCGTTGATTGACATGGATCCATGTTGGATCCTATCAAACTAGTTGATCTTCTCATACAGATAGGTTTGAGGAAAGTAACGACTGATGAACTCATGTCAGAACTCCTACCAACTAATCAGGACACCATGCCTTTTCTCCTCCTTAATGGCCCACCAATGGTCAACACTCCCTTTCAAAAGATACATAACATGCTTCACCTTGTCTAGCTCTGGAATTTTGAGAATCTTAAAGGCATTTTACAACTTTGTCAGCCAAATGTCAACATCCGTGGGATCTACCGTACCAACATACTCCATATCCCCAACTCACCTCAACCTTTCAAAGGTCTTCCTGATTCCCAAAGATTCAGCTTTGGGAACAGCTGCCCTTGATTGTGGTGCGGGTATTCGTCTACTATGTGCGTCATCGTTGCCATGAACTTCCCAAACAAGGACTAAAAGGTAGCGTTTTCCATCATGGCTAGGTCAAACTAGGGTACCTCAGGCACTCTATCAATCCTCTCATGCCACCCTGCACCACCTCCAGGTGCCACAACACTACTCTCAACAACATGTTCTTTGTGTTCTCCAGCCATATTTTCTTCTCTTCTTTATCTTTTACATAACTAGAAGTTACCACTAAAAGAGTGGAGGACACTATAATAGAAACAAACCCTAGTCCTATGTCCCTGTAGACTCAGTGAATCTAAATCTCTAATACCAAAATTGTGACGTCCCACGCCACACAAAAGTGAGATTACTCAATACGAAACACAGAATGAATACTAATCAACCAGGTTACCAAAAAGGAGACGAAATTAAAACAATTATCACATATCTACCTCAAGTGGAAGGACATCACATCAGAGTCCATAAAAGCCACAAGTATTTATAACACTTGCCAAAATATTATTACATAGCAATGTTTACTAGCTCACTGGCCACAACTTATACATATGATAACATGTTCACATACATACATGACATATATGTACAAAAAAGGCATACAACCAAACGTCATCTTGATATAAAACATCTACAAAACTCCCGCAAGGACCTGTGAGTACAGGGATGACACATAGGAGTCTACTACAAAACACTAGAAGCATATCCAACCTTTCAACAACTATTGCTCATCTTGCTTCTTAGCCTTAAACGCACGATCTCTACCACGGTGTGCATGACTACCTAAAAAGATGTGGAAACCCATGGGGTGAGACCAAACATACCATCCAGAGATACAACTCTCCGCCAACATCAATTATAGCACTGATAACTACGCAAGTAGACAAAATACTTAATAGGTTGAGAAGATTCAGCTAAATGACATGTATAATTCCAATAATGCAGATTAAGCAAACTAGGTAGTTACCACTGAACAGTAGAACAATTACTACTTTAATAAGGAATATGAAGAACATGTATAACAGTTGATTTCTCTTACCCCATTATAATTCAATAATTTAGTACAAAGATAAGGCAAAGGGGTCATCCAATGTTATTCGTATTTGACCCTAAGAAAATGCACTACATGACTGTGTTACATATTTTTATTATGCCTTTAGGATATGTGGTATACCACTCATTCTCCAATTGAACATTGCCAAATCAAAATTAATGCCATACAAGATCAATGGAAGATTCACAATTGAATGATCTCTATGCACCCCTTGGTCAGTTTGAGTTCGCCGTAGTCATATATAGAGTCTAACTACAAAACAACCTAGTCTGCCTTGGTATATAGGCACAACACTAGTGAAACTGGGTTAGGACCGCAGCCACACTCCTGCCAAGGTATGATCGTAACCATCTTTAAAACATATAATTTATGAACATTGTATAACATCTTTGAGATATAGCCTTGATTGTTCTCATTCCAGGGTATGACCATAGCCAATCCTATGATATGCTTCTACTCAACAATATACAACTTTGAGATTCCACTAAGGGAGAACCTATTTCACAATCCAATAATTACTGATGTTGAAGATGGATCTATGGCACATGACAACTACATGATTAATATTTCACTTAATTAGTTAGTCCAATTGGGAATATTTTAGCATCAATCAAGTTACAATGTACAAACCCTATACAAACTTTCCAAGGATAAGGGAATAATATAACTTCAGAAGATATAAAACATATAAGGTGTGAACTTGTCACATCCCCATATGATATTTGTAGCACTGCCAATCACAAGGCCAACATCAATATCACATCACTATAGGATGCCAGTCCCTCATTCATCTCACTGGAGAATAAAACCACACTAGGCATTAAGACTCTGCTAGGTCAGAAGACCCATCACGTCATATATCTTTATGTCTCATCATTATCTCAACATGTCTCATAAGGCTCATAACCGTCACCCTAGAATTCACAAGCTATGACATTCATTCAATCTACAAGGTTAGAATCAAACAAGTAGGAGAGAGAAAATGTAATTCCATGTCATTCATCCAATGGACTTAAAAAGCATAACATATCCTAGAATTAGGATTAGGGTTTCAAACACATAGCCCATTAGAGTTTCATAGCATCATTCAATAACGAAACCCTAGTCTCATCACCTCCCACTTTCTTGGATCATACTAGGATTAGAACATCATCATTAACTTGATTAGTCAACTATCTAAAGAGAATTAGGTATCAACCAACATTTACATGTAAATTGTAACAACCTCACAATATCCTACATATGTAGCGACCATGTATCCTTTCTTGTGTATCGACCAACTCTTAAACATGTGTGTCGATCATAAGCAAACCATGTGTCTTGACCATAAGTAAAACATGTGTCTAGACCACAAGCAAACCATCTATCTCGACCACAAGAAAACGATGTGTCTTGACCATTAACAAGACATGTGTCTCGACCACAAGCAAACCATGTGTCTAGACCACAAACAAAACTTGTGTCTCTACCACAAGCAAACTGTGTGTCTCGACCATGAATAAAACATATGTTTCGACCAAGACTAAAGCATATGTTTAGACCAAGACTAAGTCAAAGGGGCAGTGACCACCAAGATCAAGCTACCGCGAAGGCAAATAACCATCTTCGAATGAATCATGATCAAAATCAAAGATTGCCACCAAGGGAAACTCATCAAACCAAAGGAAACAACTCCATATGAAGATGATCACCAAAGCCCTAAAACATGAGTTATGGGAGTCACCATGAAAGTTTCATATATAGGAGAGATAAAATTCACGTTCAACACATGCAAAATAGAACCAAAAATCCAAGTTACACTAAGGTACTTGAAACTCATGAATGTTGGTGGAAAACATTGATCAAAGGAAAGAGAAAATCATCTGTCTCATAACATCTCAAAATCGGGTACCAAATATTAGGGTTTAGAGTAAGGAGCATGTCACATAAGATGATCATCTAGATTTAAACCCTAGATGATGAAAATATCATCTAACATGTTAAGATCACGCTTTAGAGTTGTAAACATCAACATTCATGTAAGAAAAGTCCAATAATAGAGAAGGAGAAGTGATATATAACCCACTGTATGTAGAGATCCAAGCTCCAAGATTAAAGGCTTCAAGAGAGAATAAGATACTCCAACTTGGATCAACACTTCAGCCACAAAATCATCTCAAAAGAGAATAACACCATGGTCAAAATATTTCTCAATAAATAGGGTGAAAAACCCTAGGCCAAACCATGAAGAAAGAAGAAAGAAGAGAGCTCCTTCTCACTTGGGTATCACCATGCCAAAACATATTCTATGACCTTTGTGAGGAGAAGATCTTTAAGGTAGACACCATGTCAAAACATGGTCTCATGTTTGAGAAGGATAAGATGGAGGGTTAGAGTTCAAGGGAAAATGGAAACAAAGTTTCAAAACCACTTACCAAGAGAAGGGACCACAAAGAATCACCACATGGAAGGTGATCAAGATCCAAAGCACCACAATCAAGGTTGATCGACATCCAAAGCACCAAGATAAACCCTTCTTTGCTCCTCAAAGATCCAAGGTCAAACACAAGAGATGGGAGAAGAAGGAGAGCTAAAAAGATAACTTGCATGAAGGAGAAATGGGTTATATACTCAAAGGAGGAGGGAAGTAAGGTATGTGTATGGTGTCAACACAAGAGAGTACCTAAGGGACACTTTTCCAATGAGGAAACATCCATGCAACCACTAAACATATGCATGCAACCTATGGTGATAAAACCTAGGTGGGGTTTCCACCTCATGTATCACTACCACCCTAGGGGTCAAAACAAACATGAAGGCACCTTGTTTCGACCACAACAAAAGGTCACTAAACCAACATGGTCAAAACACATAACAAGAAGGCCAACCATCTTGACAAAACCACGCCAAGACCTCCATGGTCAAAACAAGAATCAACTAGGGAAAGTGCTGCAATCGCAACACACCTCCAAGTGAGGTGTTGCAACCGCAACACACTCCACATGAGCTCAAGCTCGATACACATCACCAAGGTTAAAACCCTAGAAAACCCTAGCATCACTACATGATGCCACCTCAACAACCAAGGCCTGACAAGGATCCCCATAACATCATTATCTCTCATGATGATAAAGCACTAAGGGCACACTCTACATGTGACTAATTGCAAGATAACCCATCAACATGGGTAAATTGCAACTTGGTCCAAAACAAGCATACAAAGCTCAAACATCATCAAAACAGAACCAAACTGGAAATATAAGATTGTCACATGTTAGATAAGTATATCAAAGGATTAGATTAAGGTCCTAAGCATCTTATTAAACAAAGAAAGCATACTCAAACATTAAGCTAGGTCAGGGGACTTACAATTGTTTGCATTTTATGTGTTTTCTTCTCTCAATGGGAAGCTAGTGGTCCAAGTGTATGACTCAGTTACTCATCATAGTTTTTCTTAAATTGTCCTATCTTTATCCTGAAATCATCTACATGTATTTTACTTATGATAATGATTGATTGTAATTGTTGTCTATGAATATGCTGCAAAGTTGAATATCTATGATCATAGGAATTAGTTAGTACCTCCATATGGTTCACAAAAATGGTTCATAAAAACATCGAATATGTGGAGAAAGTATTTGTTCACTCCAAGCATTGGTTTCTTTTCTTATTCATGATAATGATAGACTTCTGTTATCATCATTTCTATAAGGGATGTCGAGGGGATAACATCATGATAGTTTAGTGACATCATCTTATGATTTGATAGATGGTCCTTCACATTGAATCTATGTTACTATGCAAAAAGTATGACAAAGATGCAAAGTTTTCAATGCAAACTTACCTAATGATGTAGGATATATTTCCACCAAATGGTGGTTGACAAAAATTTTAATGGTTGATATTTTCAATTTATTATTCATAACCTGAGAGAAGGAAAGACACTTCATTTTTTCCTAAGTGAAGAGAATACTTAATAGGAGAAATAATAGAGGAGTCTTAAAGTTGTATTTTTTATAACTTCTGGTGCTCTTTAAATGATATAGTTTTTTAATTATACATTGTATGTATGGCATAATATAATGTGACATATCTTGTTTCTTTTGAAGTTTTGTCATACGATGTTTGATATGTGTATATGATTGGAAATTGGCAACTTAAAAGCATAGATAATGTTGAAGGAGGGCTTTTAATTTTTTTTACCAAGGTTTAGTTTTAGTATACTAGTTTTGATTCAAGGACATACAACTACTATCTTTTTGTTCATTGTCAAGGGCATTTACATTATTTTCTAAAAGGCTATCTATTGGATGGCCTATTTTTGACCAACCATATCCTAGAGGCACATTGACAAGGACATCAACTTTGGAAAGACATACTACCTAACAATTGATGAGTAATGTCAAAAGCTTGAACCATCACCTCAATTTTGTGTTACAACATGCTTGAAAAGGATTTTGTTATGGTTTTTCCATTTAGTGACCATCTTGATATGGTATGTTTCTTACTAAGACAATTTTCTTAAATAAGGTGCTAAATTCATGAGATAAGAACTCACCTCCAATGCAAGCACATAGGGCCTTCAAACAATGTCAATTTTCCTTTTTGACATACACTTGAATATATGAGAATTTCTTAAACACCTCAAGTTTTTTGAAAGACAGAAAAACCAATGCATGAAGACAAGTATTTCATGGAAAAAAGAAGTATTTAGATGGGAAAAAAGTTATGCAAATTAATGTCATGACTCCCAGATCTATATATACAATATACTGGAGGATAGGCTTCACTATTAAAAAGGGGATGGCAGAGCAACTTGTTGCCCATATGCCCTATATTTAACTGTAATTTTTTTATATGTTCTTCAAAAGTATAAGCATATAACATATCAATGCCATAATGTCCTAGGATTTGATGCCTCAAATAAGATGATCTTAAAAGGAATGATTGGACTAACACCCAGGTACACCTCCTTTTTATGGAGCCCATATCTAAAGAACTCCATAATTAAGCGTGTTGAGCTTGGAGTAGTACTAGGATGGGTGACCTCTCAGGAAGTTTATCCTGGCTTGTGCATGAGTGAGGACAAGCATGCAGTTAAGTCTAGTGGTGGTCTATGGGCCAGTCATCATTCCTAAAACTTTACTAGAGCATGTGGGGCCAGTTGTCATTCCTCTCGACAATTCAGGCCAAACGAGGTCAACTACCCAACCCACGACCTCAAGTGGACACCATCATATACACTCTGAAGATATGGTGACACTACTTGTATGGTGCCACCTTTGACGTCCTCACGATCACAAGAGTCTGAAGTACATCCTGACATTGAAGGATCTCAATCTCAGGCAGAGATGATGGTTTGAGTATATCAAAGACTATGACTTCACAATTGCCTACGACCCTAGAAAGGCAAATGTAGTGGCCGATGCACTCAGTAGGAAGTGGGCTAAATGTGCTACCATTTTCACCATCAAATGGAGAAACATTGAAGTCATGTCACCTTGGGCCCCGAGGTGTATGGGTGATGTTCTCAGATCGGATAGAATCCATGTCAAACCTACCTCCAGTCCAAGATTTTGTCAGCCCAGAAGAATAACAAGAGTCTTGAGGAGATGAATAAGCTACTAGAGAAACCCAAACACATCTGACAATCGGTATGGATTGTGGAATCCGGTACAAACAACACATTTGGGTCCCAGAGGATTCAGATATGACAGAAAGGGTGCTACGAGAAGCTCACAGGTCAAGATATACAGTACATCCTGGATCGAGTAAAATGTACAAGGATCTACAGATGCATTTCTGGTGGAAGAATATGAAGATCGACATGGATCTTTTCATCTCTAGGTGTTTGACCTGCTAGCAGATCAAGGCTGAACATCAATGTCCAGAAGGTCTTCTAAACCCCTACCTATCCCCAAGTGGGTATGGGAAAACATCACCATGGATTTTGTGGTGGGTCTACCCAGGACCAGGAAAGGGAGTGATGCTATTTGGGTTGGAGTCTATGGACTAACTAAATCAACTAATTTTATTTTGATCAATATCTCAACAAAAGTCCCAGAGTTAGGATAGATTTACATTTGAGAGATAGTCATATTTCATGGGATTCATGTATCCATTGTGTCAGATCGTGATGCAAAGTTCACTATCACTTGTAGCCACAAGTGCAGGAAGAACTAGGGGCTCAGCTGAACTTCAGTACTACATATTATTTACAAACTCACAGACAGTCTGAAAGGACAATCCAAGTTTTAGAAGACTTGCAGAGATCATGTGTCCTTGATTGGGGTGTTTCATGGGACCACTATCTCCCTCTTGTTGAGTTCTCATATAATAATAGCTACTGGTCTAGCATAGGCATGCCTCTGTATGAAGCCTTATATGGATGGTCATGTAGATCCCCGCTTTACTGGGATGAAGTAGGTGAAAGATAGATTCTAAAGTCTGAGGAACTACAACTTTATTCTGATAACAACAACCTAATCAAGCAAAGATTGAAAAAGGCACATGACCGTCAGAAGTCTTATGCTAATGTACACATGACTGATACTCAATTTTTTGTAGGTGACCATGTTTTTCTGAAGATTCGACCAATTTGAGATATTGTAAAGAACGAAGGAAAATTGAGCCCCAGATATGTTGGTCCATTTGAAATTTTAGACCGCATTGGGGAATGTGCATACATGTTGACTTTACCTCCACAATATAGCATGATTCACAATGTCTTTCATGTGTCAAACCTAAAGCGGTAAGTCAAGGACCCTATCCATGTCCTCAATCATGAACCAATTGAATTGAAGGACACCCTTATATACCAGGAAGTTCCAGTCAGGATACTCGATACTCACACCAAGGAACTCAGAAATAAGAAGATCGATATGGTTAAGGTGTTGTGGAAGTACCATGATAGTGATGAT
The DNA here is from genome assembly GCA_963693085.1 of Alisma plantago-aquatica. Taxonomy (NCBI): domain Eukaryota; kingdom Viridiplantae; phylum Streptophyta; class Magnoliopsida; order Alismatales; family Alismataceae; genus Alisma; species Alisma plantago-aquatica. Next base: position 800,162,033 of record OY856412.1, read on the forward strand.
GCTACCTGGGAGTTGAAGTCTGACATGGAGGAAAGATATCCTGGCCTTTTCAAGGAAGTCTGAATTTTGGGGACAAAATTCCTATTAAGGAGCGGAGGATGTCATGAAGTAAGTTTTTCCTCTATATTTTCTCAATTCCAATTTTTCCCTCATTATGTTCACTCATGGCCTCAATTTATTTACCTTGGCCTTAATCAATTTTGATACTCAAATTCGAAATATAATGATCAATGTGGATTTATATACTTTATGACACTACCAATTTGGTTAATATATCACTTTATCCAAAGAAGTATTTTTGTCCATGTAACTTTATCTTTTTATTCTCGAACTTTTTATAAATGTTTAACACATTTTTGTGAACATGTGATCCAAATTTCACTTCAATTGGACATTCCTACAATTTTCTATGAATTCTTGAAGTTAATGTGTTAAAAACCTCTTTAAATTTCCCTTTTATTAAACATTTTCCACATCGGCGATCCATGTCTTGCTTTAGGGACAAACCCTAACCCTTGGATCAACCTTTCATGGATTAGGGTATGATCTAACAACTATTAGTCTGTCTCCTACTCCGTACTGATAGTAGGGAGGAGTTAATGGGACTGAAAGAGTAATCAAACTCGATGCGACCATGAAAGATTCATCTCTTGAAATCACACCGATCTTGCCCTTAATCTACTTTGAATAGACTGCTTTCGAGAACCCTCGAGAGCACTCTCTCTTGGCCACCATCATGGATGTTGTGACCTATTTGAAACCCTAACCCTAGCCCCATCTAGCTATAAAAACCCAACATCCACCTTCGACCTGCTCCTACGATCTTGACCAGCACCCTCGCCTTCCCTCTCTTGCTCTCCTCCCCTTTCGCCCCTTTTCTCTGGTCACTGCTCTTATGCAACACAACCTTGTTTACATGTGGGCTCCTTTGGCTAGGACGATGAACCTTCTTAGATCGTGGTCAACTATTGACCAGACCCAGGATCAACGACCCTGAACCAGCCAAGCCCGCCTCTTCCTATTTTCACACCAGTGCACATGCCAGAAAGGTCGCCACACCTAAACACTCGATCCACCTAGGCGGTCAAGGTTGACCATCAAGATGAATGGCTGATATTTTTCCTCAAATATTCCTATTCAGGTATACACCTCCTCTCTGCTCGAAAATTCCAGTAAATGATCAAATCTTGCAAAAATGATATTTTCAATTCCTAGCTACAAAATTATGAATAAATAGTCAATTTTGATTAGATTAATCTAAGGAATTGATTAAAAATACTTGTGAAGCCTGATTCTTTGTGTATTTTACTAATATATCTAGATTTGGATCTCTTACTTATACAATTTATCTAATGACTCTATTTTGTGTTTAATCTTTGGAAAACCTAATATTTGGCTCTAATGATTATCTTGAGACACTAAAATCATACTTGACTAGTTAATAATCTAGATCTAACCTTATTGTCTTATCCACTCTTGAATATGAATCATGTACCATGACGTAATGATTAATCTTGATAATGTTATCTTAATAATGTGATTGTTCTAAATGCTGTGAAATCCCTGATCATGACCATTGGACTTCTCCCTTGATGATGATACAGAAACTTGATAATGACTTGAATAACGATAATATTAATTAGGGTTAGCATATATGTTCCTATAATACCTAGGTAGGTCATTCATACTAGAAATAATCTTGACACTTGAATAATGTTGGACATCTTGAAATATTGTTGATCATACGTGGATGACCTAACCTCAAGGTTAAATAGGAATGTGTAATCCAAATCTTGAATATTAAAACATGATCTTCTAAACATCATGATCTTGACCCTTGATCCAATCTTGTTGATCTAGGATCTAACTCAAGGGGTTGATCTATTATTTCTTAAAAACCATTCTTTGAATATCCACAAAGAAGGTATGCTATCAATCTCCTCCTTAACAAGACTAGTGGTATTGATGATTTTTGTATGTACCTCTTGAATATATAATTGGATATTTTATTTGAGCTACTATTCCCTACTGATTAATCTTCTGATATTCTATATTATAGTTTGAGATAAACTTGAAAACATAAATGATATTTCCCATTATGAATGCCCGAATCATGATGATGATAATGTTGATATTAAGTACAAGCAACATCCTCATTCAGAGGGTGGAACTTGTACATGTTGTTGACCTCCTACCTCAAATGGAGAGAAGAAGCTCGACGACCTCCCTCATCTTGTTGGGGTGATGGAGCCACATAAATATATAAGCATGCTTCTCGATATCAACATAATGAGAAACTTGTAATAAAATCTTGAAAAAAATATTTTTTTGGAAAATCGCTTGTTGACTATTTTGAATATAAGTCCTATCAAGTATGCTATTTTGATATAAAATTGTTTTACTTGTTTTGAAAAGTGTGCCATGCAATTGCATTGACTATGTAATGATTTTCTTGATTTTAGGAAATGCAAAGAACTAAGGGTCATGAACTTTATATCTACTTTATTTGTTATATGCTGAAAATAAAGACTGCTACAACAATTTGGACTCAACATGGGAGCTAATATAAAAGGTATGTAGTTGTTGGATTAGTTTTCCTTACCTTTATTTTCATGTTGCCTATGTAATAAACATTTTGATTCATTTTCAATAAAGAAGAATGTTATTTCCTTTTTGTATATTATCTATATGTGATTTTTGGGCCACTTAGGAATGGACACTCTAATCCCTTTAACACTGCTCCTCATTTGGATAGTGGGATTGTGATTAAGGTAAGAATGGTTCTGTGACTATTGGTATCAAAGTCAGTTCCCCTCCAGTAGGCTGGTCCCACATGGGCATGTGGCATGCCGGTCTTGAGTTGTACGGTCCAGACATATTGGGAAGAGTTGTCCATGGTGATGTAGCCATCCTTACGTTGGTATTCTATGATCAGGAGCTCGGTGTCAATGGACGATTATGGGTCTGTACTGAAATGGGAAAATATTATGAGACTATGTAATTTAGCCTTGAAGTGGGAAAATATTATGAGACTATGTAATTTAGCCTTGACGAGGACGTCAAGAGTCTAAGTGGAAGTGATTGTAATTTCCCAAGATTTGAGACATCAGATAAAATAATCTTAAAAGGAATGATTGGACTACCCATATCACCAAGGTGAACCTCCTTTTCAAGGAGCCCATCTCCAAAGAAAGTTAAGCGTGCTCAACTTGGAGTAGTATTAGGATGTCTGACCAGTCGGAAACTTTATCCTAACTTGCGCGTGAGTGAGGACAAAACATCCAGTTAACACTAGTGGTTGTCTATGGAGCCAGTCGTCATTCTTGAAATTCTACTAGAACCTTGGACAATGAGCCTAAATTTTATAAATACATATATAATGCAAACTTTCTACTCAAATATAACTCTTTTGGCCCGTCAATATAAGCATATACCAGGTTCAAGTGGTTCTTTAGCTGCCCATAATTTTACCATAGGGATGGCAATCGGCGTTGATACCATGCGAGACAACTTCACACGTAGATTCATAAGCAATACAAGGAACACCTGAATCCATGCTAATTCTTCCCTATAATCTCATGCCATTAAACTGCACTGCCATACCACGTAGGCCATAGACAAGAACCATGGCTAACACTTTGCAAAATCACTAAGAGCTTAGAATTTATGAGGATTACATCGTGTTATATCATATGCTATAGCAACTTTAAAAGATGCAACTGATTTCTTATTTTTTATTTTACAGACATCATTACACTTTTTGGTGCTGTTAGACCCACACATAACTTATTGTGCACTATTCCAGGTGCACAGTAATTATACTTGTTGGCAGTCATCCACTCATTCTTGACTAGCAATAATGCTCTAAAGTCCAACGTTCGCTCCACTAAGGAGCCGTTTGGATGCGACATTTCACAGCGGTATTGTAGTTACTCACGGTATTCGAAATACGATAGTCGTGAGATTGCCGTTTGGATGTTTAAGTATGTGATTACATCGAGTTCTCTCAGGTTTCCCCCCACCGTCCGTTCCATCCCGCTTTCCCCTATGTCTCTCTCTCCTCGTTTCCCTTCCAACTCACCGATGTGCTTTTGTTGTTGCTGCTCCTGCTCTACTATACGCCGCCGATGAAGAACAGTCGGCATCGCTTCCAGATTGGACAGACCGCAGTGAATCAAGCGGCTTCAACTATGGGGTGCTTCTTCTAGATCGAGTGCTGCCGATTTCAAATGGCATCTCTATTACTTGAGGAGCATACATTTTTGCCGGCGAACGAGCAGGCGCTGCTTCGGTTACTGGTGTCTCCTTCCCGTGTTTCCACTGTTTAATATGATGTTGAGCAAACGATGCTATTTGAAGTTAAGCATTTGTCAATTGCTACAGTTGGAATCCCATAATTAGTAACTCCTGCTGTAATTTTAAATAGAACATCCAAACGGCCCCTAAATGACCAAATCCCATCACCGTCTTGGTCCCGCTGTCGTGGTTCGTGGACAAACATCACTTTGGTGCGCTCTTGCGGAAAAAAAACCTTCCTTTGGGGCCCATCCATTAGCAAGCTGTATCAGTGTACCAGGGCCTAACTCTATATAAACGGCATCAGAATATCATACAGAAGAAAACAAGAGTAAAACCATAGGGGCTGCACAGATATGGTTTCTCCCAAAGCCTTGCTGTTCCTCATGCTCGTTCTCTTCGGTAGCAGCCTCCTCATCCGTCAAGCCACGGCAGCGCGCGTGCTGCAGCAGTCGGGAGGTTAGTCAGTAAATCTCATCTCCTCCCCTTGCTAACTTGGTTCTTTGACTGAGGAAATTCCGTTTCTGCACTTCAGCTATATATGGCAATTATCCCGCCAGGCCGTATGATCCCGAAAGGCCAGGTGTATCTTATCCCGGCAGGCCCTATGTTCGAGGGTGTCAATACCACCCCGCACTATACCGCTGCCGCACAAGCCCCCCGGCCCCCGACCGGGTATAGAATCTTTGGTGGCTGCCACCGAAGAAATATGATGATATGAACAAGACTCAGCATGAGATGTGAGCGGAAATCATCTAGACCGTGATAAGTGATAAATAAATAAAGACGAGAGTAAATATGTGCGAGAGAATGATCATTTGGTAGTAGCCAATGTGAAATAAAACGGTGCATGTTTCACATGTGTGTAGGCTTTTGTAGTATTACTAGCTAGCATGCAAAGCACGCGGGTCTCTATTGAAATACAGTAGTGTCCTATTACGTAGAAAAGATGAGCATTTATTACATATATTTTGGTGTGCATACCACATACATCCATCTACTACAAATTTCCAAAATTTTATAGAATTGTTCACACTTTTTCCATTGCTTTTTCTCTCATGTTCAGATTTAAAATATTTTATTCAATTTTTGTTATCAACAAGTTATATATTAATATTATCAATGTACAATAATCATAGCAATAAAGATTAACACAACCAATAGAGCCTTACAGTAAAATTGTGCATGTTTCGTACGTGCATTAGGCAATTTAGTATTAAATCAGGTGTCAGTATGTGCGCACACATAAACGTGCCATATGTAGTGAACAACAACTTCGACCAACTAGGTTAGAAAAATTCTAGAGTCTAAATCTGTTGTTTCGAAGATGCTGTCCGAGACACGTCATTATTAGTATTTATCATACACATTCCTCATTAATTATTTAATAGTTGATTCTTTGCTGAATGTATGACAAAGGTTGTCTGAGACATAATCAGGACAACAAGATTGGGATAACCGATTTGGACGCCATCAACCACCTGCCTACCCTCTTGCCCACTAGGATATAAACCCTAACATCGTGACATATTTTTTTTTTAAATTTTAAATAGGAGGGAAGCATGGAATAAGAAGTAAAAGAAAATTATTTTCCTCATAAATTTCAGCCCATTATGAATTTTTTAATGAAATAAAAAATATTAGATTCTTAGTAAAAATATATTTTCTAAGAAGACTAAAGTTGACATGATTTAGTAAAAGAACAAAATGAGAAAAATATGGTAGTTTTGTTACATAGTACAATACACCATGCCTTGAGGTACAATACATGTATTCTGAGTATATCCCTTATATTTCATAAAATAAAATAAATTGACTTCTTACAAAAATGCTTTCCAAAAATATTAATGTCAACATATTTTAGAAAAAGAATAATATGAGAAAAATATATGACTTGTCTTTTGGGGCACATAATTCATTTTTTAGGTATAGTACATCAACAAATTTATACAATACACATGTTTTGATGTACATATCTGTATTTTGGGGTACAATACAACAATAAGTAAGATTGATGTCGTTTCGAGATGGGACTAATGAACCCCAATATATGAATACCATACTTCAAGTAACACATACTATATAAAGTCAAAATAAAGGTACTGTACTCCGCAACACGGGAGTGATGTACCTCAAAATGAGTAATGTATCCAAAATTATAGGTAATATACTCCAAAAAACACGTACTATACCCCAACAATGAGTATTATAACCTAAAACACAATATTTATCTCAAAACAAGAAATAAACATTGGTAGTATACTCCTGAAATGGAAGTAATGTACCCCGAGATACGGGTATACCCCAAAATATTGGTATTATACTCACATATACATTACCCGTGTTTTGGAGTACATTACTCCCTTTTGTGGGCATAATAGGATGTTTACTTGTCAGTAACTTTACCCAAAATATTGATATTGTACTTAAAAATGGTGAAACACTTATATTAACTTCTTTATTACTATTATTTTTTTCAAAGTATGTCAATATTGGTCTTGTCAGAAAAAATATTTTTCATATGAAACTTAATGCATTTTATTTTGACAAAAAATTCAAAGTTATGAGTAAAACAATTTTTTTTCTCTTTCTTTATCTCCTTTATTATTTAATAGGCTTTGTCAACTACATCAGTAGGACTCCACCTCCCAATGACCAGGTGGGCGTATCAGGGTGTGTAGTGTTACTCACTAAGTTAGTTGTATCATGTGTACTAATGTATTTGTATGTGTTTTGGTGGTAGTGTGTAATGGTGTTTCGGTATGGGTGACGTATGAATCTAAATCTGAGTTTATACAATCGTTAACCTTGTGTAAACTTCTGGTGGCAGCTTGTGTGGAGATTCTTCCTATGACACAAGATAAAAAGTCAATTTTGTTTGAAGCAAATGGGTACTTTTTTTTATGAAAAGTGTATTACAAGGAAATTTTTTGTTCCCAAAATTTTTCTGTAGAAGTTAAAATGAAAAAGAAAAAGAGTATGTTGTTGTCATTTTGAAAGGAATAAGGATCATCAAAGTAATATCTAAACCTAATTATTTGTCAAGAAAGGACAAAAGATTTCAAAACATAAAAAGACTATTTTTAGTTGTCTTGACACTTATATCAGAATAAAGAATGTACTTGTTATAAAAGTGATGATTATTAATAAATATAACGATAATATTTTATTCTACTCTACTAAGCTCTGATTGGTTTGGTGTAAGTCGTAATTACACGGAACTCATTTTCTGATAACTTCAGTTCAATTTCTGGAAGTTAACTTCCATTCACTATCATGTGATTCGTTTGTTATAAGTGTAAATATGGAAATCATTAAAAAATAATGTTTCTTTTTTACTGTGTAAATATAACAAGGATGGCAAAGACATAAAAAAGAGTCATATTCGTGAATAATCATAATAAATTTTAATCATAATAACCTCAACAAGTAGTCATATTACAAACCTTGCTCTTTAAAAAAATATTTTTGTGTGGTATAATTATTTCTAATAAAAATATCGTGATTAAAATCACATTAATAATTTTATTTTACTTTGTATGTACAAAGTGAAAAAAGTATTGTAATGTGATTGAAATCACGTTATAATATTTTTATTTTTCTTTATATGTACAAAGTAAAAAACATTGTGAAGTGATTACAATCGTAATACAATATTTTATTTCACTTTATATATACAAAGTGAAAAAATATTGTAATGTAATTAAAATCACATTATAATATTTTTGTTTCACTTTGTATGTACAAAGTAAGAAAATGTAATGCGATTAAATTCACATTATAATATTTTTATATCACTTTGTATGTATAAAGTTTTATAATAATATCTGCAATTTGACTCGTCATTGTTTAACACAATATACGATATTAATTTTTATATATTATTCACAAACAATCATAGCTAATTATTATTTTTGACATGAAGAATAATAATATTTTAGCTAAATCATATTTTTTTCACATGGTGCAGCATGTTATGTTTTTCATAATGTTTATATATTTTTTAGTTTATAAGTTGCATTGATAATAGTGGTTATAATGTAAAATATTTTACATAGTAAAATTATAGAGTGTAGTTTTTGGTCATATTATATTATGTCTTGGCAATAAATCATGTATAGACTTCTAAAATTTATAGTCAGAAATAATTATATGTATCATTTGTGAATAATAAAGAATATAATTATATATTTAAATGTTATTAATTGTTTCAGAACTCGTTTTCTACTCTTTTGGCTCCAATTAGTTTGGTAAGTCATATGTTATGTGGAACTCATTTCCTAAAAACTCTAGTTCAATTTCTGATACTTAAGTTCCATTCACTTCCATATGATTGGTGTGTTGTAAGTGTAAATATGGAAATCAATTAAAAAATTAATTTTATTGTGTGATATATAAAAAGTAAGGACCAAAAAAATGGTAAAGAAAGAATCATGTTCGTGACTTATCAAAATAATTTTTAACCACAATAACCTCAACAAGGAATCATGATGCGGATGTCACTCCTTTAAAAATATTTTAATGTGATATGGTTATAATTTTTATAAAAATATTATGGTTCAAAGCACATTATAATATTTTTATTTCACTTTGTGTGTACAAACAATTGTAATGATATGCACATTTTATGTGTTTGTAAATATATGTTTGGTTCATTATTATTTAACAATATGTACAAAATTAAATTTTTAGTCTATATTCTTCGCGTATGGTTATAGTTCATTATCATTTTTCACATCATATTATTTAAATGTGAAGTATAAAAATATGTTAGATAAATCATATTTTTGTGACAGGTGCGGTGTGATAACTTTTTAATAGTGTTTGTATATTTTTTATTTTATAGACCACAATGATAATGGTAGTTATAGTGTAAAATATTTGTGATGATGCCACTTGTAGTGTACGGTGTTTTGTCATATTATGTTATGATTTTGACAAAAAACTATATCCACACCGCTAACATTCCCAGTCATAAATATTTTACACCTATTATTTACAAAGAATGAAAAATATAATTGTACAAGAAATATTGTTAGTTGTTTCGGAACTCGTTTTCAGTTCTTTTTAAGAGGGAACTCAGGAACTCTATTTTGTATGTAACTCTATAAGTCACTGCAAACTCACGGAACTCAAGTTCCAGCACTTACTTTAAACCAATCATGAAGAACTATTTTAAAAACTCCAATTCATGAGTTTTCCGGACTACCAATCAGAGCCAAGAGAGAACTCAGGAACTACATTTTGTATGTAAGTTTGTAATTTACCGGAAATCACGTAATTCAAGTTTCAACATTTACTTTAAACCAATCATGAAAAATTACTTAATGAACTTCACTTCATAAATTTTCTGGACCAATTATGTCTAATCAATCCGAACCAGTGACACCACTCGTAACAAATGCCGCCCTAGATCTTCTCCTGTTTCTTTTGGGTCCAAATCTCCTGTTCCGTCTACCAGTTACAGTTCCTATTTCAGCCATTCGGATTCTGCCACGTATCTAGCAGGGGTAATGCACGGTCTGTATTTATAGCTGGCCTGGGAAAGGAACAATCCGGCAAACATGAAGTGCAGGAAAAGAATACACAAACGCTGCCCCTCGCGATTGTGGTTATCATTGACAATTGACAAGTAAAGAACGAAGCGGCAACTTGTTTTTTTGCCGAGTTGGCTGGCCCATTGGTTTGTGATAAATAAATTTCAACCACGTTGCCATGCTACAAACCAACGAAATTTTGTCATGTATAGTATACCGGTCATCAAGGTCGAATCGGATAGTACTTACTGACATTTTCTGCCAGTTCAACACTATTATGGTTAATAAATTTAAACAATGTATATTAGCCGTTGTTTGTTACTTAGTGTAAATGATAAATAAGACGTCACATGGGTTAGATAATCAAAATAACTTTAAGTAACATGTCACTTGAAATAATTGCGGCAGAGAATAGATTTAGCTATCGTAGTTATATATTTCTCACAAAACTCCTCTAACATATTCCTCAATATATACAATGATATTTATGTACATGACATAATAGACTTTGTACAAATAGTAAAAGATTTCTTACATGTACTATGGACATCTTATCATCATGTTTATTTGTCATTGCTTCAGACAACAATTATCTCACACAAAATTAGTATATGACAACTAAACTTATCAAAATGGTATACCGAATACAACTTAAATATGAAAATTTATGTGGAGGTATTTGAAACGATTTTTTCTTTTATTTTTAAGATTACAATTTAGTCCTTCTATCCATGTCATATTTGTATGTTGTTTTTATATTGAAGTTACAACCTCTGAGGAAGTGTCACTTACTAACACTTTTAACAACAGAAAATCTTTGTGCTATGAGGGAACATAATAGTTATGAAAACTGATAACCAACTCTTACATATCATATATACAACCTTATAGGAAAACCATGTATAGAAAAAAATTGTAAGATTCATTATCAATTATAATAATAACTAACAAAACCAAAAATACAAAAAGTAGGCCAACTTCATTTAACACATGAATATTCCCTATCCATAATCTACTACACACATTGTTAAGGACACTGACGAAGAAGATCAATAAAAGAAAAGGAATAACGAAGGATCCCACTATTGGTAGGGTATGCCTGTAGAGCTAATTATAGGATGATTGATATGGAATAATTACCTAAAATGATTTGATTGATAATAACATATATATAAAGGCAAGCTTCCAATTCATCTGTTTCACTTAGTTATGGGATAATGAGGATACAAAGTGATTGTCTAGAGAATGATATTACTCAATGACGTATGTCTTCAAGTATTAGCTTTGTCAAAATGAGATCATACAGATGTTAAGAGTACATATACATATTGTCAATATGTTCCTAATCGGTTGTTACTGTGGAAGGCAGATAGATACCAGTAACACGTAAGATTGGAGTATGAGTTGGTTGATGACTGAGTCTCACTAAGTCATGATATGGCAATATCAAACCAAGCACATAGATACATGTTAGGGAACAATGTATTGGATAGACCCACCTTGAGAGTGACACATGGTTGTGGTGGTCATACTCATCTCTTATAGTGAAGGTGGTAATTATGATTTTTAGACCTGAAATCACTACACTTGTCACATATTGTTGGGTACACGTTGAAATCATCATATGTAGTCATGAAGCATGGGTTGTTATTGTTAAGAAATAAAACATAGGGATAATATTGGTGGAGAAAGACTCGCACACCATAACCAGTGCGGAGTGGTCTATTTATATAATGTAAAATACATAAGATAACCATTAGGTAGATTACATAGGGATCCGACATTTATGATGACGACCCATCAATAATCATACAATAAATGGCCATTACATTGGAAATACAAACATGCATGATAATAAACCTTCTGACTATTGGTATACTCTAACAGCCCCCCGCAAGTTGTGCCGGAGAGAATCGGAGGCTCAACTTGGAGAGAGACACGCCGGTACAAAGTTTTGTTGAAGCACTTTGAAGCGATATGTTCCTTTGCTTTCCATAGTGTATTTTCTTCTGGATTTCTTTGTTTGTAGATGGTGCTTCTGTTTCCATCAATTGTTGGCAGGGCATGTCATTGATTTTTTTTTAAGAGAATAGAGAAGAACATTTGTGATTTGATTTTGTTTTGAGAGGATGATGTAATTTTGGGAAGAGGAAGGATATTTTTGTAGATTCTCTGGGAAGGTGATAAGAGAGAGAGAGGAGGATTTGTTTCGAAGAGTTCATATTGAGGTTGACACATCTTTGTGTCTTGAGAAGGTGATTTTGTAGGAGAATGTATTTGTTGGTTTGGAGGAAATATTTGTGGGTTTTATGCTGCAATTTTGCCATATAGGCAGAGCTGAATGATGGAGGTGGATTTTTGGACAGAACGTCATTGTATTAGAGAAGGACGAGGAGAGGGGATTTTTTTTGGCATTGGGGGTCCTGCCTATAGCAGTGAAAAGAAGGGGATAATATGGTCATCTCAATGGGAAAGGGGTTGTTGTTCTTTTCTTTTCTTTTCATTTTTTTTGCTTGGTGGGAAAAAAGCGAGCAGAGAGGAACCAACGGGAACCGAGAAGTGACCTTTGGGGACGTCAATAGGGTACTGCTCCCACCTTCTTGGTTCTTACCAAGGCTTGAGCACTTGCAGAGTATTTGTAGCAGAGCAGCGGGCTTGCTGGACATCCTAATGGCCATGGCGGTAGACTTGTTTTTGGTAGAAAGAGTGAGCAGCAAACAACAAGTGTGCAGACGCAGCCAAGTGTGATGGCGATGGCAAGGATGAGTACGACGGCAACGGCAGGGGCAATAACAACGGTGTGCCGACGGAGATGACAGGGGCGAGCATGCCCACGATGGCAGTGGCGAGCTCGACGTTGATGGTGATGACAGAGGTGAAAGAAATAGCAATGATAGAGGTGTTCGCGATGGTGGTTTTGTTGCGAGGACGATGAATTTGGCAGCTGTGAGTACGACAATGATGGAATCGAAGAGCATGACAAAGATTGCAGTGACGATGCAGAGGTGAAGGGAGGCCATGGTGAGGTAACACCTGATGGGGTTGTTGAGGGGGAGCGCAGATCTATGGAGAAGGGAGAGGGTATTCGGCGGGCGGCGGAGTCAGATCTGGATGGGCGGCGGCGGCAGATCCGGATGGGTGGCGACGGCAGATCCGGATGGGCGGCGGCGGCAGATCTGGAGGGTAAGGCCACAGAGATGGTCAGGACTACCAGAAGGACAACCGGGGAGAGGAGACTAAGGCAGATGGAGGAACTGGCGAGGCGCCGAGTAGGTGGAGCGACACTACGGATCGGTGACGAGCCCATGGCGTGTGGCGGTTTTGTAGGTCTCTTGGATGAGGACAAGGTAGTGCCCTGTTGATGTAGGTCTGTAAGTTTCCAAGGAACGACAACACCTGATTTTAGTGGTGGCGGCAGATCTGGGATATAGCAGGGCAGCAGATGAAAGCTCAACCCCTTTTAATGGCTGGCGAGGAGTGGAAAGACTCACCCTTGCTGCAGAAACAGTAGGCACAAGGGTTTGAAATGAAGAAAATAGATGTTGTTGTATGTTGCTGGCAGAAGATGAAGAAGAGGACAAGATCAGAGCTTTGTTGAAACTTTCAAATTGTATAGCAGAGAGAAGACGGAAGGTGCCGAGTGAGCATGGTGAAGAGCACACAGCAGCAACTATCTTATTTTTGGTTGTTGGCGGCTTGGGTGCAGTTGTGGGAGAGTCCTGGGATATTAAGGAAGAAGAGAGGGTATGGGTAGTAGGATAGGAGGAGGAAAGGGGGCTGGTTAAGGCTCAAAAGGCTCTGATACCATGTTAAGAAATAAAACATAGGGATAATATTGGTGGAGAAAGACTCGTACACCATAACCAGTGTGGAGTGGTCTATTTATATAATGTAAAATACATAAGATAACCATGGGTAGATTACATAGGGATCTGGCATTTATGATGATGACCCATCAATAATCATACAATAAATGGCCATTACATTGGAAATACAAACATGCATGATAATAAACCTTATGACTATTGGTATACTCTAACAGTTATAATGGTGATGATTGGGTGACTTTGACACATGGGGATAGACTGTGAGTGATAGATATGGGATTTGTCCCTCCTAGTAGAGTATGATATCCTAGCCACTTGATAAGCGAGACTGAGAAACACATGCATATGTACATGTGAATCAATATATGATATTGAAGTCACATTATCTCTGAGAGTCTGCTCTATGGTCAAGGAACATGGATTGAACATTGAGAGAATGACCTTCAATGCCTCGACTTCATCCTAGATATCAGTGACAAAGGAATTATACAATCACTACAACACCTTACCCAAATTGAAGGTTGAAGTTGTTCTCCAACTTTCCATTCACTAGGGTAGCAGTGATGTACAACTAAGCACCACTCTTTGCTTGTGATGTCATAAGCTAGTTATGAACATCCACTACCAATGTGAAATGTGACCTATAGGGTAACACACATAGAAACTCATCTAGAAGAGGAGTTTGATCTTGAATGACAATTGGATTGATTACTAAAGTGTTTAGGTATTCAATTCACACAACAGATTGACTGATTGGCTAACTAAGTCTGTCGTACGACCATCTCACTGGATAAGATGACTATTTGGGTAGCCAGAGGAGCGTCTCAAGTAGTTGAGATGGCCGTTTGGAGGTCAGGCTAATCGAAGGAACAAATTGGCTCATTTCTACCCTTGAACCAACCAACTCAATATGATTGAATCGATCAGTTCAACTCAACTCACCAGACGACCGTCTAGGTGAGTGAGATGGCCCAACTGGGGACAAATGAAGATTCGGGATGTTTCCCGAATAGTTTTGATTGCATATACTTGGAAATTAAGTAAAATTAATATGTATATCAACTGGAATCAAAATTGTCAAATTTGTGTGCGATTGGAAAACTGCAAACAGTTGATTATCAGTGCGAGATGACCGTCTCACACCCCAGACGACCATCTGGGTGTTCCAGATGACCGTTTGGCATGACCTTTTGGCATCTCACAGGTTGAGAAAGTTCAATTCCTTTTGGTCCTTTCCACTCCCATACAATGCCATACAAACTGAGAACTCTGACCCTAACCTTGCCTAGAAAAGGAGGGTATTGGGGGCTTCTAAAGACACAACACAGATAACTGAGAATCAGTTCCTCTGACAACTGTTGTTCTTTCTAGTTGTGATAACAAAGAGAGCCCAAGAAAGTCCTACCCAACATGGAGGGATAGACAAAGGGAGAGAACAACTGATAGTTTCCATTGTGGGAGAGCAGGTTGGTAACTAATGCACCAACAGGAGGGACAACTCCTTATCCGTTCTTAGTAACTGATAAGATTTCTAGTTGGTCTGTGTGTACTACTCTAGAGGAAGGAGTCTTTTGGCTGCTTCTCGGAGAGAAAAGTCAACTTACAGTTCTTAGTAACTGATCATAGGTTGCAGATAGCTGTTCATGGTAAAGACCAGGGTATGTACAACCACCATCCAAGAGCAACTTGTCAGTAGTTGCAAAGAAGTGAGTTTTGTCACTGGACTTACTCCAGGACCATGTATAACTCGCTAAAACCATCCTTCCTATTTCATATTAGTTGATGTGATCTTGTTATTATGGGAATACAGATAGATAATTTTTTTTTTATTTCCGCTACCCTACTCTAATCCGATATTTGCCAACAGTTGTATCAGAGTCACACCAATTAACTATGTTTTAGGATGATTGATATGATCAGATTTTTTTATTTTATCATTTATTTGTTGCATATGATGCGATTATTTAAACTTCTCTCATATGCATATTTGATCAAAGAATACATAATCCCAAACTAATATATATATATATATATATATATATATATATATATGCAATTTACATGCGTCTCCCTAAAATCAGTTTTAAGTGGATATGTAATGTGGTTATGGCCTATACCCTTTATCTGTGTATGGTTGGATAGTTTGATTCCTTCTATCTGGGTCTGCATATTGAGCCTCTACCTCCCTCTTCCCAATGTAAAGTGAATTCTTTCCTACCTCTGCTCCCCTCAAATTTAAATCAAGGTTTCTCTTATTCAATGTAATGAAGTAGTAATAGGATGGTTTCTTTTCATAGAACGATAATGATTATGATCATCGCTGGTTGAGATGACCAATTCACGAGATGAGATAACCATTTGGAAGACCAAGGAGGACAAAGCAATGGAATCAGATGACTGCCTGGTGGACCCAACCGACCATTTGGAAGGAGTCCAAACATTGGATGGATAGGAGGCTACACGACCATCCTAGAAGACCCAACTGACCGTTTGGAAGGAGTCCAAAAATGAGTAGGCCGCACGACCGCACCAGAAGGCCCAACTTACCATCTGGAAGGTGTCCAGACATTGGTTGTACAAGAGGACCAACTGACCGCCCAAGAGGCAAGTTGACTGGTTCAAGGGTTGAACTGATCTACCCAGATTGGCAAACATAGGTCTACACCAACAACAAGTTCATACATGTGTTGTGATGATTGACCAAGGTAGTAGTAATCCCTTGTGGCTCCAAAGAATTACAAGTAGATATGTCCATAACCATCACCTTTTTTATATTGCATTTTTACATTGTGGGATATAGCATGTATATGATTCATACTACATATGTAGTGATTGGATACAATATATGTATATATATGATATATATAAAACCCCCCAATCAAACATATTAAGTCTAAGATGCTTTCCAATATCAATACACATGAAAAGCTTCTTCAGATAAGCGTAGGTTACGCCTTTGCGTGGTATGCCATCTACCTTGTAGAAGTGTGATGGTAATAATGTAGGTTCTGCCTCTACGGGGTGCATTATTATCGTATTGGCTATTGGGTCAGGCTTAACTGGTGATTCTTAGAGCGGCTAGGCCCAGAAGCATGCAATGGTTAGGCAAGGAGTTGCGTATATCATCTATCCAGAATTGCATATGATGTAATTGGCAAAAGTTTCCTACCTTGTTGATTGACTGTGTTTGCAGTGTTGATCGAGCCACAGTTGAATTATCTTAGGTCTGACTCATTAGAAAATTATTCGCTATAATTTTCTGAATTGATACTTAACAATTGTCAATTTGATCAAAATAATGAGAATGATAATGAATTAAATACCTAATTATTATCACCCACTTTAATCAAATCAAATCAAATCAAAATGAGTTTTTGACAAAACTACAAATTCTTTTTTAGAATCAAGTGTCAACAACAAACAATCACTTTTCTCTACTATCGGTCCTTGAGAAGGACAAATTTACTGGGAACAACTTCTATGACTGGTTCAGGATGATGAGAATTGTTCTCAAGAAAAAGCGCAAGCACTATGCCCTGGAAACTCCAGAACCAGAGGAACCGGCTCAAAATGATCCAAGGGATGATAAGGATGCTTATAAGAAGCATATTGAAGATGTGTGATGTCAAGTGTCTGATGTTATGCTCCATGAACCATGAGTTGAAAAGGAAACATGAGAACATGGGGTAATTGAGATGGTCACACATCTCAGGAATATGTACTAAGATCAAGCAAGACAAGAGAGATACAATGTCTCCAAGGAGTTGTTCAAGTACAACATGCTAGAAGGAGATCCAGTAGGTCCTCGTGTACTGAAAATCATTGGGTATGTGGAGAACCTTGCTCGACTGGGATTCTCCTTGGGTCAAGAGTTGGCCACTGATGTGATTCTGCAGTCTCTGCCAGAGTCATATAGTTAGTTTGTCATGAACTACAACATGAATGACTTTGACAAACCGTTGACAGAGTTGTTGGGAATGTTGAGAACAAATGAGACACAAATGAAGAAAGATAAGCCCAAGTTTTTGATGAAGATCATCAAGACAAAGGGGAAGTCTAAAGGTAAAAGCAAATCTAAGAAGAGTTCTAAAGATATCTATAAGCCCAAGTCTTTTAGATCTCAAGGCAAAAGGTGGAGGAAAGAAAAGAGGCGATTCTCACCATTGTCACTAGCCTGAACATTGTAAGAGAAATTGCCCACTCTGGTTAGAGGAACTAAAGAAGAAGAAGGATGGAACTGAGGCCTCTACTTTAGGTATAAAGAATATAAGATAAATTTGATTACTTCTTAAGTTTTTGAATATGATACTAGTTTAGAGATTTGACATACAAATGTGCAGGATCTGAAAAGAAGTAAAAGCCCTCATAGAAGGACAAAGATAGACAAGGCGGAATAAGTGTTGCGAAATCCATAGTCTACATTAAATGTATCTTAGCCAATGGGCATGAAATAGAGTTACTAGAACTGCTATTTCATTATGCCATTAGAATAGAAACATTTTCTTTATGCATCTTGCAAGGACACAGATGATTATCAATAAATATTTGTTAATTCTTATATTTCAAAAGATATGATCTTGTATGGCATTGGCCCAAAAAACATCTTGAGATATTTATGCGCAATGATCCAAAGATGAATGTTTATAATGTTTATACCAAAGGATTATAACTGATAACTCAAGACTATCATTAGCATTAGTCATCTTGTACGAATTGGAGAATTGCATGCCTGGAATACATATTGATGATTGATCTAGATTCCCTTGGTTATTGAACTTAAGGAAACATGTAAGTCTTATTCACACACAATATGACATGACATTCTTCACTAGATGTAGTGGGAGGATAAGTCTTCCGTTAGACCTCATACATATGATGCATGAAGATATTATGGATGAATTCTATAGATATACTTCATTTCATTTACTGGTAATATAATGATATGTTCTCAGTAAATAGAAACATAAATCTCTTGAAGTGTTCAAGGAGATTATAAATGAAGTATAACTTTGATGAAATTATTAAGAAACTTTGCTCAGATCAAAGGTTGAAATACTTTGCATCAATACATTGAGAACCTTCTAAGGAAAGAATTGTGATAATGTATCACAAGTCAAATCCATCTAAACATGATGATGTGTTAGATTGAAGGAATTGTACCATGATGAGTCATGGTATAATTAATCAATTAATATAGTCTTCTTATATACTCATAAATATATACCTATCAATAAATCATGTACCATATGAATAGTTTATCTAGACATCATATATGATGTAATTTGGGAGTGTTCCAATATATCTAAAGGATTGAAAATGTTATTGAGAAAGTAATTTCTTGAGAGGGTTTATCCACAATCTATAATTGTTGATTATTACTATTAATCCCAATCTAATAACAAAATTGATCTGTTATTAGGATTACTAAATTCCTAAAGATCCAGTGGGAGTAAAAGTAATACTCAATTATTTGAGGCTAACAAAGAGGTACAATGAGAATAATGAGAATCACAAGTTGTTGTGGAATATCAAGTTCATCATGTAGCACATAATAAATTTGAGATTGGAGGATTGTTAATCCCACGATTTAGATGGGTTGTTCATGCAAGATGAGCCAACTAGTAAACTAGAAGCTATTTCTAGGCTATATGGAATCCATGTAAGCTAACAAGGTAGAACCTTGATAGAGCCACCTAAAGGGTAATACCAAAAGGGTGCAATAAGGTATTATGGAAAAGACCCACATGGATAATATCAAATAACAAATTGGTTGAATGGTTTTTCAAATCAGCTCCATTTGTTGAACAGGATAGAAATTCCGTTGCCAATTATTAAGCTTGTTGTTGTAGTAATAGACTATGAGATTTGGCATATGAACATAAAATTGGATTCCTTAATGGAATACATCATAGGATGTGTATGTGACTCAGTCTAAAGGGTTTTATAACTTCATAAAGGAAAATAAAGTCTCTAAACTACAAAGTTCAATCTAGGATTGAAACAAGAAACTCGGAAATGGGATCTTTTCCTTTGACAAGATAGTCAAAGAATTTACTTAAGTCAAGATAAAAGATGAAATTTGTGATTAGAAAAGATTTTGTGGGAGCATATATGAATATTCCACATATGATGAGGAATGATATCTCAATATTGTGAATATTGAGAACTAGCGTGAAAACCCCTTCAGCAATGAGGGATAAGGTGAAACATCTTATGAGATAGTTCTTGAAGGTTTCACAATGGAAGTTTGAGCATGTATAATAGCAATGTGTTGAAAGAGTTCAACACAAATTGATTCAATAAAGGATAATCCGAATTAGTCTCTTATGAACCATATTTTCCAATTCTTGTGAAGAATGGAAATATCATGAATAAGATTCCATGGGCCAACCCCAACAATGGATGTATGATGTAAGCTATTGACATACTTATCCCATATAATCTTATATGTATTGGACATGACAAGATGATAGTAAATTCCAATAAAGGTTATTGGAATGTCATAAAAGATATCTATTAATACTTATGAAGTACTTAAGGATAAGATTGCTAGTTAGAGATTATAGCAATAAAAGAAATAGTTTGATGAAAAGGGTTGCTTCGATGCAAGCTTCCATGAGAGAAGTGATCAAAAATTAAAATATGTTTGATTTAAAAGGAGAAGTGTTGATTAATTGGAAATTTTCTGAACTAATAGACTTTAATTCTACTATATAATAGAAGCTGAGTATACTTGTGTTGTGAACATAGAGTGATACTATATGGATCTAAAAGGTTCATGTGATGAACTTATAGATGTTTCAATCATTCATGACTCAGTAGAGATACTATGGCAGCAATGGAGCTAATTGTTAGGCATGAAATGTCAAATACCATATTAAGGAGGGTTTCATCTGAGAGTGAAGAGATAAGAAACATAAAATATACCGAATATAAGAAAAGTGTTACTAACCTACTAAATTAGTACTAGTGCAGTAAGCATGTTGGACATGTTTAGGTCACTAAGGATGAGATCCACTAGTGATTGTTTCTAAGTGCGAGTAAGAGTCTATTGGTAAGGTATATCTGTAAAGCCAATCATATGATGATTGACATGACATAATTACCTAAAAGGATTTGATTAATAATAACATATGTAAATGCAAGTTTCCAATTCACGTGTTTCACTTAGTTATGAGATAATGAGGATACAGAGTGAATATCTAGAGAATGATATTACTCAATGACATATGTATTCAAGTATTAGCCTTGTTGAAATGAGATCATACAGATGTTAAGAGTACATAATACATATTCCCAATATGTCCCTAGTCAGTTGTTATTGTGGAAGGTATATATACACCATTAACACATCAGACAGGAGTGTGAGTTGGTTGATGACTGAATCTCACTAAGTCATGATATGGTAATATCAAACCAAGCACACATGTATATGTTAGGGAATAATGTATCAGACAGACCCACCTTGAGAGTGACACAATATTGTGGTGGTCACAATTATCTCTGATAGTGAAGATGGTGACTGTGATAGACCTAAAATCACTACACTCGTCACATGGCGTTGGGTAAGCTTTGACATCATCAAACATAGTCCTAAAACATGGGTTGCTATAATGGTCATGATTGGGTGACTTTAACACATGGGGATAGACTGTGAGTACCCTCCTACTAGAGTATGATATCCTGGCAACTTCATAAGAAAGACTGAGAAACACATGTGCATGCACATGTGAATCAATATATGATATTGATGTCACATTATATTAGACTGCCTGCTTTTGGTTCTAGGAACATGGATTGAACATTGAGAGGATGACCTTCCATACCTCTAGTTCATCCTGAATATCAATGACAAAGGAATTATACAATCATTGCAACACCTTACACAGATTGTAGGTTGCAGTTGTTCTCCAACTTTCCATTCACTAGAGTAGCACTAATGTGCAACTAGGCACCACTCTTTGCTTATGATGTCATAAGCTAGTTATGGACATTCACTTCCAATGTGACATGGGACCTATAGGGTCACACACATAAGAACGCATCTAGAAGAGGAGTTTGATCTTGAATGACGATTGGATTGATTACTAAAATTTTTAGGTATTCAATTCGTGCAACAAATTGACTGATTGACTGACTGGGTCTGCCAAACGACCATCTCACTAGATGAGACAACCATTTAGGCATCCAGATGAGCATCTCAAGTAGTTGAGACTGCCGTTTGGGGTTCAGGCTAACTGAACGATCGAATTGGCTCAATTCTGCCCTGAAACCAACTGGCTCAATATGATTGAACCAACTGATTCAACTCAACTCACTAGACGGCTATCTAGGTGGGTGAGAGAGGTGTCTTGTTTGAGTGAGACGGCCCATTTGGGGCCGAACAAAGATTCATGATATTTCCCAAAAAATTTGGATTCCATATACTTGGAAATAAAGTAAAATTAATATGTATATTAATTGGAATCAAAATTGCCAAATAAATGTGCAACTGGGAAATTTCCAAATAGCTATTTGGCAGTGCGAGACAACCATCTCGCACCCCAGATGATCGTCTGGGTGTACCAGATGACCGTTTGGTGCATTGCAGGTTGTGAAAGATCAAGTTCGCACACAATCTCGTACAAACTGGGAACCCTGACTCTAACCTCACCTATAAAGGAGGGGTACTGGGGGCTACCCAAGACACAACACAGACAAATAAGAATCAATTCCTCTGACAACTATTATCCTTTCAGGTTGCGGTGACCAAGAGAGCCCACACAAGTTCTACCCGACAGGGAGGGATAGCCAAAGGGAGAAAACAACTAATAGGTGTCGTTGTTGGAGAGCAGGTTGGTGACTAGTACACCAACGGGAGGGACAACTCCTTCCTATCCATTCTTAGTGAATGACAGGAGTTCTAGTTGGTACATGTGGACTACTCTATAGGTAGGAGTCTTTTGGCATCTTTTGGCTGCTGCTCGGAGAGAAAAATCAACCTGCAGTCCTTGACGAGACCACCAGAGATGTTGTAGAGGTTGCAGACAGCTGTTTGCGGTGAAGACCAGGAGTTGTATAACTACCGTCTAAGAAAAACTTTTCAGAAGTTGCAAAGAAGTGAATTTTGTCACTGGACTTGCTCCGGAGCCAGGTATAACTACCTAAAACCATCCTTCCTATTTCATAGTAGTTGACGCAATTTTGCTCTTATGAGAATACAAATAAATAATTTTTTTTGTTTTTGTTGTCCTACTCTGATCTGACATTTCTCAACACCCACTTTTAACTCCACATGCCTAAGAAAATGAATCATGGTAATCATATCCTCCACATTCTCATGTCTTAGTTTTCCCACCCTCTATGTTTGACAAGTCTATGACTAAAAAATGTCACTATAGGGATCCTCCCCACACTCAATCATAATAATCACGTCCTACACATTCTCAGGACTTATTTCCTCACAGAATGCTAACATCTAGGCACAAAAATATACATGTTGTGGCAGGGAAACAGATAGAGAATGTCTTACAAGTTCATTAAAATATGACCGAAAGCAAACAACAAATACATATATAAAATAAAAGGAATAACTTATTTATTGAAGAACTACTTACTACTATGGTGCATATTGACCAACTGTGCACTTCAAATGGTTCTCTGATGGGCAGAGTATTTGACACCCACATATTTTACCTTGTCAAGTGAAAAAGAAAAAAAAACTACATAGAAATATTGCATAAAACCAAGCATCGAACACCTACCATATTAAAAAAAAATGGACTACATTATAATTCTAAAAATAGAAAAAAAGATTGTGTGAAATTTCTCCATTACACTTTCTTATATTTTAATCTTAATATACACTATTGACCAATACACATCTTTAAATTTAGTTGTTTGCAGCATGGTGATGAGGCAGAAAATAAATTTTTTGATTTACTTGTTGACAATGACCACAATAGAGAAGGGCCAGCCAATTTGGCAAATATCTGCTGCCGTCTCATCGTTTAAAGGGCTGAAAAATTTTCTACCGCTTGGATCCTTTACATTTTAGGCTGCAGTTGGCAATGTGGTAGGTGTTGTCGTTGATGCTTCGCCGCTGGCTGACTCACCGTGCCATTTAGAGTTCTGGGAGATCGGTCACTTGCAACAACATAAATAAATAGGAATCTAGAGTGGCCATTCATCTTTGTTTCAGTAAAACTGATTGTAATACTTCCTGTAATTGATGATGTTGAACTATCGTTGCCCAGCCACAACAGAACGTGTTGCCGAGCGCAACATTAAAGATGACTAGAATCATTAGGGACAACGTTTGCGTATCCTTTTCCTACGCTCCACATTTTTTGATTTGTTCCTTCCCCAAGCCGGCTATAGATGCGAGGCCGTGTTTCACCCTGCTTAGATACGTGGCAGAGTCCAAATGGCTGGAACATAAAGCGTAACAGGCAGTCAAAATAAGATATTTGGACCCACATATTTTACCTTGTCAAGGGAAGTTAGTAAGTGATGCTTTCTTGGAAGCAGTTCCATCAACAAAAGAAAAATACTACATAGAAATATTGCATAAAACCATGCATCGCAGCCCTACCATATAAAAAAAAGACTACATTATGATTCTAAAAATAGAAAAAAAGATTGTGTGAAATCTCTCCATCACACTTTCTTATATTTTGATCTTAATATACACTATATGATTAGAAATTGACCAGTACGCATGCTTAAATTTAGTTGTTTGCAGCATGGTGACGAGGCAAAAATAAAATTTTAGATTTACTTGTAGACAATGACCACAATAGAAAAGGGCCACCCAACTTGGCAAATATTTGTTGCCGTCTCATTGCTTAAAGGGTTGAGCAATTTTCTACCGCTTGGGTCCTTTACATGTTAGGCTGCATTTGGCAGCACAACAGGTTTTGTCATCAATGCTTTGCCGCTGGCTGACTCACTGTGTCTTTTTGATGTGGTAAAAATTCTAAGAGATCGGTCGCTTACAACAACTTAAAACAAGAGGAATCTAGAGTGGCTATTCATCTTTGTTTCAGTAAAACCGATTGTAATACTACCCGTAATTGATGATGTTGAACTATCGCTGCCCGACTGCAATGGAACGTTTTGCCTATTGCAGCATTAAAGATGACCAGAATCACTAGGGACATCATTTGCGTATCCTTTTCATGCGCTCTACATTTGCTGGTTTGTTCCTTTCCCAGTCCAGCTATAGATGCGAGACCGTGCTTCACCCTACTTAGATATGTGGTAGAGTCCAAATGGCCAAAACAGAAAGTGTAACAGGCATTCGAAACAGGATAGGGCTATCAACGGGGAGGGTATGGGGAGGGTAAGGCTTTACCCTTACCCTTACTCTCCAGAGGGTAGCGGGTAAGGGTAAGGGTAATTACCCTTCTTAGCAATCCCTTTACCCTTTCCTTACCCTTACCCTCTTCCCCATAGGGTAAATGGAGAGGGTAAATTGGTAATTTTATAAAAAGCTAACTTCTATTAAGGTGGCGTGTAGGGTGATAAAGATTAAGTCACATCTTTCTTGACTGGTATTTTCACAAATGTGAATATAAGCAGGACAACGTGATACTTTGTGTAATATTTTTAGACATTGGTCCTAGAATAACTTATTTGAAGGTGGCATGATCATCTTTTCTCATTATTCCACGTCTATATCAACTGGTTCAATATTTGATAATAATATACTATAAGCATCTGAGTGTGAGTGAGGGTGAGAAGCAAGCCGCAACCCACACATTTCCTATTGGATAAAAATGGGTAGAAATTAAACTAGAAGGTTCTACATAGTTATATACCTTTGTTAAATAAATGAGGGTAAAAGGATAAAAGGGTATGGATAATGACCAACATAACCCTCCCCTTTTAATGTGGTGCGGAAATGGGGAAAGGGTAAATCAGAAACATGGAACAAAATCAGTTACCCTTACCCTACAAAGTATGGATAAAGAGTAAACAGGTAATACCCTCCCCATTGACAACCCTAAAATAGGATATTTGGATCTATTTATTTTATGTTGGAATCTTGCTCGGTGTCTTGCGATCTCGTAAAATTAGGCGAGGGTATGAATATATACAAATAACTTCTATTGAAGATGCTGTCGAACATTATCAAGGATACCATAAGTA
This sequence comes from Alisma plantago-aquatica, assembly GCA_963693085.1. Lineage (NCBI taxonomy): Eukaryota > Viridiplantae > Streptophyta > Magnoliopsida > Alismatales > Alismataceae > Alisma > Alisma plantago-aquatica. The sequence goes on from OY856412.1 coordinate 800,187,825, forward strand.
TACAACCCCATTTATCATCCAATACAAACTTTTGGATGGACCCATGGTGGAATGGACTCAAACTCATAAATCATCATATGTTGGACAACACCATTCCAACCTCCATCTCCAACTATGACAAAGGCCAGACCCTCACTAAACTAGGGTCACACTGGAATAACGCTTTAAGAACTTTCTTTGGACATGGACTGATATGGACACATACATGAACATCTTACACCAACACAAAAAAACATCACTACACATGTCACATGGACATGGGGAATGCGTTACACTACTAAACAAGCATATGCTTTCTTCTCCTTCATTGGATCCACCAGAAAATTCAACACCCTATGGAACACCAGATGACCACCCAAAGTACATATACTACTATGGCTCATCTGCTATGAAAGAGTTCCCACATACTTTTTGTTCAGATCACGAGGCTTCATGGGACCATCCGGATGATCCATGTGCAAAGTCAAGAAGAATACACACAACACCTCTTCTTTGGATGTTACACATCTATGAAACTATGGGTGCATTTCACCTCAGCCACAACCACCCTGGCACAACCCCTACACAACATATTCCATCGACTACAACACACCTCCAGCCACCACAATAGGCATAGTGATTGCAACACTTTAATCACTCCCATTATATGGACCATATGGCTTACTCGCAACAAAATCTTTTTTGAGAACGAAATATTTCCTTTGCACGTTTACTACAACAGGTGGACTCACATTATCATGAATTCACGATTTAGAGGTTGCGTAGGGGAGAGAGCTCACAAAAAGTAGAAGTTCCGCCAAGAAGATGAGAGCGGTATGCTCAGTAACTTGAATGAGCATTCAATCATCCACTCTTTAGAGGGAGGCAGTGAAAATTGAGGCAACCATTGTCTATATACTTTCTATCGACCGTATTGATATATGGGGATGTATAACGTGGGAGCTCTGCCCATTTTAGGAAAACTTTATCTAGACGCTATGGGACATAATTTACTATGTCTTTTGTTTTTCCCTACCATTATGGGTATGTAACAAACCTTAACCTACATGATCATTGCAGTAGCATGAGTCTGACCATTTTATCATCAATATAATGGAAACAATTATGTAAAAAAGCAAAGATGAGACCTCCATTAATGCATCACATTTACCATCTTAAGTGCCAAAAACAACTTCATGTACTCTATTCCATCTGTGCTCATCTCAGGTCACCTGTTAGTACCACCAATAGGCACCATTGAATCACATGGTCCAGCACGAGTTCCCAAGTGAATCATCTTGCTTCATGTTTGATGGGGCCACACCCACAGAAGACCTCTGCTAGGTCACCTGTCAGTACCCCAAATAGGCGTCGTTTAATCACATGGTCCAACACGAGTTGCCAAGTGAATCATCCCATTTCACGTTCGATGGGCCACACCCGCAAAAGACCTATAGCCTCAGCCACTGCCCTAGAGATGACAGAGCTCCTTCGTGTCGGTCCATGCATAAAATAGGTGAAATCAAGTTTTCTCACCTCACATAGTTTGCATTAGCCTCCTCCTCAATATTTTTCTCTTCCCCTTCTTTACCGTAGAACCCTTTTTGTTCTTTGGATGCCAAATCTATCTCCACTTCTATATCTCTTATTTGATGGACGCAGTCACAAAGACTATTGTCATCCCTTGATTATATTACATATTCTAACCCTCAACAACATATCATAATAGTCAATATGTTAGGATAATGTATCTTATTTTATATTTTAGCATATTAAATATTATATAATAACATTGAGAAAATTAAAATGTGACAGACTTGGAGTCCCAGATAATATTTAACTTTATCTATCTCATTGTTTATTTGATAGAATTTAATTTGTCAATTTATTGTCTAATCTTTTTTAATAATAATTGCAATACACTTACAACAAAATAGAAGGTAGACATGCAACATGTTGTGCTGCCAGTCCTTTTTGGATGACAAAATCAATCCTATGAGATACTACATCCATAGACCTAGGGGTCATAACATTTATGAATAACTTTTTGGATCCTTTTGAGAAGCTCCAATGTATCTAGTACTAAGAATCCAAAAGTATCAAACTTGAAAGGTATGCATACTTATTCTCGATGCATGCTTTCCCGTGATTAACCAATTTGACTGCAATAGGTTTCAGGGCAGTATACCCCACAAAAAAATCTTGATCTTTCAGCCCAACAAATGGGGTGCCCCTGGTATATTGACACACATGTTATCCTCTATACCATCTAAAACTTAGGAAATCCGCTGGTCTAAGTGTCGATCTCCCCTCCCATGGATAATTTTGTTTTTTATAAGTGTCTTTTTTTAAGAACAACTCTAGCATGTCTATATACATCATAGAGGACATATCTAACAAGATCATGTCTATACTTAAAGCGTGGAAGTTCCCTATAATGAACCAAATGCTCCTCAAAGGTGTGTAAACACGCCTTGTGACAAACAGAACATACCTTATCAACCCAAAAAAGATAGATCATAAGGAGATACTTGAGCATAGTACGATACTCTACACATGAGATATGTAGTCCAACCTTATCAATAGGAACAACCAGAAGAAAATCTGGAGTGTGCTTAGCTTGAAAATACTTCAAAACTATGTTCAGTCTAATGGTCATGTCAAACTTAGCATCCATGTACTTAATAATTTTGCTAAAAAGGACACTCACTAAAACATTTTAGGGTTTAGTGGGGACGATGCCCATATTCATAAAATAGCTAAAATCAAATGAAGGAATCACGACACTAGAGAATTGAAACCATAGTTAAAATCTGAGTCCATACTATGAATCTAACTATCTTGCAAAATATGATCTTGAAGCACCCAAGACTGGACCCTGGATGCCAAAAAATCATATGAAGAAGCCTCTATTGCCGAATATAGACCCAGACCACCAAGTTTGATAGGTAAAGAATCCAACCGCCATTGTCTAATTGGTCATTTGGTTGGTAGTGTTTGACTTTGTTAACAAGGGGTTGTTGTTAATCTTGTTGTGTATTCTTGGTATGTATCTCACATAATGGAGTTTCTTAGACTAGAAGTCTCTGCTAAAATTACTTCAGGTGGTATCAAATCAGGTTTCATTGCAAGATGATCATAATGCATCAGTGGTACACAAAATTATGGCAATGTTGACAACTACTGTTGGAAGTCTTCTGGTAGAAAAACCTGATGACAACTTTATTATGGTATCATGTATTTCTCATTAATAGAAAAATAAATTTGAGTTCTTGTTTCATTATACATCCTACCAAGTTTTATGATAGAACTAATCGCATTGTCGGGGGTCTGATATGTGCCCAAGATCAACAACAATCTAATATCAAAGAGGGCACTGGAATCTACTAGTTATGAAATATCAATGTGAGGTGGATCATGGAAGTAACTTTCAAGAGAAAGTAATCATGAAGAATACTCAATCCAGTTAAGCATATCAATAGTTTGAAGATTTCTAACTAAAAGATGAGTGGGTGCGACTGATGGGAATTATACAAAAATGGGAATGTAGATGAAGCAGTGGAATTGTAATGCCCAAGCCAAACAATTAAGGCTCAAGTACAATTTCAAGAATGATTTCTAGCCATACATACCAACACTAGCCTTGACTACCCACTTTATCTTCACTCACACACAACTTGGGATCAACTTCTTGATAGGTCACTCATCCTAGCACTACTCTGGGCCGAGAACACATAACCACACAATTATTCGTAATGGGATCCCTAAAAAAGAGGTGTACTTTGGTGATATAGGTGGTCTAATAATTCCTTTTCAATGAATTTTTTCTAAGGCCTCAAATCATGTATGTTATGAGAATGTGTGACTCATGTCATAAACTTGAATAGTGATAAGTGTGTTTGACTCTCAGATGTAGTTCAGTCCAATACTACAAATTCGACTGTAAATTTTAACAATATCAGAGGCAAAGTTGTGTTTTGTTGAAAGGAGGAACATGTGGTGGGACCAACCACATGGTGCTATTGAAGGGACACAACGTATAGAAGGAACAACCCTATGGTATGAATGCCAAAGGTGCAAAATATGTGGTTCTTCCAACTGCATGTGGAGGTGACACAATTTGTTCAACCACATAGCTTGAAGTGCTCTCACATGGATGATTGGGATAGGCATGACCATATACAGACTTTGCGTAGGCTTGCATGGAAGAGTTCTTCCAAAGATAAAAGTAGATTTTGAGGGTAGAAGCATTGAAAAAGAACAGGTGCAAGTTTTATTGAGAGAAAGCAATTAGATTTAGAGGATAACATTTTGTAAAGAGTGGGACCTGAGAGGAGATCCACTCACTAATTCATTGAGAAAAAAGATCATCTAAATCCAAACATAGTCCAATGTATGAAGGAAAGAAGCTATATATTTATCAAATGGTATCACAAAGCAATTGATTGATAAATAGAGGAAATATAACTATTTACAAGGTTACTAGATGTTCCATATTTTATGGTGAGGCTAAGAAATAAATATGGCTACATCTGTTTGTACACAAGACCAATCACAAAGGGAAAAATAATCATCCCAATCTATCTTGAAATCCAAACTATGGTCAATTATATTCTATGACAAACACAGTGAAGACATCCCAACGAGGATGTACTCGCTCAGACCTCTCACCGAAAGTGTGAGACCCCTAACCTAGCTTAAAGTGTTGAACAAGATTAATTATCATAATTGAATTATTACAACCCTAATATGTGATATGCTTTGAAATCATAAGATAAGCTTAAGTTTCAAAATTGGTCCAATTTGGACACTGTTTGAGCAAGTTATGTAATTTTATGCACATTTTGGACTTTTCTACAATTTACCCGATTGAGAGGTTTTATTTGCAATTTATCACTTACTTATGTTCCCTGGATATTCTCTCATCATTCTTGATCTTTTTTAGCCATGGTAAACCTATTTAAAGGTTGGTTTGAAGGTGTTTTCTTCAACAGTATTTTAGGGTTTACCCCTTCATGGATGAGCTACCTTTTGTAGCTATCAACTAAGAATTATTTAATTGGATTGGAAATTTGACAAAGGAAATCTAATCAGGTCTATATGGATGGTGGGGGATCTTCCTGTGTGTGTGCTTGCATATTCTTAATAATTTAAGGCCATGGACACTTGGAAAGATACTAGAACTTCAACCTTTTCTTTTTCTTAATTTTAAAGTTTCATATACTTATCCCTGAGCACCCAAACGAGCCATTTTCTCTCCACAACTTCTCTCCTTATACAAAACTTGTTCTCCCTCTATTCTTATATTAATTTCCTATCCAAGGAAGAAGAAAGAGGGGATCTTCTTGGAAAAAGAATCTAGGGTTGCAATTGACTTCCTTTTTGGGTTTAAAAAGCTTCCTTCTAGTGATATTGACCTAAAAGAGTAAGAATCCCCTTCTTTCCTTCATTTATTTCTTTGTTATACTTCCTCCTACCTTTATCCAGGTCAGAACCTTTCTGTTCCATGGTAGAAATTTCTCTAAAGCTCTAAAACCCTACCTTTCTTGCTCCTTATCCTTAGGGTTTGCTCATTTGATGAATAAAGGTGCTAGATGGACGAGTTCACAGCTTATGCTTGGATTTCGTACCGTACCTACTCATGTTTTCTTCTATTTGTGAGTTTATCTTCTAATTAGAGGAAAGTTTTATAACTTGCTCCACGTTTATTGCTTACCATAATCTTGCTAGCACATGTTCTTGCTTTTAAATGATGATACATGCACTAAAAATCTATGCTTGATGTAGATTTCGATTTTTATAATATTCTCTATTGTGATTTTTGTTCTAGATGAACCTGTGATCATGTTACATTATTCATCAGGTATAATATGACTTGGATCAGGTTGGTCTGACAACCTATGGTGCTAAGCACCTATCAACCAATGGTCAATTTTAGGGTTTTAAGCTGATCTCTTCTATAAACCCATGACCCAATGATGGTATCATTGCAACAACCCTATGGTGTTGTCTTCATGACAACTAATGGTTGGGATCAAAGGTGTCAGATGATGGTGACAACCTATGGTCACCCCCTTAGGTCAGGTTTTGGATCAATTAGAAGTTTAATGATCAACCATTAAGTACCCTACTGATGTTATAAATCAATGATGATATTAGCTTAATATTTGATGTTGATTAATAAATATAGTGCTGATCTAACAACCTATGGTGACTTAATGGTCACTAACAATGGTGGATCAGGTATCCAAAACCTATGATGAGTTAATTATATAGTTGTAGCATCAACTAAGCCTTAGACCAATGGTTTCTTGGGTCACTTGATTCAATGGTCGGACCTATACTGTAATTGATGGTTTTAACATATGAACTTGACCCAATGATTTATGCAATCGTGGAGTACTCTCTTATTGTTGTTTCAAACCCTATTATGCTATAACACGGTAGTTACACCTTGATTTATGTGTGGGTTCATACTTGAGAATAGGATGGAATGTGATGGTGATGCTTCACCTTATGCATCCATCATGTAATGGGGATGCTGTGAGTTAGGGTTTGGGTATGAGTGTTGATTAGTAACATTAATATAATTTATCTTGTTGGACCTAACTCTAATGAAAATACATACAGATGAGTATTCATGTTTAACATTCTTATATGATGGAATGATGGCGAAATAACCTCCTTAATATGAGCATAACCTTAATATGTTAATTGGTGGTTATCATAGCCACATGGTTGATACATTTTTATGCTAAATATCTGCGTTATGAATATGATGAGGGTTAATCATATCTAGATTCCTTGCATGTAGATGTAATAAAGTAATGTTCTTAATGTTAATATAACCCTTCTACGATTTTTTATGAATATCTCCTAGCTCATTAATGCAATATTGTGCTGATCCACTGTATTATATGTAAGTGTTGTTGTTGAGCCTTGTTATAAGGCATGCAAAGATAATGATGATCTTGCAGGGAATAATATGTTGGTCTTAATGACCTTTGGTCATGGTTGAGCCCTGTATGAGGTGTAATCCTCTTGTGGTGATAAGGTTTGATACCCTGTGATATTGTGAAAATAATTTATATCTTGCGATAGTATGATGACTAGTGTGGTGTCATGAATGGGAATTGAATATTACCATGTGATGATGAGATGAGAAATTATGTTCCACACATTTTATATCTTTTAAATGTTGTGATATTTATATGCTTTCTAGAAGTGAATTAGGGTTTGTATGTCCACTTGTTTGATGCATTCTTAATTCACCCAATTGTCATAACTAATCAAGTACAACTCTAATGCAGTAGTACCCTGTGTTGTAGAGCCATCTTCAGTGTCAAAACTTGTTGGACGGTGAAATGAGTATTCCTAAGGGAAACTCAGAGCACACACTATTGAGTATTTGGGGGTGACAAGTTGAGGATATATCCTTGTCATCCACAATGTAGGTTGTGGAAGATGTCTATGGTCATGCCTCATACATCTGTTGTGATTGAGGACAACTATGGTTGTACCTCAGATTAGAGGGTTTTTTATACCATAGTTTCTAGTGTCGTGACTTGTACCAAGGGAGAACTAGTGGTTAGCAGCTTGGCTATATGTCGTTGTGGTGGCAACTTTGACTGTTATGTCACTGCCTTTTTACTCATACTGATCGTGGGGAAGAGATCTTAGGATACCGACCCTCCTAGATTTTGTACAGAACCGAATAGCCCTTCACAAGGGTCGGTTGGACTTTGGATGGTACAATTCAAATTCCACAGGGTGTAATAAAAGATGTAATATAGCCGTTTAGCATATTTGTTTAGGGTTATACATGAAGTTTCACATTGGATGATAATCCTTGTTTGTTATCTTTACATAAAGATGATGCTTATTACAATTAAGAGATAGTAGATATACTTATGTTGTGGATATGCTTAAGATTGTAGATGCGTACATACAGTAGCTATTCTTATATTGATTACTATACTTCTATTGCTGATTATAATCATGATGCTAGCTATCTCATGTTGTTAGTTATATTTAGCATTCTAGCCATACCTTTGTAACTATATATGCATATACATCTAATCATGCTTACCTAAATAGTTGTGCTTATGTTGTTAGTTCTTCTTATGATGTTGATATGTTCAACCGGTTAGACATGTAGATGTTGTTAGCTGTGCATATGATACTAGACTTATTCATGATGTTAGATATGCTCATGCTGCTAGACTCCTTATACTATTAATAGGGATATGAGAATAGTCTGGCTAATGAAGATAGTTATTATTTGCTGCTTTATGTATTTTGTTAATCATCAGTGTTGTTGAGCTTATTTGATATATATGATTAGACTGCTTAAAATATCTCATTACCTAAAAATGTTGGAATCAATAAATGTTGTTAGAGGTTATATCTCTTGTTGGGACATGGGTCTCACCCTTGTGGGTTGCCACATTTTTTTAGGTAATAGAAAGTGACGAAAACAAACCTGTGGTACCAAAGAGGAGATATAGTAATGAATATTTGAGAAAGTTGATTAGATGTCTAGTGTGTCCTAGAGTCATCCATGTACTCTCAGGTCCGGGTAGGAAAAGTTTGTATATGGTATTTCAAACGAATCATAATTTTGTTAGCATGTTAATGTTTGTTGTGTGGCATATACAAATATTGTTCTCCTGAGTATATATATGTTGTTGGTAAGATGATAGAACAATTTGTATCCAAATTTTGACATAGTATGGATATAAGAAAGATGTTGGGCTCTTACGCAAATTTTTTTGAGCGGGTGCTGACGTTGAAATCAGTTTCAATTTACCCATATTTTTTGGTATGTGATTAATTAGTGATCGATTGTGTTTTATGTTTTGAGTAATCTCGTTTAGTGTAACAGGTCTCACAAGTTGGTATTAGAGCTTTAGGTTCATTGAGTCTACAGTGACACTAGGAATTAAGACTAGGATGATGTCTAAATTAGGAACATAACACAAAAACATGGTACATACTGCCTAATCTCAATACTTGGGTGCCCTGGCCAGGTATTCAATTATTGAAGAAAAGGTAAGTATGGAATTCTAATATTGTTATCTTTATTATTACTCTGATCAAGTAGTCATTTTGAAACAATCTAAAGAGCATAATGAATCAGAAATCATGGTGCAGATAACTCAATATTACCTCAAGAGAAGATGAGAATTCCATCATTAACTATAAAAACTTGAATGTTTGGTAACTATAAGAGAAAGATACAATAACATGAAATCTAAATTCCAACTACAAATAAGTAAAAGAGGAGTTCTTGAAGATGTAATTCAAGAAGATAATAAAGTAAAAGACATATAAGTCTGTTCTTCTAAAGTGATTCAAGGTATGAAATTCACATAAGATGGAGAGAATTCCTATGATAAGTATAAAATAAGAAGATGAATGGGAGCAATGACAAAGGAATAAGGTGGAAATTGAGTTAATCTGAGACCAACCTATTTGTGTAAGAAAGTGTTAATGTAAAATCAACATGACATGTGAAAGAAATTAAGGGAGATGATCCCTATTTAATGAGGAAAATGAAGAATATAATGATTTACATGTTGATAAGTGGTTGAAAAACATAATAAAATAAGAGAACATACCCATGCGTGATAAATAGTAATCAAGAAAGGAGTAATGAGATATGTTAATCATAATGATTCCTATGCTAATAGCAAGGAACCCAGAATGAAAAAGGTAAAATGATACATAAGAAGTTTTATTATGCATAATGAGAATAGAATTGGTTACCTTTTTGCTAGTGACCTTTGAAAAATGTTGCTATGATGTGGGAAGTGCATCCCTTTTTGTCTTTCCTTTCTAGGTAACAACTTTCAAGTGGATCATTTCCACTTGGTATGTGTGTATTTGTTGTAAACATGAGGGTGGATAGCTTATTATAGCATACGACTGCTTGGACTATGGTTCCAAGATCATAAAATTTGTGTAAGTTTGTTTTTCTGCCTTCCAATAATTAAGAAGACTCTTCTTATATGTCTTGAAATTTGTTATGTTGGTAAGAGTAGATAAGATAAGGATGTGAGTTCCTTATAGCACATGAGGTGAATACCAAGGCAGTGAATCCTAGTATCCAAGATGTATCAACCGTATGGGAAGTATGTGAAGGTTGGAGATGTTTATTAAATGAACATTCCAAGTATTCCTCTCCCTTAGAGAGAGAGAGAAAGAGAGTTGATGATGGCCCTCTAAATGTTTTTTGGAAGGAAAAACAAAAGTGATTCTATAATGTTGTGTATGGTCTAGTGATAGCTAGGAAAGACCACTATCAAGGATAGATGGTTTTCTTATCAGTAAAAATGTGCTACCGTGTTCCTTTGAGATAAAATATCCTTTAGACATAAGACTTAGAATGGATGATATAAGTTACATGACCATGGTGAGTTTAGGGTTATGTCCTTTAGACTAACCAATGTACCAATTGAATTTATGAATAGGAGGAATAGAGTCTTCATGTCATGTCTTACCAGTTGTAGCAAGCTTTGAATGATGACATCTCAAAGTCTTCCAGAGATGGTCAGTAACATGGTCAATATCTTTGTTAAACCTTAAAAATAATGAAGCAACTATACTTATGTGTGACAAGTCTATAAAGAGTGAGTTGGGGTTGACTAAAGTATCCTCTTGGAGTTATGATATATCTATTAAGTGTGTTTTGGGAATCCTGATAAGATGAAGACAGTGTCATTGGTCTACCCCTAACAAGGTCAATCAGGAAGTTATATTTGTTAACTATTATATACAAGTGTATGATTCTTCAACCAAATAGATGGTTAGTCCACCATTGAGAAGATTGGAGAATCCTCAAAAAACATATTCCTCATAGTTCTTGAAAATTAGGGGATGCCTACATGGTTGATTGAGTTTTTAATTACAATAACCATTAAAGGAGCATAGAGATGAAACCTTGTAAAGTAACATATGATAAGAGATACATAATGTTCTATGTTTGATAAAAGCCAATGAGTATGAATTTTGAGTAATAGGTTGAAAAAATTGATATGATTTCAGGATGATAGCTAGAATTTAAATTTAAAAGTTACTATTAGATTTGTACAGGTGGCACAACAAGTTTCTATGTTCCATATTTGTTAATGTCTTCCTAATTAGGGGTTTTTGTGCTGACCCAAGATAAGATATGTATGAATTGAAGGAGAAGAATATGTCTTCTATGAGAAATATGTGACATCATCATGTGATGAATCTAACAATGTGTAATATTGAGTATTACATGCATGAGAAGTGTCTATCTATGTGTACCTTGGATTTCGGGGGCGACATCCCTGTTAGGGGTTATGGTTGTGAGACCCCTAAACTTGCTTAAAGTGTTGAACAAGTTTAATTATCATAATTTAATTCTTATAACCATAATATAACATTGTGATATTCTTTAAAATCATAGTATAAGCTTAAGTTTCAAATTTGGTCCAATTTGGACACTGTTTGAGCAAGTTATGCACATTTTGGACTTTTCTGCAATTTACCCAATTGAGAGGTTTTCTTTGCAATTTATCACTTGCATTATGTTCCTTGCATATTCTCTCATCATTCTTGATCTTTTTGATCCATGGGGTGCCTATTTAAACCTTGGTTTGAAGGTATTTTCCTCAAGGGAATTTTAGGGTTTACCCCTTCATGGATGAGCTACCTTTAGTAGCTATCAACTAATGAATTATTTGATTGGCTTGGAAATTCAACAAAGGAAAGCTAAGAAGATCTATATGGACAGTTGGGGAGCTTATTGTGTGTGATTGTATATTCTTAATTGTTTAAGGCCATGGACACTTGGAAAGATACTAGAACTTCAACTTTTTCTTTTTCTTTATCTTAAAGTTTCATATACTTATCCCTAAGCACCCAAATGAGCCATTTTCTCTCCACCACTTCTATCCTTCTGCAAACCTCATTCTTTTTCTATGTTGCTGCAAATTTCCTATCCAAGGAAAAAGAAAGAGGGGATCTTCTTAGAAAAAGAATCCAGGGTTGCAATTGGCTTCCTTTTTGGGTTTAAAAAACTTTCTTCTAGTGATCTTGACCTAAAAGAGTAAAAATCCCCTTCTTTCCTCTGTTTATTTATTTATTATCTTTCCTCCTACCTTTCTCCAGGTCGGAACCTTGCTGTTACATGGTACAAATTGCTCTAAATCTCTAAAACCCTTCCTTTCTGGCCACTTATGCATAGGGTTTGCTCATTTGATGAAGAAAGGTGCTAGATGGACGAGTTCACAGCTTAAGCTTGGATTTCCTACCCTACCTACTCGTGTTTTCTTCTATTTGTGAGTTTATATTCTAATTAGAGTCAAGTTTTATAATTGGCTCCACGTTTATTGCTTACCATAAGATTGCTAGCTCATGTTCTTGCTTTTAAATGATGATCCATGCACTAAAAAGCTATGCTTGACTTGGATTTCGAATTTTATAATATTATCTATTATGATTTCAGTTCTATATGAGCCTTTGATCATGTGTAAATTATTCCTAAGGTATTATATGACTTGGATCTGGTTTGTTATACAACCTATGGTGCTAAGCACCTATCAACCAATGGTCAATTTTAGGGTTTTAAGCTGATTTCTTCTATAAACCCATGACCCGATGATGGTACCATTGCAACAACCCTATAGTGTTGTCTTCATGACAACTGATGGTTGGGATCAAAGGTATCATATGATGGTGACAACCTATGGTCACCCCCTTAGGTCAGGTTTTGGATCAATTAGAAGCTTAATGATCAACCATTAAGTACCCTACTGATGTTATCAATCAATGATGACATTAGCTTAATATTTGATGCTGATTAATGCATATAGTGCTGATCTAACAACCTATGGTGACTAAAGGGTCACTAATGATGGTGGATCAGGTATCCAAAACCCATGGTGAGTTGATTATATAGTTGTAGCATCAATTAAGCCTTAGACCAATGGTTTCTTGGGTCACTTGATGCAATGGTCAGACCTATACTATAATCGATGATTTTAACATATGAACTTGACCCAATGGTCAAGTTCTAATGTTTATACCTCCAATAAAGTGTAATTATGGCTAATGTAATATTTTGGTCCTAATAATGTGATTTAGATGGTTTCCTTTATATGATCAACTTAAGGATCTTACTTGTTGACAATGGATGGCTTGTTTTAAATGAACAGTCGATTGTGGTTTTTACCCTACTCTCAATAGAACTCTTATTGTTGTTAATCAAAGGATGTCTAGGGTTAAATGGTGAGTTTTATAGATCAAAACTCAATAAATTCATAGAATATTCATTCAAGGTGTTTACTTATGTAAACAACCAATGGCTATACCTTTTCAACATTTCATGGTTAGAAGTTGATGCCTCAATATTCCCATTGTTTTAGGTGAAGAATGTAGTGTAATGTTATGATTCAAATGATGATAATTTGATTGTTTGATGCCCTAAACTTGTAGTCTTACCCTTTCCTTTGTATGATTATGATTTATAATCACCATAATGAGTCAATGGGAAACCCTAATGAGGCATATCTTGTTATACCTAGATTTAATATAACTAAACGATGGTAATTGGGTATGAATAGTCCTTGAATGATTTATACAATCATGGAGTACTCTCTTATTGTTGGTGAAACCCTAGTATGCTATAACCCGATGGTTACACCTTGATTTATGTGTGGGTTCATACTTGAGAATAGTATGAAATATGATGGTGATGCTTCACCTTATGCATCCATGATCCAATGGGGATGCCGTGAGTTAGGGTTTGTGTATGCGTGCTGATTAGTAACATTAACATAATTTATCTTATTGGACCTGACTCTAATGCAAATAGATAAAGATGAGTATTCATGTTTAACATTCTTATATGATGGAATGATGGTGAAATAACCTCCTTAATATGAGCATATCCTTAATATGTTAATTGGTGGTTATCATAGCCACATGGTTGATACTTTCTTATGCTAAACAAGTGTATTATGAATATGAATAGGGTTAATCATATCTAGATTCCTTGCATGTTGATGTAATAAAGGAATGTTCTTAATGTTAATATAACCCTTCTACGATTGTTTATGAATATCTCCTAACTCAATAATGCAATATTGTGCTGATCTAGTGTATTATATGTAAGTGTTGTTGTTGAGCTTTGTTATAAGGCATGCAAAGATAATGATGATCTTGTAGGGAATAGTATGATGGTCTTAATGACCTTTGGGCATGGTTGAGCCCTGAATGACGTGTAATCCTCTTGTGTTGATAAGGGTTGATACCCTGTGATATTGTGAAAATGATTTATATCTTGTGATAGTATGATGACTAGTGTGGTCTCATGAATGGCAAGTGAATAGTACCATGTGATAATGTGATGAGAAATTATGTTCCACACATTTTATATCTTTTAAAAGTTGTGATATTTATATGCTTTCTAGAAGTGAATTAGGGTTTGTATGTCCACTTGTTTGATGTAGTCGTAATTCACCCAATTGGCATAACTAATCAAGTGAAACTCTAATCATGTAGTTCCCTATGTCGTAGAGCCATCTTCAGTGTCAGAACTTGTTGGATGGTGAAACGAGTATTCCTAAGGGAAACTCTGAGTGCATACTATTGAGTATGTGAGGGTGGCAAGTTGAGGATATATCCTTGTCATCCACAATGCAGGTTGTGGAGAATGGCTATGGTCATGCCTCATACATCTGTGTGATTGAGGACAACTGCAGTTGTACCTCGGATTAGAGGGTTTTGTATACCCTGGTTTCTAGTGCCATGACCTGTACCAAGGGTGGACTAGTGGTTAGCAGCTTGACTATATGTCGTAGTGGTGGCAACTTTGACTGATATGTCACTTCCCTTTTACTCGTACTGATTGAGGGGAAGAGATCTTAGGATACCAACACTCCTAGATGTTGTACGTAACCAAATAGCCCTTCGCAGGGGTCGGTTGGACTTTGGATGGTACGATTCAAATTCCCCAGGGCGTTATAAAAGATGTAATACAACCATGTAGCATATTTGTTTAGGGTTATACACGACATTTTTCATTAGATGATAACCCTTGTTTGTTATCTTTACATAAAGATGATGCTTAGTGCAATCAAGAGATAGCATATATACTTAGGTTGTGGATATGCTTAAGATTGTAGATGCGTACATATAGTAGCTATACTTATGTTGATAACTAAACTGCTACTGATTATTTTTATCATGATGCTAGCTATCTCATGTTGTTAGTTATGTTTAGCATGCTAGCCATACCTTTGTAACTAGAGATGCATATACTACTAATCATGCTTATCCAGATAATTGTGCTTATGTTGTTAGCTCTTCTTATGGTGTTGATATGTTCAACCTATTAGACATGCTGATGTTGTTAGCTATGCATATGATACTAGACTTATTCATGATGTTAGAGATGATCATGCTTCTAGACTCCTTATACTATTAATAGGGATATGAGAATAGTCTGACTAATGAAGATAGTTATTATCTGCTCTTTTATGTATTTTTTTAATCCCAGTGTTATTGAGATTATTTGTTATATATGAGTAAACAACTTAAACTGTCTCATTAACTTAAAATGTTGGAATCAATAAACATTGTTGGAGGTTATATCTCTTAATGGGACGTGGGTCTCACCCTTGTGGTTTGCCACATTTTTTTAGGTAATCAGAAGTGATGAAAACAAACCTACAGCAGCAAAGAGGAGCTATAGTAATGAATCTTTGAGAAAGTTGATTAGATGTCTAGTGTGTCCTAGAGTCGTCCATGTACTCTCAGGTCTGGGCAGGAAAAGTTTGTATATGGTGTTTCAAATGAATCAGAATTTTGTTAGAATGTTAATGTTTGTTGTTTGGAATATACAAATATTGTTCTCCTGTATATATATGTTGTGGCTAAGACAATAGAACAATTTCTATCAAATTCTTAACATAATATTGATATAAGAAAGATGTTGGCTCTTATGCAAATTTTTTTGAGGGGGTGCTGACGTTGAAATCGATTTTATTTTACCCATATTTTTGGGTATGTGATTAATTAGTGATCGATTGTGTTTTATGATTTGAGTAATCTTGTTTAGTGTAATAGGTTCTCATAGAAAGAATGCCATGGAGGGAACAATTGAAAAACCTACAAAAAGAATAAGAAGTTCCACCTACACAATGTAGTGAAACAAGTCCAATGGCTCCCCCTCTCACCAAAAAATCCCAACCCCTCGCCGTGTAGCATCAAACATCCCACCCTCCCAATCCGTACAAGAGATAGTAGATGAACAAGAGGCTACTTAGTGAAAAGTTGAACAACTAAAAGATCCCTTTTTAGAGGATACCATCACACATGTAACTTCTCCTGAAGTTGTAGAGTTCCCTTTCCTGCATCAGAATGATATCATGGAACTGGCGGCAGAAATAGAAGTGGATGCAAATGAGGAAGATGCATCCCATGTTGTGGAAGAAGTTGCAGAAGAAGCTACAGATGACCTAGCACCAATAGATCTGATACAACCCATGTTTGATAACTTCGAGAAAGATGCATGCTATGGGTTATCACTAGAACGCCTAATTTTCATCATGGAAGAACTCAAACCTAATGATGATGAAATTATCACAATCATTGAGAGAGACAATGTCCAAGACCTATGGCCAGACCTCTGTGACATACTCACTATTAGAGAAAATATGATGACAAACATTTTACAACCTGCCAGCTACATCTAGATGGTGAGCTCGATTACATATACATGACCTTCTATGATGGTAGTAGGGGACATCATTCTGAAAAAGGAATCACGAGAGCTCCAACAACTTACACATTTCCTGAAGTCCATGTTCCATGACTAATCTTTGTCCCTATTTTGCATGATGGCCACTGGAAGCGTCTTTCAATCAATACAAAAGTCAAAACAACAATTTTATATAACAACTCAGACACCATGTTCAACATGAAAAGAATAAATATTGTTTATTTTCAAACACTAGTGAGTTTTAGTTTACTGTCTCAACTCGTCAATCAACTACAGGTATACGAGATCAATTGTAGTCAAGGTCGAACCACATGGAGCTAGGATAGCTAGGTGCAAAATTACTAAATTTTTACAATCTAGGTAAGTCTCAATTAAAAGGTTGGTTTGGATTAGATTGATTCTGAATAGGAAACAAGGAAAATTAAAACACTAGTCACTTGGAGAAAGATTAACATCATATTATGAGAATGTTGGATATGGTATATCACTTCAATATCATAACCCAATAAAGAACCACAAATTCTATTTATAATAGTTAATCTTCAAAAGGTAGGTTGTTGTTATCTAAATACATCTCCCAATGATATAAGATAATCCTAATATTATACAACATTCCCATGCATATACATAGATTTAGATTACAACCTAGAATCCTCAACATGTCCTAGCCATTCCCATGGTCAAGGACATGCTGTCATAATAGTTATTCATTACTTCTTAACATATCTTTCTAGAAATAATAAGAAGCATAAAACATGTAAATATGGTAGCCAACCATACATATAAGAAGATACGCACCATAAATCATTTTAAAATAGAAGATTAACAAATATTAAACATGAAATTTGAGTCACATGAGTTATGACATGGGATCTACTCTCCCATATCCAAGAAAAGGAGTTTACTCACTCATGGTGAGAAAATACATACACAAATGGTAAGACATTGAAAGAAACATGAGTAGAGAGAGAGAGAGGAATAACAAATAAATCCATGGAAGTGAGGAACAAAAGGAGATTTCCAGTCAAGAGGTGGAGATCCGTCTCTACAAATGCTACTTGCTTCAGCAACCTTCTCTCTACAACTTTAGGAAGGAATAGAGAAGAGAAATGGAGCCAACAATGGATTCTCTCCCGAGAAAACCTAGCTTTCTCTCTAAAATCACCCAATGGAAGATCTGGTCTCATCTCTGACATCTTACTACCCCAAATGATTCATGGTACACTTCCCATGTGAAATGGCTCATTATGTATAATGAAATTAAATGAGCAATTATTCTTTTTAAAAAGTGTATAAAATAAGCCTGACACACAATGCTTATAAGTCAACACGTCATGTCAGATTCATTTTCTGAATGAGTCAGGCCAGGATTGCAATTAACATGTCATGTGGGCAAGTCACATACGGTAAGGAGGATTCTCTATTGAATTATGGACTTTTTGAGCCATGCCATGCAACTAGGTTACACGCCATAGGTAGGCTCGGTTGAGGAGTTGGTTGTCTGAGAGTCACACACCGTGTGGAGTGGTCCACACACTGTGTTGCTTGTTGTCTGCTGGATATTAAACTCCAAAATTTAGGGACACTTTGGAAATGCCTAATAGATTGATTTTGGGTATCTTTCTTTTGTTACGAGTGGAATGTGGTGTACCCACAATTCAAACCATGACACAAGTAAGAACAACAAGAAAAAAACATTCTAGCATGAATTAGAGTAGAAATATGGTTAAATTGAGTGAAATTTGCAATCAAAATAGCATGAAAATATGATATGATTTTTATACATTAAATCCCCTAATCTTGAATCATTTCTTGTCCTCAAGCAAAAAGAACGGATACATGGCTAGAATGAATTGAGGTGCAAAAATCAGATCCATATAAATGTGAATTGATAGATCTCGAAATGACAGTTTTCATCGTTTAGATATGTAACCAAACATGAACTCAATTCTTACTCTCAAGTGAAGAATTTAAGTTTATATAGACATTCAATTTTCCTTGAACGAATCAAATAGAGAGAAATTACTAGAAACAAGATGATAGAGTCAAACATATAATGTTTTGCCACAAAGCTATGAGATGAAATTTTCCATCTTCCTTCATTGACACTATTATTCAAGAAGAATTTTGATTTTGATTTTCAATGTGTGCGATACTTGGCTTCTAATATCGGCTTACGTGTACATGGAATGCCATTTAGGGATTTATTTCCCTCTTTCAGATGTTATCCTGAACCTTCATTGGGGTTGTAGAAGCGTGGGTGAGTTAGCCATCTTTTGTGGGGTCTGGATATTTAAATGAAGATCAGAATTCCTCCTTTTTATGTGATTGGGCTCCACTTTGGAACCATTAAGGCCTATGCTAACTCACCTCTTTATTATTTGAAGTCATGTAGGAAGATATTCATTTCTAAACAATTTCAAGTTGAGCAGTGAAAAATGCATTATAGGGTTGGCAAAGTCATCTTATGACTACTCAAAGCTATAAAGTTGAGAAATTCAAAGCATTCAAATCATTACATGGTTTAAGATCATGAGTGAGATAATTGTAATTCATATTTAGCCAAATACATGAATATGGAGATGAATAGAAAAAAATTCAACACTACAAAAAAAATTGTAGCAAAAACCCCATATTTTGTAGCTAAAGGGTTTAACTACAAATTTCTTTACGTATACAATTTGTAGTATATGCTTGTATAGCTAAAGCCTTTAACTATATTTTTCAAATATGTACTTAGATAATCCATTCGCTACAAATTCATATGTAGTCAGAAGCATAGCTAGATATTGTCCTTACATATTTCAATGTAAGTATAATTATAGCTAAATGTATGACTATAATTGCATATGTATTCAGTATGTAGCAAAAAGATGAAGTTAATACATTTTATATGTAGTTAATGTGTAGGAAACGCAGTAGTTACTACACACATATATATGTATTTGGATTATGCACTAGCTACATATGTAGTGTCATTTATTACACATACATATATGTATAGTTTGATTATTGATATATTGTGTAATTTGTTAGTCCAGAAGCTCTTCTAGTAACAAATTTGTAGTAGTTTGACCAAGTTATTCTCTTTATGCCAACAAACTTACTTTCATTTATACCAAAACGTCAAATGTACATGAGGAGGGCATATACCTTGCCCCTATTACATAATGTGTACAAAGAAAAGGATATACATATAATAATGAATTTAGTGAGGTCTACACACATTTTGGAAAAAGAGTATGTATCTTTATCGACCAATTTTAGCATCCTTATTGTCTTCTCCTTTTGTGTGAGGAGTTGGCGATAGCCTGGGTTCTTGTGTTGCACAAAGTTGTGACCTTATGACACGTTGGCCCTTCATCCATTTTCCTTGATGAGTGGGTCGATTTTGTTGAATGGCAGAAGTCTTGATTTGAAGATTGTAGCATCGCCCGTCAGAGTGACATCTTTCTATTACAACTTGGACCATACATAAATGTTTTAGGAATCTTCTTTGTACTCTGTTTTTTTGGAATTGATCTAGACCCAAAGAGGAATTCTTATTTAGCAATTAGTTGACATTGAGGCCTTTTTTTGACCCTATAACATATATGTATCAAAAATGCAGTCATTGAATAGAATAACTATTTCATTTCATTTTTAAACTGCACCTTACTCTCAGTCTCTGTGATTCATGCTCTTCCCTAAAAATAGTACAATCTTTAAGCATGGATAGAATCTGAACATGCAAAAGTTAATCACATAAAGAAAGGTAGATGACAAGAGAGGATTTTTTAGTGTAGATTTTTTACCATTTTAGGACTTGGTCTGGTCCACCATCACCATCTGATTCTAATTGCATATGTGGACTACATCTCACTTCTAAAATTGCAGTAGGCCTCCTAGTACAAAAGTTGAGGACAACTCTGTGACCACACAATAATCCCAGCAGATGGCAATGAAAGTGAACTGCAGATGGAAACCCTATGAAGCACTATCACAATTCCAAATTTGAAAAGAAGTATCCAATTGTCGAGAGCATAGAAGTAGCCATATGTGATGTATGTTTCATTATATTATCTATTAGCCTTCCAAGTTATCAAGTTGATAACTTGTGTCTAGCGTCGCATCCGCTGCCACCATTAAACAAGCCATTGGGAGTGAAAGACAGTAATAAAAAAACATGGGATTAAAATCATATTAATGCATGTCAGCACATCCTTACTCTCAAATGGCACATAGTTGTCACCAGTTGCAACAAGGACAATGATACAACTAGTGTTGGACGTAAGTAAAACTTACATGGTGCAAAGACTTGTTGAGCTTGGTCACTTCTTGATAATGTGTTGACTTGTATGTACCAACAATGTTAAGAAATACATATTTTCATGCAAAATGTTATACTTGATTTGTGAGCTCAATAAGAGATTTTATATTAGTTATTTGACGATCAAATTGTTTAGCTAAAAATGATTCATTTAGTTTGGAACCATATTCCTTACAGAGCAAAGTTATCCCTCTTCGAAGTGGGACATTACGTATTTGGCATATTTGTCATTTACTATCATATCTTTTATTGTTAAAAAATTAAGCTAGTTGATGAGGTGTACTTTGATGAGGAATCAGTTGTATTCAAAGTAAGACAAGCCTCAGGCTTGAATCCAAAGAAAACGTCAAAAACAACATGATAGGGCCCAATTTTAAACATTATTACATAAATAAAAACCAACACAGTGTTAGAATCAGAAGACAAACTGAATGAATTGTAAATTAATGGATTAGATCCTTGCACTATCAATTTACTAGAACTCGTAAAAATAAGATACGATTCCAAAGGTACTTGAAGTAATAAATAAATATAGAAAACTTTCTAGGTAGTTTGTTGTTTTTTCATGCTAACAACTTAGACAAAGTAAGAAGAGTAGCATAGTATGGAACTAATACAATGATTGCATCTATCATGCCCCCATGTTTATTTATGCAAGTTCTCCTCTCCAATCAGCCACCTCGTCAGCTATCGTAGTATCTCAGTTGGAATTCTGATTCAACTCAGTATGCATTTTCTTCTTCCTATGAACAATAACTATTATTCTCCCTAAGAAGACTGGTAAGTATAGAGAAATTTTTGTCAAATGCAAAATGAAAGATAAACATTGACTGTTTGACAACCTTGAAGGCGAGTCTAAGTCATATTTATAATGGGTGGAAAATATGAAAGCAGAAATATGATCTATCTTTGATATGCTTTTTGGTGTGCATATGGGGTGGCCGCAGAGAGTCGATATGTCATACAGAATTCCATGTAATTGACATTTGGGATTATCTTTAATTACCAACACATTATAATGTACTCATGTTGCCACGATAAGATCCAACTCATTTATCTTTAGCATGAGGCAATATTTTATAGATTTGGCATCCAACCCTAGTGTCTTGAGCTGAAGATCAAAATCAAACATACAAGGTAGTCATATCAGTGAACTGACATGTTAATCTACACCCTTGCTCTTGGTTGACACTTTACATGACAACCCAACAACTAAGCTCACAATTTCTATTGTTAATGGTTCAAGATGTCTAACCGTTCATATGGCATATAACTTGAAACTGATAATCTATGTATACTGTGATGCAAACTTTATAGGAACCATACCACATTCATTGTATTCAGAGAAAGAGATCGCATGCTTTCATTGCTTTCTTGCCTTTTAGCCTCCTATTATTGCACATTCACCCTCACAACGTATATAAAAGAACTGAGTATATCAACTAATGAAATCTTTGGTCATCATGTGCAAATATATATCATTAAGATCACATACCATATTGGTCCATTATCTAGAGGGTTGTCACAAAATGATGTATCATGTTATACATCACCACATTGACATCCAAAAGATTTTTCTTTTTCCTTATATTTCTAGCAATATATTTGATGCCACCATGACATAGAAGGTAGAAAAGATAAAAAGATAAAGAAGAAATGGAAGGCATAAAATCTCAAGTAATACTTATCCAAAATATATCAACAAAAAACACAGAAACCTTCAGGGTGATGCCTCACCTAGCTTCTCATGTATCTCTAAATCCAAAGTGTTTCAATTTCTACATAGTAAGAGAAAAATAGTCAAAATGATAGATTAGATGAAACTAGAAATACGAACCAGTAGTGTATAAGTATAATAGTCAAAAGATCTTCCACAAATTTGTATTTCCATACCTACAAGTAAAATAGAACAAAAATGAGCAGTTTCAACCAAGTTATGACATGTATGCTCTGCATTACAGAATATAAACATCACTACATTAATTTCAACCAAGAACACAAAAGCAAACATAGTTGTTCTAACACCTTTTTCATATTATCTTGTCTAATGATCAGTATTTGGTTTAAAAGAATAACACACACTTCCAACAAGTAACTAAAAACAATCACATTAAGGGCTCGTTTGGTTCCATGTGGTTGGAGCACGTTGCATAGTTGAAAAATAGGAAATCAATAAACATGGGTTGGAACTACAACTTCATCCGTTTGGTTGGATGTAACAGCTACCCAGCAAGTTCATTTGTTTCCATTTGGTTCCATTCAATTTGGGATTCTAGACACCAGAGGTGCAATTACCCTCTGTTTATGAACCACTACAAGTTTACGAACAACTACAAATTTTCAACCAACTTTTTGCTAATTTTTTGCTTTTTGAATTGCAAAATTAGTATAAAAATCTGAAACTGATTATAAATTCAACTAGAATATAAACTGCCGATGACCAAAATGGGCACGTTATAATTCAAACATTGTTAATCGACTGGATTATAAACTGATTATAAAATCAATTGGAATATAAACGATTATCTCCCAAAAATTTCTGTTGTTCGCTAACAACAACATCATGGTTTTAACAACCAATAAAACCTTAATTATAGCCACAGATCAACATATAATAGATCTAAAATATAACATTACTGGAGATTAACCATGATCAACATAGACCATATAACAAGCCAGAAATCAACCATGATTAGCTAATGATTCACTTTTTAAGTAGAGTCAATATAATTCTACATCACATTCTTTACAAATGATAGGATATACAAATCTCTCAATGACATATAGACAACAAAGATCCCGAATCATGTTCATAAAAATCCTATAAGATTTAATTCATCATCATATTACATGCATAACTTTATCCTAAAGAATTTCCCACGATCTTTGTACTCGGAATTTCTACCCCTTCAACAATATAAATCACCACGTCAACAAAATCTAAATCGAGTTTGTGTTCTGTCAGAATATGCAAGCAACTATTAATATAATCATAACTCAGTCTCAATAAACTAAATTAGAACATTGCAATCAACAAAAAAATGTGCATGAAAAATAAGCATGCACATACAAAGGCATTGAGCGTCATCAGAACATAAAACCAACTATTTTAAAGGGATAAAAAATGATTTGATCACTCATGTCAATGCTCTGAATATAAATCAACAATATAGACTTGCTCAATTTTATGTTATCTATATTGACATCTTGATTGATATGAACGCACATAATGATTTTAATACTCAACAACAATATAAACCAACTACGAACACAACATGCATATTCAACACTTCTATGGGTTTGTCTTGACTGATTTTAAAGCCCTAAAAGATTATAGGGCACCCTGTAATGTCTCTAGATTTACTGGAGCATGTGTTGTTAGTGGAGCTAGAGGGAAATCAACACTAAT
The DNA here is from genome assembly GCA_963693085.1 of Alisma plantago-aquatica. Classification (NCBI taxonomy): domain Eukaryota; kingdom Viridiplantae; phylum Streptophyta; class Magnoliopsida; order Alismatales; family Alismataceae; genus Alisma; species Alisma plantago-aquatica. Next base: position 800,212,278 of record OY856412.1, read on the forward strand.
TACCAAACTATTAATATCACAATGGTCAGTGAGGGTTATAGTGATGTTTCTCCCCCCAAAAAATAAGTAGACCCTAGATTCCATTCCCATCCATCCACCATAATAGTTGAGTCAAATTATAAGCAACCATAATGTAATGTATAATTGAGGAACATCTACTAATTCGTAAAGATTGTAATACCTTTTCTATGGTTTTCCTCTTTTTATCCATAGCCATATCATCTTCAATGTCACTACTTGTCAACTTTTTCCAACCTCCATCTTGACATTGAGAAATTTAGGCTCCATATCTAAAGTGTGAAAAAGACAAAAAATAAATGTGTGGATGTTGTCCTCCATATCAAAATAAAATTAGAGTAGACTGCAACAATTAAATGGATAAATGATAACAATTTTTTGTAGACAACTTGGGAGCTTACACCAGGAACACTGCCTTGTGGCCACTGTGTGGGGGCAAGGCTTATTGTAAGTTGCCTTGGTTTCTCCCAGTTGTGATATGATGTTCTATGGTACATGTTTACTACACAGAAACTGCAAGTGTGCCTAGTTGCAGGGCAAGTGCATACCCATTTTGGGTAACAGTCTCAATGTATATTATTACTACTATAGAAAGACGAAGGAATACTAGTAGTGTTTCACCAAAACTCACAATTCTCCTTAGATGGCTGCCGTAGTTGTGATTTAATTCACTCTAAAGAAATGCCCACACGATCTTACAACTGTTTTGGAAGCACAAATGGAAATGCTAATTAATTGGTAATAAGAACAGAGCAATGATATTCTAATATACATACCACCAAGTTACTGTGATGTGACTTGAAAGTTGCTTCTCTTTTGGCCTTCAGTTGCTCGTGCTCCTTGAAAAAACACTCATCTCTAGTACCTACTGGAACAAAAAGCAATGTAAATTAAACATCTAAAAGACTACTTATGGAAGATCATGCCGTGGTCATGGAGTACACATCAAATAGTGAGTAGAAAAAATTAATGGCTTTCACTGATAGGATACTTAACAAGGACAACAACATACATACATTTAGAGATTTAATTCACTCCACGGAGATGTCCACACGTTCTTACAGTCATTTTGGATGAACAAATGGCAATGCTAATTAATTGTCAATAAGAACAAAGCAATGATATTCTAATATACATACCACCAAGTTACTGTGACGTGGCTTGCAAGTTGCTTCTCTTTTGGCCTTCAGTTGCTCGTACTCCTTGGAAAAGCACTCATCTCTAGTACCTACTGGAACAAAAAGTAGTGTAAATTAAACATCCAAAAGACTATTTATGGAAGATGATGTTGTGGTCATGGAGTACGCATCATATAGTGAGTAGAAAAAATTAATGGCTTTCACTGATAGGATACTTAACAAGTACAACGACATACATACATTAATAATCAAAATATGCATCTTCGACCTCTAAAACACAATACCAAATCATCTTTAAAGGCATTGATTCATCAACTAAAAAATGTTTTACCATAGAAGAGCATCAACATGGGAGAAAGAATGGCATACCCATGAGCTGATAAACACAACTCATGTTTGGAAAGTAGCCTATCCAAATATTAGATAAATCGTTAAATCCTGGAGGCCAGACCCACCTTGGGAAATATTTGTTTGGGACACATTACTTAACATGTGTAGCACCTCTAGGAAGATGAGGTTGATACATATAACCAAAAAATGGCTTATGTGAAAATTAATCATTGCTTAGAAATGGTAAATATAGTCCCTTTTACAGTTGACACCATCATCTCTTCAGTAAGTTATAATGAAGAATATTCTTTTAACGTTGAACATTTAGAAGATATGGTCTTTCTGTAATTTTTTACAACTATAATGTACTCATATTGGTAATTGTTTGTGTTACACTGGCCAATTATTTAAAATATGTGGTTTTAAAACAACTAAGTAAAATGAGAGTGATCAATTTAAATTTTTATGTTTGTAGCATTCAAATTTGGTGCACATCCATTCAGTCTAAATATAGATGAAGAATATGGTGACAAAATAATAATTAGGTGATAATCTAAAAAATTGGTGTAATTTTGGTTGTGTATGTCAAGGGATTAGAATGGGTTCTCATTGAGAAAACATAATGGGATCTGTGTTCCTCTTGAGGTGTGCTTCGTTCATGACCTATTGTCAAGGCATGCAACAAGAAAAGAAGGATGCTACACAAAGAAAGAAACCAATAGGTAAATTCAAGCTCAACTCAAATATTCCTACTCTATGGAAAAATATAGAATAACATTCAATGACTAACTGACAAACACTCTTATGGTATACATAAGTTTGTCCCATGGATATTTGTCACTATGTTTGATAATGTTATCTATGTATGTATTGATACAATGTCTTATCTATATGCTAAAATATAGTGCACTTCCACGTGGTGCTGTGGAGAATAGTGATGGCAGAATTCCCCAACTTACCCATATACCCACATGGATCTAACATCACTGACCCAATTATAATGGTTTTAATGTGTCTTAACTAACAACTGGGTCTTAACGGGGATAGTAATATGGAACCCATTTTCAAACCAATGACCCACTAAAACCCACTAATACTCACTTATACGTACTCCCATTATGTAACAGACGCGGCTCCCCTTGCTTGTCCTGCTGCGACACAACTTCTCCTAATTCCCTCCTTTCTTGGCAGAAGCAACGAGTTCTGCGTCGTGGTACTGAAGCTAATCCTGGCAAGTTTTGCGTCGTGGTGTTGAAGTCGACCCCGGCGGCTGAAGGCTCGTGGCGAGCTCTGACAAGGCTGGTGACATGACGCCTCTTGAGAGGGTTGCTAAGACGATAACCATTTGGGAACTCATTGGCCCAGAGTGCGTTCCATGGATAGTTCATCACTTGTCAGTCACTGCACACTCTCATCTTTACCGGAATGTAACACTTGACGCAGTCCACCATATTTTCCCTGGAGAAGCACGCCCCCGTCTTCCTCCTCACTCTCACAGGATATGACGAGCTTGATCGTCGTCATCTCTCACTGCATCGCCCTAGCCCGCATCAGATCAGAGTTGTCTGTCCTCCGTGGATCAGCTCTGGTAACATGTATAGAAGGCAAATTCTTCTCCAACAGCTTCGACCTCGCCTGAGCTAGCTCCGGGGTCACATCCCCAGCAGAGACATGGTGGTGGCTTGGCCAGATTGTTGCCCCTCTTCACTCGGTCACCCTCTTCACTCAGTCGTCACAGTCTTCCTATGCCTCCCCATGCCCACGGTCATCGTCATGGTGGGTGTTGAACTCTGTGGTAATAGGAGCGACGGTTGTCTGGCTGCTGAGTTTGGGTGGATATGGCCGTTGAGGAGATTGGGGCACATATTATCAGTGGAGGACTAATCGTGAAGGTTGCATGCCTGCAACTCATTTCAGATGAATAACTACATTAATAATCTAATTAGATTCTAGTTCGTTCTCCTTGCTACAATCAACGTGTTTGTTCTTTTGTCTAGTTGAAGTGTAAGATATATCTGACGTAACAACTGTGTAATTCATGATATTTTTTAATAAACCATTTTTTACAGAAGATAGATCGTTGATATTAATTACTTGAAACTGGCATGAGTTCAAAGTTTAAATGAACAATTGCGAATTAGATGTTATCTACTGATCCGTGATCTGCTCTTGATAGTTACAATTAATGCTAGAGTATTTCTAGAAATTATCAATTTAACTCAGCCTAGTTTGGGAAAGAAAAAGATTTTGACTTTCAAAGTCGAAAGTAATTATTATGCAAATATTATATACATAAGAGGTTTGTTGCAAATTATGTGAGAACAAATAATTATAAAGGGCCTCTTTACAATTTTTGCATTCAATATCTAATCATGGTGTCCGTTAGGATGGGTTATCATGGGTCCTCGTTGCCTGTTGGGGCAGGTACATGTATGACTTATTATTTGTTTTCTTCAAATGGGGCAGGTGTGGGTTGAGTCAAAATGTAAATGGGTATAGTGGGTATGGGTCACTCATACCTGCCCATTTGCCATCCCTAGTGGAGAATGTTGTCTGTTAGGTCAAAAAGATTGATAATAAGTTCCTCAGAAGATATAATCAGAGAGACTTTTTTTAGGGACCAAAATCATTACAGCAATGGAGGTTTTTCTCATTACTTTGGTTTCATCATGGACATAATTAGTTACTTTCTTTGACTTCATATGTTTAGATGTTTTTATACCTCATTGGTTATCAGGTGGCTTTGTCCATCATAGTTTAAAATGGGGTATCCCAATTTCCATTGGTTACTTAATATTCTTGGAGATCAGCCTAGATCAAGCTACGTAGATGACAGCATCGACTAGCATCATATGAATTTATTTATTAGAGGTAGGGGAAATATTTGGAATGATGTGTTCCTAGGACAATTGATATTTTGTTGTTCTAGACCTGCCACTAAAGGTTTCACCAGAGAATTTGGCATCATAGTCTGTATCTTCTACTACAATAATCAAAATTTGCTTCTCTTTTATCATTTTAACCATTGAAACACCTCTTCATTATTAGATAAACTTTATCTTAAAATCTCATACCTAATTTGGTGATGTTATATGCCCCATGAGTCATGAATGATAGTCTGTGCTTCGTGCACATTAATAATACTTCCTCAGAGGGAGCCACTGGCAATAATTTCTTCAAAGAAACATATCAAAGATATTTAGAGGAAAATAAGGCTAAATAAATCATATTTTCAGTGATCAGTACATTGATCATATGAATAATCAGAAATGTTAGTTTTTGTGGTGACAGAACTTCCTGTCTGCATTGTAAATGATAGGAAAATGTTTATATGGAAATCTTTTAGAAGTATAAGTAGTTCCACATGGAATATATGAATCACATTGATAGCAAAGTAGGGGCCAAGACACAAATACCTATAGGGAAACTACAAACCAACCAAACAACTAATCAAAAGCAGAGAGACTAGAGGACCAGGAAGATATCTGATCTAGTATTAACTGATTGAGGCTAGCGAAGAGAAGCCCACAATCAATTTGTTGGTAATCTAGTAAACACTCATAGCTTTCTTGGATCTTGTTAGCCATCCATGTTTCAGTAGCAAATCGACATTCTGGGGTAATTCATGTTCTTCATCTACTGGTGAATGTACCTACAGAAAACAACATCAGAAGGGAACATACTCTAGATTTTCCTCCAAAGTTGTGAACGCCAGTTGCTAAGTTTGTAATCAAAGGTGCGATTGTCATTAGCAAAACACATTCCATTCTTACATTTCATTCTGTAGTAGCAAACACAAAGGGATGAGCATGTATCTGTCTCACAACACACTTTAATTAGAAGGCCTTGTTGGTGAGGATCAAATCAAGAGATGAAGATAATAGATGAGGACATGTGAAAGGAAAAAATATGACATTGCACATTCACCATCAGAACATTTACAAAGGAACTAAATTTATCAATTAAAGAAATCTTTATCATAAAAGAATATTAGTAGAGGAGAAAGAATGGCATACATGTGAGATGAAAAATGCATAGACAGTAGGATCACATTGGCAATCCCTTGACCAATAATACCGCATGGAAATCCACAACTGCATACATGGCTCCCTAGGCAAGTAATACACATGTCAGTAAGGTCCCTAGATTATTCCAATGACCAGCAAGTTGAAGATAATAAATGTGACGTTTCTAATCATTAACAATGCAAACAAGAGGATAACATTGGTATAGTCTAGTTCAAATACAGGAAATATTTAAAAAGAACTTGTTGAAGCATGTAGATATATACATCAATGGATAAAAAGCGTAGCACTCTGTCCAACATCCAACCTAACTGTAAGGCGGGAAAAAGAACTCCACTTCATGTAGCTTTACTTCAATAAGATATAGAAGAAATCCAAGATTTTAGAACAAAGAACGAGATGTATTGCATTGAATCTGACTAAATTTCCTGATAGTTGCTTCATAACAAATAATTCCATAGGAAAATCGCTATCTGTTATACTGATACGGCGTTGCATTTATTTTACTGATAAATCTCAATTTCTATAGCATAAAGACTTGCTTTATCTTGTAGCTAAGGTAACAAGTGAGATCTAACATCAGAGCAGACCCTTATCCAGAAGAAGAAGGAATAGCAACAAACCAAACATCCTAGGAAGTTAGAAACCCAATTGGTCCCAGAAATTTTTGCATGTTTCTTCCTACATTGATCTTCTATGTAATTGTTCCTACCACAATAATGTAGCGAAGGTTGAATGGGGATGTCCATGGGGAACCCAATATCACAATGATTCAATAAGGAGTTTCAAAGGGAGGAAAAAACAACAAGAACTAGGTGGCCCATTAAAGCATCCCACATGTGTTTTGAACTCCCTTCAGAGAAGCTCATGATTTGGTGGAGTAATATGTGTAAGAACTCATATTTGGTCTGATTTTCTAATTTGCATGTACATCAAAGGCTTTATTATCATTTTCAAACCAGGCAACCATCTAACCATAGTATATACATAAAGGCTTGTTTATGTTATATGAAACTGCCAATAGGATAGTAAGTGGTATAAACATGAAACATGGATATAAAAGAGAAGTGACAACCTAATAGCATTGTTGCCAAACAATTGAACATTCAATTTCTATAGATTTTTCACTATCCAAGATCAAACACATACTTTATATTCACATTAATGTGAACATAAGAATTTCAGAATACTTGAAATACCAATATCCACATTACTGCTACAACAACATTTGAAAGATACATAATTTCTTATGTTGAATACCCGCTTAGTCAAGCGGTTCACTTAAACAAGTCAATGGATGTATCATATATTCTCATAAGGAAGGTAGATAACATAAATAGAGATTGTACTTCGAACCCTGTATAAGACCATCTATACTTTTAGATATTAGAAGCCTAAAAATTTAGAACTTAAAAGAATCCAAATGAATCGACCTATAGAGAGTAGGCACTAATTCCAACTTAATGTTGGTTATTCTCTTCTAACCCTCATAAATGTCAAAATAGAGGCAAATTCAATAGAAGTTGCATTTAAAACAATGGTGTCGGGAAATATAATTCACCGTCATTATGTATAAGTGAATAAACAAGAATCATGGACTCATCCTCAAGTCAATACAATTCTATCACTGATTTTGCACACCCTTCTCTGCTGCATTCATTCTTCTATAGTTTCTACACTTCATTTGCATTGTACTACTAAACCTGTAGTAGATTCTCTTAGTCAAACAACATTATCTACTATTTCACTACCTTCTATCAATGCCCATCCTACACAGACTAAAAGAAAATCCAACATCATCCAACCAAACCCCAAGTTAGCCATTAAAAATTGAAGAGAAATCAAAATAGTAAATCATCCATTCAAGAAGACAGTAATCAAAGTCAAAGCTTCCAAGGCATAGAGCCCCAATTAAGGTCCAAGAAATTGAAATCCAGATTCCAATTTAATAGTAACAAACCTTTAATCTAGAAATCGTAAAAAAAGGAAAATGCCAAAATTAACCATTAGAATGTGTACATAGAATTGCAGTCCAGAAGGTAAAATATTATTAGCATAGAGAATTCAATAACAATCCAACACAGCTGGCTTTTTGAATTTTTTGGGTGTTGGACCAGAACATAGAAGCCATAACTTTAGCAGCGCGGTTGAGATTTTTCTTGAGTGTATATAGTAGTTAAGAAATCATAAAGTAAAAATAATTTTATATTCATTATAATAATGAATAAAAATGTATATAGCATGTAAAGGATCCTTTTCACTAGCTAGATACCAACAAGTGGAAGCATTAAAAAAAGGTCACTCCACACAGCTATAAACATTAAAATAAATGTCATTACACAACATATAATTCTATGAAAGAGTAAGATGAGAAGATGCAATCACCTACCATGTCAGATCATCAACCTCAATTCCTAAAATCCATAAAATATCAACTGTGTGACCTCAAAATATTATGGATGATAAAAGTGAAAATATAAAGGTGACACTTAGGCATGGCCAGGCATCAAGGCATCCAACCTTGGCATTTTCCTTCCTTAACAATTATGGATGGAAATAAAGGGGAATTTGAAATATGACTGGCCCATAATTCATGGATAAGACATGGTTGTAGACTTTCAACTTGTGGAGAAATGATAGAGATTGTTTATAACAATATTCAAAACCAACTAAGTAATTAAACAAGTTACTCCTATACCTACCACACTCAAAAGGGCATGAAGAGACTCTACTACTTCTACCTTAACTGAAAGAAGAGATTTTGACTTCCTACATGCTGCCGTGTGTACTATTTTGGTCCCATTATGGTGGATGAGTCTATTACTAAGCTTCCTTTTCATGTGAGTGTTTCTGGATGAATCCACGTTCCCTACCATAGAAGTCAATTCAATTGGACTACTATGAACATCACTATCCACTCCAGAAGATCATTACTATAAGAATCAACATCACTAAATGTGTTGGCAAACACAAATATCCAAGGTAGGGAGGCATTCGTGAAATTGATAATGTATTAGTTATAATGTCCTAAATGAGCAGCTGTCATGAATATGCTTTCTGAATCATATAAAAAGAAAGAATCCAGAGCAGCATTAAGCATGGTACAATCATTAGCCTTTGGGAAAAGATTGCATTTAATGTTGTTAGATAACATTGTCAATAGAGAGTAGTGACTTAGTTATGATTGAATAAAGTTTTACCCTTAGAATGGGTACCAAAGTACTTTTATAGGATCTTATAAATCCTACAATGTTTGCAGCATGTGGCAATAATTGGATGCAGTAGAGAAGATCAAAATTTAGACATAAGCCATAGGAAAAGGACCATGAGTTGTTCTTTGGTAATTATAACTCATGACATTATACTGTTATAAGAAGTAAAGACAAATACATTAGATGTTTCATTGTTGATTATGTTAAGCCTCACTTGACATGTCACCATGATTCTATTAAAAAGTTAGCAGTAGCATACCATTTCATCGTGCACATAAATTTATTCAAGAAACAAATTCTAAAGAACCACCTTATATTGCACTAAAAAACAAATATTTCCAAAATGGTGCCAACATTTTTTTTGCACCCCATTAACTTTCCATGGGAGACAATCACAACACTTAAAGTAAACTCAAATTGGCATGTTAACCCTTATTGGAGGCATAGAAACCTCCCATGTTACCCGAGACGAGTTGAGAACTGTTATTGAGGAAATATAGTTTTTGGAAGAAAATAAACTTGATTGAAATTTTTGAATCACATAAAAGTTACAAGGGAGGAGGAGGAAATCTACCACCTGAAGTAAATTGGAATGGCGGGCTGGGTTGGAAGAGTCGGTGAACTCAATGTGTAAATGCAAACCATACGACCATCATGTATTCAAGAAAAACATTGATTTAAGAATTCCCTCCTATTTCAAGAAGTTGGCATTTTAAGATATTATATATACATATATATATATATATATATATATATATAAATAATGAATGTTAATGAGCACACATGTTATGAACCAGAATATGTATGTTGCACATTAAGAAATGCCGACGAGGATAGAATCCATGGAAGAGAAAGTTTAGGCAAGTCTAGACTGAAAAAGATTACTCCATTGACAAGGAATCTTATTTAGCTTGTCATAACTTAATTAATAGAAAACCTAGATTAATGATATTATGACACAACATTGAAAAGAACTCTGATTCGTACTACAAAAAATGCAGTCCATGGAATGCAAGCTTTAGTGAAAATGCATACTTTATACTCCATTGGTATTATGTAGGCTCGCATCAATGTTCTGTTTTTGATAATTCTATGGTTCTTAATAATTACTTTTTATGATTTTTTTTCTGCACTTAAAATATTTTATGGCATCTCATCATGATGTTTGTAGTGAAAAATATGCATGATTTCCTCCATGCAAGTTACCATAAAAATTAATGCCTTGATGATTAAAAATGGAAGTATATAACAAACTCTGTATAGCTTCTTCTTGTATTAACTCAAAAAATGACAATACATGAAACTTTTTAAGTTCTTAACAAGTCATGGTAATAGACTTACACGAAAAGGAAGAATATGCATTTTCCATAGGCCATCATCACTTTTACTTGTAGCTTTCTTAGTGTAGTACATCAACTACAATATTTTATAGGTTATAATTATCTCTGTTCTTAGGTCCATGCTATCTAGATACTAACTTTATCTTTACCAGCTAGTGTGAAACCTAGGTGTCCTATCTTAACCAGTTGCTATAATTTCTAGATGCGTTTGTCCCATCTATCTTGAACATTGCAGTCTTGCACTTTCAGATTCCAGCATAGCTAAAGGATATCTGAAGGCTACTCTAATCTATTAGAAAATATTGATTTAAGGATTTTCTTACTGAATTTCAGTTTGTGACAAAGTATGTGTGTGTTTAAGGGGTCCTAGAAGGGTAAATTACAAATATATCATATAATTGGGTACACCTAACCCATCTACCTTTTCCAAGAACTTGGCTCGGTATAACCTTGGCGTCATTAGAATGCAGACTTCAATACTTCCCAAGCTCACCACCTCAAAAAGTAGCAACAAAATCGCTAAAATCCAATCCATAAGACCTAACGAGATCCACACATGTTTTAGTGCACATTTATGTATATCTACATGTGTTACAAACATGTTCAGATAATCTACATGATTTACTATTGTTATATTCTTTATAATATAATTCAGCATGCAATTCAAGGTTCATCCACATCATTCTATAATTGCAAGTCCTTTCAAATATAAGTAAGCAAAGTATTATTGTGTGTGTATTCTAATTGGGATTGGACATGGGTTTATTTAAAAAAATTACCCATCTAGAAATTGGCCAAGAAAGAGTTAGATGCCTTTCCCAGACATTCAATGATACGTTAAGAGAAGACAGTGCCAAACAAATGGTGTTTGCGCTTAGTCATAATTCAATGAAGCATATTCCCATTGAATGACACATTGAAAGAAGACATCCTATAATATGCTCAACTTGAACACTTATTTGACTAATTTCTTTCAGCCCGGATGAAAAGATCTTACTTTAACCCCTACCTCTATGGTCTTCTCTTTGAAAAATTCCATCAAAGTATGGAGGTCACTGAAATTTGATCTGATATTAGCATCAGGCTAGCTTGTCAAGTACACGTTTCTCATAGAGCCTTTTCATCTATCATATATAGAAGACTAAGATGCTAAAAGAATTTAAAAGAAGTAGGATCAAAATAATGTGGCTATCAGAAATTCACAATTTATACCAAGATTTCACATTTACCGAGCATCTATGGACTGTTATTAAGCAGTAAACTAAACAAGTAGCAAGACAACAAATAGGTCAACACTTACATGATTAAAAGACACCGATATACATGATGCATTCCAACCTATGAAGAAATCATATGTTTTATTGAATCAGTATGTGCAATAGATGTTATCGGAGCCCAAAATGTCAAGACTAGCAGTAGCATAGGGTCTGGAACCTGTGATGCCCTGATTGTTTGGCAGATCCATCAAGAAGAAAAGTTGTTGGAGGATCCTTTAGGTTGCTAGATGGAGGCACTAGGAGGAAGAACCACCTGAAGCACCTTCATGTTGGGAGGAGGTGTTGGATTCTTTTGGGAAGAGGCGTTGAACGCTTCTAGGAAGAGGCGTCGAACGCTTCTAGTCACAGACGCTGAGAAGAAACATTTCTAATGTCATTGAGAAGCGCACAATGTGGAATAGAGGTTGTTGAGTGTGGTTTGGGGAGCATGTAGAGAGACCGGGAGATGAGGCAAGAGACTGCGATTGGCTTGGAGAGCATGGAGGGTGAAATATGGGGATTGAGGATAAAGAAGTTTGATGGGAGGATTAAATTGGATAGGCGGGAGATCAATGGACAAATGGAGCCATGAAATTCAGTTTTGCTTGAGATTAGATTGGGAGGGGTATACTTGGTGTCGTATGCCACACTGGATTAGCTATATTTTTAATTTACATTTACAATGGAGAGGGGGGAAGTGTAATTATGTATAACTAATTAGACTAGTTACATTTATTTTTCTTACACTAATATTTATTATAACTAAACATAGATTTGACTACATTTGAAATATATTTAATTAGATTAATTGTAGCTAAAGCAACTTTTTTTTGTAGTGCAAAAGATTTCAATTAGGATGATTTGTGCCCAATTTGTAATCATATAGCCATGTTTTTATGCAAGCCAATGGTTCAAGCAGTAGGATGAATTGATCAAAATTTTCACTCAATATTCATGCAAGGATGTGAGAAGAAATTCAAAACATACAAACAACAAACTAAATGACCTAAGAAAATGAATGAAGCAAATGACATGAAAGGTAAAGCTAAACTATCAATTAGTTATACCCCCCTAAGCTTGAAATTTTCAGTGTCCTCACTTCTCATAAAAAAATCAAGAGTAGTACAATCGAATACTTCTGGTGTATCAAAAAGAGGGGTCAAAATCCTCCTGGGGAGGGTGAAGGTGATCTGGTAATAAGGTGGGATCAATGATGGCCATGGATGAGGGTCCTGTAGGTGGAGATGGCTGTGGAGGATATCCATAATGACCCTGATAAATGTTCTTGGAATCCATCCTAGTCACCATGGTGTGGATGTATGCAACATTGTGGGATACAATGATGTACTATTGAGAGAGTTTAGAGATGCAAGTATCCTGATTTTCAAATCTATGCTGAACATACTCATAGAGCTGCCTCATATCTGGGTACCTCCAAGTGATGTTTGTATGTGTCCCCATAAAAGGAGGTGGTGGAATGTCATCCCAAACAAAGGAAGATTTGGCATGTGTGCCTGGAGAAGGTCCTTTATTCTCGAAATACATTGAGTTGGCTTTTTCTTGGAGAGTGGTCAGGGTAGGGTTCAACAATTGGTTGACAACAGATTTATTTTTAACCATTTGGAACAACTTTCCATTCTTATCTTTGCTTAACAGGCTATAGGATATGAGAAAATCACAATGAACATATTCCCCTCCATTTATGAGATCAAAAGTAGATAGATCAACCTTCAAGGCAATAACAAGTTTGGTTATAATGCCCCTATCATGATATATCCTTTTGTTTCCTTTTGAATATTTACATGTCATCAAAGGAAATGATACTCCATGTTCACATCATAGTTGTGCAATATAGCCCACAAGAAAAACAAATAAAGTTTAATACCTACAACTTGTGTTCCCTTCTATGTGAAAACACTTGTGCTGAAAAGAAGATGAATGTAGAAAAGAATCAAGTTGTGAACATGAGACACTCTAGGACTTGCAGGATTGTAGGAGGTTTCGTCAGTGATTTGTCCCTAGAAGGTGACACACTCAAATTGTCCTGGCACGATGATACTACCATCATAATAAAATTCAATCAAGTTGTGAAATTACTTGAAAGTTAGTTTGAAGGGTTTGTTCATCAATCAAAGTGAAATCAGGCCAAAAGGTTCATGTATATCAGAAGGGTCTTCAAATTCTTTGAAGGTCATAAAAACTCATAAGTCAACTGAGGATACATGATAGGACAATTAAAACAACATAAGCCTAGTCTAAGAAAAATAATGTATTCCTTAGCTTCATTGAGAATGCCTAGTCAGTCCACATCATTATTGTATGCAAACCTGGTCGGGACTACCCCACGACATAAGGAAACTGAAGTCCTCCTTTGTATTTAGTGTGAAGTGCACCATTGAGACATAGGGTGCATCAGAGGAAGATACCTCAGGGCATGGATGGGCTCTCTTTGCAAAATCCTTTATTCTCAACATTTTGGTGGTTGTTGTAAGAATCAACATGACATAAGGAATGGGTCAGAAAATGTGTGACTATCTTTCTTCTTCAATGTAGCTATGAGAGAAACATGACATAACTAGAGGCTTTATAGCATGTTGGCTGTAGATGGTGTTGATCCTAGATTGAGACAAGAAGAACATGATGAGAAGGGTTGCAATGTATTATAGTGGCAGATTTGTAGGTTTTATCTGAGAATAGGGCTACTGGTGGATGTTGGAGATCAGAGGTGCTCATCCTTCTTTCATGAGGTGATGGGGGATTGAGCGTCAGGACCTTCAGGTGTGATCTCCTCTCCTTATCACAAGTTGGTGGTTGGATTAGGGGCTGCGGTTGCATGCAGTCATGTGGTGGCGTAGGTCTGCCAACTACTTCTTGACGATGGCGACACCATGACGTGGCTATCGATAGAGGTGGGTGGCAAAGGAGATACCAAGGTACACAAAGGTGTACGTCCACATCGTGAGGATTCAAAATCACAAGGTGGGATGAGAGGTGGTTGCACAATGTGAGTCCAAAAGGGATGAACTAATTTTTGGGTTTAGAATACTTAAGTCGTAGCACAGCAGGCTATAGTGGTGGGCCACATGATGTAACGAGTAGGAAAATTCCCCCAATTCTATGAGACATACACGGCGTACTGACAAGTTACACGTTGTAAGGGGCTAAGTCTGTTAAAAACTTGAATTGCTCTCGAGCACTTCACACGCTGTAGTTAGCTCCCACACGGCGTAGGGCTGATTCCCTATAAAATTTGGCAACTTTTTCTCCCGAAATACACACTATGTACTTGATACCAACATGGTGTACTGGCATGTGTCTATAAAGAGCTCAAGTTTCATAAAATAATTCAACACGCCATGTGGAGTGATCCACACGCCTGAAGTTGTAGCATTGAATTTCTTTGATCTTGGCCATGCCGTGTTGTTGATGCACATGTCGTAACATACAGTTTCTGTGAATATTTGAAATGTCAAAAAATACTATACATGCCGTGTTAACATGTGCAAACACTATGTTAGAGTAGTATTTTTGCTTATCTCTGTTCTCCTTGTTCTTTTCGACTGAAACAATCATCACATGTAGAATATAAGTGATTACTTAATGTTCCCACACAAATCCACTAATGTAATAATACCCTGAGGTCTTATTCGCAAGTAAATGACTGATTAAACAACACTAAATGAAAGACACAAAAGAAACTATCTAAATGCAGGAATTACTCCCACAAAGGCCTTTCATTTAGAGTATGGAATCAGACTTGATTCCTCATCAACAACATTTTGTGAGGGAGCATGAGGCTTCTAGTTCTATCTTCTCTCCTTTGGTGTATAGCTTGTAGTGTTATCCATTGACCTTAAATGTCAACTGCTTCCCTCACAACTCTACTATCCCATATGGCTAAATTTTCAAGACTAGGAATGGTCTTGACCACTTAGATGTTAGATTCCCTCAGAAGAGATTCAATCTTAATTTAAACAATAGCACTTGATCTCCTGCAACAAAGTCTCTTCTTCTGATCTTCTTGTCAAGCCATGCTTTTATTTACTCCTTATAGATCTTTGCATTTTCATATGCATCAATCCTGAGCTCCTCAAATTCTTGAAGTTGCAATATCCATTTTTGCCTACTTTCTTCATATCAAAATTAAGGAACTTGATAGCCCATAGGGCTTTGTGATCCAACTCCAAAGGGAAATGGCAATATTTTCCATAGATGAGCTTGAACGGCATGGTACCGATGATAGTCTTGCATGCAGTTTGGAATGCCCAAAGAGCACCATCTAGATTGAGTGCATAATCTATCCTTGAGCTTGAAACTATCTTCTCAAGGATGTTCTTCAGTTGTCTATTGGACAGTTCAACCTGTCCAACGGTTTGAGGGTCGCATGAAGTAGAGATTTTATGTATCACTCCATATTTTGGTGAGAATATTGTTGAACTATTTCTCACTAAAATGAGTTCCTCCATCTGAAATCATAGCTCTTGAAACTCCAAAATGAGTAAAAATAACCTTCTGAAACATCTTCAGAACTGACTAAGCATCAGGAGCTTGAGTGGGATGGCCTCCACCCACTTTGATACATAATCAAAGGTGACCAGTATGTATTTGTAACCACATGAGGATGGGAAGGTCCCATATAGATGACACCCCATACATTAAACACCTCAATATCCATAATGGATTTGAGATCATTCCGTCTCCCTTTGATATCTCACCAATCTTTTGTCATTTGTCACATCCTTTGATATAATCATGGACATCTCAAAACAAGGTTGGATAATAAAATCTAGATCGGAGGATCTTTGTAGCTATCTTCTCTCTCTGAAAGTGACCTCTGTAGGAAGAAGAATAACATCCATAAATGATACTTGGTATCTCCTCCTCAGCTACACAACATCGGACCAGTCCATCAGTTCCTTGTTTGAACAACATCCGATCATCCCAATAATAAAATATGACATCATGCAATCTTTTGTTGATAACTAAGATCAAGCGGAAGATGCCATGTAGCAAGAAAGTTGGTGATGTATGAAAACCTTGGTGCTTGTAGTGTTTCAACTACATACACTATGGGAGGATAATCATCCATAGGTAGTGTATCCTTTGCATCTATAATCACTCTAGAAAGGTGATCAGTGATATTGTTTTCAGTTCCTTTCTAGTCCTTGATCTTGAGATCAAAGTCTTCAAGAAATAAAATCCAGCAAATCAAGCATGGTTTAACATCCTTCTTGTTCAACAATACTTGATGGCTGCATAGTTAGTATAGACCACAACTTTGTATCCCCTAGATACTGGTGAAACTTGTTGAAGGCATATACTAGGGCTAGCATTTCCTTCTCAGTTGTGTTGTAGTTTACCAGGGCCTCATCAAGTGTCTTGCTAGTATATTACATAGAATGCAACTTGTTGTCCTTTCTCTGACCAAGTGCAACGTCGATGGTGTATCTACTTCTGTTTCACATTAGTTCAGAGGGTGCATGCCAATCTGGTAACTGTACATTAAGCATTTTGAAGGCAGCTTGGCATTCATCATTAAACACAAAATTAACATCCTTTGTAGTAACAAACATAAGGGCTTAGCTATCTTGGAAAAATCTTTGATGAACCTCCTATAAAATGTTGCATGGCCAAGATAGCTTCAAATATATTTGACATATTACGGGGGTAGAGATTCTCTCTATTTCTTCCACTTTCACCCTATCAACTTCAATACCTTTGTTAGAAATCACATGGCGTAGTACTACTCTAGATTGTACCATGAAATGGCACTTCTCCCAGTTTAGTACCAGGTTAACCTTTTTACAATGCTCAAGGACTTTAGATAAGTTAGACAAAAAATCGTCAAAAGAATTCTTGTAAATGCTAAAATCATCCATAAAAACTTAATTGTACGCTCGATGAAATTGGAGAAGATAGCCATCATGCAACGCTGGAAAATCACTGGTGTGTTGCAAAGACCAAACGACATGCGTCTATAAGAGTATGTGCCATAGGTGCATGTGAAAGTCATCTTTTCCTGGATAAATTGATATTTTGAAGAATCCAGAATAACCGTCAAGATAGAAGAAATAGGAATGATTGGCTAATATCTCAAGTATTAAATCAATGAATGACAATGGAAAATGATCTTTACAGGTTGCTTTGTTCAACTCCTAATAGTCTATACACATGAGCCATCATGTGGCTACATGGGTTTCTAGCAATTCATCATTATCCTCTTTGGTAATAGTTCGACCCCCCTTTTTGGGTACTACATGTATAACACTCACCCATGGGCTATCACTTATATGGTAAATGATCCCTGCATCTTTCAACTTAAATTTCTTTTTAAACAACCTCAAGCATATTTTGATTCAAACACCTACGAGTTTCTACAAAAGTCATGACATCTTCCTCTAAATTTATTCTATGCATGCAAATGGAGGGGTTTATGACTTTCAAATCATTGTTCGAATAACCGATTACTTATTTATACAAACACAATTCATTTAGCAAATTGATTTCTTATTCATCGATTTAATCAACATTTATGATGACATGAGATGTAAACTCAGGGACAAGAAAAGCATACCTTCAGCCCCATGAAAGGGGTTTGAGTTCTACCTTGCTCTCCTTGCTGGACTTGCAAGAGTCATCTTTCAATGGTGAAGTGTCTTCATGAGACAAATGTGGACTAGAACTGGAAACAACATCTAAACTTTTTGTAGCCATGGTGGTGTGCAATTGACTTTTGTCACAATAGTCAACAACAAAATCAAAAAAGTCTTTGTCTTCCTCCAAAAACTTGTCAATACAATCAACTATGCAGATATTCTTATATTGTTTGGAGCCTTCATGGAATCCACAATAGAAAATTCCATTATCTCCCCTCCTACTCTAAGAGTGATCTTTTGCCTTCTCGTACATAGACTAAGCAATCAGCTATTCTGAGGAAGCATCTTCCAAAAAAGATAGGATTGGATGGAACTTCATTCAAATATAACACAACAAAATCATAAGGACTAAAGGACCAACCAACTTGAGTAGGTATATCTCCAACTACTCCATGATGGTGTGATCTGCCAATCAAATGTACATCTTGGTTGGATTCATATCTTCAATGTCAAGTTTCTTTCACAATGTAAATGTAATAAGACTTATGCTGGCACAAAGTTCAACCAAACCTTTATCAAACCTTATATCACCAATCTTGCACGGAAATGTGAAGGAACCTTGTTCATCAAGTGTTTCTGGTAGTCTATTTTGAATGATGGAAGACAACCTTTCAGATAGCATAACAGTTTCCACTTTATCAGTCCTCCTTCTCTTGGTTAAAAGGTCTTTCAAAAACTTTGCATAGGTAGGCATTTTGGTAATGACTTCAGCCAAAGGAAGGATGACATAAAGTTTATTGAGAATGTCTATAAATTTATGAAAATTACCATCCTCTTTATTGCATGCAAACCTTTGGGGAAAATGAATAGTAGGCTTGTAGGATGGTTGTTCTTCAGATGTACTTTTCTTACCTTAATTTTCTTCAACATTATCTTCTTTATCATCACCAACATTCTTTTCATCTTTTGGCGAGGGCCTTTCAATAATGTTTCCACTCCTTAAATAAATATCCATCTAAAGTTGTCTTGGGAGTGAATTGGAAGAGACTTTTTGATTTTCTAGAGCTTGCTGAGAAATCTGATTTTTAGCATCTTTGCATGGGTAGCAATGTCATCTACCTCAGAAGAAAGTTGAGTGATAGCATCTTTTAGAAGTAACCCATATGCATAGAATTTGTCATTTTGTTGGATTTTTGTTGACACAAAAGTCTCAAGCATGCTCTCCAAGCTTGACTTAGATGCAGTCTAGTTGTAGTTGATGTTGTTGTTGAATCCCAACAGCTGGTTATTGTTCATGGGTTGTTGGATACCCACTTGTGATTGTTGATTCTGGCCTTGGTTCTGTTGATGTTGATTTGATGATTGTTTATTCTAAGGATTGTTGTTCTTGTATAAAAAAATGGGTGATCTCTCCATCCCAGGTTATAGGTGTTGGAGTAAGGATTGTAGAGCTTCTTGTTTAGAAAACTCCCAACTACATTAGCTTGCTCCCACACCTCTCCAACATTCATTTGTAGGGCAAAACAAGAAGAAGCATTATGGCCGGGGGCACAACATGCATCAAACACTTGTTGAGTTGCTTGGATAGAGTGTGTAGTCATCTTTTCAAACTACTGTGACACAGCATCAAGTTTGGTTGCAATAAGATCAACTGCATCAACAATGTCCTTTCCACTTGACTTCTCAGTAGTACCACTTTTTGAAAAGGATTGGTTGGTCCATTCTGAGCTCCAATGGAAATGATTGATTGTCATATGTTTTATGATTTCATATGCCTCCCTGTAGGATTTGTGAAAAACACTAGAGGGGGGTGAATAGGGTTTTATGATAATTTTAAAAATTATTTAAGAAAACAACCACAAAAAGACTGGAGAAGGAGGCAAGATGTTTAGAGTGGTTTCACCCTTAGCAAATACTAAGGGAGTCAGTCCACTACCCAATTGTTCCCAATCGGGATTTTGAAAGAAATTGTATTTTATTACCTCACAAAGATGTTACATAAGATACAAATACCTTCACAACCCTTAGGGTAGCCTTCACCTAGAAGTAATCCCACCAACCTTGAAGCAACCATCCTCAAAGTAACTCCAAGCTCCCCCTTGAAGTAGCCTTCCTCTTGAAGTAGCTTCCCATAGAGATAACCTTTTTGAAGTAATCCTAAGTCCACTGAGCTACCTTCACCACCTGAAGAAGCTCCAACAACCTCCTTTCCGCAGCCTCCAACCTAGGAGTAGCAATGGAGAACAAAATACAATAGAAGGAACAAGATTGGAAGAAAGAAACAATGTTACAAATTGAGTACAACTCTTTGATCCTATATCAAGCGTATTGATCTCCTATCCACTGTGGATGAATGTGGTAGTGTGGTGGTTAGGAAATATAAAGCTATAGGATGCTAGTGTAGAACAGATTGCAAGTATTGATTTTGCTAATTTCTCACTATGAATGAATCTCAAGTGTAATTGTATGCACAAGTGATGCTTTGGGTGTCCTAAGGCATTTCCTATTTATAGGAATGACCTACTAGTGTTTAGGGACGTTCTAAACACTTTCTAGGGTTTTCTTAGTGCTCAACTAGCCGTTAGGTGTCCACTAATTACATTGCAACGACTAGTTGTTTAATGTTGAAAAGTACAATCCAAAACCTTTCTCGGTCGAGAAGTTTGTTGATCGAGAATCTCTCGGTCAAGGAATTTTTCGACCGAGGGAAGGTCTGGAATGAGTGTATTGCAAAGTTTATTTCCAACTACCAACCACTTTTCAACTTATTCTAACGTCTATAGAATTTTCTAGAAGGACTATTCTCGGTCGAGAATATTGTCGACCGAGAGTGTCTCGGTTGAGAAATTTTTCGAACGAGAATGTCCCTGTTCCAATGTGTTGAGCCATGTACTAAGTGTGTGTATCAATGTGTAATTGTGCTTATATCTTAAGGGAGGATCTTTCTATGTGTCGTGAGTGGATAGGGAAGATCTAACGCTTGATTTACATGATGTCTAAGTACTTGTACATTATATACTTGTATAAGTTTTTACATTGAGTACAATCGTGAAAATAAAAGCAATCTAGGCGTGTTGATCTTCCAATTTGTATAGATCTTAAACTATCCACTTCCTTATTTGTTTATCCCTGAAACACTCAAATCACAAGTTAGATCCACAAGAATGAAATGTTTGTCATCATCAAAACCAAGGGTTTGATAATGTCAAATTTAGCCAACAATCTCCCCCTTTTTTGAAGATGACAAACATTTCTAAAATATAAATCAAGGAAATTTAAATAGCATGAGTTTCATACCTGATGTTTACCTTATGTAAGTATTCTCTTGTTTATTCAAAAAGGTATAGAACTCTTTTAAGGAATATAGCAATAATTTATGTGAATCCAAGAGATTATGAAACTCATTTCTTTGATTTATATTCTTTCTCCCCCTTTGTCATTTAAAAAAGATAGCCATATAACCAATTTGCTCCCCCTAAATGGGATACTCCCCCTTAATTGTATACTATAACAAGAATGTCAAATTTATCCATAGTTCAAAAATCATGATTTATTTCTCAATCATTTGCAAGGGATGTTAAGCCCTGAAATGACATGAGAATCCTTTAGGCTCATGAGTATATTTTTATAGTTTATCAATCATTTACAAGGGATATTAAGCCCTGAAATAATATGATATTCCTTTAGGCTCATAGTGGAATCAATCGATGTATCTCTTAACCAAATACAAGGGATGTGAAGCCCTAATTTTTTTAGAGAATTCATTTAAGAGCATCATATTCAAGAATATTGTAAGCTTCCTTATTTGAATTACTTTAAGGATACGAAGGTCATAACTAGCTTTGAAGTGCAATTAAATAAGTAAAATAATGAAATAATTTGTTTTTAACATGTTGAGAAAATATACTAAAGTTGAGTGCAGATGAATGATTTACAAATAAGCATTTTGTCAGGATTATTTTAGGTCAACCATGACTTCGACCGCGATACCCCTCGATCGAGCTCCTTTTTCAATCGAGAGGCATTTCTATAGATTTCCAATGTATGCATTTTCCTAGATGATTTAATGGGTCACTTGATATTCTTGTGTATGATTAGTATTAGTTCTTCATTTTGCTCATATATGAACTTAATAATGTTGAATAGTCTAAGATAGAATCTTTTTATGACTTAAGTTTGTCACTTGTGAGCAATATTTTTTAGTAGATATCTTGTCATAATTTCTTAGGATGCTCAAACCTTTTCAAAATGGTGATGATTATATTTT
Source organism: Alisma plantago-aquatica (assembly GCA_963693085.1). Lineage (NCBI taxonomy): Eukaryota > Viridiplantae > Streptophyta > Magnoliopsida > Alismatales > Alismataceae > Alisma > Alisma plantago-aquatica. Next base: position 800,234,461 of record OY856412.1, read on the forward strand.
GACCAAGTTCCTTATATGATCACTTCTTTTGTTTTCAATTAATGTTGAACAAAGTCTCTTGCGCAAATAGATTTTCCATTAGTACTTTTCTTGAATAAAACCAATCTTTTCCTCAAGTATGCTTGTTTGAGACAATTTATGCAAAGTATAAAGTTTTGATGCCCACATATTCTTCCTTTTGATCAGGGTCATTTAGACATGTAATGTAATATGTAAAGTTCATTGCATATTCCAGTCACTTAAGTTAATTGCAATTGAAGTATCTTATTCTAATAAAATAGTTCTGACAGAGTTTTCCTCGGTCGACAAAGTTCTCGACTGGGTGATATTCGGTCGAAGCACTTGTTGGCCGGATGTTTCTCAGGTATTTGTAGACTTAAGATAGTAACTTACTCAGTCGATTATTTTATTGACCGGAATGTTCTCGATCGACAACTTTCTCGATCGGTAATTTTACTATTTCTCTAGAAAATGCAGGTTTGAGACAGAAACTACTTCGGTCGACAATTTTCTCAACCGAAGAATGTCTTAGTCAAACTTGTTATCAACTGAGGTTGTTTCTGTTGTGTTTTCAGTAATTATTTTCAAGTAAAAACATAAGGTATTTCCAATGCAATTACAGAAATATGCAAATTAAAGCTCATTTTAGTTGAGATAAGACATTTTCAATATCAAAGTAATGTTTTAGGTCAAATCTCAACTAATAATATTCAAATCTCTAAGTTTTTGGAACCCAAACTAGATCAACATCCTTTTTCTTGTATGGGAAAGAAAATGAATAATGCCCAAGACATAAATAGTAATGACAACATATAGAATCAATTTCATTTCTCTTCTTATCTAGATTGTCTTTAGGCACATACATAAATTCAGTCTTGGGCACTTGTGTCCTTCTCACTCTAGGTTTTTTATAGGATTTACCTTTGGGCTTATAACCTAGTCCTCTCCTTCCAATCTGACCAGAAGAATATTTTAGGATCTTATCAAGAATACCATTGTTTTTCAAGCTACTAATTTTTTTTTGTAACTTAGCAATTTCATCCATTCTCCGTTTATCATCTAACTTTGCTTGTTCTAGATTAGATAACAAACTATCTCTTTCTTTGATAATAACATAACAATATAAATGAGTACACAAGATAGTTTGAGTTTGAAGATCATTCAATTTTGCAAGTAGTTCAACCTTTTCTTGAGAAAGAAAACCGTTTTTTGTTTCTAGAGTAAGCAACTTTGTATTGCAGCCATTAAGAGATGATTTCAAGGTAGAATTTTCAGAAATAATACTTACTTTTTTAGAAACAAGATCATTTTGTTGAGCATACAACTCCGCATTAGTTTTAGTAATTATTTTTAGTTTCTTTTTACAATCAATATATTTATCATGCAATTCATTAATGCTATCAACTAACTCTTCATTTTTTGTAGCAATAATGCACTCCACCTCTTCTTCTCCATCCTCACTATCATCACTTGAGTCATCCCATGCAGCTTTGTAGGATTTTTCCTTCTTCTTGTGAGATGATTTCTTTCCTTTATTGAGTTTAGGACAATCATTTTTTAAATGTCCCCCTTTTCCACATTCAAAGCTCCTAGAGGAAGAAGAAACACTAGAAGTTTTGTTAGTTTTAAATCTTCTATACTGCTTACCATTTACAATGAGAGTTTCTTCTTCACTATCTTCTTCACTTGTGTCATGACTATTTTGGTTGATGCCTTGAATGCAATGTCCTTTCTTTTCACCTTCTTGTGTTCAGCCGCCAATCTTTCTTCTTCTTCAAGGGTGACCTCATGAGTCTCCAAGTTGCCAATGAGTTGTTCCATTCTCAATCGTGCGAGATCATTTGCTTCTTCAATAGTCGTCACCTTTGGTTTGTACTTTGGTGGAAAACACAAAAGAATCTTGGTTACTTGATCTTCTTCACTTATGATATTTCCTAATGCACTCAAACCATTAATAATAGTAGAAAATCTTGCATACATTTCACAAATAAATTCTTTTGGTTCCATACGAAATTGTTCAAACTTTTGTTTAAGCATACTAATCTTAGAATTTTTAACTTGTACGGTTCATTCATGTGTAATAGAAAGTCTATGACATATGTCATATGCAATTTCACATGAAGAAATTCTATTGAATTCACTTACCGATATAGAACAATATAAAATACTTACAACCTTGGCATTAAGTTGAGCTTGCTTTACCATATTGGCATCCCATGTAACATACTCGGTTTCCGGTAGCATGTATGGAATAGAAACCATCCTCTAAAGTTCCCAACTGATGCCTTGAAAATAGAATTGCATCCTTCTCTTCCAATAGTTATAGTTGCTTCCATCGAATGGTGGTGGACGAGCTATGTAGGTTCCCTCCAAGTTTAGGTGGTTGATCACACCATCCCCCATGCTTCAAGACATGTTAAGGCTCCTTGAAGACCTGCTTTGATACCAATTTGAAAAACATTAGAGGGGGGTGAATAGGGTTTTATGATAATTTTAAAAATTATTTAAGAAAACAACCACAAAAAGATTGGAGAAGGAGGCAAGGTGTTTAGAGTGGTTCCACCCTTAGCAAATACTAAGGGAGTCATTCCACTACCTGGTTGTTCCCAACTGGGATTTTGAAAGCAATTATATTTTATTACCCCGCAAGGATGTTAAATAAGATACAACTACCTTCACAACCCTTAGGATAGCCTTCACCTAGAAGTAGTCCCACCAACCTTGAAGCAACCTTCCTCAAAGTAACTCCAAGCTCCCCCTTGAAGTAGCCTTCCTCTTAAAGTAGCTTCCCTTTGAGACAACCTTCTTGAAGTAATCCTAAGTCCACCGAGCTACCTTCACTACCTGAAGAAGCTCCAACAACCTCCTTTCTGCAACCTCCAACTTAGGAGTAGCAAAGGAGAAAAAAATACAATAGAAGGAACAAGATTGGAAGAAAGAAACAATGTTACCAATTGAGTATAGCGCTTTGATCCTATATCAAGCGTATTGATCTCCTATCCACTGTGGATGAACATGGTAGTGTGGTGGCTAGGAGATACAAAGCTATAGGATGCTAGTATAGAATAGATTGCAAGTATGGCTTTTGCTAATTGCTCACTATGAATGAATTTCAAGTGTAATTGTATGCACAAGTGATGCTTTGGGTGTCCTAAGGCATGCCCTATTTATAGGAATGTCCTACTAGTGCTTAGGGACGTTCTAGACACTTTCTAGGGTGTTCTTAGTGATCAACTAGCCGTTAGGTGTCCACTAATTACATTGCAATGACTAGTTGTTTAATGCTGAAAAGTGCAGTCCAGAACCTTTCTCGGTCGAGAAGTTTGTTGACCGAGAGTCTCTCGGTCGAGGAATTTGTCGACTGAGGGAAGTTCTAGAATGAGTGTATTGCAATGTTCATTTCCAACTACCAACCACTTTTCAACTCAGTCTAACATCTATAGAATTTTCTAGAAGGACTATTCTCGGTCGAGAATATTGTCGACTGAGAGTGTCTCGGTCGAGGAATTTGTCGACCAATAATGTACCTGTTCCAATGTGTTGAGCCATGTACTAAGTGTGTGTATCAATGTATAATTGTTCTTATATCTTAAGGGAGGATCTTTCTAAGTGTTGTGAGTGGATAGGAAAGATCTAACGCTTGATTTACATGATGTCTAAGTACTTGTACAAGTTTTTACATTGAGTACAACCATGAAAATAAAAGCAATCTAAGCGTGTTGATCTTCCAATTTGTATAGATCTTCAACTATCCACTTCCTTATTTGTTTATCCCTGAAACACTCAAATAACAAGTTAGATCCATAAGAATGAAATATTTGTCATCATCAAAACTAAGGGTTTGATAATGTCAAATTTATCTTGTTCAGTTGCTTGGATAGAGTGTGTAGTCAGCTTTTCAAACTACTGTGACAAAGCATCAAGTTTGGTTGCAATAAGATCAACTGCATCAACAGTGTGCTTTCCACTTGACTTCTCAATAGTGCCCCTTGTTGAGAAGGATTGGCTGGTCCTTTCTGAGTTCCATTGGAAATGGTTGATTGTCATACATTTTATGATTTCATATGCCTCCCTGTAGGATTTGTTCATAAGAGATCTATTTATAGTGACATCCACAGTCATGTGGGTATTGTAGAATAACCTGTTGTGGAAAGTTTGTAGAAGTAGCTAGTTGGTCAAACTGTGGTGAGGACAAAGGTGTTGTAGATCCTTAAATCTCTCCCACATTTCGTAATGTATTTCGCCTTCCTGTTGCTTGAAATTGGTGGGCTAGATCCTCAATTGAGAAGTCTTTCTAGGAGTAAAGTACTTAGCAAGGAAGGCATTCAACAACTCATCCCAACTTTTGATGGATCACTTGGGAAAGGAGGAGAGACATGCCTTGGTTCGGTCTCGTAGAGTGAACGAGAATAAAAGTAGACCTACTCCTTCTTTTGGGACTCCATTTGTCTTGAAGGTGTTCATGTACTGTAAAAACTCGGCTATGTGAAGATTGGGCTCTTCCATAGGAGTTCCTCCACATCTATTTTTCTGGATCATCAGCATAATGATGGGGCTGATAGAGAAATTATTAGCCTCAATAGCCAGATGATCAATGGATCCATAAATGTTGATGGTAGCCAATACATCAAATTCCTTTAGAGGGAAGTTGTCCTTCATGTTCAGATCTTGATGGCAATTAAGTGAGGGTGTGGTGAAGGGGTTGAATGGGGAGATGATGGTTGTGATTCCTCTAATCTTAAAAAGTTATCACCTTTCTTTGTTGTCCTTCGGCTGTAAAATGTTTGTTCAACTCTAGGTCATACAAAATAGAAGTGTCAAGACCCCTCTTAGAATGACACATGCAAACTACAAAAAGCAATAGTTCATTATCACAAAGCTAAAAGGTATCACAAAATGAGTAATGGCAAAATGTTGACCTAGTCTCGAATACTAATTAACACTTTTACTCCAACTAAAATTTATCATAGCTCCTCGGCAAAGATGCCAAAAACTTGTTGATTTCCAAAGGCATGCGAATTTTCATTAATTGTCTCAACCTATCAATCACCTGCAAGTATAGGAGATCAATTTTGGTCGAGGTGCAACCACAGGGAGATGGGCTAGATAGGAGCAAAATTGCTAATTTTCTACAGTCTAGGTCGATTTCAATTAAAAGGTTGGGTTGGATGAGATTAATTTTGAATATGAAACAAGGAAAATTAAAAGCACTAATCACTTGGACAAAGATTAAAATCATACTACGAGAATCTTGTATATGGGATTTCACTTCCATATCATAACCCAACAAAGAACCACAAATTCCATTTATATTAGTCAATCTTTAAAAGGTAGGCAGTTATTATCTAAATACATCTCCCGATGATATCAGATAGTCCAAACTTTATTCATGATTACCATGTATATACATAGATTCAAATTACAACCTAGAATCCTTAACATGCTCCTAGCAATTCCCATGGTCAAGGAGATGCTGTCAAAATGGTTATTCCTTACTTCTTAACATATCTTTCCAGACTTTTATAAGACACATAAAACATGTAAATATGGTGGCCAGCCATGCATATAAGAAGATAAGAACCATACTCATTTTGAAATAGAATAATAACTAATATACAACATGAATTCCCAGTCACATATGTTATGACGTGAGAGCTACTGTCCTATGTCCAAGAAATGGAGTTTACTCACTCATGTGAGAAAATACATGCAGAAATGATAAATCATTGAAAGAAACATGAGTAGAGAGAGGAATAGAAAATAAAATGGTGGGAGTAAAGAACAACATGCGATCTCCAGCCAACATGTGTATATCTATCTCTACCAATGCTCTGTGCTTTACTAAATTTCTCTCTACAACTTTAAGAAGGAATAGAAAAGAGAAATGGAGTCAAGAATGGGTTCTCTCCCAAGAAACCCTAGCTTTCTTTCAAAAATTTCACCTCCAAAGATCTCATCTCATCTCTGGTCTTTGTTTGATCCGAATTATAAGTGGTATGCTTCCCAAGTGAAGTGGCTCATTATGTATAACAAAAATAACAAATGGTTCTTTTTAAAAAATGCAGAAAATAAGCCCGACAAACTGTTTTTATGAGTAAATATGCCATGTCAGATTTAGTTTCTGAATGAGTCAGACCACGATCACAAGTAGCACATTGTGTGGGCAAGCCACACGGCATAAGGATGTTTCTTTGTCAAATTCAGGACTTTCTGAGCCATGATGTGTAGCTAGGTAACACGTCATATCTGGGCTCGATTGAGGAGTTGGTTGTCTGATTGTCACACTCTGTGTGGAGTGATAAACACATTGTGTTGCTTACTATTTGCTGGATATTGAAATTCAGAATTTTGTAACACTTTGGAAATGCCCAATAGATCAATTTTGAGCAGTTTTCTTTTATTATGCGTGGCATGTTGTGTGCCTACAATTCAAACCATGACACAAGTATGATCAATAAGAAACAAACCTTCTAGCATGAATCAAAATAGATATATGGTTAAATTGAGTGAAATGTGCAATCAAAAGGGCATGAAAAGATAATATGATTTATGCACATCACTTATCATAAAAATGCGACAAGCATTACTAAATAGAAATATGCACAAGTCACTACTCATATTATTGATCTTAACATGATGTATGGAAGAGGCTTCACTGATGTAGATTTTTTTGATAAACCACAATTCTATCATTAGAGCCCGCAACAAGCACTTGGTTCCAATAATTGTTGCTTCAATGTATTATTCTGGATGCAAATGCTAGAAATATCTGACAAGAAGGTGGAGTTCTTCCAATAAGAAGATTACTACCACCATTTCCAAGGAACTTATGCATTGGAGCTCCTCACCTCAGAATGGGCATTGACAAGTTTGAAGACTTAACTCACTTGTTCTCACTCAACCTCAATCACTGACAGCCTAAGGAAAAGGTGAATGATAAGTTAAGAGGGGGGTCCGAACAAGTGATCCAAGAATGTTTACATTCCCAATATATTTAAATTCTACAATTTCCTATCATAGTTTTTTCTACAATTTCTGCCCAAAATTTGAAAATTTTAAAACTTTGAAATTGTACATATCTTATTACCTTAACGAAGAAATAATTTTGATATATATAAATTTTTTGAGTCCAATGTTCCTGGATGTTGTCATCATTCACATCTTAGACCTTCTTTTCTTCAAGGTACTTCTTAGAATAATCATTTCAAAAGTGATTTTTTAGGCTATTAATTCACCTAGTTAAAAGATTGATCAATCTACTTTACCATGCTTTTACGTCATTCTTATCTCAAGATAATGCATGAAGCAAAATAATGCTACTATCCCAAGAAAAATCCTCTGAGATAAGGAGGAACCCATATGGTGCACTCCCAATTGATCACCTAGCCTCTCTGTCTAGGATGAAAAGTGTAAACATTGGAAATAGAAGAAACAACTACCCCTTCTAGTGCTCAATCCCCACTATGGGATCAAAAGAGGCTTGGAAGCCCATATACCATGATTATCCTACCTCCCCAACCTTGTGAGCAACAATAAAATTTGAGCATGAATAAAAACATGAGAGTTGTGCCTAGAAAGATGTTGAAAGGCTCCTCCCAGATGGTGTAGAACTACACTCAAGAATGTAGATATGTCGTGTCTAGTAGTGGAGCTTGAAAGCCAAACAAAAACCCACCAATCTTGCAACGACAACCTCACATTACCACTTGAAACTACATTTGGACTAATAATTGAGTAGGAGTGTTTTTGCAATAGTACTCATGGTTGCATGAGCCCTAGAAAGATAGGAAACCAAGCAACCACGACCCTCCTCTAGACCAAAACTAGGATAACCCAAAAATATAAGTTGGGTGTGAAAGCTACTTCTGATGGTGTCTTACACAAGTACGACTCAGAGACAAGGTTAGGTGCAAATCATGAAGGATATACTCTTCCTGAGAAGAGGATGCAACAAACAAAGGAGGTCATGCAATTATAGATCTAAGAAAATGAAACTTGGAGGTGTCGTAAGCAGACCGAGCCACCACAAATTAGTCTTGACCTAAGGATGGTGTAACAACATGGTCAACAATTCATAAGCACTAAACAAATAAACCGTTTCCATTTTCTTGATGCTTTGAATCTATTTATTATCTTGAGGACATGCTAGATTCTAAGTTTGGGGGAGTAGATAACGTCCATTTTTATGGATGTTTCATGCCTAATTTTACACTTTATTTTCTTATATAGTACATTCTTGCTTTAACTTTCTCACATTTTGTTCATGTTTACCATTCACATCTATATTTAAGAATAACTATTCATTTTAACATAGAAAATCCATCAAATGATGGCTCAAATCCCTAGACAAGATTCCCATTGATTTCCAGGACTAATGGTTGCCACTTTACTACTCACAAGACGCCATCTAAACCATCATTCACAAGACATAACCTTCCAGAGGAGGGAGATAGAGCCAACCTCCTTCACCGCTATCACTAGGTTTAGAAAGGAGAAGGTCTCCATTGACCCTAATTTGTTTGGGGTTGTTGTTTGGTGTATCTTCTGTCTTCTCCTCTAAATATGTGCACTCTCTTCCATCTTCATCTCATTTTCCTTCTTCATGTCTCAACATACTTGTAATTCTGGTATGTCTTTCACCACCATGAGTGGCTAGTTAATTTAACTTGGGATTGGAAGTAGCCAATAAGGCTCCCCCAACATGTAAATGCTTATATCCATTGATTATATGCTCTTAGAAATGTTTATCTCCATACACTAGTATTTAATGCTTCAGTTTCATGATTAGCTACATGTTGTGTTTTTTTTCGATGATACATTGAAAGCGTAGTATTAACTAATATCTAAGTGTTATGGAGTTGTGTGAATGCATGAGAATGTTGGAATGCTTAAGCTAATGATCATACAATGGCCTTGTGATTGTTTGTTTATGATCTCAAGAGAGAGACAACCTTATAATATAAATCTATCCTATGTTCGAGAGAGGAAGAAATAGACATTTATAATGAATGCTTGTAAGCTTGCATAGGGGATACAATGGTGGTGAGTATTTCTTGTTGGTGAGAGATCTTAGATTGTGAAATCCAATCCAAGTTTCCTTCCATACTTGTTTTCTTATCCTTTATCATTCATGCTCTTTTGTTTTATCATTCATGCTCTTTTGTTTTATATTTCTTGTTACTTTTCTTGTTTGTTTCTTATTTGTTGGATAATCACTTCTCCGTAATGTACACACACACACACCTTATCTTACCCTTCGATTGGTGTAACTAAGCCAAGGCAGTAGGGATCTTAATACTTACCACCCTTGTCCTTGTGTTCAGCCCTGATCTACTACATCAAACCCCATTATTATCGTTGTGGTGGCCTAAGTGTTGGGATATAAATTTAATGGTCTACATACTCTAGATCTGCTCCTCTTTGGGTGTGCAATTTTGGCCGATCTGTAGGCTCTTCTCTTGCCCAAATCTCAAGAGATTTTCTATGCCCTCATGTATGCAATGGATATGGAGATAAATATGGGAAATAAATACTGAAGAAAAATATAATAATATGATATGTTTAATGAATATATCAAACTAGTTGCATCACTTTTATGATCAAAGAAAGGTTGGCTTTCATCTCATTCCCATTTTCCTCTTTTCTAGGATCCTCAACTTGCGGTGGGTGATTATAAACATGATATTATAATGTATAGCAACGTTCGATTGCCACACTAGTTTTAAGTCTTCAGTAAAACTATTATGAAGAAGAAACACCAATATGATACTTAGTATAGTTAAAATTTACATATAATTTAAATGAAAAAGTTCAACAACCACTTTTTCATTTATTAGAAGAATAATTAATAAAACTACAATCATAACAGTACATGTAGTCTATGTTTTCATCATTTCCATATAAAAAAATGATGTACTTCAAATTCGATACTATTTTAAAAAAATTATAATGTATTCTTTATTGATCATCTAATTCTTCAGGAGATTTAGACTTATCGTATCTATATATATTTTGAAGATTTACTTGTCACTTCCTTTTATGGATAGTGTTTACAACTTCTATTGGTACACAATTCCTCACTAACTCTATATTGTCTTCATTGTGGCCATCATTATAGTTATTATCAGTACTCACTGAGAAGGATATAATTTCATCAACATTACAGTCTTCCTCAAGTCGACTATACAAACATCTTGGTGTTGTACGTATAGATGCAAACTTATTCCACCCTATGATATTTTACATAGAAAACATGCTTCACATAAGATGGAAATACATATGGTTCATTTGTATAATTGAGTTTACAAGAGTTCACATGTGTAAATCCAAATTCAACAATTTTCATTCCCTTATTAGAACATGACTTTAAGCATACCACTTGCATTTAAACAACAAAATGCTACTATCTCCAAAGTAATCCAACTCACTGTATCATGAAGAACTCCATAGTAATCTAGTATCACTTCTAGGGTATGAATCCTTTAAAGAGGAATATCATTTTCTATTAGCCATTGCAAACACTCCAACATTTTGATAGTTTCTTCTCGATTCCCTTCTTTTGGTATTAAATCAAAATCCATTCACAAGAAAACCATTATAATGCCTAACCACATTGTTTGGACCTCTCCCTTATGCCTTGATATCATTTGCTACATATGGTTTTCTTGCACTGAGTATTAAAAAAAAACATAATCGAAGTATATTCCCATAGAAGAGAGAACGAAGATTATGCACAATCACATAAGATCGAAACTAATCTAGAAGTTCCTGAAGTTTAGCGCTATCAATATCCCAAGCCTTTGCATTAGGTTTTCTCATTCTGAATGTTCTTTTCCATATTCTATTAGGAAGTTTATAATTGTTGTCAGAAATAAGAAGTTCAAATCCCATATCAAAATTTAGTTAATTTTTTTCTTACTTAATAAAACTTTCAACAATCTTATTGATGAATAAGACATAGCAGTATGTGAATTTCCAAACCCTTTTCCAAGTCCATGACCAATACATTGTGAAAGGTTGTTATCTTTACTATTAAAGGAGTCATCATTTCTTACAGAACAATTCCAGATTGTGTCAACTCCTTCAAAGTATCTCGAGAAAAATATAAGAATTCCTCTTCCAGATAAACTTCTCCAATGGATTCTCTAGTTGTTCCTTTTTTCATTTGTATGATTTTCAGTTTGAACATATACCTAAAGAATTTAGGTTACTTATTAGACTTTGTCTCATAAGTAGTTATAGAATTTGTTCTAGATATTTACATACCTCTCAAATGGATACATCCATGTGTATGGGATAGATCCACTTGTACGAGCCTCATATGCTCGATGAGTAGGCAAGTGTAGCATTATTTTAAAAAAAGGAGGGAATATAATCTCAAGCTGACACAATACTTCTCAATTTTGATCTCTAGTCTATAGAAGTCATCCAAAAAAAAATCTTTTTAGCACAAGTCTTTGAACAAGTTACAGAAGTGAATGATAGTTTCACTTACCTTTTTAGGCAACATACCCCAAATATATATAGGAAGTAGTTATTGCAATAGTATGTGATAATCATGAAACTTCAACATATTTATCTTGCAGTCTTTTATGATGAAATTATGAGATATATTTGATGAATGTCCATCAGGAACCATCACATTTTCAAATTAAGACAAAATATTTCCTTCTCCTTTTTGCTCATATTATAACAAGCAGTAGGAATTTTGTATTCATTACACGAAGACCTTTGGCATGAAAAATAGTACTCGATTCTGACTCTTCCAAATCAAAATCAATATTGAAGGGATTCTTATATTTTTCTTCAAGCATAATAAAGTTCCAATTACTTTTTACTTCGACCTTCCTCTTCTCTTCTCATGTCCTTCTCTAGGACGGCGGGGGTGGGTTTCATGGTGGGGGTTGCCTAGGCCAGAGGATTTCCCTGCTCTGACCTCCACTTCATCTCCTGCTCTGATTACCCTAACTTCTGGGGCTACCGTAGAGGGAGCTTGGTTTGTGCCGGGGGAGGATGTCACGATCGGTAGAGCGTGGGCAGATACTTTGAGGAAACCTCTGGAGGTGGCTTGCAATCTGAAGCCAATGTTGATGCCTGATGATCCTCGTCAGCCTAACTTCAAGGAGCAAGATGATAGGCCACGAATGAGTTTCTCAGCTCAGGTGGTTGAAGCTATGGAGGATTTTCACAAATCCTCAGTGATCATCCAGGTGCTCGGTAGAATGCATGTACTAGACCAGTTCCATGGTTGGATGTTGAGGTCTTGGAGACCAAAAGGGGAGCTGCAAATCTCAATCCTCATAGGAGGGCTTCTGCTGGTGAAGTTTGCATCTGCTGAAGACTTGTCTGTTGCGGTGGATAAGGGCCCGTGGTTCTTTGATAACAAGCTGGTGCTCATCAGGAGATGGACACTAGAGGCTGATCTAAGGTGGACATCACTCATGTCTGCCCCTGTGTGGATCACCTTATGGGAGGTTGGCCAACACTAGATGCGACGAGCTATTTCCATCATTGCGTGCGGGATAGGGGATCCCAAAGTGGTGGATTTCTAAGCAAGAGGTAGATATGCGGGTGCTGCTCACATTTGTGTCGAGATTAAGGCTGATAAGAACCCACCTATGGTTGTCATGGTGGCTACGCCTGACGGTAATGACTTGGAGGTGAAGGTCTTCTATGATGCCTTGCCGGACCATTGTGAGAGATCTGGTGTTTTCGGACACTGCTTGGAGTCCTGCCCTTGCGGGAAGGAGGCCATGTCTGAGGTGATGGAGACCAGAGGAAGGGACATCAGAAGCAATGGGAGAAGGAGAAGGAAAAAAAAGAGAAAGGGGAGCAGAAGCCGACCACCACCAGTTACGCCCGGTGGTCGACAGGAAGAAGGTACGTTTGTGAGCGAGAATGTTGTGGATACGTTAGCTTCTGAGGACCCTCCTACAGGGGGTGGTGACGGACCGCGTTGGCGACTCTCTAGTACCTGAGGAGATGTTGGTGGAGACTGGTCGTGAGGTGGTTGATGAGTTGCTTAAAGGCAATGCATCCTCTGAAGACGGTTTCATTCCAGTAGGGCAGAGGACGAGAAGGAAAAGCAAGGTAGCAGTTTCTGAGATGTTTACTCCTAAGGATGCAGATGCCGTTAATTCTTTCTCAGCTCTAGAAGGCTTAAAAGGAGAGGTTGACTTATCGGCTAGAGTGAGAAGGGGGCAACAATTGTCTCCCAGGAGAACCAGGAGAGGAGGGGCTACACCTGGAAGGGGTATCCGCGACCATTCTTTTTAATGAGTATTTTTGCTTGGAACCTCAGGGGTGCGTCTCACGGGGGCAAACAGAGGAAGAACATGGAGATCATCTAGGAGGTGAAGGCTGCACTAGTTATTGGGTTGGAGATGAGAACTAGAAGAGACATTGGGGACAGAGATGTGGGACTGTTTCCAGTAGGTTGGGGTTATGCCACTAACCTGGAGTAGGTTGAGGGTGGTCGGATTGCCATTGGATGGAATCCTCTGGTTTGGGATGTGTAGGTGATTTTTTCTATGGATCAACTGATGACTGTGAGTTGTATTAATCATGGTGGCCTTCATGTGGTAGTGTCGGCGGTCTACAGACATAACTCTAAGATAGGTCGTAGAAGACTGTGGGAAGTGATTGCTTCTGCCAATCAAAATGATCTTCCACAGATCTTCATAGGTGATTTCAATCATATTCATAAAGCTAGTGAGAAGAAGGGTGGGCTTCCTGTGCCAGATTCTTGTATTAGACGGTTTAACAATGCCATTGATGCTGCAAACTTGATGGAGCTGAACATGTCTGGTGGTTTTATCACTTGGTAGAATAAGAGAGGTGAAGAGATATATTGCTAGTCACCTTGACAGAGCGGTTGTGAATGAAGCTTGGCTCGATATGTTTCCGATGTCCAATGTCTTGTTGGGTGGTCATATAAACAGTGATCATGCCTGGATAGCTATCCGGTTGACACAAGGGGAACACAATAGCAAACCTTTTCATTTCTTTAACTATTGGTTGGAGTGGCCTAGCTGTGTGGAGGCCATACAATGTGCCTAGGGGGAAAGGGTTGAAGTTAACCCGATGTTTGTGCTTATGGAGAAGTTGTCAAGGACAAAAAAGGTTCTCAAGGCTTGAGCACATGGGCTGTGTGACATGGAAAGCTTGTGATGGAGGCTAAAGACAGCCATGCTAAGGCGGCTGAAGTGCTGAGATATAACCTGATGAAGTAGGAAGCAATTGTGGATGAAGCCGAGAAGTCTGAGAATCTCGCAAAACTTGAGAAAGTGGAGGAAATCTATTTTTGGCAAAGAAGTAGGTTGAAGTGGATTAGGGATGGGGATAGAAATACAAAGGTCTATCATGATGCTGTCAAAAGGAACAAGATGAGGGATCATTTTCAAACTCTTCTCAAGGAGGATGGATCGATGGTCAACTCTCCCGGTGAAGTCGGGGCTGAACCTGTAAGTTTTTTCAAGTGCCTGTATAATAATGATGTTCTACCCCCTATGCTGAAGTGTGTTCTTCCTCTTAGGAAAATTACGGAGGAGATGAATGTGGAGCTTTGTGGCCCTGCCTCAGATAAGGAGATTAAAGATGCTCTATTCAGTATTGGTGCTACTAAGGCCCCTGGTCCAGACAGGTTTAATGTGAAGTTCTTGCAGTCTATGTGGGAGATGGTCAAAGAAGACGTGGCTAGAGCCGTGAGGTGGTTTCTGGTGGGAGGCAGGATGTTAAGTAGGGTCAACCATGCCTTTTTACGACTCATTCCGAAGAAAAAATGTGGCTGATTCTATGAATGATTTGCGTCCCATTGCCTGTTGTTCGGTGGTATACAAGATCATCTCGAAGCTTCTTGCTAGTAGACTCAAAAGAGTTCTTCCTAAGGTGATCTCCCCTCATCAGTCGACTTTCATTAAGGGGAGGCGCATATCAGACAGTGTGCTTCTTGCAACAGAGTTCCTTCTTGATTTTGGGGTGAAGAATGGGTCTAGGAAGGCTTGTGTGAAGTTGGATTTGGCTAAGGCGTATGATAATGTCAAATAGGAGGCCCTTTGGAAGTGTTTGTATGCTATGGGATTCTGTGTGATGTGGGTTAAGCTTATGAAGGAGTGTGTTACCACCACATCCTTTTCTGTGCTAGTGAATGGCGTGCCTTTTGGACTGTTCACTGCCTCTATTAGTTTAAGGCAAGGAGATCTGCTATCCCCTTTGCTTTATACCCTTGTTATGGAAATTCTATCTTGTTCAGTGGATAGAGCTCTAGAGAGACACCTGATTTCTACCTTTAGACAGGGGGGATGTCAGGTGCTTACCCACATGATATTTGCTGACGACGTCCTCTTCTTCTTGGCTGGTAATAGGAAGACCCTTAGAAACTTTAGAAAGATGATGACATAGTTTGGGGACTGTATGTGGTTACATCTCAGCACCATTAAGTCAAGGATTTTCATGTCCCATTCGTGTGATAGTAGAAGAGGGCACCTCAGATATGCGGTTAGTTTGCAGGTTGGCCAGCTACCAACCACGTACCTGGGTATTCCCCTGAGCGGGGGGAAGGCGAGGGGCAAGGACTATCAGGTTTACGTGGACTCTTTGTGAGACAGAATTGATGCGTGGATGAGTATCAACCTTTCATCTTGGAAGGGATGATCCGGTTCTGGTGTATGCAAGTGTACCTTCCGAAGTTCATTCTGGACAACATGAGAAGTTTGTTGGATGCGTTTATGTGGGGAGGGCGC
Organism: Alisma plantago-aquatica; assembly: GCA_963693085.1. NCBI lineage: Eukaryota > Viridiplantae > Streptophyta > Magnoliopsida > Alismatales > Alismataceae > Alisma > Alisma plantago-aquatica. The sequence continues at coordinate 800,250,201 of OY856412.1, forward strand.
GGGCATGCTGTGGTGTGGATGACAATTGCAAAGATATTTGAGGAGGGGGGCCTGAATGTCAAGGATCCTGGATTCTTTGTTTGGGCAACCAATTTAAAGAGGATTGATAGATTCTTGAAAAAGGATTCCCTATGGAGTTGTTGGATGATCGAAAGGTATGGCTCCTATCTAGTTCTTGGTGGACAGAATAATGTGTCAAAGGTGTGGAGGGCTATGTGTATGTTGTGGCCGGAAGTAGCTAATGAGTACCATCCCCCTCCCCTTGGCTGGGCGCTGAAGGACCCTCAGGCCAAACTGTGGGCGACCTATCACACTCACAGCCTGACAGTTCCCTGGTTTCCTTTGCTATGGAACCAGGGGCATGTACCCAAGTGGAGCTGCAACACGTATAGAAATGTGCTGGGAAGATTACCGATGAAGGACCGTCTCATAAATTGGGGCCTTAATGTTGATGCTAAATGTATGACATGTAAGAATGTGGATGAGTCTCATGCCCATGTGTTTTTTGAATGTACCTACACTCACTATTTCTAGTGTAGATGTTGGCTGAAGATGGTTTGGGGTGGCGCCCCCCACCCACCTTGTTTGAAGGCATTATGGTATGGTGAGGACCAGAGGCAATATCGGTCTAAGACCTTTTTTGGGGGTCTGGATGGTGGGTTTGTGCTGTATGATATGGAAAGAAAGAAACAACTGGATGCATGGGAAAGGGGATACATATGTCCTTTCTTTTTTTGATAATTTTGTGAGTTGCTTGAGGTTGGTGCTCAAAGCCAGACCTAAGATTATGAGAGGGGTCAGTTCTGTTACTCTGGCCCGGTGGGATTTTTTAGTGTAGCCCTCTTGTACAATATACGATGATTTATTCCATCTATATGCTTTTTTTTATGATAGTAATATTTTACCTACTCCAAAAAAAAATAAAGTTCCAATTAAAATCTCACTGATGTTCATCTCGATGTGCATCGCATCTAGATTATGACAAAGCAACAATGTTTTCCAATATGGAAATTGAAAAAAGATATACCTTTTATCCAATTTTTTTATCATTATGAGGAATGGAATTTGAAGTAGTTTAACCAAATGTAACATTAATATCATGTACTTTCTCATATATATCATAACCCGAAAGAATCTTAGGTGCATGCCTCTATGGAAAACTACTGCTAAATATCATGTGTTGATCTCTGCACTCATAATGTTCATCTAAGAATCACCTATGTCCTGTGATCATGTTTTATGGAAATATGGAAATTGTAGAAAATGTATTTCACCACAACATGTAGGACATGCCAATTCTCCCTTTGTACACCATCCAAAAAGCATTGCATAGGCTGCGAAATCAGATATTGTCCACATTAGAACAACAAAAGTTTAAATGATTCCTTTTTGTGAGAATCATAAGTTTCTACTGAACTCTATAGTTCCAATATCTAATCTATTAGTGGTTGTAGATTTTCTTGTAGAATTTGGGACTGGTATCTACAATGGCCTTATGAAATATGGATGCTTCATGTATATCCATGGAGGCAAGTTATATATTACCATAATAATGGGCCATATACTACATTGGGAACCATGCTTACATGGATCTAATCTGTCTATGCATGGTCAAAGAAGGATGTTTTAGGGATCTGATGAGAAATATGGATACATTTCTTTAATATTCTTCCAAGATTCACCATCTTCTAGATGCAAATTCTCCTCACTTTTGGAGAGTTTTTCAAGATGAAAAACAATATCCCCTATAGTCTTCGGTGATAGGAACATTAGTTGAAGTATGCATATCAACATCTTCTTTTAACCAATTTTTTCACATCCTTTGAGGATTCATCTAATGATATCATCTGCCTAGACATATTACATGTTGGACAACTTTCTAGATTTGAGTTTTCTTTGAGGTACAAAACACAATCATTATGACATGCATGAATTTTGTTATGTACAAACTCAAGATCACTAAGCATTTTTCTTGTTTCATATAAGTTACTTGCCAAGGAATAATCATGAAAGAAGTTTTTTATGAGAGATAGTAGATCATCAAATGATTTATCACTCCATTTTTCCATTTTTATATAGAATAATCATCATGTAAAATAAATTTTATTGGCCTTACTTCTTGGATATAAAGGTCTCTTAGCATCCTGCATCTATTGATGAAACTTGTCCACATATTCAGGTACATGGGAATCATTATCCTGATCAACATTTGATTTTTTTTGCATATTAAGTTGGTATTTTAGAAATAGCATGCATTTTAATATTTATATCTAACTCTTCATCAATGTTCATGTCACCGTGACTTACATCATTAATTTTCCCATGTAGATTCCATGATGTGTATATTTTCATAATGCCATAAATTATCAGGTCATCTTCAACTACATGACATGTTGTCCAACTACCATTTATGCATTTAACACATGGGCACATGACTCACCTTCTGTTGGATGCATGATCAAATACAAATCTTAAAAAAAACTTTGTACTGCTTAAGCATACCCAAATAGGTTTGTAGTTTCATTATCCATGTCTTCTCCATACTTTTTTAGTTTAAGTATTCCAACAAATAAAAAAATATACATTGTGTTATCTGGTACATAAAAAATCTAAGCTCAAAACAATTCGCTACTAAATTTTAATTGTTGATGCAATACCACTATAACAGTTTCATTGTTGAATATACATTTTCTCTTTTGGTTAAATTCTTATAATATAAAGACTCAAAAATTTAACAACACTCAAGATACCATATAGACAAGTTGAGAGTGCCATTAATCACATTATATAACGATAAAAACATATAAACATTCATGAATAAGTTTAATGACAAAAATAGAATGTCTATGTGATAATGATTGATGTCTAAATATTTTCTCATTTATAAACATGCATTCAACTATATACTTTCAAAGTCATCCATTGAAGTATGCATATTTACAAGTTGATGGTTTAGTAAGCTTATGGTCTCCGATATTATTTTCCTATGATATTAGTGAGTTAGAATACAACAACTAAAATTAGTTTGAAAGTTAATCAAAATTATATCCGTAAAAATTTTAGTATTAGCGTGGATGTATTATTGGTGCTATAGAATAGAATCAATAGAATAATAGTTTTGCTTTTCAACTTTGGTCATCCAGTAAAGCTACTGATTCTGCTATAGAACGGACACCTAACCAGATGAACATGTCAAACAATATGTTTGGCAGTGACCGATCTAATGGAAGAATATCAATTCAAAATCTTAGGCTTCACTCAGATTCCTACAAATACATCAACATTATGTGAACATTCTAATTAGAAAGAACAAAATATGTTCGAGATTAATGTAAAAATATGATTCGACATGTGTACTGATTGATGCTGGAATCTCATATATTGCTTCATGTACTGGTCGAACATGAATACCCTCCTGACAGTCTGCATAATGTAATTTTTATATTATCGACCAGTACTAATAATCGTGCAAAGAGACTTCAACCAGCGCCAACGTTATCACGTAGCTTCATGGATGTTATCCAATGATTGTCAATTGATTTTTTATTATAGTCAACGATCAATAAAGTGAGTAGAATACTCTTGTCGTACAAAAAGACATGGCGCCTTGATTCCGGAATAGCAAGTGGATCAGACATGAATAGCAATTCTTACGGACACCTTGATCGTAGAAAACTTTTTCACTAGAATAAAATTGCCATGAGACTCTGCGGCTGCATGGCTGCGAGGCAGACTCTAAATTGTTTTTTTTTTTTTGGATCTGTGGGGGCCGAAGCCCGCCCCCTCTCCAAACATGTGTCAGAGCCCGGATGCCCAAGAGGTTGGTAAATACACTGTGAAACGGTAGATTTCGAATCCGGGACCCCCGGGGGGGCCAAGCCGTGCCTAACCAACCGAGCCACAGCGGCCGGGTAGGCTCTGAATTGTTATTAAGGCACAATTTCTGCTGCTTTTATAAAATGAAAAATAAAATGAAAAATGTATGGTTGTTAATATGAGTCTTTTAGTTTCCTATTCATATCGTGTGGTTTGTATGGAAAGTCTTATATGTTGTAGGTAGTTCTAAAATAAGTGGTTTACATATTTAGTACCGGTAACAATAATGAGTTTTAATATATAAAATCTATACCAGCTCACAACATATGGTGATGGGACGGTGTGCTGACATTGCCAATATTTCTTGTAGTGTAGGGCTAGGAGGCAAAGGTAACGGGACGGAGGAGAAAAAGCTATCATTTCCTATGCTAGCTGCAATAGTTGCTAGTGCCCGATAACATGTTGCCATTGCCACTAGGCACAAAGGAACAAGATTTCCGTGGCTAGGGTTCCAAATGACAAGGATAGGAAGGTGATGGAAGATATAAAGAGGAGGAGAAGAAGTACGGTGATAAGGAGGAACATGGGGCATCAGCTGCCTTTGGATGAGAATTCATTCTTGACTAGTGTTATGCGAGATGCACACGATTGGGGACGAAATGAAGATCAATAACTACAGACATTACAAAAATTAATGAAATGGAAGTTAATGTTTAAATAAAACCTTAACTGCATTTATATGTATCAAATCTTGTATATTCATTTAATTTTTTTTAAATAGCCATTCATTTATCCCGTGGCTAGGGGGTTTTGAACTTGTGACCTCTCGTTCATACATCCATACTTTTACCAACTGGGTGCCACATCTTTGGTTGTATATTCATTCAATAAAATGGGAAGGCAAACAATATCATATTGACCTCATATTTTGGTATGTTGACTAAAAGAAGACCTAATTTTAATATTAATCATCTTTATAAAGAATTTCATATTTTATATCTTTAATTGACTAATAATTATTGACACAATCATTTATTCTCATCTTTTATTCATTTTGATATCTTGTTTTGTATTTGTACAATTCTTTTCATCAATTAGAGTTGAGATGATTTATAGTGTCATATTAGGGTCAAGGCTAATTAATTGATTAAGTAGTTAATTTCTTAACTAATTCTAAATTTCATATGAAAGATCTTTTGTTAAAATATTATATTTCCTAGGTCCTAATACTCTGAATGTAATCTAAAATTGGGGAAAAGTAATCAATACTAATATATATATGAAAGAGGGCATATGAACATGAACAATCAAGCTGTGAATCTAGATTTTGAAATGTTACAGATTCAAAATAAAGATTTTTAGGATAATATATTTTATCATAGTTTTTAGGATATTAAATATCATATATACATATTGGACAAGACTAAATTTTGATGAAATTAGAGTACTAGATAATATTTACCAGTATTCTCCTCATTCCTATTTAGTCTGGCATCATCTCTTATTTATCCTCTTTAACATATTAACCTTATCCTTATAGAGTTTTAACCTCTTTTGGGTCAGTCATATATAGTAGTGTGGGAGTACTATAAATATGACACGAGCCCTATGATAATGCATGCTAATGTGTAGTAAAATTGTGTGTCAACGCGTGATAACCATAGGTGTGACAACATTGGATGTGCTAATGTGAACCAACATTGTGGGCCAAAAAGGAAAAAACTGAAAAGATAGTCAAAAAGAGGAGAGAGGATGAGAGTGGGTTAACACATTCGTTTGTAGAAAATGAATTGTTAGAGAGAACCCTTGTAATCTTTTCAGGTTTTCTTTATAGAATTTTCAATTTTTTTGCCATTTTTTTGCTCTCATTGGTTATTTGATTGGCCGTGCTTAGCTTTCTTGACCGGGGGGGGTGGGGTTATTGCTATTTTTTTTACATGCATGAGTTGTATTTCACATAACGTATCTTTCTTGCACATAAAACTTTCACTAAAATTATTTCACTTTACGTGTGGTGCTAGTTTGGTCCCAACAACATGTACCAAATAGATTGGTGCAAAAATTCATGTAGTGGACGACAGGTAGTTGATGTTACGTTGTTGTCTAGAATGCTAGGCCATAACTTATACAATTATAATTTTAGCTTCATGTACATGTAATGTTGTTAATTATTAGAATAAATGCTCACAATTAGCATTTAATATTGTGTTTAGCTCATAATTATAATTTCGTCATTGTATTAAAAGGACGTCGGGTCACAAGAAAGATGCTATTGTGATGAGAACATATTTTAACACATTGTTGCATATTTTCTTCCTAATTTTTGAGTTGAAGATCTCAATAGCGCAGTTAGGTTGGCTAATTATGGATGATCTATAAGTATACATAACATCAAAATTTCTCAATGGGGATACATGGCACGGTATAGGATGAGTAAGTCGTCCTCTAGTGACCAATAGACATGGTGAGCATTAATTAGACAATTGTTGGAACGAAAGAGAAAATGATAATTGGAAGTGAGATCATGAAAGCAACCATTCTATGTTAGCTTCCACCACTCTATTTTTCAAACATTTTTGTTACTTCATTTCCCTCTTTGTCACCTTTATATGCACAAAGTAGAGAAGCAATGTTCACACCTTATATTGCTACATCGTGGCTTGACCCAGACACACGGATCCAAATGTTTATCCAAAAATGCTTACGAGAAGAATGATTGGTTACCCTTTTTACATTTTTTGCATGTATACTTGATATTTTTCTATGCATAATTTCACAATTGATCCCTTTATAAAATTAATCTAATTACAAAAGGGGGAGTGAAAAAAGTTGTGCCACACACAACTATAATAGGCAGTCAGAATAAATAATCTTGAGACTAACGATGTGCCAAATAATTATCATTTATTAATGTGAAGTATAACCTTGCATGTTTCATACGTGTGAAATCATGTATGCTAGAAAATGCAATTTTATTATTAAAGTGGGTATGTGTACGTGTGCACAAATAAAATTACACATTTGCTGAAAAGTGGTTTCAACCAATCAAGCTAGTTGTGTATTTGTATGTCTTTTGGTTCCTCCTATCATCTAATGTAGTTTGGATATGGGTGACGTATGTACATAATTGGAGTCTACAAAACCTTAAACCTTGGGTAAAATTCTTACGGCAGCTGGTACAGAGCCATAAAAAAGTTTTTTCACATGATATAAATAATTATGCTTGTAGTGAAGATGATGACTAATAAAAAATATAGCACTAACACATTAACTATATCCCAACAATAATTGATTGGCATCTAAAATAAGCACACAATTGATCATTATATAGAGAACTTTCATATTCTATAAACCAATTTCAGTAACACAACACTAGTAGCTTTAAGAGAGATAAAGCTCCAACATAGCTGGTGAGTCAATTTTGAGTTTATTTTATAACCGCGAGAGATGCCATTTATCCTGCCTCCAGTCATAGACAAACTGAATCAAATTACATCACTCAACCTTGAGTTCTCACTCTCTATCATATATCTTCTCTTCGAAACCCACCACTCTCATATGATCTCCCTCTTATACAATTTTTCTTGATCCCATACAACTCTCTCTCTTACATCTTTCTTGTCTCCTACAAGTTCATATGATCTCTCTCTATCTTGCACAACCTCTCTCTATGTAAAAACACACATAGACATTGTCTCTTACAAGACCTCTCTAGTACAAACATTCTCTCTCTAACTTCTTACTCTCATACAAATACACACACACACACACTCTTTAGTACAAATACACACACAATCTCTCTCCTATACAACCTCTCTCTATATATATCTCTTAAACGCTCCTTGCTCATAAACATTTTCTCTTTATGGAACAAACACTCTCTCTACTACAAACTCTCTCATGTACAACCTGGGTCTTTTCCACTATCTTTTGTCCCCACACGATCACATGAACGTGGGAAGTGAGCTTGAGATTGGTTCCCTAGGCGACACCACCATATGCCATAGGCCGCCCTAGATACCAAGGAGATGAACTGTTGCAATTTGATGCTACCTTATAGTGAAAGGAGCAAATACCACTGATTGGTTTGGAGGCTACACGATTGTCCCAAAGCCACAAGCAATGTCAGAGAACCAAGGATGAGGGTGAAAAAACTGCATGACTTGGCTTGCCTCCATCTTGACTTAGGGATGAATCGAGGATGGCTAGATCCATCCCACACCTTCATAAAGTAACCACATAGATGGGGGAGTGGTAGGAAGGAACACAGAAGGTGGTACTTGCTTGAAAACTCTTCAATATGCCTCGATCTAAGTGAAGAAAGGGCCCATCAACACCAAGACCTTTGGGGGAGTAGGGACTTGAGTCATTTTGTACTCCTTTTGAGGAGATTGCAAGATTGGTGTTGTTGGTAATTGAATGGTTTGTTGTCAAGACAACCTCTTTAGTCCCCTTCCTCTTTCTCATCACCAATCCCTAAACTATTTCTCTTCCACCTTAATTTCCTATACTATGCCCCATCATCATTTATCCTTTCAACTACCATATCCTTTTAGGCCATGTTTGGTTTGCTGGAAATGATGTAAATAGGATGTGCTAAAGAAAAGTATAAGGAGGTATATGTATGTGATGGTAGGTTTGTTTTCACTTCCTATGTTTGGATACAATGAGAGTAGGAGTAGATATTGGTAGGTAGATGGTCACTTTCATCAAAATGAATCAACATATCTTGAGAACTATATCATGCTTGAATGAAGAGAAAGAGAGTAGGAGGGAGACGAAGCCAACCACCTTCACCATCATTAGGTTATTTAGAGAGGAGAAAGGATCCATCGACCCTAATTCATTTGAGGATGTTGTTTGGTGTATCTTTCTTTTCTTCTATGAATATATTCACCGTCTTCCATATTAATCTCATTTTCCATCTTCATGTCTCACCATACTTGTAATTCCACCAAATCATTCACCATCATGAGTGGCTAGTCATTTTAACTTGGTTGGGAGTAGCCACTAAGACTCTCCCAACATGTAAATATACTACAACAAAAATGCCCATTAGTGGCCTTTTAGAAATGCCACTAAAAAAAAATAAACGCCACTAAACATGTTTAGCGGCATTTGTTGACACTTATAAAAATGCCTCTAGTACCAATGCCACTAGAAATATAGTGGCGTAAGTTATAAATGCCACTAAATGTTTGGCTTTAGTGGCTTTTGATAAATGCCAAATAAAGGCCACTAAAACATTGGCATTTATAAAAAAGCCACTATCCATCAATTGGATTTTATACAAATGCCACTATTTTGTATTATGTTGGTGTATGAAACAATCCTTTTTGAGTGTACTGGCATATAAAAAAAGCCACTAATGACATACTAGTTCTGTAAAACTACATTTTTATGGCTTTTAGTCATTCAATTTTTAGTTCATTATCATGTTTTCTAATTGAATGCCAATTGTAGCAGAACTCAATTTTCTAAAAGTATGAATATTTTTTATTTATAATCAAATGACAATTACATAGGGAGGACATTTTACCTTGCCCCTTATATTGAATACAACACCATTGATATACTTTCATACAACATTTTTCTATTCAGTATAATAACTTCTACATCATTGGATTTGTATCTTCCCTAATATGACTATCTACTTTTCAGCATGTTGATTTCAGAGCCCCTTCAGAAAATATCATTACATTATGGTGGAATCCTTGAACCACCTCTCAGAACTACTGCATAACAGGTGATGAATTTCTGTAGCCGGAGTATTCTGTATTTTCCCTCAAATCTTCCACTACAATAAATCATAAGACAATTAGAAATTAATATAATCACACAACTGCAAAGTTCATGTGGATATCAAACAACATATACTTACAATCAATATCTGGAAGTCCACTAATAAGAAACTCCAAGTCTAAACTAATAGAGATCCACCTAAAGAATCATCCAAATGCAATATAACTACATATTTAAGTGTGCATGTGCATGCACGCATGTCCTTGTGCATGAAAACCTGTCAAAAGTTACAAGTTTTGTGTTAGTGAATATGTAAACTACCACTACTACAAAAATGGCTTATAACGTCACTTTAAATGATGTCGGTTCCATAAATACACCGACACCTAAATAATAAAGCGTCGGTTTATAAAATAAACCAACATCAATCTGTGAAGGGTGACCAGACACAGGTATCGCTTTTATTCGGTGTCGATTCCTTAATCAGAAACCGACACTTAAAATTAACAGCCAAATCCAAAATTTCCATCGAAAAAAATTACCCCCAAAATTTAACATATGTCGTCGGTCATTAACTAAAAAACCGACGACTAAAGCTTATTCGCGAAACAGAAATTGGGCACATTTTGATCGTCAGTTTTACAACAATGACCGAAACTTATGGGTTTTCCCGCGCTGTTCGCGGGAATTTTTTTACACCATTTGAACGTCGGATTTTAAAAAAAACTGACGACTATGGTCATTAATCGAGAACAAATTTTTTAATCGGCATATGTAGATAGACGTCGGTTTTTTTCTAGTTAAAACCGACGATTATCATTGAGAACAGGTGTCGGTTTTTGTTGTTAATCGACACCTTTAGTTTTATGTGTCAGTTTTGTTTAATAACCGACACCGAATGCTAACTTAATAGCGCGCGAGTGAGCCCGACTCTTGCCCTTTCTCTCTGTATTGTTGCAATCGGCTTAGGGTCTGGCGATTCCGATGAGCAAGCAGACTCCCTCCGCACCACCGCCCACCGCCGCCGTTCTCCTTGCTCGCTGCTATCGTTCTCCTTGTTCGCCGCCGACCACCTGCTGCTCGCCGCTTGCTGGTCTCTGCTCCTCTGCCGCCGCCGCTTGCTGCTCCAGCGGCCTGCAGGTCTCCTGCTCTCCGGCGACCTGCTCTCTTGCTGCTCTGGCGCCTCCGGTGGCCTACTCTCTTACTGCTCTGGCCAACTCTGGCGGCCTGCTCTCTAACTACTCCAACTCCGGCACCGCCTTCCTGCTGCCTTCCGCCGCTGCTCCGACCAATCAAAGGTAATGGAACCATCTCCGTTTCTACGTGTGTTCTATGTGTGTGACCTGTAGGAGTACCTTATAGTCTGGTCTCCATCTCTGTTTCTACTGTTGTTGATCCAGTGGTTTCTATGTGTGTGCTATTGCAGTTAGGAGTACCGTACAGTCTGGTCTCCATCATCATTTATTGTATCCAATGTTGATTTCTATAGGGTTCTTGTCAGACCCGACTCTAGTATTGGTGTCCTTTTTACTTGATTAGTCCTTTAATACATTGTTAAGAGTGGATTTGATGTCTACCTGCATGGGTGTTGTGATCTTGAATCAATATATATTTTTCTAGAGTATTTAAGACATGACTTTGTGCCTAATATTAGATCCTCTAAGGGAGTGTTTATTTAAATTGAACATTGTATATGAAAGAAAATATGATTGTCTAGTATTTTTTCAATGATCACTTCCATTACGGTTCAGGAGCTCGCCGGCCTTCTGCCTACTCCAGAGCTCACCTCCTACTCCAGAATTCACTGGCCTTCTACTTGCTCCAGAGATTGCCACTCATTGGCTTCCTACTTCAGAGCTCACCGCCTACTGCCTGCTCACCGCCGCCCTTCTCCATCCTCCTTGCTCGCTCAATGGCTGCCTGCTCACCGCCACCCTTCTCCCTCCTCCTTGCTCGCTTGCTGGCTACCTACTCACCGCTCTTCCATGCTCGCCTTCCCGCTCGGCCTGCCCGTTCAGCTTCCACGTGCACCCACCCGTCTCACCCTCTCTCCCTACTCCAGAGCAAGACGCCCGACTGGGCTCAAATAGAGGTAAACATCCCCAAAAACCCTCTCTCTCGCCCTCTCTCCCAGCTCTAGAGCAAGACACTCTGATTTGTATTTACTTAAATACTGATTTGTATTTACTTATCTACTCATTCGTTCATCTAATGATTTTTTATTCATCACATTATTTAAATTTAGGGCTTTATATTTATTCATCTACTTTTTAAAATTATTTAATCATCTCTTGATTTATATTTGTTTATCAACTGAGATGCACTTTTTTATCTATTGCTTTGTATTTGTTTATCTACTGATTATATTTATTTATCTAATGTTTTGAGTTTACTTATTTATATGTTGCTATTGTAAATCAACCTAGGATATGAATAAATCTTGTGCTTGCATATATGTGTGTTGAATGGGGTTGTGAACAAGGAACTGGTGTTGTATTTGTGGGCCTAGAAACCCGTCCAAGATTTACTCATTAGGAGTAAATCTTGGATAGTCCCCGGTTTGGGACTGTTCTTGAAAACCTAATCTCACTTAGGATGTAAGTGTATAATGTGTATTGGGTTTTTAAGAAAATTTCAGTAGCATTTCCCCATTTGTTCTCTAAGTACATATGTACTTGGAGAACAGCGGGGAAATACTACCGAAATTTTCTTGAAAACTCAATACACATTATACACTTACTAGTGAGATTAGGTGTTCAAGAATGGGATAGGTGGTACACATTTATTATATATAAGAATGACATCACATGTATAAACCCTAAAGTTTTAACCATAAACTCTAATCTGTTTACCCTAGACCCTAATCTTGTTGTAATATATACTTATTTTCTCTTTGATCATAGAATGGATAGATCATGGATGTCCATTCGCAATCTTGCACCCCAGAGTTTATTTTTGGTCTTGATCAGTTTATTAGATTTGTCGAGGAACATAGGAAACAACCTGGAGATAGGTTCTACTGTCCATGTAGGCATTGCGGTAACAACTTGAAAGTCAGTACTGGTGACGAAATCAGAAGTCATGTCATGTGCAACGGGATTGTACAACAGAATGACACTGGCATGGAGAGATTTCAAACCTGAAACCAGTGGATGTCGATAGAAGTGCTTGTGTGGAAGAAGAAATTGCCTCTGATGACGTAGATGTGAATGAACCAGTTCCAGTAGACATCGTTGATGCGATGTTAGATAGTTGTGGGGTAGAGCACACCGATCCACCTCCCATGTTTAGAAACATTATGCATGATGCTGAGATACCGTTATACACGGGTTGTAAGTTTACGAAGCTTAGCGCTGTGTTGAGATTGTATAAACTGAAAGCTAACAATCGATGGAGCGACAAAAGCTTCACGTCATTGTTGTCTTTGTTGAAAGAAATTCTTCCTGAAGGAAACGAGCTGCCGATCTCAACATACCGGTTAAAGAAATTGTTGTGCCCAATGGGAATGGAGACCAAGAAGATACACGCATGTAAGAATGATTGTGTATTATTTCAAAAGGACTATGTGGATTTGAAAGAATGTCCGAAATGTGGTGCGTCAAGGTATAAATTGACGACTTCAGGGGAGTCCAAAACTGGTTCTCCCGCCAAGGTGATGTGGTATCTACCTATAATACCACAGATTCAACGCTTGTTTGCCAATCCTATAGATGTGAAGAATTTGAGGTGACATGCAGATGTTAATAAAAATAATGATGGGATCCTACGACATGCGTCTGATTCCCCACAGTGGAAGAGGATTGATTTATTGTACCCTGAATTTGGTGAAGAGGATAGGAATCTAAGACTTAGACTTTATACAGATGGGATGAATCCGTACGGGACATTGAGCAACCAACATAGCACTTGGCCAGTTATGCTTGTTATATACAATCTTCCTCCCTGGTTGTGCATGAAAAATAAGTATGTTATGCTGTCGTCTTTGATATCGGGCCCTAAACAACCTAGAAATGATATCGACGTTTATCTTGAACCTATGATTGATGACTTGAAGAAGCTCTGGGGTGAAGGTGTGATGACCTATGATGCTTCACGAAGAGAGACATTTTGTTTGCACGCTATGTTGTTTTGCACTGTGAATGACTTTCCAGCATATGGAAATTTGTCTGGATATAGTGTTAAAGGATCTAAAGCGTGTCCTATATGTGAAGAGAACACTGATTCAATACGACTAAAACATGGTGGCAAGACTGTATATCTTGCTCATCGAAGGTTTCTTCCAAAATATCATCCATATCGTAGGTTGCGCAAAGCATTCAATGGATGGAATGAGGAACGTCGTGCACCTAAACCTATATCAGGGGAGGATGTTTATGAAAGAGTGAAAGACATCGCCAATGAATTTGGTAAGAGATCCCAATGTACGATGGCCACAAGGAGTGACAAGTCTTTATTCAAGAAAAAGTCGATATTTTGGGATCTTCCTTATCGGAGTTCTTTGACAGTCATGCATGGTATCAATGTCATGCACGTTGAGAAAAATGTATGTGATAGCGTCGTCGGTACTCTGTTGAATATACCAGGCAAGACTAAAGATGGGATAAAATCTAGAATGGACCTACGTGAAATGGGAATAAGGACAGAATTAACAGAAGTAGTTAGTAGCGATCGGAGAACATACTTACCTCCCGCTTGTTACACGTTGTCTAGAAAGGAGAAGTAAGCATTTTGTGAATGCTTGGTAAATGTTAAGGTGCCACAGGGTTACTCATCCAACATCTATACATTGGTATCAATAAAAGATCTGAAGTTGATAGGTCTTAAATCTCATGATTGTCACACTCTAATGCAACAAATATTGCCTGTGGCAATTAGATCTATATTACCGAAGCATGTAAGGTTTGCAATCACTAGACTTTGTTTCTTTTTCAACAGTCTGTGCAGCAAAGTTATTGACCCTGATACTCTCGATAATTTGCAAAGATAAGTGGTTGTTACCCTATGTCAGCTTGAGATGTATTTTCCTCCGTCGTTCTTTGATATCATGGTACATCTTGTCGTCCACTTGACTAGGGAAGTGAAAATGTTGGGACCAGTTTTCTTGCATTGGATGTATCCCTTTGAACGATACATGAGCATTTTTAAAGGTGATGTTCGAAACCGTTATCGGCCTGAAGGGAGTATTATTGAGGGTTATGTGACGAGAGAGGTTATGGATTTTTGCAATGACTTTCTGAGTGGTAATGACGCTCCCATGAATGACAAGAATATTGAAGAGCATTTTGGCAAAGGAGTTTTGGGATCACGGGTGAAAGTAATCAACCGTGAGCAGTTAGAGCAAGGTCACTTGTATATTTTACACAACATCGACGAAGTGAGTGTTTATATCGAGGAACATACCAATTTCATCAAGAGACAATATCCTCGATCCAATTCAATGTGGCTTGCTAGAGACCATAACAAGACATTTATTAAGTGGTTTGAAGATAAATTCTTACATCAACTATCTCAAACAACAGATAATCTTACTGAAACAATCAAATGCCTCGCCTTTAAACCAAAATTGAATGTTATGTCTTATGAAGGGTTTGACATAAATGGTTTCTCGTATTACACAAAGCATCAAGATGATAAGAGTGTCGTCTAAAATAGTGGGGTCACCCTTCAATCGTCTTCATTATTTTTTGCAAGTGTAAAGGATAAAAGTCCACGTGAAGCTAAAATGTCATATTACGGTGTCATTGAAGACATATGGGAGTTTGACTATGTAGATTTCAGAATTCCGCTCTTTAAATGTAATTGGGTTGACAACAACAAAGGAGTTATAGTGGATGAATTGGGTTTCATATTAGTGAACTTTGAAAAGATTGGCGAGAAGGGTGAACCATTCATATTGGCATCACAAGAAAAACAAGTATTTTATATCGATGATCCTACAAATGATAAATGATTGGTTGTTCTTCATAGTAAAAGACAGTTCATTGAATATCCTATAGATTAAGAAGAGTACTATGATAAGTATGATGACTCCAATCCATTCTCAGTTGGGTTGCCAACACCACCAAACATTGAAGCTGGGGATCACAATGACTTGTATGTTCTCGGGGATCATAATGAAGGATTGTTTATTGATAAAAGATCAAAATATTAGAGGCATGGATGTTTATATTTTTATTATGTTCCCATGATGACCATGCTGATGATCACCATGAGGGTGAGGACGTGCTTGCACCGCCCGACAATGTAAGTTTTAAGAATATATCCCTGAGGTTTCTATCTATATGTTCATTTATAATTATATTATGTAAGTGTGTTTTTTATCAAATTTTTAGGATACTAGTTAATAGCAATTCTATTTAATTTGCAGGCATTTGCCAAAAACTACAGGATATGCAGGACGACCATGACATAGCTATGTAGGCCATCGACATTGTTTTATAAATCCAAAGCGCAACAGTCGGAGAGAAAGTAAGCATCCCACACTAAGGTGACGATCCCACCTACTAAAACAGGTTACCGACAACTACATGTTACGACTGGGAGGTCGTGATTCAGCAACCATATACATTAGCAGGAGGACAAACAAATTTCACCACGAGTTAACATTGAAGAAGGTCTACTAATCTACACTGAGCTAAACAAGTTTATCAGTACTAGCCTAAGGCACAATACTGTTCGTCGGGACAATGACGGTCATGGAAGCTTAGTGGCCACTACACGTTCAACTCGCCAGTGGCCACTAAGCTTCCACGACCGTCATTGTCCCGATGAACGGTACTTGTGCCTTAGGCTAGTACTGATAAACTTGTTTAGCTCAGTGTAGGTTAGTAGACCTTCTTCAACGTTAACTCATGGTGAAATATGTTTGTCCTCCTGCTAATGCATACGGTTGCTGAATCACGACCTTCCAGTCGTAACATGTAGTTGTCGGTAACCTTTTTTAGCAGGTGGGATTGTCACCTTAGTCCCACTATATATGTACTAAGTTAGTGTTGTATGTAAATTCGGCGCTGATGTTGTTATGCACTATATATGTATTAGTCTGTCATGTTGTTATATGAATCTGAAACACTTGTGTGAATGTGAATGAATTTTGTTCTCATAATTAGTTTTGTGTGAATGTGAATGAATTTTTATGAATTGTCATGTGTGTGAAAATCATCAATACATGAATGTTTCTACATGTGTCTGAATGTGAAAAGAGATGAAATAAATAGAACTGCAGGTTGCTAATGGTTTCTACATGCATGTGATGAAAAATTAATATGAATTAAATGTTCTTATACATGAGTGTGAATCACATATATATAATATTGTCCATCATGTTAATTTTGCAGGTCTGTGGCCTGTTGTTGGCTGATATCAATGGATATCATAAAACCTGCAGTTCAGTTATGAACTGTAGGTTTCTCATCCTGTGACCAACCACAGCAGGTCTGCAGATTGACAGAAAAAATAAAAAATAAAAACATAGGCGTCAGTTATTTGAACAAAACCGACACCTATGTTATACGACGTCAGTTTTTCACCTAAAACCGACGTCTATGTGACCAAGTCCACGACCGTGCTGGGAAGCACGACCGTGGTGGCAGGCAGGGGATATGGCGTCGATTATTATCACAAAACTGACGTCGTTCAGATTTTGGTGTCGGTTGTTGAGTAAACAACTGATGCCTATAGTCCCTTGCTGGCGCGTTTTTGGTGGCGGGAAGAGTTTTGGCGTCAGTTTTTACTAAACAACTGACACATATAGTCCCTTTGCTGGCACGTTTTCAGTGGTGAAAAACGTGTAGGCATCGGTTGGGAATCGACGCCGAAGGCGTCCCCCTTTAGCGGCGCCCACTTGGGTGTCACTTTGAAACCGACACTAAAGAGCTTAAATAACTGACGCTAAAAGGATTTTATGTAGTAGTGTACAAGAATGCATCGAACATAGATAGGAGTGTTTCCTTGTACTTTGGATAGGATGCATACCTGGATAACGGATAACTTGTAGTCGACTACTTTATTCTCAAGACATCCTCCATGTCACTGCCATTAGTCAGTAATAGTTGGAGTCTCACATTTGTCACTGCCATTAGTCATGGAAGTCATACCTCTATACCAAAAATAAGGGAGAACAAAGGTGGAAATCAACAGGACAAGGATGTTTTATATTCTGAAAAGCAGGACATTTTACACAACATTAGGATATGCAAGCCTCGAATCACAACCTCTTGAATAAGATGAGTAAAGAGAGGTAAACCATTATGTTGTAGATATAGGATGACCTATGTTGGTGTTAGTATTCTAGTTACTCGTATGAACATGCATACAATATTTTCTTTTATAATATGAATCTATTTTAACTTTCTTTGTATTTGGCATACAGGTAAAAATAGAGAAAGAAAAATAACCAAAGAACTAAACTACTTAGTACCAAGCCAAACCAACTACAGAATCCTAGCCACCTGACTCAGCTAGACTATTTATTCCTGACAGTGTGCACTAGAGCTCTTTAACAGAACAGATTACTAGTGAATGGGAAATCAACATGCAAAAAGTATAACTTGTCAAGCCTTCATGCTCATGAATGGGTAACCTGTGATGGAGGTGGACTTGTAGCTGCAATGTTGCATCTCTGCTGATGAACAGTATGTTGGTACCATTGATATTGGTTGGATGACAGACTGCTATCAAAGTGTCTCAACATGATGATGTTTATCTACGTGTTAGAGTTGTCAACATTATTGAAAGTAGTTAAGAAAACTAACAATAGGAGATATAAAGAGATAAAAACAACAAAATATGCTAAATTATAAGAGTTTTAGATTTAAATGTTACACATATGGACATGATTTACATACCTCACATTAGAAATTACTTTGTTTGTAGAAACTATCACTATTCATGAAAATGAACTTTGTAAAGCATGATCGAGGTATGAAAACCACTTCACTACGAGCTTGTATACCTATGAAAAAAAGAATGCAAATGTTGGACAAGTGGACTTTATAAGATAAGAAAATATACCAAACACAATTTATAGTAACCACATCAATAAAAAGAGTTCTACTAACAAGCTTTGCACCTCTTCATCAATATATATGTTAAGCACCTGAAATGATTGGACTATTGAAACTACAGATATAAACTTATTCTATATATACAACATAGAAATTAAAATTATGTAGTATTTATAATACTTGATATGTAATCACTGATTTTATTATTTTCTTGTAAACTTTACTGGCAATTTCTATTTTTGAAGGTTTCATCATTTGTCTCGTTAAAGATAGTATATCTTGACCTCCTAGCAGGCGTGCATTGGAAGAATCCAGATCATGCAATGTGACATCTTGCATAGTACATCAAACTATAAAGTGAACCACCTACATACATTATGTCTAGGTAACCATAACAAGGAAACTACATAAGCATAGAAGGTGGCAACATTCTAACTAGAGAATAAAAAAACCAAAATATTACTAGATTACTATAAAAAAATTGCCACCTGAACATGGAGGAACATAGTCTTCATCCTCAAGATCAAATCCAATGGTAAAGGCATGACTTCTTCCAACCCCTTTTACATCTCTATTGTTTTCTTCAAAATAAATAGCATTGCTAATAACAACCAAAGAAATATAAGTTATTAAATTAAACAAAGTTTAATTAGTTAACCATAATGTGTATGTTGTATAGAATTAAAGTTTCTCAATAAGTATCTTGTGTTGTAAGCATGGACAACAATATCATAATATCAATTTATGATATTATTGATAGCATATCAAGAGAACTGGTAATATGAGATATGATGTGAGAAACAAGCAATAAATTATGCTACACTAGGAGACGCTAAAACAATTGTCTAAATCCCACCAACCATGCTTTCAACCTGCCAAGAAATGATACAACAATTACCACTTTAGATTGTACTAGTAGTTGCACGTGCTAATGCACATGATCCTATCAAAGTTTATGGATATACATTTATTTTCTTTTTCTTATAATTAAAATATCAATTGAATAATGTATCCCTTTGAATAGATACATGAAATGCTTATTACAAAATATGCAAAGCTAAACTTCACAACCCTTCAGGAAAATGGTTTTGTGGCTTGAACATCATTTTTTCCATGGTCCCCCTCTTCCTTAATTTTAATATACATTTGAATATTGTTGAGGGATCAACAGGTAGTACATACCCCTTATATTATTTGAGTCTCTAGGTTTTTGTTCTCATTTTATCAAGTAACATGCTCTACCACATATCTCTCTTCAATATAATTGCATAAAGTAATAAAATTAGTTAACTTCATTCCATCATATTTAATATCACAACTTTTGTTTTCTCAACATTTCATCTTATGGGATTGCCTGGCACAAAATCGTTATAACATATCTTCTACAAAATATTGTCCAATCATTGTTATAAGTCTTTAGTTCTAATAGTGGAAAAACATCAAGTACAACAACACTTTTGTATGCACTTGATATATTATAAAATAAGATAGGCAAAAAGGGTTCAAATCAATTTTCAACATTTAAATACAAATTTTCAAAATATTCTATGATGAAGCTAACATCCACCTCTTCTTTATTACAGTTAATTTTGTTTAGCCTCATGCATATACAATAAAAATATGTCTGATAATGCGTAATATTCTTGATATCCCCTCACAAATAAAATGATTTTTTGTGATACCAAATTCATTAGTAATATTTTCAAGGAAAGGTTTGTAATGTTTACTACATCCATCTTCTCCCATACTAAGCAAAGAAGGGAATGTGGGTGCTCCTAATTTAGTCAAGATGGGCTTGGGTGACAACTTAGATGCAACCATTCTATGTAATTTCCCTTTCATACTTGGAGAGCATGTTGTATCAAACTCAATTTAATATAAAACTCAATTTTCTATTAAAAAAGAAATCAATTTTCTTTTCAGTTCTAGACACTCATAAACCTCTTTTTACTTAATAAATTCATTAATAGGCTTTATTTTAGAAGATATAGGTTTATAATATTTTAATAGAGTATGTGTAGCATGCAACACTATTATTGAAATTAATTTGAATCATAAACTTTTCCTATTATCTTTATACAATATTAATCAAGAAAATATCATATTCCTAGTCCTAAATTTATTAGAATGAATTGCAAATACAGATTCAAAAACAAACCCCTAAAGAAAATGGAATTTTATTGTAATTATGGTCAATTCATAGCCTACAACATTCAAGATTAGATACTTTAGTTTTCACCTTTATTTAAATGTGTGACACAAAGGAATGTGCTTGTTTTGATGTAATGACTCAGCCACAACTGAACACACATCTCCAAGAATTTCTAATAGTCATGTTTATTGTGTACACTTTGTGTATCGTCGATATATGTACCATGAACTATTATTTTAAATGTGTACTATGAAAAGTATAACAATAAATAATACAAAAATGGCCTAACTATGTTATGTAATAGTCTAATTGTTATGTGAATTATAGTATCTTACTTTCTGTAATATCTATGTATACTTTTTGTTGTCATACTTGTGAGTATCATGTAATTTGTATGAAATTTTGGATGTAAAATATGATTGGAGTGGGTATTATATATGGATCAATTTTCTTATGAGAGTCGCTAGGAATGCAGTTGAAGGCATGTAAAAATTGTTAGAAGGTATGAAATAAGTCCGTTCTACATCATTAGAAAGTCTATAAATGTTTGTCATTTAAATTCAAAATACAAAGTTTTGTCGGGTTGAAATTTATATACATTTTGTTAGTTGTCATTAACTAATTCTATTATGTGTCGAATTATGAATATTAATACCGCAATAATAGTAAGCTTTCTATGTAACAGTGGCCTATGATGCAAACATTGACATCCAAGAAAATATTGGTTGTATAAGAAACAAGAGGTCAAAATAGTGAGTGGATGCATAACCATGTTCCTTAATTACTTAATTAAAACCATCAGATCACAAAAATATTGTAGTGTTCAAAGAATGGATTGACATGTTTAGCATGGACATCTTAATAGAATCTAGCTTTTAATTAATCAGTGAACTGTTCAACATGATCATTGAACAATGTTTTTATAGAAATATATCTTTTTAGAACAAAAATACTTATCACTTATAGATCTACTTTTAATGTGAATTGTTTAGCGTGGACATGACATCACAAAAAATAATGCAGCATTTGAAGAATGAATGAAAATGATAACTTCACAAAATGCTAAAGATAGAAAACCTAAAAATACTCAACAATTGTGTCATGTCACATGAACAATTAGCAGTGCAAATTTTGAGTGATGATGTCCCAAAGATTGATGATTGAAATTGACGTTTTCATGTGAAATGCATGGAGGAGGACTGTGCATAATGAACCAAAGTGTAAATAAAAACTTACATATCATCCCAATGCACTGCCTCTACAGTTTCGTGGTTGTCCTCAATAATGTAATTGTGTCCTTGCTTTAGTAATTGGAGGGGCAAAGGAGCTTCTGGAGGAAGGAACAACATCACAGAAGGCTCACTTACAATTATGTATCTGACAAATGACGACGTCACATAATGAACCAAGTGCAAATGAAAAGTTACATATCATCCCAATGCATTGCCTCTACAGTTTCATGGTTGTCCTCAATAATGTAATTGCATCCTTGCTTCAGTAGTTGGTGGGTTTTGTACATTGGTGACCTGCACTGGGCAAAGGAGCTTTTGTGGAAGGAACAACATCTACATAAGGCTTTGTATCTAACATATGACGACCACATCCTCAAAAACTTTCTGTAACTCCTGTGTGATTGCTATCACTTCGCTCCTCATCCAAACAACTACTACCTAAATCAGGATACACAATATCATGAATGTAAATCAACTTCAAGACAAGTAATATCATGTGAAAAGAAGACAATGGATACATGCATTAAGATTTTTCAGCCTTGAAAAATCTATTTCATGCATTTAATTCCTCACATCCAACAGACATCATTATTCTTTGGATATGACGTCAATTGTAATCTCCCAAGCCCAGTCTTCCTCGATTTCTGTAGGCAAATATGCAAAGACGACTGCAAATGCACACAACCTTCATCTACCAAACATCACTTGGTACCTATTACCTGAAGGCCAAGCTTCATAATGGTTATATCACCTTGGATTTTCATGGAATGTTGTATATGAAGATCCCCTGTGATCCCAACGTCACATCCAATTTGGCCAAGGTCTAAGCTTAGATCGATGTGCTAGTAATAGTACTACTAAATATCTTTTCAAGAAAAAAATAAGGGATGTAAACTGAGTTAGATGGAATTTACATTTATAGTTTCGTTTCCTTGCTTGGTGCTATTGAGATCCTATTCATTTTCATCAGATGGTGGTTCCTGTTCTGATGAACTGGAGATGCCACCCCATCAATTTGAACGTTTGGTGCTGGATACTGAGCATTAGTTGACCAGTTCAGGTAATTCACCTACAAAGAGTTGAAACTGGCAACAAAAAACTTCAAGGATCACCCGGGGAAAAGTGGGTCGGGAGAAGTATACAAAGCCATCCTCGACAATGAACGAGTGGTTGATGTAAAAAGACATCATCCCAGATTTATTAATTATTTTCCTAGTCTATGAGTATTGGGCGAAACATAGAAATTAAAAGTGAAATGTGTACCTTTTGGCCTGAACTACAAGATTTGTTCTTCCTGTACCATACCAATACGGAGAATTAACATGAACAATTATGAAGAATAAAAAATTCAAACATCCTGAACATCTTTCTCACAAGAAAGCATGATGCTCTCATCCAAATGCGTGTCGATCTGTACCACATAGTTGAATGAGAATTTTTGAGATTGGAAAATAACTATGATACAAAACTTGTCTAGTGTACAACCGGTAGCTGACACAGAGTTAAGAAAGTTCCCATCCTATTTTAAAGAGAGCCCAATAACTGACATTTTGAAAGGGATCGTGATATATGAGGCCATATCAATTGTGAGATAACTATATTGCAGATACATTCATCTAATTGCTGGTACTACTAATTCAAAACTGGGTTTTTCATACCTTTTGAACTTATTTGGAACCCCAATAGGCTTCGTCACTGAAGATGCCACATCGTGTGATCCAAGAAAGATGATTGACCTCCCAAACTTTGGCTATAAACAAGCTGGTCGGTAGTACTACTATATATCCCTGTGACCCCCATTGCATGGATGTACATCCATCACAAAGCTATCCCGTCTAACGAAGTTGATTCCGTCCAGATCCACATTTACCTACTGACCAGTTTCGAGCATCTTGTTCCATATTCCTAGCATCTAATGGATAGAGTTGTGGATGGTTGACACATTGGAAGGAGAACAGGGCTCTTGAGCCCCAGAATTGTGGTTAGAAAGAGTTGCAATGGGGTGTGGATGCTTCCTATAAATGAAGCAGGATAAGTTTCTTCTAGCGTAGTGTCACTCGTGATCTGGGAACCGCCATCGATCGGGCTAGGGCACAAAGAACTACATATTCACAAGTTCATGATGTTTCGATATTCATGTATAGTTTTTTGAAAAAGTATTATAGTGGTCAAGCACTAAGTTTAGTTAATGGATGGTGTGGCGACAAGAACACATGGAGGGAAAAATGAAATTACCAAATTAAGATATGAATCAGTATTTATAAAAGCCACTATTCATATATCGTAAACACCAATATTGTTATTTAATTACTGCAACACTGAGTATGGAGTATTTATGAGCATTTGCAAAGAAAATGCCTCTAGAATAGAATGTATAAAGGCATTTTTAAGAAATGCCACTCCATAAAATGCCACTATTGAGCATTTTTCATGTAGTGATACTTATATCCATTGAATATATGCTCTTAGAAATGTTTATCTTCATACATTTGTTTTTGATGATTCACTTGCATAATTAGCTACAATTTTGTGTTGTTTGATTGTTAATACCAGGTGTTATGCAGTTGTATGAATGCATGAGAATGCTGGAATGCTTAAACTAATGATCATATGATTGCCTCATGATTGTTTATTTGTCATCTCGAGAGAGAGAAAACTTTATAATCTAAATTTATCCTAAGATTGAGAGAGAAGGAAATAGACACTTATGATGATCGCTTCTTATGACGCCCCTCCACAACAAAATAAGATTACTCAAAACAAAGCAAGTAATTAACCACTAATTAACCACATAACCTTAAAAGAGGATCACTTAAAATTGGTTTAACATTACCATCATGTTTAGAAATTTACATAAAGGTCCAACAACTTACATATCCACCCATACCATATCAGGTATTTACATATATGTCCAGTGGCATCAGCCACAACCTTCATAGAAAAGATATGATTTTGCATATACATGCCACACATAAAACATAGGCCCACAACCAAAAACTCATGTTGGTATACATATCATCTACAAAACATCCCTTGTACAGACTTCAGAGTACATGGATGACTCTAGGATACTACTATCTACTAGCCAACTTATGCTTCAACTTCTCTCCAAGATGATGCTCCTCAATACAACAAACTTGATGGCATCGCCAAAAATCACCTAAAAAGATGTGGTGAATCATGAGGTGAGACAAACATCCCAGCGAGAGATATAACTCTCAACAATGGTATTGATTACAGTAGGTTACATTATTCAAACATGTTAAATATATTAAGCAGATTAAGAAAATAAAATAGACAAAGCAACTAGAACAAGTTAAACAGCTAGTATAACATCAAGCTTAATTAACTTGATACTTAAGGGAGAAAATAAATCTATCACCATCTAAGTAGTTGCATAAAATAACAAATAAGAACTATAAAAAAATGTGTAGGTAAACAACCAATGTGAGTCATGTTTGATCTTAAAAAAATAAGCTACACGGCCGTGTTACATCTTTTACTAAGACTTGGGAAGAATGAGGTTTCCCAATCAAACTCCAACTGAGCATTGTGAAGTGATGTCACTTCTATACAAGATCTAAGAGAGTAGGTATCCTTAGATCTCCCACCCTCGGTCAGTACAAGTGAAATGCAGTGACATGACAATCAAGCTGCATGTAGTGACATATAGTCAAGCCGCTAACACTAGCCCATCCTTGGCATAAATATCACGACGCTCAAAACTAGGGTATACAAAAACCTATCATCGGGCATACAATTGCAGCTGTACTCAATCACATCACATATGTACAAGTATCAACTATTCTCAAACCAAGGCATGACCGCAACCATCCTCCATAACCTTGGTATCAGGATGTCAAGGATGTACACTCCTTGTACCCCACATACTCAACAATGTACGCTTCGAGTTTCCCTTAGGAATACTCATTTCCCCATCCAGCAAGTTCTGACACTGAATGGTTCTATAGCTCATGGCATTACATGATTAGGGTTTCACTTGATTAGTTATCATTGGGTAAATTAAGGGCACATCAAACAAGTAGACATACAAACCCTAATTCATTTCTATCAAACATTTATGTATAGCAATTCCAAAAGATATAAAATGTATGAAATGTGATTTCTCTTCTCAACATCATAAGGTACAATATCATTGTCATCCATGAGACTATACTTTTTATCACACCATCACAAGATACCCATCCATGGAATATCAAGAAGACGGTTGCACATCCACTAGGGCTTAAGACATGCCCCAAAGGTAATCAAGACAATAACATCATTCCCTACAAGAAACATCATTATCTTTCCATGCCTTGCCAAAGGCTCAACAAACCATCTTTATGCATTGGATACACAAGTTCAACACTATGTTGTATTAAAGATGATATGATGTCCACATGGCAACATATTAGGGTTACAACAACATAGAGAGAGAAAGTACATCATCATACCAATCACTCAAGGATCTAAGCATGATCATCACTTACTTTAATTAGGGTTAGGTTTAGCAAAATCAGTTAAATTAGGGTTACAAAACAACACTTAAGGTAAATCCTTAGTCTAGCATATTCATCAAGCTTGAAAGCATAAAGTCAAACTCAACCATTGATCATGGGTTTATAAAATTTCATCGGTTAGGAAATCATAGCGAACAATTAAGTTAGGGAAACTTTGGCAACCGATCGGGTTAGGTGCCTTAGTGACCACTGGTGTCAGAAAATATAGCGACCAACATGAATCATAAACTTCATCGACTACTTAAAGAATCATAGATCTCATCGACCACTAAGGGTGAGGAACCCCTTTGGAAACCGCTGAAATGAAGGTGCACCACTTTGGTGACCGCTGAGGTTAACCACCATCAATGGCCACTAGGGTTAGGGTTCCTTCAACAACCACTAGGGTTCAAAACTCAACAACTACTAAGGGTCCAAAAACATAGCGACTGGTGGAGCTAGAATCTTGGCGACCATATGCATTCAAAACTTGGTGACCAACCATGGAGATCAAACCTCATCGACCACAAGGATATCAGACTTAGAGACCACTAATGGTGTAAACATTCTTAGCAACCAACTAGAGAAATCAAAACATTGGCGACCACATAGCATCAAGCTCATCGACCACATGAGGAAAGTATTGGCAACCATCATGAAGGGAACAAAATATTTTCATCAAATAAGAATCAAACAAGTTGGTTACCATCAAGAATTTGAAAGGTCATCAAGTTGCATTACATGGAGAAAGATTAGTTCAAAACCCTTATTAGCAACTATCGTTTGAGAGAACAAAACCACCATTTTCCACACATCCAAGGACCAAAATTCCCATCACTAAAGAAGGATATGTGCATAAGGGTTTAGAGTTCATTCATGAACATACACTACTCAAGAATTATCATAGAAACACAAAACCTAGGTGAAGGAAGCATCTTTCTATTTAGAGCAACTTCTTAGGGAAAGCTTAAGTACATGCAATGTAAGAGTGAGCAATAATCATGAAGAAAGTTATATAACTCTCCTTAGAGAGGATGAAACTACTCGAAACATCAAGGAAGCTCAAAGGAAATAAGATGAAACCCTAGCTTGAGCAATCCTCTTGGCAAAGCTAGCTCCTACTCCAAAATGGAAGCAAACCCTAGATCAAGGAAGCAAGCAAAGAGATGTCCTTCAATCTCTAACTAAAGCACTACCATGGAAAATCATTGGTTTGGCCAAGAAGAGAAAGAAGATGGTTGAGAAGAAAGAAAAATGAAGAGTAAGAGGGGATATCTCTTACCAAGACCAAGGAGCAAAACAAGGAAGCAGCAAAGGACCGCAACTAGGGTAGATCCAAACCTAGCTCCACATACAAGCAAGATAAGCCTCCTTCTTCAACCTTGAGCTCCTCCTTCACCGCCAAGAAAGAGGGGACAATATCCAAGCAAACAAGGAAGGAAGAGAGAGGAAACTAGGTGAGTAAAGAAGTTATTTTCATGCAAAGAGAGAGGGTTATATAGGATAGGGTTGGGGAGAGAGAAAAGGGGTAAGGTGTCAAGCTCAACATGCCATGTGTATAAAGTATCTCATCCATAGAACCACCTAAACCATGAAACTAAGTATAACCCAAACCAGGTGACCCCACCAAGAAAACCAAATTGCCATCTTGTCTAGGAAAACAAACAACTGCCAAGAATTCTTGGCGACTAATCGATCAGGAAAGCAAACAATTGCTAACCCTAGGATAATTGGCGAACATGAGAGGTAAAAATATCATCGACTGCAAACCCTAGGTTGCTCACAATAAACTTCATCAACTTCCAAAACTTAGGATCATAGTAAAACTTGGGGATCACAAAAAACTATGTGGCTCAACACCCAAGGTCAAACATAGACTTAGGACATTCATAAAAAACCCTAATCTCAACATGAGATGTCACCACTCAAACCAAGGTGTGACAAGGCACCCTAAAGCTTAAACATATCAAACATGATGAGAAAACATGTGAGAAACAACAAGCATGTGATAAATTTTAATAAATACCCAATAAGTGGGAAAATTGCAGTTAGGTCCAAAATAAGCACATACATGATAACTAGGTCAAATAGTGTCCAAACTTGACCAAACTTGAGACAAAGTTTTTCAAATGATATAAAAGCACATATTAGGGTTTATTTAAGGTTTTAAGTATCTTATTATGGTAAGAAATCATGTTGAAACAAAAATCATGTTTAGGTGTCATACACTTCTAAATTTACAAAGGGGATACAAGGGTTGTGAGAATTGCTTGTTGGTGAGAGATTTTAGACGGTGAGATCCGATACAAGGGTTGTGAGAATTGCTTGTTGGTGAGAGATTTTAGACGGTGAGATCCGATACAAGTTTCTTTCCATACTTATTTTCTTATCCTTTATCATTATTTCTATTCTGTTTTATCTTTTTTTGTATTTTTCTTATTCTTTGCTTGTTTTTTGGAGAATCACCATTTCATAAGGGAAGAACACACCTTATCTTACCCTTCAATTGGTGTAAACAAGCCAAGGTACCATGGATCTTAACATTTACCACCCTTGTTCCATTGTTCAACCCGATCTACTACATCAGAACCCAATATAATTGTGGTAGTGTGTTAGTTTGCATTCCCAGAGTGCCAATCAAATGATCATTGTAATGTCATATCTTGTAAATGATTTCATTAATAATAAAAGCAATTTTCCAATTGATTCTATTTTATTCAGTTATGAGATAGTGATGTAACATGATAAATGTCTAAAGAATGATGTTACTCAATGACACATGTCTTCGAGTTGAGGACATGAACAATAAGATCATACAGATGTCAAGACTATATACATTCTTGTTATGTCCCTAGTCGGATGTTATTGTGGACAATAGACAGACAACAATAACACATAAGACTAGAGTGTGTGTTGGTTGCTGACATAATCTCATTAAGTCATGATATGTAATACCAAACCAAACACATAGATACCTATTAGAGAACAATGTATCAGATAGACCCACCTTGAGAGCAATACATTGCTAGTCATAATCATCTTTTATAGTGATGGTGGTGATTGCAATTCTTAAACCTGAAATCACTGGACTCATCACATGTTTTTTGATGTACTTAGATATCATCCACTGTAACCTTGAATAAGGGTTTCCATAAAGGTGGTTGACGGGTACATTGTGACACATGAGGATGATTGTGAGTGATGTAGATGGGATTTGTCCCTCCTATAGTTATATGATAAGCTGGCCACTTGATAAGTGAGACTAAGAAATGCACAACCATGCTCATGTGAATCAATATGTGATATTGGGCTTACATATATTTTAGAAAACATGCTCTAATTCAAGGAACATGGATTTAATATTGAAGAGGATGACGATTCCATGCCTCGAGTTCAATCTGGATATCAGTGACAAAGGAACTATACACACATTGTAACACCAATCATAGATTGTTGTTTGAAGTTGTTCTCTAACTTTTTTAATTACTTGGGTAACAATGATGTGTTTCTAGATACTACTCATTTCTTTTTTAGTTATGGACATTCACTTCCAATGTAACTCGGAACCTATTGGGTCACACACATAGGATACACTTGGAATAGGAGTGTATTAAGGAATGTAGTTTAAACTTGATTACTAAGGTGTTAGGAATTTAGTTTAAACAATAATGGTTGAAAGTTCATTGATTGGACTGTGAACCGACCAGTTCAGGTGTTGAACTAATCGATTCAAGTGTCAGTTCAATTGAATGAAGTTTGACAATCAGAACCATGAGACAACTGGTTTAGCAAGTGAACTGATTGGCTCAGGTCTATGAACCGACCAATTAGGTTGAGAATCAATCAATTGGTAGATCAATTGTATTGGATAAGGGGTTAGTGTTGACTTCATGTTGTTCATTAATCAAATTAATTGCCAATACATTTGTGATTCGAAAACATGTTAAAATGACTGATTCAAGGGTTGAATCGATATGATCACATGCCAATCAATTGGTACACTTATAACTGACCATTTTGTTGTTTGCAAGTTATGAAAATTTATGAAATCACATCCCCTTTGAATCCAAGTCAGAGTAGAACTCCTGACCCTAATCCTGGTATATACAGAGGGGTAGTCGAGGCCTTCTAGATAGACATCAATGGCTCTAACAATTGTTGTCATCTCTTGTTGTTATAACCAAGAGAACCCGAGCAAGCCCTACCTACTAAAGGGAAGGATAGTAAGGGACATACAATTGTGGGAGAGAAATTCGGTGCTAGTATACTTACTAGAATGATTGACAACTTCTTGTCCATTCATCTTGAATGATAAGATTTCTCGTTGATCCATGTGGACTACTATAGACATGAGGAGGTCATTGTATGTCGTACGGAGGACAAAGTCAACTACTGTCTGTGGTGATCAACCATGAGGCTGTTGCTAATGTTGTCTAGGTGCAACATGAAGAAAGGCGCACGCCACTATGATGGAATTGTCGTTGGGCTTGCTCCAGGACCAAGTATAATCTCACAACCATCCTTTCCATTACATAGTTGTTGACGCAATCTACTATTCAAATTGGAAAATGTCAGTTAAATTCCTATTTTTGGTGCCTTCTTTGTCACCATATTTCCCTATATAGGGGCCTAAGAGTCGAGCTATAAATTTAAAAGTTTAATTATTCTAGATCAACTCCTTTGTGGATGCACAATTTGGGCCGATCAATAGGATCTACTCTTGCCTAATTTTCAAGAACTTTTGTATGCCCTCACGTACACAATGGATATGGGAGATAAATATGGAAACTATTTAATGAAAAAAGATATAATAATAAGAGATGTTCCATATATATGTATGTCATACTAGTTGGTTCACTTCAAGCTCAAAGAAAGGTTAGCTTTTGTCTCAGTCCCATTTTCTACTTGCCTAGCAGCTGCTTGTGGTGGGTGATGATAAACATGAGATTAGAATGTATTGCAACGTTTCATAGACACACTAGTTTTAAATTTATAATAAACCTATTATGAAGAAGAAGCACCAATATGAGAGTTAATATATTTAAAATTTAGATATAATTTTAAATGAAAAAGTTCAACAACCACATTTTTTCATTTATTAGAAGGATAACTATTGAAACCACAATGATAGGGGTACATGTAGGATATGTTATTGCCATTTCCATATACCAAAATAAAGTACTTAAAATTTCATATTATTTTAAAGAAAAAGAAAATGATAGTGTATTATTTATCCGTTATCTATTTCTTCAAGAACTCTAGACTCATAATATCAATAAATATTTTAAAGATTTCTTTGTCTCTTTCATTTTCGGATGGTGGTTAGAACTTCATGAGGAAAGCCATTCCTCACTAAATCTATTTATCTTCATTGTGGCCATCATTATATTTGTTAGTGGTGCTCACTCAAAAGGTAATTTCATCAACATTAGAGTCTTTCTCAAGTCTACGATACAAATCTCTTGGTATTGTACATATAGCTACAGACCAAATTTTGCCACTATGATCCATTACATTGATAAATTGCTCCACTTGAGATGAAACTACATGTGTCTCATATATATAATTGGGTTTACAGGAGTTCACAAGTGTAAATCCAAATTCATAAACTTTTATTCCCTTATTAGACCTTGATTTCGAGTCAAGTCACTTGTATATAAACAACACAATGCTACTATCTCCAAAGTAATCCAAATTAAATATATCATGAAGAACTCCATAGTAATCTAGTATCCCTTTTCTAGGGTTTTAGTTATTTAAAGAGGCATATCCTTTTGATTAGCCATTAGAAACACTCCAGTGTTTTTATATTATATTCTCAATTCCCTTCTTTTGGTATGAAATCAAAATCCATTCACAAGAAAACTATTATGGTGCCTAACCAGATTGTTTGGACCTCTCTTGTATGCCTTGTTATCATTTGGTAGGGATGGGTTTCTTGGACCAAGTAACTAAAAAATAAAACATTTTTGAATTATAGTCCCATAGAAGAGCTAATGAACATTGTGTGTAATCACATAAGATCGAAACCAATCTAGAAATTCCCCAAGTTTAGCACTATCGATCTCGCAAGCCTTTGGATTAGGCTTTATCTTTTGAATGATTGTGTCCATATTCTATGAGGAAGTTTATAAATAGCATCAGAAATAAGAAGTTCAAAGCCCATATCAAATTCGGTTATCTTTTCCTTAATGAAACTTTCAACAACCGTACTATTGAATAAGACTTAGAAATGTGTGTTTTCCAGATCCTTTGTATCCAATGTATAGATTTTGGATTTTCCCAAGCCACGACCTACATTATGAAAGGTTGTATCTTTACTACTAAAGGATTCATCATTTCTTCCAGAACAATTCTAGATTGAGTCAACTCCTTAAAAAGTATCTTGAGCAAAAATCTAAGCATCCATCCTCTAAATAGCCTTCTCCAATGGATTATCTAGTTGTTCCTTATTGCATATGTATGAACTCAATTTGAACATATACCTGCAGAATTTAGGTGAATTATTAGACTTTGTCTCATAAGTAGTTATATAGTTTTCTCTAGATATTTACATACCTTTCAAATGGATACATCCATCTATATGGAATAGGTTCACCTACACGAGCCTCATATGATAAAATGGTAGGCAAGTGTAGCATTATATCAAAAAAGGAGGGAATATCATCTCAAGTAAAAACAAAACTTGTCAATTCTGATATGTAGTATACAAAAGTTATTAGGGAAAAAATCTTTTGAGAACAAGTCTTTGAAGAAGTTACGAAACTAAATAATAGTTTCACATAACTTTTTAGGCAACATACCCCTAATATCTATTGGAAGTAGTTGTTGCAATACTATGTGATAATCATGAAATGTTAACTTATTTATCCTTTGCTCTTTTGTGATGACATTTTCAGATATAATTGATGAATATACATTAAGGACCTTCACATTTTACATAGTAACACAAAAGATTTCCTTGTCCTTTTTGCTCATATTATAACAAACAGTAGGAATCTCAAAGTCATTATCACCAAGACCATTGGCATGAACCTCATGCCTCAACCCTAACTCTTCCAAATCAAAATGAGTATTCAAGGTATCATTAACTTTTTTCCTCAATCATAACAAAGTTCCAATTAAACTCTCACCAATATACTTCTCAATGAGCATCACATCCAAATTTTGTTCAAGCAACAATGTTTTCCAAAATGGAAATTGAAAAAAAGTAGACCTTTTATGCCAATTATTTGTATCATTATGAGGAATGGAAATTCGAAGTGTTTTACCAAATATAACATAAATATCAGGTCCTTACTTATATATATCATAACTTGAAAGAATCTTAGGTTCATGCTTATGCTCAAAACTACTTTAAATTTCATGGGCTAATCTTTGTACTCACGATGTTTGTCTAGGAATCACCTATGTACCATGAATATGTTTTATGGCAATATGGAAGTCATAGAAAATGTGTGTCACCACAATAGGTAGAACATGCCAATTTCCCTTTTGTACTCCTTCCAAAAAGCATTGCATAGGTTGGGAAATTAGATATTGTCCACATTAGAAGAAAATAGAGTTTAAATGTTTCCTTTTTGTGAGAATCAAAAGTTTCCACTCCACTCTATTGTTCCAATATCTCATCTATTAGTGGATTTAGATATACATAAATGTTATTTCCTACTGAATTTGGACCTAATATTAAGAAAGGCATTATAAAATATGGATGCTTCATGCACATCCATGGAGGTAAGTTATATATTACCGTAATAACGGGCCATATACTATGTTGGTAACCATGTTTATATGGATCTAACCCCCGTGTGCATAGTCCAAGAAGGTTGTTATTGGTATCTGATGAGAAATTTGGGTAAAGCTCATCAAAATGATTCCAAGTTCCACCAACTACAAGATGGAAAATATCCTCACTTTTGGATCAATGTTCATGATGCCAATCCATATCCCCTATAGTTTCTGGTGATAGGAAGATAAGTTGAAGTCTGCATATCAATGAAAAATGACGCATCTTCTTTGAAGCAGTTTTTCCACCATCCATTGAGGATTCATCTAATGATATCATCATTACATATTGGACAACATTCAAGATCTGATTTTTCTTTAAGGTACAAAATAAAATCATTATGACATGCATCAATTATGTTATGCACAAACACAAGATCACTAAGCATTTTTCTTGTTTCATAAAAGTTACTTGCCAATGAATCAACATGAAAGAAGATTTTTATAAGAGATATCAGATCATCAAATGATTTATCACTCCACTTATTTTTAGTCTTTAAAAAGAATGATTGACATGTAAAATAAAGTTTGTTGGCCTTACTTCTTAGATACAAAGGTCTCTCAACAACCTGCATGTATTGATGGAACTTGTCCACATATTTAGGTACATGGGAATCATTCTCCTGGTCAATATTTGAGTGTGTTACATGTTCAGTTGGTATTTGAAAAATATCATGCAACATATCATGCATTTACATTTAAGTCTGCCTTCATGTTCATGTCATCGTGACTCACATCATTAATTTCCCCATGAATCTTCCATGATGACTAGCTTTGCATAATGCCAAAAATTATTAGATCATCTCCAACTACATGGCATGCATTCCAACTACCATTTATGCATCTAACACATGGGCAAAAGCTTCTTCCTCTATTGGATGCATGATCAAATGCAAAATATAAAAAACTTTGTAATCCTTCAACATAATCCAAAACGGCTTGCAGTTTCACCATCCAAGACTTTCTCAAATTTTTTTTGTTTAACTATTCCAACAAATCAAAATATATATGTTGTGTTATCTGGTAGATTAAAAAAAATCCAAGCTCAAAACAAGTAGACATTGAATTTTACTTCTTGATCCAATATCACAATAATAGTTTTATTATTCAACATCTATTTTTTCTTTTGGTTAAATTCTTATCATACATGGACTCAAAAGTTTAATATAACTCAAGATACACTAAAGACTAGTTGAGAGTGCCATTAATCACATTATATAATTGTACAAACATATAAACATTCATATACAAGTTTAATGACAAAAGTAGAATGTCTGTGATAAATATTGATGCCTAAATATGTGATGTCTAAATATTTTCTCATTTATAAACATGCATTCAACTATATACTTCCAAAGTCATCCATTGAAGTATGCATATCTACAAGTTCACGGTTTAGTAAGTTTACATTCTCCAATATTTTTTGGATACATATTATAAAATTAAATTTATAATATGAGTGAATCAGAATACAATAACTAAAATCAGTTATGAAAGTTAATTAAAATCATATTCATAAATTTTAATGATTATTCTGGATGTATTATTGGTGCTACATAATAGAATCAATACAATAATAATTTTGCTTTCAAGGTGGCCGTCTAGTAAAGCCACTGATTCCGTTTCCACATTACGTACATGTACGAGATCAATGCCAGGCGCAGAATCATAATGTGACTACTCTGAGCGATATAAGATCTAGTCCAAAAAATTAAAAGGACACGTAACCTAATCTACAAGAAAATTTAAAAATGATTAAATCGTCATTGGCTATCTTAGAAAACATTTAAATGTCTACAAAATACTAGATGAATAGGTCAAAGAATATATTTAGCGGTGACCTCTAGTGGAAGAACACCAATTCAAAGTCTTAGGCCTCACTTAGATTTCTACGATACATAAGCATTATGTAAACATTCAAATTAAGAACAACAAAATATATTTGAGAAAATAGTAAAAATATGACTTTTTGACATGTGTACTGACTGACATTGGTACATTGCTTGACGTACTGGCCAACCATCAATATCCTCTGGACAACCTGCGTACTGTAATTTCAATAGTATCTACTTATCTACTAGTACTAAACACCGTGCAAAGAGACTTCAACCAGCATTGACGCTGTGTAATCAAAGATTAAAAAAATGATCTACTGCAAGAACTTTATCACGTAGTTTCATGGGCAATGTTATCCAATGATTGTCAATTGCTTTTTCATCGGAGTCAATGATCAATAAAGTGAGTAGAATACTTCTGCCATAAAAAAAAATACATGGCAGCTTGATTCCAGAATAGCAAGTGGACCAGACACTCTAGAATAGCAATTTGTACGAGCACCTTTATTTGAGAAAACTTTTGCACTAGAATACAATAGCATATGACACCGGCCTCTCAGGCTGAGTTCATCAAAGGGCGAGTACAAGCTTTGTTGAACCTCCCTAAAACAAAGTCGAGACAGCAGCAGAACTGAAACACTCTCACCACCAAACACCCGCGAGATTCTGAGCACATCATCTTCGTGGACGCAGCCTTCCAAGGTCACAGTCTCAAGACTGGAATTGATATCTATGCCATTCCCAAATCGGGCCACTGTATCTTTTGAATAGGTGAGTCGGGCTACGCCTCTTCTGCTAAAGAAGCAAAGATGATGGGAATACTAAAAGCTTTAAAGATATGCAAGACGAGGGGCTGGACGTCCTCTATTATCTATTCCGATTCCACTACTGCTATTAGTGCACTTAGCCCACGAATGAAGCAAATAAATTTGAACCTCTGAGAAGGTCGGCACACTCCATCCTAGCTGTTGTTCCTTCCCTGCAGCTCTCCT
Source organism: Alisma plantago-aquatica (assembly GCA_963693085.1). Lineage (NCBI taxonomy): Eukaryota > Viridiplantae > Streptophyta > Magnoliopsida > Alismatales > Alismataceae > Alisma > Alisma plantago-aquatica. The sequence goes on from OY856412.1 coordinate 800,287,262, forward strand.
ATGTCCCTCGCGACATGAATACAGTAGTTGATCATATCACAAAACACACCCTGTATTCCTCTATTCCCCACCATTTCACCACTGTGAAGCCACCTTGGCTTACTTTGGACATCAGCACTGTTATGTCTTCTTTCTTTGTCCGTATCAGAGAACGGGGTGAATAAATTTTAATCTCTCAGTCATAAAAAAAAAAGAATACAATTGCCACGAAACTCTGCAGCGGCAAGGTTGCTGCATGGGCTACGAGGCGGATCTAATTTGTTATTAGGGCATAGTTTTCGCTGCCTTGTAGAATTAAAACTAAAATTAAAAAGGTACGTGGTTAATATGAGTTTTTTAGTTTGCTATTCATATCGTGTGGTTTTGTATGAAAAGTCTTATACGTGGGTAGTTATAAAATCAGTGGTTTATATATTTAATATCAATAACAATAATGTTTCGGAAAATACAATCTATATCAACTCACAACACATGTTGTTGGGACGTCCCAGACTTGTAGACTAAGGGAAAGAAACTGATAACATCCAAATTTATGGATATTTTGTGCCTAATTTTATTTCTAATCTTCTATCTTTATGTAGAGTTACCTTAACTTTCTTCTGTTTTGTACATGTATGCCACTTATGACTTGATTGGAAGATAACTACTTGTTCCTGTGCATGACCTTGTCAAAGGGTGGTTCTTACTATGAGGCAGGACGTCCATCAATTCTGCACAATTGATGGAGACATTTATAGAGCCTTGGAGAACCACCAGGCCTACCATTGGCTCCTAAACCGATGACCCAATAGAGACATACTAGGGACGGACAGTCAGTTTGACCATCGGTTCTCAACAACTAATGGCTAGTCAGGTTCACCCTCGGATGTCAAGACCGACGACCCACCTGGACAACTATGCAAACCACCCACCAGTCAGTGCCACCATCAGCTCTTTAAGTTGATGGTCCATTGGTATCCACCAAGGACAGTGACCTCCAACCATCAAACCATTGGTTCCTAAACTCGATGGCTTGGAAGTTCCCAAGACTCATTGGTCTGTCAATTCATCAGTCGATGGCCAAGAAGAAGAAAGGGGGCACAACCAATGACTCGTTTGTGCATTCTACCAACCAACGACCGTACTAGACAACAATAATTATAGGTCGTTAAGAACATTACTTGAGGCACATGTCTGGACTTGGGGTGCATCGGACCAAAGCTATAAATAGGACCCCAGAGGCAACAAAACTACAAAAAAATGGGTCTTTCATTACAAAAAAAGTGAGCAAAAATCCCATATTTTGTTGCTAAGGCTTTAGCTACATTTTTTTTCATATACGAATTGTAGTATATGCTCATATAGCTAAATGCTTTAACTAGATTTTTCAAATATATAGTTAAATAATGCATTCGCTACAAATAGATATAGTAGTCAGAAATGTAGCTAGATATTGTCTTTACATATTTACATTTAGGTGTAATTGTGTCTAAATGTATAACTACAATTGCATATGCAGTGAGTATGTAGCAAAAAGATGAGGTTACTACATTTTGTTATAGTTAATGTGTAGGGAAAAACAACTATTACTACACACACGCACACTCAAATACACACACACACATACACACACATATATATACATATATATATATATATATATATATATATATACATATACATATATACATATACATATATATACATATACATATATATATATATATATATATATATATATACATATACATATATATACGCATACATATATATATATACATATAAATACATATATATATATATACATACATATATATACATACATATATATATAGTTAGATTATACATCTAGCTACATATGTAGTGCCATTTATTACACATACATATATGTTAGATTATTATGCATATACTATATGTGTAATTTTCCAATACACAAGAGAAATTAGAACAAGTTACACTTATTATGCCAACAACCATACTTTGATTTATATTTTAACAACAAATGTACGTAGGGAGGATGTAATGCTTGCCCATATTACACGATATTTTGGAAAAATCTATACATATTGACCCTTTGATAGAATCAAAATCATCAACTATTAAAGGGAAACTAGTGGATTCCTCCCTGCACATGGATTTTAATTTAAAGTGAATCAATGTCTTCATATTGCTTTTATGTAAGACCCCTGACCTAGCTTAGTGCTTGATTTTACTTGCTTTGCTTAATAAGATAACTAAACTTTAATCTAATATTGTGACATGCCTTAATCACATGTGACATGCTTATATTTTCAGTTTGGTTAAAGAAGGTTGATGCTTGAGCTTATTATACCATATATGTGTTGTTTTTGGACTTAGTGGAAATTTACCCATGTTGAGGGTTTATCTTGCATTTTGTCATGTGTAGGAAGTGCCACTTTCTTTTTAGCATCATGACAGGGAGAATGATGTATGGGGGTACCTTGTTGGAACTTGGTTGATGAGGTGGCATCATGTGTGCTGAGCTAGGGTTGCATGAATGTATGAGTTGATGGTGGTGTCGACCATGTTGATGTTGGCCTCACAATGCCCAATGTGCTTAATGATTCTTGATGTGTTGTGGCTGAAGGGAGTTTTTCTTGATGTGTTGTAGCGATCGATGCAACTTGTTTTGATTGGTTTGTAGTGGCCTAAGGAGTTATGGCTTTGTGGTTTGTTTGTAGTGACCGTTTGATCTTGAACTACGATCTCTACCATATAGATGTTTGCTTTGACTGAAGCGTAGTGGACCTATTGGTCGCTACCAAGCCTTGTTCTTGTCACCCTTTGATGCATGCATATCTTGAGTGCTTGCATGAGTGAGGTTTTGAGAGACAAGTTTCCTTAGAGGTTCTAGTATCTTGACACCTCATACCTCTCACCTCCCTCATATCCTTAGGGATCTATACCCCTTCTTTCACATGAAACTAACCTCTTTGGATCTCTCTTCCTTCTCCCTCCTTGCTTGGTCAGCCCTTGAGCTTGGTGGTGCAAGTGGAGGTGCTAGATCTTGAAGAAGGTAGTCAAACTCTTGCATGTGGTGATCTATGGTTGATCGTTTCTCATTTGTTAGATCCATTGGTGATCCTTGAGATTGGTAAGTGGTTTAATATCCTTGATCTCATTTTTCTTGAAACTCTATCGCCTCCTTCTTTCAGCCAGAGTGTGTTTCTCCATTGTGGATTTCTTGTGGAGCTTCTTTCCTACAAAGATTGAATATATGGTTCTACATTGTAGCACCTGAGTGAGATGAAGATATCCTCTGTCCCCTTTATTTTTTGACCTAGGGTTTGTACCCTCTTCTCTTTGGGTTTCCTTTGATGTTGGTTTTCTCTTCTTCTCTTGAGGTGATCTTGCTTGGAGTTGGAGTTGATCCAAGATTGGTGTTTATGTCTCTCTTGGAGCTCGTGGCTTTGAAGTTGATCTTCCCCTCAAGGTAGGTTATATAACTATCCCCTCTTCTATTGTTGCACCTTTATCTTGCTTGAATGTTGTTGTTTCATCTCTAAAAAATAATCATAAGCTGCTCGATGTTGCTATCTTGATTTAGAGTTTATGATTTTGAAGTATTCTTGTTAAATTGCTCTTTCTCCTAAACCATAATTCTTTCACCCAAAATCTAAGTGATGATGGAGTTCTTTGACTCTTCCATGACCTTGAACGATTGGATTCATCATCATATTTTTCAACTTGATAGTGGTTTTGTTTCCACATGCATGTGCTTGATGATTGATTTCTCTCTCTTACCCTAGTTTCCATATTGGTTCATGTGACACTTATTTTAGGGTTTTGAGGATCATCACCTTCATGAGGTTTTCCCTTGGTAATGTTTTAGGTGCATGTAGTTTTTACTTATGTTTTAGTGATTATGTTTCTCTAGGTACTAGGTGGTCACAACACATGAGGAGTTCTTGGGGTTACTATGCCTTGACCTTGTGTATTGGTCGCTACGATGGCATGTGCTATGGACGCTACGTATGTGTTTGCTTTGTGGTCACTATGTTTTGACCTTGTGTGTGGTCACTACATTTTGCTAGGCATTGTAGTCTTTACATGTATGATATGTTGCAATCACAACATTGCCTTGTTGATGGTTATTATGAGTTGAGAAGTCTTGTTGCGGTCGCAATGCTAGTTTTGTGTGTTGATCACTATAGATGGTTGTGTTGTGCTCGACACGTATGAGATGTCTTTAGGTAGCTACATATGTTGATGAACCTATTTGGTCGCTGTGTATGGTGTGATTCTAATGGTATCTACAAATGTGTCGGTGTTGGTCGCTACCCCCACTTAACCCTGGTTTGGTCGCTACTTGTGTAGGTCGCTACATATGATGATGTTGAGGTTGATAGTGATGGTACTGTCTGTTTGATTGTTTCACTATGGTGGTTACTTGATCATGTGTTTATGGTGATGATGCTTAACCCTAATGTGCTCCAAGAATTATGGAATTGATGTACCTAGGGTTTAATGTTGAATGTTGTTATGGAAACCCTAATCGACTATCTATGAGAAACCCTGACACTAACTCTGGTGTATGATGTAATTGTTTAATCTTACTTGAATGAATAGCATGTAATAAAGTATTTTCTCTCTCCTATTTGTGTAACCATAATGTTGTAGGTTGAATGAACATCGTACCTTGTTCTTGCTATGGTATCTCTAATGTGATACATGTTAATGGTTGTGAACCTTTATGAGGCATAATGAGATAATGAGGTTATGCAAGAACTATATGATTGGGTCTTATGACCTAGAAGAGGCTTTGTGCCAAGTTTGAGGTGATATCCTCTAGTGATCTAATGAGGGATGGCTATCCCATGATGGTATGATAATGGTGGTGGCCTGCAGTAAGACAATATTATGTGATGATATGGGAAAATTTTTGCTTAGTACATTTTATATCTTCTGATGTTGTAATCTACTCCTACCTTTATTGAATTTGTCTATGGCTTGTATGATGTAACTAGATTGAAGCACTAAAAGATACCCAATTGGCTTAACTAAACAAGTGGAACCCTAATCACATAGGTTTCCCTTAGCCATAGATCCATATTTAGCATCAGTACTTACTGGGTAGTGAAATTAGTAATTCCTAAGGGAAACACGGAGCACATATTGTTGAATATGTGGGTGTTTAAGTTGAGGACATGTTCTAGAATTCATAATTATAGAATTGGAGGGTGACTGCATTCATACCCTAATAGGAGAACGGTTGAGGCCATATCTTAGATGATATTTTTATAGGTATGGTTGCGAACATACCCTATCAGGAGAATGACTGTGGTCATATATCAGTTTTCTAGTGTCGTGCCTATATACCAAGGTAGACTAGGCTGATTTTTAGTTTGACTCTATATGTCACCACGGAGGACTCAGACTGGATGAGGGTGTGGGAGATCATAGGAGTACAACACTCCTATATCTTGTATGGCACTAATTTTGACTTAGAATTTATCAGTGTTACTTATTCATTTAGTTGAATATGCTCATTCTGTTGATAGTAATACTTCCCTGCTATATATCTATATGTGTTAACAATAATTATTGACAGAGAGTTATATCTCTTGCTAGGATGTTGGTCTCACCCTCTGGGTTTTCACATCTTTTAGGTAGTAATGAATGATGTGGTAGAGATCATATAGCTGAGGAAGAGCAGCAAAGAGATCAGTAGTTGTTGAAGGTTGGATATGCTACTAGTGTTCTGAAGTAGAGTCCTATGTGTCATCCATGTACTCTCAGATCCTTGCGGGTGTTTTTTTAGATGTTGTACATCGATACAAGGTTTTTGGCAGTATGGAATGGTTGTATATGTATGGCTTGTATATGTATGAGCAAGATATCTTTTGTAACAAGTATGTGAGAAGATGTCTATTGTACAATGATGTATATACCTTTATAGTATGATATGTGATGCAGATGGAACAATTTGTGGATCTTGATGTTTATGTTTCTGCTTGAGATGGTCATATAAAATTCGTTTTAATTTACCCTATTTTCTGCTAATTTGGATGTTTAGTGTAAAATTTGCACTTTAGTTTTGAGTAATGTTGTTTGTTTGGCATCAGGTTGTCACATTTTATCACTGTCTCTAATCTCCTTCCTGAAGAATTATTTGTGTGCATCACTCCCATTTTTGTTTTGCATGCTCTTCACTTTGACAAACTCCGTACTAAAAAAAGTAGAATATGTAGACATATTATACACTAATGTTCTTCATCCATCCAAGAATTTATCAATGCTTTCTCCTTCTCAATGAACACATGGTCCTCAACCAACCCATTTTTGTTGGAAGGTAATTGTTAACTCCTCCTACCATTCTCATCCAAGATAAAACATGGCATACTAGAATATTTTACATCCTTTTTATTGCTTGGTTCAGTAAGCAATTGGTTAGCAAGATCAACTTTGTCCCTAGTTGGCAATGGACTTGAGAAACCTACTGCAAGAACCAAATCAAATGTTAAAGAGAAATAAAAGACACACAAACAACATCCACTGAGTTGCATTAGTACCTTGAGTAGCTATATCATTAGAACAGTCAGAAATAGAATGTACTTGTTCTAGTATTGGAAACACCCATGAACCTTTGAAATGTTGATATGTGATGGATAATGATATATAGGGATCTGAATTAGAACAAGTTCTACTACCAATAATAAGGCTTTAAGTTTAAATGTTGAAACACTATGCTCAACTCAGCTAGCAACCCATATATAATACTATTTAAGTGGGGTGGGGGACAAGTACTAACCTATTGAGAAAGAAATTCAATAAAATTGAGACTCTAAAATGCACATGTGCATTGATTAGAGACAATGAGAAGCACCATATACTGGAAGAGTGGTTACTGAAATATTGAATCTATAACTGATAATGGTGACCATTTTAACATGTGATGATGTCTTATAGAATCATAGGATGCTACATTTAAAAAACTTGAGGAGTCTTCAATTACCATATACTCATAAGATCATGCATGATGCAACATATTGAATGCATATTTGAGGTTAATTGTACACTGATAAAGATGAATCATACATTTAAAAAAAAATCAAATTTCAGTATTACCAGAATCAATTCCATCAATATTTGGAGTTTCATGGATAAGAGATGACATGGTCATTTCTGAGGTGTGGTCACATTATATTCTTCCAATCATACATATGTAGTTCCAAAAAGGCGAATTGTACAATGTTATATAGAATACACTATATTCCTGGACCACATTATCTAAACAAGTGGACCTCTAGTGTTGAAGACTTTTTTGGCTATGATTTTTCCACAAAGCCATAACTTGAGCATAAATAGTCTTGTTGTGACCTACAAAGACAATGAAGCATGAATATAACACCTAATAAGTAAAACAAATACTAAGAAAATTCTAGTTAGAGGAAACGTAAGGGATATAATACAACAGTCTTAGTCAAATCTTTACCTCAGTATAGATATATGTTGTGTACCTAGTGGGATCATACATGCCATTTGCAATAGTTGGAGCTCTCATGCCATCATAGATTACAACCATGTTCTCACCAGCCCTTGAGCCATCATACACATTGGAAATACCTCCACCACCAGCCATCCTCATAATATTGCATCCACTACCAACAACAACAACTCTTGCATCGTCATAACCCTCTGCAGCTTCTCTTCAACCATCGTAGTACCTACTATAGGGTTTTAGGAGAGGCAGAGAAGGTAGTAGAAACAAAAAATTTCTCCTCCCCAAACCCAAAACAAGGAAACGCGTCAATGTCTATACAATAGGAAAGGATGGTTTGTGGAATCATACCTTGTCCCGAGGCTTGCTTGGCGACAATACCTTGCGGCTTGCACGGTCTTCACCTCCGGTCTTGGATGGTGTCTGTGCAGCTCCTGGTCGCACCAGGAGTGATGACTCCTGGTCTCACCGGGACTGTTGGGATTAACAGTTGTCCTCCGAGTGGCAGAAATCTCCCGCCTCTGAAGTAGTCCACACAGACCACCTGGAACTCCAATCTCCTTGTCACACAAGGAATTGGAAGTTGTAGCACCCTCCTGTCAGCGTACTAGTCACTAACACACTCTCCTGTCACCAGTCACTTTCTACAGTTGTCTTTCCCTTGCTGTGCCTCCCTTATCGGGTAGCACTTGCTCGGGCTCTCTCGGTTACCAAAACCATAGAGAATGACAACTTTACAGAGCAACTGGTTGCACTGTGTTGTACTTTGAGAAGCCCCCAATACCCCTATATATAGGAGGGTCATGGGATAGGGTTCTCTATCCCGGGCAATATGGGACAAAACCAGGAGTAGAAGGGTTCGAGATTTTCCACAAAAAAACAACCAACTGCGCAACCTGAACTGATCGTTTCATTTCTGAAACGGTCGGTTGGGGACCTGAGCTGGTCGGTTGACACCTCAACCGATCGGTTGGGACCGATGAAATGGTCGGTTCATTTTTGAACCGGTCGGTTGGGACCGATGAAAAGGTCCTGATCTGTTCCCGATTGACTTTCCTTCTTTTGTTTCTAATTGGTATCAAATACCAATCCTTATTCCAATCAAATTGGGCAAGTGAAATGAAAGGAAATTTCTCACCAATCCTACTTTCCCAACTTGCTCGGTTGGACCAGTTGAACCGATCATTTCAACACTTGAAGCAATCATTTCACCCTGTCCATGAGCCGATCGACTCACTATCTGAGCCGATCAGTTCACCAAGCTCAGCCGATCGGTTCATCACATGAGTCGATCGGTTGGGATTGTAGATTGTGCAGAATAAGTCAATTGTAGTTTCAATCAATCTGATACTCCAATCAATGTGTCCAACACATTGAACATTATGACATTGAGTTATCAATTAATTGAGTGTTTAATTGAACTACTAAACTCCTTTAGTAATCAATCTAAACATTGTTTGTGGACAAAACTCCTCTTCCAGGTTAAATCCTATGTGTGTGACCCTGCAGGTCCTTTTCACGTTGGCAGTGAAAGTCCATAACACTTATGACTTCACAAGCAAAGAGAGGTGCGTAGTCACACATCAGTGCTACCCAAGTGAAATAGAAAGTTGGAGAACAAGTTTCAATCCTACAAACTGTGAATGGTGTTACAGTGAATGTATAATTCCTTTGTTACTGATATCCCAAATGAACTCGAGGCATGGAACAATCATCCTGTCAACGTTCATTCACTTTCTTGATCTCAGAGTAGATTGGAAGAGATATGTATGACATCAATATCACATACTGATTCACACATGCATGCACGCCTTTCTCAATCCTACTCATCAAGTGGCCATGGATATCAAACTCCCTCAGGAGGGACAAATCCCATATCTATCACTCACCCCTCAAAAACCCCATGTGTCAAAGCCATCCACTCATCACCTTTATAACAACCCATGTTTTAGGACTGCGTTTGATGATGTCAAAGTGTGCCCAACGACATGTGTTGAGTGTAGTGATTTCAGGTCAAAGAATCACACTCACCACCATCACTGTGAGTACTGACTGTGACTACCATGTCATGGTTCCATGTGTCAAACTCACGGTGGGTCTGTCCGGTACACTTGTTCTCTAACAAGTACCTATGTGTTTGGTTTCATATCTCTATATCATGACTAATGAGATTCTGTCATCAACCAACACCACAATCTAGTCTTGTGTGTCATTGCTGTCTATCTACCTTCCACAATGACATCCGACTAGGGACATAATGAGAATGTACAAACTCTTAGCATCCGTATGATCTCATCATTCAGGTCCTGAACCTGAAGGAATATGCCATTGAGTATTGTCATTCTCTAGACATTCAATCTGTTCTATCACTATCTCATATGATTGAACCAGAAAGAATTGGAAGCTTGCCTTTGATGTTTATCAAATCAATCTTAATGTATCCCACCAATCATCTCATGATTGGCTCTCAGGGCATACATACCAATAGAATCCCACTTGCACTGCGAGCCAATCACCTTTGAATCATATTCATAGTGATCTTCAAACATGTCCCACACGTTATTCTTCTCTAGTGCGAACATAGTGAGTAATGGAAAAACCTTGCCAAAGTCAGTATAAATTGCATGTCTCTCATCTCTTTGTTGTACATCTTATGTATGCGATGGAGTTGTCGTAATATGCGATCTAATATTCCTTTGCTAACCTTTAGCCACATTGCATGATCAAGGATTCCATACTTGTCATCAATGAGCAGAATATCTATAAGTTCATCTCATGAACTTCCAGATCCATATAGTATCCACTGCTGTTCTCTAACACATAGATACTCGACATTTCCTTTTAAATGGTTTTATTGGAACACTTCCAATTATCAACAAACTTTCACTTATATATATATCCCATATATATTTTGCGATTAATTTTCTGTCCTTTCGGAGGTTCGCATCAATGTAACTCTTTACATTGAACTCTTCCTTATCTCCAAGGAACTAGTACTTATCAAGTTCTCATGGTGTTCCAGTAGCCCTTACTGGAAGTAGACAGAAATCCACTCATCATGTCCCACATATGAGTTATCAGGATGAGCACATCATATTACCATGTCATACATACAAGATGATGAATGCATTTTGTTCTTGCCATGTCAATACATGCAAGATAATGAGATGATTACATACATGATAGATCCACATCTATTCTTAGTGTTCCCATTCTTCATAAGAATTGGACACTTGGCCTTGGGATACTAACTCCATGTAACATGGACAATTTTTCTCCCACTGAATCTGTGCATACTGAACCCTTCAGTACAGATTGCCAATGTATGCTTTCTCTTTTCAGGTCAAGAGGTTTTCGAGAACTATCTCTATAGATCTCTATTCCTATCACATAGGAAACATCTCTATCTTCCTTAAAGATAATTTCCACTTTTGGATTTCCATTCTAGAACATTTCCATTTCACATCAACATGTGGAATATGAACACACTCCCACTAAATCACAGATCCCTTCTTTATCTTTGATATATCTGTTAAACCCTTTGACTATATCATCAAAGTAAAGATCCAATTCTGAGTTGCTTGTATTCAATCAATCACATTGATTAGTCCATTGTAACTTATAGACTTCATTTGCATTAGTGGATTCATAAACCTTATAGGTTGTGTCACGTACACATCCTTGTTTAATTCCTCATAGGAATGTGGTTTTAGTATCCATATGCCAAATGTCTTAGTCATTAAGTTGCAATCAACAAGCATCATCCTTCTGAAAATGTTATCCATGTGTCTTAACACTTAAGACTCATTTGCACTTATGGATTTCATCCAATGGGTGCTACCATCAAGGTCATACGTTATGGTTCGCATGGATGTCATTTAAGATGAAATGGTCATAAAGCATAACTCAAAATTCGGTTGCTCATATTCATCTAGATAGTTGACTCATCACATGAATAACTCATCACATAGATAATTGAGGTGTATCTGTTAAGGATATAAGAACTCACAACTCCTTGTGATTCTTAATGTCCTTTATTAGTTTGGGGTATTCTTTTATAAAGAAGAATTCAATTATTTGATAATCATTCTCTAACTTCTTAGAGTATGATTCCTTCTTGATTTAGACATCACCATGCCTTAATCATGAGTTCACTATGATACACTATCATAATCACTCATAAGGATCTCAAACATTTGGTCCAAGTATTTCATTCATTGATCTCATCAAGAATTAACACTTTACCAAATCTGCAATTCATCTATGATAATCTTGAACACTTCAAGATATTCATATTGGTATTTTTCTAAACACCATTTGAAGTATTAACATTTGTTCCAATAGGTATGTAAATACATCACATGTATCATACCTAATCGGATAATCATTCTCCCGCTACCTTTAGTGAAGATTGATTAATCATGTCCAAGATATTCATGTCTCATACTGGTTCTCTAACCAAAAGAGTCCAGATTTATCCATCACATGGAAACTAGAAATGAATTTCTCATGATTGATACTAATTTGATTGTTTGAGTTATCTATAACTTTTAGGTATCATTTTATCTTATGCATATCAAATACCACAAGATAAATAAGGCATTGCCACAAAGATCATATCTTTATAAATTGAAACATCTCTTTATTGATTGCCATCATTGTCATACAATATGCAAAAATAAAGTATTTCTATCTATTGGCAAAAATGAAATAGCAGTTTATAACTGTATTACATGCCTTTTAGGCTGAAAATAAACTAAAGTACTCCGATCTATGGCGGCAACACTTGCCCCATTTATTGAGTGCTTTACACTTTACATCTTGGTATCATATACCTCAAAAGTGTTACAAGTTTACTTTCATGACACCTTTAAGTAGAGACGTTTGTTTCCTCCTTCTTCTTTTGTTCTTCCAGATAGAGAGGACAATTCCTTTTCCAATGTCCTGGCTTTTGATAATGGTGGCAATTGCCTTTCTTGGTCACGCCTCGCTTGGCCTTGAGAGCTGAAGACGACTTGGGCTCCTGGCTAGCATCAGAACCTTTCTTAGCTTTTCCCTTGCCCTTTCGCTTGGACTTTCCTTTCTTGCTCGTGATCACCATCACAGACTTAGGCTTGTCTTTCTGCATCTATGTCTCAGCTGTCCTCAACATGCCCAACAACTCTGACAGTGGCCTATCAAAGTTGTTCATCTTGTAGTTCATCACAAACTGACTGTAGGATTCTGGCAACGATTGCAGTATCACATCAGTAGCCAACTCTTAGCTCAGTGGAAATCCCAGTCTTGTCAAGTTCTCCACATACCCAATCATCTTGAGTATGTGTTGACCAAATGGATCTCCTTCTGTCATGACACACTTGAACAGTGCCCTTGAGACATCATATCTCTCTTGCTGTGCTTGAACTTCATACATGTTCCTGAGATGCCGAATCATCTCAATGACACCCATGTTCTCATGTTGTCTCTGCAACTCGTGGTTCATAGAGCACAACATCAAGCACTTTGCATGAATGGCATCATCAGAATGCTTCTTATAAGCATCCCTTTCTGCCTTTGGTGCATTAGGAGCAGGTTCCTCTGGAATTGGAGTATCCAGGACATAGAGCTTTCACTCTTGAGTGAGAACAATTCTCAATGTCCTATACCAGTCGTGGAAGTTTGTCCCATTCAGCCTGTCCTTTTCAAGGACCGATCGCAAAGAAAAGTGATTTTTGTTTGTTGTCATTTGTACTACAAAAGGAAATATGCAATTTTAGTCCAAAAACTCATTTTTGACTTATTTGATTGATTTGAAAAGTTGACGATATAATTAGGCCTTTAATTAATTATCGCTCCCACTATTTTACTTCAAATTGATAGCCCTCACCATCAATTTGGAAGATTGCAGCGTACAACCTTCTAGTGGGCAAGATCCTGAAATCCTCTAAGTCATGGACCAGCTAGGGCTGTCACCCACAACTTAGATCTCTTAGGTAGGCCACTCTTGCCAATTGCATCTGTAAGGACCCTGACCTGCGTTTAGGGTTTACCCTGTTTGTTTTGCTTGATCTTGGTGCTTTGGTGCTTGCTAATCACCTTTGAGTGGTGATTAGGGTTTTGTTGAGCTTTGTTGAGAGTTCGAGGGGCTACTTGCAAATAACCCAAGTTTAGGGTTTTGTGTGGAAGTTTGCCATCTTTTGAGATGTTTTCCCCTCTTTGCTTCCTCTAGGGTTGAGAGGAAGGCTTGGGCTTGTTGTTTGAGTCCTTTGGGCCTGAGTTGAGCTTGTTTGGGCCTTGAGGTGCCTTGTTTGGGCTTGCTTGAGCCTTGTGACGCCCATGGGAGAGTGGGGTGTCGACCTAGGGAGGCATGTCGCCCAGTTGCTTGGTGTGTCGCCCAGTTGCTTGGTGTGTCGCCCAGTTTCTTGGTCCAGTTTTGACCATGTTTGGTGGACACTTGGTGCCTATCTTGGACAAGTGTCTCTTGGCTTGCTAGTGTGTTGGCTTGAACCCTAGGACAAGTGTCCCTTGGGTGGACGACACATAGCATGGTTGTACCTTGGTTCCTCCTCCCCTTCTTCCTATATAGGTAGCTCTTCTCCTTGCCTTAGTCTCCTTTGGTCCTTTGGTCTCTCCTCCACCTTGAGTGCATGATATCCCTCTCCATCTTGCTTGTGTTGGCCGATACACTTCCTTGGAGCTGAAGTGGTGGCCGATACACCTTCCTGGAGCAGCCTAGTGGACGATAGCTTTGGACCCTGAAGTGCTTCGGAGCTTGGAGCTTAAGGCGGGTTGCATAGTTTCTAACCCTAACTCTTTTACCTCTAGCTTTAACCTTGTTACAAGTTAGTAGACTAGCTTAGTTCCTTGCTTGTGCATCTTGCTTATGTACCTTAGTGGCCGATATCCCTCTCTAGGGTTTAGGGTTCTTCGTATACCTTGCTTTATAGGGTTTGTGCTCTTTGCGTTGGAAGTTGAAGGTGACCTAGGGTTGGGCGATATCCCTTCCTTGTGGGTGTGTTGGGCGACACACTTGCCCTTAAGTTGAACGATATGAGTAACCTTGGGTTGAGCAACACCTCTGTTCTTTATGTTGGCCGATATGATGATTTAGGGTTTGAGTTCCTTAAGTTGGAGGTCGATAGGTTGACCTAGCTTGAGTGTTGGGCGACATGGTGCTCTCTTTGGTGGCCGACATGACACCTTGGTGGACGATATGTTGTGCTCTTGAAGGTTGGCCGATACCTTTGCCCATGTGTTGGGCGATAGGGTGAGCTAGGTTTTTTTGGCCGATATGGTGAGTGCCTTGGAGATGAACAATACCCTTCCTCTTGTTGGGCGATATGACCTGATGGTGTTGGCCGATATGGATGTCCTTGTGTTGGATGATAGAGTGGGTGCTCTTGTGTCGAGTTATCTCCTTGCCCATGTGGTGGACGATAGGGTCATGTAGTGCCATTAGTGTTAGGGTTGGGCGATGAGCCTTGGGCCATGGTGGTCGGTAACCCTAATGGCCGATAGCCATGGTGGACGATAGCCCTGTTGGGCGATACCCTACTCATATGCTGGGTATGTTGGCCGATAGGGATGGTGGGTGATATGGTTGGTGGTGTGTTAGCCGATAGTGTTGGTGGCCGATATGGTTGATGGTGTGATGACCAATAAGGATAATGTGGAAGTCGATACCCATGTTGGGTGATAGGCTTTAGATGAGGGTTGTGAGGCTATAGTGAGGATATGAGTTTCTTTGGTGACGGTCCCTTATGTGATGGAAGTGGATGCTTATCCATTAACTAATAAAACGATGGTGGTGTTTGTGGTATCATCAATATGTAATATGTTATCTTGCAAATAATAAGGATGCTAATGATAGTAATGTATATGATGATAGCCCTCATGTAATAGATGCATGATGTGACCCGTTATGCTTATTTGTTAAAGGTAATAAAGATGATGATAACTACTCTAGTCGTTTGTTTAATGATAATAATGTTGGTAATGATGATGCTAAGTGACAGTTATATTAAAGGTTGCCTCATGATAAAGATAACAATAGTTGATGGAAATAGTAATGACCTTGTTAATGATAGTGTTGGTTCTGTAAACACAACATGATTTCTATATTCCTTGATTGCTTGTATAATCCTGAGATTGAGAGCAAGCATCAGTATGGTTTGTTAATGATGAACTTAACACACTTGGTTACCAGATAAGTGTAATATTGGTAATTAGATTATCTTGAATGATATTTCATGATAGTGAGCATATTCCTTATGTTGAATCTATGATTATTGTGTACCCTAACCATGCAGGTGATGACTTAGCCATGAAAGGGCTATGTGACATATGTAATGAGTAACATTGCTTTGATAATTACTCTATAAGAGTATGCATGTGATATGTCTGTCCCATGATGATGAGGTGAGCCTTAAGAGACAATGGCAGTGCATGATGAAGGGTTGAGACCCTGTGGTATGTGATGATCCTTGAGATGGATCTGGATGGTTGGCAAGAGGCCAAGTGATAACATGTGATGTTGGATCCTTAAGATGGATCAGGTTGATATGAATAGATCATAATATAATGTTCTTTACTTTCTATTATATCTTGCATGTTATACACCTTGGTTGAATCTTGCAATCCATCTAAAAGATACTAATTAATTATAGTGGAATTTCATCATGTAGTTTGCCTTGGCCATAGATCCATCATCGTCAGGACTTGGTGATGGTGAAACAGGTTTTCCTACGGGTTAACCTGGAAGCGCATATTATTGAATATGTGTAGGTTGCTCCTAGCCTAAAAGTGAGGAGGTAAGAGTGTAACTTCGGTTACAGACTCATATATGTGTTTAGAGCATGGTGAACAGGCCCATTGCTCAGGATATGTGATGTATGGAGCATGAATGTGTTCATGGCTTAGAGCACGGTAAACAGGCCCGTGGCTCAGTTTTACTAGCGCCGTGACCTGTACCAAGGCGGGCTAGAGAATGGGTAGCCTATGGAGCTGACCCTGTGGCTTAGACTACTTCAGCATGTGACTGCGGTCCTGCTTGTGTTGTATTCGTGTACTGACCACGAGGTGGGAGGTCGTGGAGTCCGGCTCTTCCATTGACCCTGTATGGCACCGGCTTGGGTTTCGTAACCGAAGGTTGGATTTGAACGGTACGGTTCAATTCCTCAGGGCATAATAAAACGTAATATAGCCGTTTAGTATTTACTGGTCATATCAAATACAAAACATTGGTTGAGGCCTTGTTTGTGTAATATTCCGTTATACCTTACAGGTTATGTGGTAATCTACCTTATCTTGATAATCAGGTCATGTAACATTATATCCTGTTGTAATAATCCTGTTACATGTTTATATATCTTATCTTGTTTATCATGTTCCTTTGAAAGACATCTGGTTATATGCTTTAGTACAGCTGGTATGCTTGCCGGTAAGAATGATCTTGCTATATATATAACTGCTTCTGATATACCTGCTCATATTATAACTGCTGCTATAGTTTATCTTGCTGAGGTTCTATAGTTGCGGTGGGGAGCAATGTTTCCCGCTGGGACAATTGTTCAATTGTCTCACTCCGCTGGTTTACACCCTTTTTAGGTGGTCGAGGTAGACGTGGTCATGGTTGTGGTGTTGCGGACGAGCAGCTTGAGGAGCAGTAGAAGGCAAGCATTGGACATGCTGCTGTTTTGGATGTTTTGTAGTAAAGTCTAGAGTCATCCCTGTACTCTCAGGTCCTTGGCAGTGTTTTGACGATGTTTCACGATGATCGTTCGATGATATCTGTATATCCTGCTGTTGGCCGGATGTGGGCCTTTATGTATATATGAACAGGTGGTGAACTCATGTGATGGATGGACAGCTGTTCCTGAGCTGTGGACACGTATCAGATCTTGTGTATATGTATATGACATGTTTCTGTGCAGGATATGGATCAGAAAGTAATAGTTTCACAGTTTATGAGTTTTCCGCAATCGGTTTTAATTAACTCATGTTTTTGATAATCTGTGGTTATGGTGTTTTCCGCACATTTTCGCGTAACACCTTGTTATCTGTGTGATAATGGGATGTGTTGCCACAAGTTTTGGTATCAGAGCTCTAGGTTCGTTGAGTCTACAGGGATCTAGGACTAGGTTGAGTCTGTTCTTATGAGTTTTCCAGGTTATCTTACAAAAATCTTCTGCCCTCAGCGGGAGAAAAGCCAAGATGTCTGGAAACCATGAAGAACATGCTCTTGAGTATAGTGATGCTGCATCGGTTGATGGAGCAGATAGACATGCACATGAAGATCGGGTGCCTGAGGTCCCCCAACCTAACCCAGCCATTCTTGAACACCCTGCCTACCAACAGCTTATGGGGCAGTTAAATTCTACGATGAATCTCATGGTTGAGCTATTACCAGTGCCTCCTCCGCGAGCACAGGTTCCCCATGGAGAAGCATCGGGTATCGGGAAGACCTTTGAGCGGCTTCGCCAAGTCGGAGCTTTGGATTATGCTGGAACGGCTGATCCAACGGATGCAGATATGTGGCTGACAAGTCTTGAAAAGGCTTTCCGGATCCTCGACATCCCCGAAGCAGACAAAGTAAAGCATGCTGTCTACCTTTTGAAGGGTAGTGCTGGTCACTGGTGGACCATCGAGGAAGAGAAGCGGCCTGGTGAGGTGATCTGTTGGGAAGTGTTTCGACGCGAGTTCGTCACCAGATACTTTCTAAAGACGTATCTGGATGAGAAGATCAGTCAGTTTGAGAAGTTGCGGCAAGGAACGATGAACATCACCGAGTATGAAGCTAAGTTTATGGATCTGTTGAGGTTCTATCCTCACATGGCGGCAACAGATGATGAACGGATCAGACATTTCGAGAAGGGTTTGAGTGTTGAGTTGACAACCCCTGTGTCTGCGCTGGAAAACTGAGAGTGGTTTGCTACATTTGTGGAATCAGTTCGACGGATCGAGAGGACAGTATGGGAGAAAAGAGAGTCTGTGTCTCTTAAAAGACCTGCTCAGTTTCAAGGACAAAGGTTTGGTGGCTTCAAGAAGCCCAAGTTTTCAGCACCGTCAGCAATAAGAAGTGCTGGTGTACCATCTCAGTGGTCTCCGAGTAAGGGAAGAGGATATGTTTCTTCACCGTCCAAGGTGCACAGTTCAACTTCGGTGGCAGTGACAGGGCCATCTAGGCCACGAGTTGACAATAGAGCATGTCATCTTTGTGGACAAGTCGGGCATTGGAAGTTCAATTGCCCGAATAGAGATGTTGAAGTGACGCAGCAACCGAGGCAGAGTTTCCAGAAGTCTGAGAGACCACGGCCCAGTGGTAGCAGAGGACGAGGACGCGGTCAAGCGTCTCAAGCTGGATCGTCTGCTCAAGGGAGCAGAGGTCGTGGACAGCAAGCAACAACTCAATTCTATGCCATGAATCAGCCAGAGGCGATAGTCAACCCGCGAGTGGTGACAGGTCAGATGGAGTTATCTCATTCTGATATGTCTTCTTCTTGCTTTATATCTGTTCTGGTTGACCCGGGTGCTACACACTCTTTTATCGCCTATAGTATGCTTGAAGACTGTCATTTACCTGTTAGTTGTAAGAAGGATAGCTTGTTGCTAGAAACCCCTCTTGATGGTTCTTCGTTGCTTCGAGAAGAGTGTCCATCTTGTGTTTTGTCTTTTTCGGGACACAGCATTCAAGTGGATCTCATACCGCTTGATATGCATGGTTTCGATGTTATCCTTGGGATGGATACCTTAGAGAAGTATAAGGTTGTCTTGGACTGTGGTTCCAAGCAGGCGGTGTTTGATGTCACTGGAGAGAAGTGGATCTTCCAAGGAGACAGGAAGATTCTTCTGACGTGTCTGGTGTCAGCTATGGTGGCAGATAGGTTGTTGCGACAAGGATGTGAGGCGTTCTTAGCTCACGTTGTGGATACCGTTGTGGATACCAAGGCGAAAGGCATTAACCTTGAAGAAGTGTCAGTGGTCCGAGAGTTTGCAGATGTGTTTCCCGAGGAGTTTCCTGGTGTTCCTCCACCCCGAGAGATTGATTTTGAGATCAATCTGGTTCCGGGAACGCAGCCGATTGCACAAACACCTTATAGGATGGCTCCAGCAGAGATGGTAGAGTTGAAGAAGCAGTTACAAGAGTTGTTGGAGAAAGGTTTCATCAGACCGAGCACGTCACCTTGGGGTGCTCCCGTGTTGTTCGTTAAGAAGAAGGATGGTTCGATGCGGTTGTGTATAGATTACCGACTGTTGAACAAAGTCACGATCAAGAATAAGTACCTGTTGCCGAGGATAGATGATCTGTTCGATCAGTTGCGTGGTGCTACAGTGTTTTCGAAGATAGATCTACAGTCTGGATATCATCAGTTGAGGATAAAGGCGGATGACATACCAAAGTCAGCTTTTAGGACGAGGTATGGTCATTTTGAGTTTGTGGTTATGTCGTTTGGGCTAACCAATGCACCTGCTGCTTTCATGGACCTGATGAACAGAGTGTTTCGTCCGTTCTTAGATCAGTTTGTTGTAGTTTTTATAGACGACATATTGATCTATAGTCGGAACCGGCTAGAGCATGAGCAACATCTTCGTCGAGTGTTGACTCTCCTTCGTCAACAACAGCTGTATGCTAAGTTCAGTAAGTGTGAGTTCTGGTTGGATGAAGTGACTTTCTTAGGACATGTGATATCTGCTGAAGGAGTCAAAGTAGATCCGAAGAAAGTGGAATCCGTTGCAGATTGGGAACAGCCGAAGACGCCGACGGAAGTTCGTAGTTTCCTTGGTCTAGCAGGATACTACCGGAGGTTTATCAAGGACTTCAGTTCGATAGCTCTACCTATGACGAAGTTGACCAGAAAGGATGTACCTTTTGTTTGGGATGATCGATGTCAGCAAGCTTTCCAAAGTTTGAAGGAAAAGCTAACCAATGCTGCAGTGTTGATCTTGCCAGAATCTGGAAAAGGCTATATTGTTTTCTATGATGCGTCCAAGAAAGGTTTGGGTTGTGTGCTGATGCAGGAAGATCATGTGGTTTCTTTTGCTTCGCGACAGCTTAAGAAACACGAGGAGAACTATCCGACCCATGACTTGGAGCTGGCAGC
Source organism: Alisma plantago-aquatica (assembly GCA_963693085.1). Classification (NCBI taxonomy): domain Eukaryota; kingdom Viridiplantae; phylum Streptophyta; class Magnoliopsida; order Alismatales; family Alismataceae; genus Alisma; species Alisma plantago-aquatica. The sequence continues at coordinate 800,307,782 of OY856412.1, forward strand.
AGTGGTTCATGCGTTAAAGATTTGGAGACACTATCTTTATGGGGAAGTGTGTCAGATCTTTACAGATCACAAGAATCTGAAGTACATCTTCTCACAGCAAGAGTTGAACATGCGACAGCGTCGGTGGATGGAGTTGATCAATGATTATGATTGCACTATCGAGTATCATCCTGGTAAGGTGAATGTGGTAGCGGATGCGCTTAGCAGAAAGTCTTCTTCTCCCAAGAAGGCACATATGAGTTCTTTGGTATGCCGTAGGCAGGACATGTTAGTCTCCTTGCGACAGATGAACGTACAGATGGAGGTTTCCTCGTTAGCTGGACTTTTAGCATAGATGCAAATCAAACCCACGTTGAGACAGCAGATCAAGGATGCACAACAAACAGATGGTACAATACAGTTAATCAGATCAGAGTTTGGCAGCGAAAAGCGTGATGGGTTCCATGAGTCCGAGGATGGAGTGGTTTGCTATCATAATAGGATGGTGGTTCCAGATGCTGATAATCTGAGTAAGTTGGTGCTCGAGGAAGCACACACGTCGATGTATGCTATGCATCCAGGCGTCACCAAGATGTACCATAGTCTGAAGGACTTGTATTGGTGGCCCAGCTTGAAGAAAGACGTAGCTGAGTTTGTGGCTAGGTGTGCGGTGTGTCATCAAGTCAAGGCTGAGCATCAAAAACCGGCAGGTACGTTGCAACCTCTGCCAATACCTCAATGGAAATGGGATCATATAACCATGGATTTCGTAGTTGGTCTACCCAGGACAACTAGAAATCACGATTCCATTTGGGTGATAGTGGACAGATTAACGAAGTCTGCCCATTTCATACCTGTGAAGACCACATATACAGCTGAAAAGCTCCCTCGAGTATATGTAGATGAGATAGTTCGTTTGCATGGTGTGCCAGCAACGATAGTTTCTGATAGAGGTCCTCAGTTTACAAGTTGTTTTTGGGAACAGTTGCACAGGGCGATGGGAACACAGTTGAAGTTCAATACCGCTTTCCACCTACAGACAGATGGACAGTCTGAGAGGACTATTCAGACTTTGGAGGATCTTCTTCGTGCTTGTGTTTTGCAGTTCCTAGGTAGTTGGGACGTACATCTCAGTTTGATAGAGTTTGCCTACAACAATAGCTATCAGCGGAGCATTGACATGGCTCCCTATGAGGCTTTGTATGGAAGGAAGTGCAACTCTCCTTTGTGTTGGTATGAGTCAGGTGAATATCAGCTTTTGGGTCCTGAGTTAGTACATCAAACGACAGAAAAGATCAAGGTGATACAACAACAGTTGAAAGCGGCACAAGACAGGCAGAAGTCTTATGCAGACAATCGCCGACGACCCTTGGAGTTCCAGGTGGGAGACAAGGTGTATCTTAAAGTCTCTCCGTGGAAAGGTGTGCTGAGGTTTGGACGGAAAGGTAAGTTAGCTCCCAGATATATAGGGCCTTACCCAGTCTTAGCACGTGTTGGCAAGGTGGCTTATGAGTAAGAGTTGCCTCTAGAGTTGCACAGGTTACATCCAGTGTTCCATGTCAGTATGCTGAAGAAAAGTCATCCGGATACAGGGACAGTGATACAGCCAGTTGAGGTTGAGCTTGACAAAGATGTGACTTATGAAGAGGGTCCTATGATGATCCTTGATAGAAGAGTCAAGAAGCTGAAGAGAAAGGATCTGGTTCTTGTGAAGGTCCTTTGGCATCACCGTGGTGTTGAGTAAGCCACGTGGGAGCTTGAGGAAGAGATGAGGAGGAAGTATCCCTCGCTTTTCTCTTCGGATTTCGGGGACGAAATCCTTTTGTAGAGGTTTATGGCTGTAAGGACCCTGACCTGCGTTTAGGGTTTACCCTGTTTGTTTTGCTTGATCTTGGTGCTTTGGTGCTTGCTAATCACCTTTGAGTGGTGATTAGGGTTTTGTTGAGCTTTGTTGAGAGTTATAGGGGCTACTTGCAAATAACCCAAGTTTAGGGTTTTGTGTGCAAGTTTGCCATCTTTTGAGATGTTTTCCCCTCTTTGCTTCCTCTAGGGTTGAGAGGAAGGCTTGGGCTTGTTCTTTGAGTCCTTTGGGCCTGAGTTGAGCTTGTTTGGGCCTTGAGGTGCCTTGTTTGGGCTTGCTTGAGCCTTGTGACGCCCATGGGAGAGTGGGGTGTCGACCTAGGGAGGCATGTCGCCCAGTTGCTTGGTGTGTCGCCCAGTTGAGCTGCTTGTTGTGTCGCCCGTGCTGCTTGGTCCAGTTTTGACCATGTTTGGTGGACACTTGGTGCCTATCTTGGACAAGTGTCTCTTGGCTTGCTAGTGTGTTGGCTTGAACCCTAGGACAAGTGTCCCTTGGGTGGACGACACATAGCATGGTTGTACCTTGGTTCCTCCTCCCCTTCTTCCTATATAGGTAGCTCTTCTCCTTGCCTTAGTCTCCTTTGGTCCTTTGGTCTCTCCTCCACCTTGAGTGCATGATATCCCTCTCCATCTTTCTTGTGTTGGCCGATACACTTCCTTGGAGCTGAAGTGGTGGCCAATACACCTTCCTGGAGCAGCCTCTTGGACAATAGCTTTGGACCCTTAAGTGCTTTGGAGCTTGGAGCTTAAGGCGGGTTGCATAGTTTCTAACCCTAACTCTTTTACCTCTAGCTTTAACCTTGTTACAAGTTAGTAGACTAGCTTAGTTCCTTGCTTGTGCATCTTTCTTATGTACCTTAGTGGCCGATATCCCTCTCTAGGGTTTAGGGTTCTTCGTATACCTTGCTTTTTAGGGTTTGTGCTCTTTGTGTTGGAAGTTGAAGGTGACCTAGGGTTGGCCGATATCCCTTCCTTGTGGGTGTGTTGGGCGACACACTTTCCCTTAAGTTGAACGATATGAGTAACCTTGGGTTGAGCAACACCATTGTTCTTTATGTTGGCCGATATGATGATTTAGGGTTTGAGTTCCTTAAGTTGGAGGTCGATAGGTTGACCTAGCTTGAGTGTTGGGCGACATGGTGCTCTCTTTGGTGGCTGACATGACACCTTGGTGGACGATATGTTGTGCTCTTGAAGGTTGGCTGATACCTTTGCCCATGTGTTGGGCGATAGGGTGAGCTAGGGTTTGTTGGCCGATATGGTGAGTGCCTTGGAGATGAACGATACCCTTCCTCTTGTTGGGCGATATGACCTGATGGTGTTGGCCGATATGGATGTCCTTGTGTTGGATGATAGAGTGGGTGCTCTTGTGTCGAGTTATCTCCTTGCCCATGTGGTGGACGATAGGGTCATGTAGTGCCATGTTTGTTAGGGTTGGGCGATGAGCCTTGGGCCATGGTGGCCGGTAACCCTAATGGCCGATAGCCATGGTGGACAATAGCCCTGTTGGGCGATACCCTACTCATATGCTGGGTGTGTTGGCCAATAGGGATGGTGGCCGATATGGTTGGTGGTGTGTTGGCTGATAGTGTTGGTGGCCGATATGGTTGATGGTGTGATGACCAATAAGGATAATGTGGAAGTCGATACCCATGTTGGGTGATAGGCTTTAGATGAGGGTTGTGAGGCTATAGTGAGGATATGAGTTTCTTTGGTGACGGTCCCTTATGTGATGGAAGTGGATACTTATCCATTAATTAATAAAACGATGGTGGTGTTTGTGGTATCATCAATATGTAATATGTTATCTTGCAAATAATAAGGATGCTAATGATAGTAATGTATATGATGATAGCCCTCATGTAATAGATGCATGATGTGACCCGTTATGCTTATTTGTTAAAGGTAATAAAGATGATGATAACTACTCTAGTCGTTTGTTTAATGATAATAATGTTGGTAATGATGATGCTAAGTGACAGTTATATTAAAGGTTGCCTCATGATAAAGATAACAATAGTTGATGGCAATAGTAATGACCTTGTTAATGATAGTGTTGGTTCTGTAAACACAACATGATTTCTATATTCCTTGATTGCTTGTATAATCCTGAGATTGAGAGCAAGCATCAGTATGGTTTGTTAATGATGAACTTAACACACTTGGTTACCAGATAAGTGTAATATTGGTAATTAGATTATCTTGAATGATATTTCATGATAGTGAGCATATTCCTTATGTTGAATCTATGATTATTGTGTACCCTAACCATGCAGGTGATGACTTAGCCATGAAAGGGCTATGTGACATATGTAATGAGTAACAATGCTTTGATAATTACTCTATAAGAGTATGCATGTGATATGTCTGTCCCATGATGATGAGGTGAGCCTTAAGAGACAATGGCAGTGCATGATGAAGGGTTGAGACCCTGTGGTATGTGATGATCCTTGAGATGGATCTGGATGGTTGGCAAGAGGCCAAGTGATAACATGTGATGTTGGATCCTTAAGATGGATCAGGTTGATATGAATAGATCATAATATAATGTTCTTTACTTTCTGTTATATCTTGCATGTTATACACCTTGGTTGAATCTTGCAATCCATCTAAAAGATACTAATTAATTACAGTGGAATTTCATCATGTAGTTTGCCCTGTCCATAGATCCATCATCGTCAGGACTTGGTGATGGTGAAACAGGTTTTCCTACGAGTTAACCTGGAAGCGCATATTGTTGAATATGTGTAGGTTGCTCCTAGCCTGAAAGTGAGGAGGTAAGAGTGTAACTTCGGTTACAGACTCAGATATGTGTTTAGAACATGGTGAACATGCCCATGGCTCAGGATATGTGATGTATGGAGCATGAATGTGTTCATGGCTCAGAGCACGGTGAACAGGCCTGTGGCTCAGTTTTACTAGCGCCGTGACCTGTACCAAGGCGGGCTAGAGAATGGGTAGCCTATGGAGCTGACCCTGTGGCTTAGACCACATCAGCATGTGACTGCGGTCCTGCTTGTGTTGTATTCGTGTACTGACCACGAGGTGGGAGGTCGTGGAGTCCGGATCTTCCATTGACCTTGTATGGCACCGGCTTGGGTTTCGTAACCGAAGGTTGGATTTGAACGGTACGGTTCAATTCCTTAGGGAATAATAAAACGTAATATAGCCGTTTAGTATTTACTGGTCATATCAAATACAAAACATTGGTTGAGGCCTTGTTTGTGTAATATTCCGTTATACCTTGCAGGTTATGTGGTAATCTACCTTATCTTGATAATCAGGTCATGTAACATTATATCCTGTTGTAATAATCCTGTTACATGTTGATATATCTTATCTTGTTTATCATGTTCCTTTGAAAGACATCTGGTTATATGCTTTAGTACAGCTGGTATGCTTGCCGGTAAGAATGATCTTGCTATATATATAACTGCTTCTGATATACCTGCTCATATTATAACTGCTACTATAGTTTATCTTGCTGAGGTTCTATAGTTGCGGTGGGGAGCTATGTTTCCCGCTGGGACAATTGTTCAATTGTCTCACTCCGCTGGTTTACACCCTTTTTAGGTGGTCGAGGTAGACGTGGTCGTGGTTGTGGTGTTGCGGACGAGCAGCTTGAGGAGAAGTAGAAGGCAAGCGTTGGACATGCTACTGTTTTGGATGTTTTGTAGTAAAGTCTAGAGTCATCCCTGTACTCTCAGGTCCTTGGCAGTGTTTTGACGATGTTTCACGATGATCGTTTGATGATATTTGTATATCCTACTGTTGGCCAGATGTGGGCCTTTATGTATATATGAACAGGTGGTGAACTCATGTGATGGATGGACAGTTGTTCCTGAGCTGTGGACACGTATCAGATCTTGTGTATATGTATATGACATGTTTCTGTGCAGGATATGGACCGGAAAGTAATAGTTTCACAGTTTATCAGTTTTCTGCAATCGGTTTTAATTAACCCGTGTTTTTGATAATCTGTGGTTATGGTGTTTTCCGCACGTTTTCGCGTAACACCTCGTTATCTGTGTGATAATGGGATGTGTTGCCACAACATCATATGCAACTCTTGATAAGATGTCATATGCAACTCGTTGCCATGATCATCTCCATGCCTCAAGGTACTAGATCCCATCTAGATCACCTTGTTATGTCCGACCCAAAGCAAACACAATGAATATACACCCTGCTAGGGCAGACCCACATATCCATCCTTCACGCTTCCACGAGATAGACGATGCACCATGCTAGGGCGTGCCCACACTTGGTGGATCAAGCTTTTCACGCGTGTCGCATTTGGAAGGCATCTAAAACTTAATATTTAATGAGGGATTTGGTTTTTATATACATATACATATCCAATCACCACAATATATAGTACATATCATATACATGCTATATCCCACAAAAAACATGTGAAACGATAAAAGACATGATTATGGCCATCCTAATCTGATTCCTCGAGCTAAGAGGAATCACGGTCATCTAGGTCTACATCACATGCAACTTGTAGAAGATGAACTTTGTGCTTTGCCTTTTGGGTTTGATCAACTCATCACATGACTGATCGACTCGCCATCAGGCCGGTCGGCTGGGTGCCACCAGCCGATCAGTTGGCTCCTCCAACCGATCGGTTCTCCTGGTCGTCATGCAACTCATCATGGCCGCCACTCGCTCGTCTCGCTCCTCGAACCGGTCATGAACCGATCGTCTCGAACGTCAACCGATCGTCTCGAACGTCAACCGATCGGTTCACTCCTTGAACCGATCATCTCAGCTATCGTCAGGATGTCCTCCGTTCTTTGACATAATAGGAAATAAAATTCTATCCTATTTTACATTGTAAAAAGAGAAACCTCGAGTTACATTCGAGGGGAGCAAAGGTAGGAAAGAAATCTCAAATTATTTCGAGTTACATCAGGAATAGGAGAAGGAAGATCAGTGCGTAGACCGAGATGCAAGCAACCACATACAACCATACATAGATAGGGTTTATTGGCCATAACCACACTATACATCCACCACAAAACTCATTTAAGGGCGACACGTATCAAGTGCATTCATAATACATATCATATATGTAAATTGGGATTTGTGGATTTAGGATTGGACATGCATAAAGCCAATTTTATTCGCATCGTATGCAATAAATAAAGGCAACAAACCAAAATCAATCATATCGATAATCCTATTGGGTGTTTATTTTCTAGTTTTCTCTACCTTTGCTTGAATTTTTAATGCTCTATTGGGTGTCTTCTATAGTTATGTCAGCAGCACGAGGTCCATGCAGCTGTGTCCTAGTTCTGACTTAGTCTGGTATTCTTTGAAGTTCTATTAGTAGGGTATTTTTTCTGAATAATAGTAACAACATGTGGTTTATATCTATGTATGTGCTCTGTAAATGATGTTGGATGTATGCAATTTTTTCTCTCAATCTTATTTGCAAAGGATGTATCTTCTGAGCATGAATCATAGGAATTATGCTAAGATAGAGTAACTAATAATGAATATGCCCCAACTTAGAAGAGTTGTGCCACAACTATTAATGGGCACTACGTGGGAGCATTTACTGCAAGGGATGTCCAACTTCCACATGAAAGTTCAAATGTCACTAGCAATTTAGGAAAATCTAATCACAAATTCCCCTTGTTCCCACCTCATGATTCTTTCTACTCTGGGGAGGGCCAGTGATAATAGTTTCCAGAGTTTATTCGAATGAATACAATCATATGTACAAAGTAATTACAATTTAAGTTATATATGTAGAAAATTCCAACTCTTGAAGGAGTTTCCTAGTATTAGGCCTATTAATTACATGTGGTACATTGATGTCTCCTATAAAACCTCCCTAGTTCCTCTTAAAGTAGAAGGAAAAGGATAAGGTGAATAAGGCTTCAAATTTTCTTTTACAATTCCAAGTTAAAAGAACCTTAAGATGATAATTACATATTTGAAATTACAACCCAATATCAAACTGAAATACTCAATTTTTGTGGAACTAAGAAGGTGCCCACCAATATTGATCATGGCCTGACACAACATTGTACTAACATATTAGTAAAATATTTATGAACAACTATAATTAGAAATTTTGCACTTTTATGCTTGATAAAGCATATTCCTAGAAAAAAAGTGAAAAGAAATACATGCATACCTTGTGCATTAGCCCAACAGTCTACTGTGGTGTATAGGATATCCATGTTTCAAAAAATCATATAAAATTAAGCATATCACACTGTTAGATATCATTTCTATCAATTTAGGGTGAACAATGATGCCACCTAACTTAAACTAAAAAAATAGTAGCCTCATACTCTCTCCTCTTCACTGTAACATTTCCCTTCTCTATGGACATGATGCACATTAGGTTTAAGCTTCATCACAGCAGCCCTAAGAAATGCTAACTCAAAATTACTGCTGCCAACATTCCCCATTGTGTAGGATGTATAATTTTATATGTAGGGGGCAACTTCAGTTGTATGTCATATATTCCAGATTCTAAATAACCATGACAATATGAAAGTTTCATATATCTGAAACACTCATATTCTTTAGTGTGAGTTAGCTAAGATGATAATACTATGAAAATCTCCTTCTTCTTATCTTCTGATGTAGACAGACAAACAACATTAGTAAAATTGTTAACATGTGGATGCATAGTATACTGTTGTAAGGTCAGAGAGGAAATCCACTAATGAAATTTGAAAGTAACTATCAAGCAACCTGATTTTGGAAGAAATATTCTAGAAAAAGAGATGGTAGGGGAATCAATGAGTGGTATCCATAAATAAGGAAAAGCAAACAAAGTAGCTCCTAGAACACTCAATCTTTGTGTGGTCTGAAAAAAAATATAATGCTCTATAATATAGCCTCAAATAATCTAAGATAAACTGAAGCAATGAACCTAGCTTTCAGAGCAACTAATAATCTAACAAAACATATGTAACATCATGTAAACACCAAAAAATCTTATATGATTGACTCACCAACTATTCTCATAGAACTAGCTCAAGCATCAAGCCTGACTCAAACACTAGAGCTGGAAAGAGGGCACAAGCAAATAGATACATCCCTACCTAATGTCGCCTGCTGTTGTGCTTGTGTCTAGTCATTGTTGTGATGAATAATTATAAGTTGCAGTTTCACCACTTAGGTACAAGACAATATAATATTAGGATGATACCTTTAAGACATAAGCCTCCTTAAACTATTTTTCAACCGTATATGTTTTAGTAATCTTAAAGCTTCCTGACAATATGAAAATTTATGGCTTACACCAACCAATAATGACATGACATTGTTTTCATGATATTTAATATTCTAGCCTTTGTTTGGCTAGAAAGAGAGGGTTGTGGTAGTAATATCACAAAAATCTTGCAAGCTTGAAACCAACAATTGTTTTCCTATAAAAAAGTAGAACCACTCATTTTATGATATGCATTGGTGTTATTGGGTATATGTTAGTTATGAAAATATTGAATGTTGAATATGATACATGAATTACTAGATCTCATTTATTTCTAATAGTGCATGAAATAAGATTGTGTAGCAACGTGGTCATTAGAGCCATGGTACCAATATATAGATACATAAGTAAATACAATAAATAATTATATATATAAATAAGTATAAAATTATTACATAACTTATGTGAGGTATAAAAATACAAAGTTAGACATTCAACAAAGTATTTTTGAGTGTCATAAGAAATTTCTAACAAGTATATATAATATTTAATAAAAATTATTATATTTTAGTCCACTATGTGGTGTGGCATAAATGGAGAGTTGCCAAAATCACATGAGAGAAGATGGAAATAGTGTGAAGTCAAGCACATAGGAGTATCAAATTCTGTTTAACTATACTTGTCTATGCAATGCTCCACACATAAGATAAAGTGTATTGATGATTTAGGACAACCTATCATTTACTATATACATTATGGCATGAAAAATTATAATTATTGTAACACCTGGGCCTAGTGTCCTAGGCCCTAGTAGAGTTTCAAGAATGACGACTAGCCAACCGACCACCACTAGCCTTAACTACACACTTTATCCTCACTCGCGCAAGCTTGGATAAACTTCCAAACTGGTCACCCATCCTAGTACTACTCCAAGATGAGCATGCTTAACTATGGAGTTCTTTAGTTGTGGGATCCTTGAATAGGAGGTACACCTTGGTGATCCAATCAATCCTTTTAAGATCATGTAATCCAAGGCCTCAAATCCTGGGATGTTACAATCTCCCCCACTTAGACTCTTGACGTCCTTGTCAAGGATCAACTATATGACCTCATAATCTTTGTCCCATTTTATTGTAGACCCAAATGACCCATGTACACCCAACTCCCGACCATGGTTTCCAGCGTAAAGGTGGCTCCATCAACAAAGATAGCCTTTTCCAACATGCTTGGACACTACTAGTGCATGGGTGGCTCCATCAACTCAGATAGCCATTTCCAACATGTGTGGACCGCACGGCTCAAAGAGTGACATGCAACAGGCCCATGTGGGCCTCACCTAATGGAGGGGAATTGGCTCTAATACCATTTATAACACATGGTCCCACTACACTAGGCCCTAGTAGAGTTTCAAGAATGACGACTTGCCCCAACGACCACCACTAGCCTTAACTGCACACTTTGTCCTCACTCACGTGCAAGCCAGGATAAACATCTCAAATGGTCACCCATCCTAGTACTACTTCAAGCTGAGCATACTTAACTATGGAGTTCTTTAGTGATGGGTGCTATGAAAAAGAGGTGCATCTTGGTGATATGGGTAGTCCTATCAATCCTTTCAAGATCATGTTATCCAAGGCCTCAAATCCTAGGATGTTACAATGATCTTCCAACAACTCAAATATAGCCACAAACTAATCAGGAAAAGACCTAGGTACATATAATACATAACCACCTTTGTAGTATGCCCATGTCAAGACCACCACCAGCCTTGTACTACATATATAGAAACATGAAAAATTACACAGATCTGCCTTCTCTTGAAGGCGTCTTTCCGATGACACTTAAGTTGAAACTTGATATTTTTTAACCTCTCGTTTAAGATACATGGACTGCTCATGATTTAAGATTCTCCTCTTGATCTCTTTCTTCTATCATTATGGCCATAATTATCTTTAGGAGTCTACATATTATAAAGATATTATAACTAACTAACCTAGTAGCCTAATCTGAATAGTCTTTTTGTGACTCCTATAAACATAGGTTTTCATCCAACAATCATGAAATCCTAACCTCATAACCTTTATCAACCTTTAGACTACGGGTTGGTCAAAACAAGACCAACCCACATTAACATTAAGTAATAAAATATTTTTCCAATAATTATGGATAACAACAATGTTTAACATACCGCTGACCATATTGTATGCTTGTTTGATGCTTTGCCAATATTAGTTATTTGAGACACTCATCACTGTCATGAGCATAATAATTGTCCATCACAACGTGATGTTTGCCAAATACAACTATAGAGATCAATTGTTACTCCAGCCACATGCCAAGTATAAAAGAATCAACCATATCAAGTATCCAACTACCTCAATAATTCCACTGATAGTTAAGTCAAGAACGAACATGTTGTATTGTATCCAAAAGTTTGATCCATGTTTATAGGATCCATATACAAGGATATAGTAAAAAATAGGTTATATTCCAGATGGTAGTCTGATTATGAGTGTGGAAATGACAACTAATTGAATTTTGGTTCCATTTTTTTTCAAAAATTTCTTCAATTTTGTTAACTAGGTCAACGTCAGAATTTTATGTGTCGTATGTGACTTAAGCTTTACTAATAAAATTCCTTAACTATTTCTATGAGTCTGTCAAATTTAAGTTGAGCCACCTTCATTTGGTTTATGTGATATTATGTTATACCAGTTAAGTTATATGAAGAGTGTAGTTATAGTTAATAGGTAATTGAAAATTCATCTATTTTTTGTCAAAATGGCTTAAACTTTATGGAAGAAATAACAAATATGAAAAGACAAACAAGCTTGTAGATCATAGTGAAGTTGCTAATAAGCCCCCTCCTAAGGTTACAACTCCTCATTTCTCTCATTAATCTCCTTTAACTCAAGCCTACACAACAACATACAATAGAACTTGACCCTTCCATTTATCTATTAATATCCTTAAAACTATAACAAAATCCCTATCTCCAGCCCACCATGTCCACAATAGATGGTAATATACATGCATTCTATTTTTTTGTCCTAAAAACTCCCGTGTCTTTTTTTGTATTTTCTGAATAGTGTCTTTACACTAGGGATGTAAGTGTATGAGGTATATAGGGGAGATCTCTAACTATACAAGTGTAGCTTAGAAGAGATAAAAGGGGAAAATTGGGCTCATAGACAAGACCCCATAAGAGAGAAGAAAACAAAAGGCATAGAATGTCATAGACCTCAGAACCACAAATCATATCAAAAATTGTGGAACATTGAAAAAATGGCATATCTTCAATGAAGGCTCATATCAAACCATAGAAGTCATGTTTCATGAAATTTGAAAGCTTCTCAATGGATACAATTTTGTTCCCATAAACACGATAGTTCCTCTCTGCCCAAGAATTATAATGGATAAGCATTATAAGAATCTTCTTCTTCAAGCTTCGAGATTTAATAAGGTCCTCCTAGCTCTTAAGAGAAATAGATAGACCAGTGTCATTGTTAGCACACAAAAGGGCACTAGACACATACCAATATTCAAAAAGCAAGTGTTTAGTATCTTCATAAGGATTCTTGCATAAAAACAAATAGAGACATATTGGACACTCATTCTCATAGCATAATCTCCAGTAGGTATATTTTTTAGCATGGATTTCCATAGGTAGAAACAATATCTTTTAGGGATATGATCTTTCTAAATCCAAACAACCTCCTCATTCAACTCATATATGATTGGTTCCAATATTATTCCATACCACGTTAAAGGATGGAGACTTGAGATTATTGAACAAAATATAATTGTCATCACTGGTAAGGGAGGGACCACAGCTAAGAGTCTATCTAGACTCTAATTGTTTCTGTTATCTGAACAACTCCAATTTCCATTAGAAATAAAATGCTTATCCTACCAGTCTATAGAGGAGATGGATTTAAGAATGGCTTCATTCCCTATGATTTCAGTAATAAATTGGGAATTATAAATCCAAGGAGCTTGCTAGATTTTAGTTTTCTTAACATTGCCTACATGGAAACAAATGAATTGTCTAATAATAACACTTTGCTTTAGGAGTTTGGAATAGACAAGTTCTGGTTTATAGACCAGAAGGAAGTCCTCTTTAGATACTTCTCATTTACCCTTTTAACCCACAAAGACTCTTTTTTGCTAGACACATTCCAAGCATTCACGATCATACAACTATTAACAACATATTTGACCTCTTTGATGCCCATGTGGCCTTCCTTTTTTGGGCAAGATACATGTTCCCATGTGACAAGGTGTAAATTACTTTTATTCTCAATTTTTCCTCAAAGAAAATACATGCAAGGTTTCTCAATGATTTCAATAACATAGCTTGGGTGAGGAAATGAGTAAGTCCGATGAAGATGGATAGTAGTGGGGTGGAATTAATATGCTCTAGTCTAGCGGGAAAGGACAAGTGTCTAGACTTCCGATCTTCTAGTCTTTTCTTCATTCAATCCAAAATAGGACTACAAAAGTCTTTTCTATGGTTTCCACTAAATAAAGGAACTCCTAGATATTTGGAGGGGAGTTTGCATTTAGGAAATTTAAGAATCTCAAGCAATCTTTTTTGCTAGGAATTATATTTTCATATTCAAACTACTTTGATTACTTGTTTTAATATTGTTGTAACTACCCCACAATGATTATAATAATAATGTAAATGTGTTGTTTGTTCTTTAACACAATGTTCATCTTAGAAACATCTATTGACTTGATGCTAATTACATGCTGTTTGTTTTAGGAAAGTAATACAAGAATCCTTATATGATTAAAAACTCACAATGCACAACTTGATAAACATAGATTTTTCATACTACCATAATGTTTTTATTTTAGTTTTGACCTGTATTTCCACCCATGAGAAAGATACTCCTTTGTATGACAGACCGTGTTAAAGAGAAATTCTGAATTCTTGATAGGACAAAAGTTCCAGGTTTCTTTGAGGTAGTATTAAGAAGCCTACTTTTTTGTCTTGCCATATGACATGATTAATATTGTTTAATAGAATTTGTAGTTATTTAAAATACATTGTTATGAAGTTATGAAAATATATCCCACTAGAATTTGAGGATATGATTTATGAATTGATCTTCAATTATATATGTTCTTTTTCTCCTCTAGCTATGATTTCAAAGGACCTTAGTTTGAGAGTCTCTCAATCCACTCATAAGGGACATATGCTACTGATTTTATAATGGATATGATTTTTCATGTATGATTGACTAGATCTATGGAGTGTTAAACTAAGTAACCAATCAAACTTATGCCTAGTGAAAATTATTAAATATTTTCCTAGTTGTTTCTACCTCAAGCTGCTATATATTCTTTAAGAAGACCGAGCATTCAGTTTTGTCTTAATGTTCCTTACTTTATCATGGTGGTTTAGATATAAAATTTGATTTAATCTAGTTAGAAGATAGTAGTTCTTGTGCATACAATTGTTGATTGGTTCTAATGGGTTTCTATCACATGCTGCTTAGATGTAGAAAGGCTCAGATCCACAAAGGTATATTGTGCATTTAAAAACATATAATCATAACATTAATGTAGCATATGGTGACTCTTAGCCCCAACACCATCCAAATCCACTGCAACTGGAATTATCATGGAAGATCAACCTATCAAGATCTATTGTCTCCTATGCCCTTTGAACATAACAACCTATTAGTATATTCAATCTGAGTTTTTGAAAACCATCTACCTCTTTGTTTAAGAAAGCTTCCTCTTGATAAACATATATCTATACGAAATGAGATAAGAGTGAATGTTCTTTTAGAATGGGGTATATCATCTTTTCATGGAAGGTGCACTTGATCCTGTATCTCAATTGTTGTTCTTAAAATTTCTGGTTCCTTACAGTAATTTGATTAACTTTTAAAAACTCAACCATTACAATCCTAAAACATCAACACTCATAAGAACTATTACAAAGGAAGGCAAAGAAAGTAGAGTGTTGGAAATAATATCACTGACTCTTCAGCTACCAGAAATATAGATGTTTCTATTGTGAAAAAGTTGTAGAAAAAGACCTTTAGCATTCCATTCATGGTATGGACACAAGACCTAAATGTGTTGTTCAACATGTATGAGTCCATATCTATTTTTTGTGCTATAATACATAACAAAGTACATACTTCTAGTTTGACAGAATGACCTATAGTACCATTTTTGACATTTGTGCAACTTATGGTTTCCTCTTTCCAATTTATGACTACTTCTAATGTTGATGCACAATGTTCAGAAAACATTATATCCTAGATTAGTCGTCTCGAAAGAAGTCATCTCTGTCTCTAAATTTAGACAAGATGCCCTAGAAAAGAAATATGTTGATCGTTAAAGAACACCAAAACTAATATTAGGTGGACTCTTGTTGGTGTGTTTTATATGACATGTTGTTAATTGTGAATTTTCATACACATAGTTAATATTATAGTACTAATGTGAGATAATGGTCCAATTTCTAGAACCATTAAGATCATATATTTTAAACTTGATATCATTCTCATTTTATGATATGAGGTAAAATG
Organism: Alisma plantago-aquatica; assembly: GCA_963693085.1. Classification (NCBI taxonomy): domain Eukaryota; kingdom Viridiplantae; phylum Streptophyta; class Magnoliopsida; order Alismatales; family Alismataceae; genus Alisma; species Alisma plantago-aquatica. The sequence continues at coordinate 800,323,361 of OY856412.1, forward strand.
TAATCTCACACCTTCACTCCATTATGTGTTCTACTTTTCCTACCAAGTTATGCTTTGATAAAGTATTTCTTCTTACTTTAGAAATACTTCAATATAATAGATATTTATTTAACATAAATGGAAAAGCTAAACCAAAAAAACACACTAGCAAAAAAAGTTAAAAGATGCGTGAACAAAAAAATATTGACCAACATACCTATATAAATATAGTAAATGTAGATGTTTTCTAAATTTTGTCTAATAAATAGTTGTGAAAGTCCAAATGCTTGATCTAAAGATGCTATACCAGGAAATTCCTAGAACAACATTGGAATTACTCTGATGCTTGTTTTAACATCTTCCCAAAAAGTTTCCTAACACCAATTCAAGCTCCCATAAATAACAATGACATTCCACCTCCTTCAACCAAAGTACACTGGTAAGTTCATGAATTATCTATGATTAAACAAGACATTTATATTTATGCTACTCACTGTTCCACAAAATCCATATGCATCTACACCTTCCAATCACTTCCATCGTATGGGGGTTATTGAAATCCATTTTTTGATAATATTATCTTCTTGTTCCCCATTATTTTTGAATCTTCAAAACATGCCATATTTGGCTTCCATTTAACAACCCAATCACTCAAAATACCTCTTATATTATTACCTTTAATCTCATGTTAATTCTGCACCAAAAGTTTTAGTGACACTCTTTAACAATGTTATTGGGTGATTTTCACCACCTTGAAACAAACCGCTTCACACCTTCATCCCTTCCTTTTCCAAGTGCCATAATCTCTTGCATTGTGACTTCACCCTACTTCTCCTCGACTCATTATCTTCTACTCGAGTTTCTTTTCCCCCGATGATGAAATGCCTTCTTTTGAAGGCTAGTGTTGCATCAACATCTATCCTAGGATCACAAGATGAAAGAGAAAAATTATTTATAGTACTAACCCACTCAATGAAAGCATTAGTATTACCTACTATACTGTAGGGAAATATGGCTACAAAGTAGGTAGCAGAAACAAAAAATTTATCTACCATATTCCCAAAAACCAGTAGATCGCGTCAATGACTATAAGATGGGAAGGATGGTTTTGAGGCTATACCTAGTCCTGAAGAAAGTATAGTGACATCTCATCGTCATTATAGGTACGTAAGTGTTGACTAGTTGATCTTGGATGGTGTCTGTATAGCTCTTGGTCTTCACCACGGACAACAGACAAGAACAATGTTTGCAACAGCTCCTACGACCTCACCACAGACTGTAGGTTGATGTTTCCCTCCTAGCAACAGCCAAAGGGCTCATGCCTATAGACAAGTCCACACGGACCACTTAGAAATCTTGTCATCCTGCTATAATGGATAGGAAGGAGTTTTCCCTCCCGTTGGCATACTAGTCACCAACTTGCTCTCCCACAACAATGATCCTCAATTGTTCTCTCTTGTAGCTATCCCTCCTTAGTCGGGTAGGACTTGCTTGGTCTCTATTCGTTACCACAACCAGAGAGGATAATAATTGTTAGAACAACTAATTCTCAATTATTTGTGTTATGTTATGGGAATCCCCCGATACCCCTCTATTTATAGGAGGGATTTCATTCAGGGTTCCCAATCAATGCAGGAGTGGAAGGGACTGGAAGATTTTGAATTTATACAACGTGTGGATGCACAAATGGCCACATGGAAATCCATACAATCTTATGGCACATGAGATGGTCGTCTCACATTCTGAGAAAGTCATTTTGCAGTTTCCCAATTGCATATGAAATTGGCAATTAATTTCCCATTTATGCTAAACATTAATTCCTTGCACCACAATTATTGTGAAATTGAAATGATCAAATTTGGTAAAGTATATAGAACCTTCTTCCGTATAACTGAGCGGTCTCTCCCATGTGAGACAGTTGTCTCGCTCACCTAGATGATCATCTGGTGAGCCAAGCTGAGCAAGTGAGTTCAACAGAATGATCTGGTCAATTCACACCTTTGTTTGATCAGAACTTAGCCAATTTCAGTTCAAATCAGTCTGATACTCCAAATGCCCATCAAAACCCTTGAGATGACCATTTGGCACTTTAGACGTCTGTCCCACTCAATGAGTTGATCGTCTGGCAGTGTAGCCAGTAGATTTGTTGTGTGAATTGAATACCTAAACACTTTAGTAATCAATTCAATCATCATTCTAGATTAAAATACATCTTCTAGGTCGAGACCTATGTGTGTGACCCCATAGGTCCCATATCACATTGGCAGTGAATGTCCATGACAACTTATGACATTACAAGTAAAGATTGGTCCCTAGTCTCACATCAGTGCTACCTATGTGAATGGAAAGTTGGGTAATGTAAGGAGTGGGACCCGAGAGGGGGGATCAACTCCCCACTAAAAAAAATTGTGGAATAAAACATCCATTCTGAACACACTCAAAGGTATGCAGGATTAGGTGCAAAATTTTCAAATTTCAATAAATGGTATTCAAAATGACCCAAGTGTAGCATCGGATTAAAACAATGACTATATTCAATTTTCACAAAATATTACAAAAGTACATCCTAAGGTCCCATAAGGGTTTACAAGTATGATATGAGATTAGGATCTAAGTAGAGGGAAGTCTAAGCTACTTCAAATCTTTCTCCAAACAATATCTCCAAGAGCTAGGTCCATGTTGGAAGCCATGTTCTCCTTGGTCATGTTCAACACCTCGTTCTAAATACGGGTGGCTGGGAAATCACCTAGCAAGAGAGAGAAAAACAAGGTATGTGTCAAATAATGAACAAGAACAAAAGATAAGGAAATAACATGAAAGTAAAGGCTAAGATTTCATCATAAGATGGAGAGAACAAGAGTATGAGGCATAATCAGATAGATGCTTTCCATATCAAGAAAGTTTTGCATTCATGATAAATATTGACTACCTTAACTAAGTAGGCTTGGAGCACCTACCGGACCTCAACCTATAAGTGAGGGGAGAATTAATACATTCCCAATCACCTACACATATTTTTATGGGGGAGAATAAGACATTACCCAGGGTGAATTAATACATGCCCTATCTATGGGTTGTTGTACATAAGTACCACTACTATAGTTAAATAGTCCATAAAATCAACATGATAGAAAATAAATCATGGCAAGTAAAAGCATCATATCAATTAGAACATGACAGTGGGGTACAATTTCGTGGCAATTTAACAAAAGAATCATGAATAGAGGAAATAGGGTTCATTAAAGACTCAATAGGGAAATGTAGGGTTTGGTTTTAAAATATCCCAACTTAGGGTGTATGAATGCACATACCTCTCTTGCTGATATCAATTACTAACTTTCATCACTTTAATTGAGTCCAAGTTCCACTTTGCTTATTTTCAATGTATTAACATGTATTATAGTACAAAATGCACATTAATGTATATAAACCCTAATTTTAGACCTTTTTATAAAAAAACTTATATTTAGACTCTAAGAACCTCACCAATGAACTTATTAGGTTATCTTGATTAAGAAAATATATTTTTATGTTAATTTTGGAGATATGATGATTAAGATGTAATTTTTATGAATTGTATGCTTTAAATTCATTTCCAAAACCACCCTTCATCAAACCTTGAAATCAGAACTTGAAAATATTTCTATTAGATAGAGACTAATTTTTTGATTCCAAAACATGTTTATTTGTCAAATTTGGATAACCCCATTATAAGATATGAATTTTTTAATTTGAACCACTCAGGAAATGACAAGTCAGAAATCTTCAAGAGAGAGGAATAGTGAGAGAGAGGGATAAAACACCATTTGACCCAAGATCAGGGTTGGAGTTTCATGTATAACCAAACTAGAGCTACTAGAGAAGGTCAAAAAACAAGAAACCAAAATGCTAGAAGAACATGGTAAATAGAGATGGAGTTCATCGATTTTAAACATAGAAGCATGAGTTTTAAGCATGTAGTAAGAAATATATGAGAAGGGGGTTAACAAAAGTCACCTCTAGGGAAGGTGGACAAGTTCAAGAAGAAAGATTCCCGAGCTAGAGAGGCTGGTTTCTACAAAAAAAAAACTCCTATAACAACCATCATCACCGTTATAACAACCCATTTTTAAGGATTGTGTTTGATGATGTCAAAGCATGCCAAAAGACATGTGATGAGTGCAGTGATTTTAGGTCTAATAGCCACAAACACCACCATCACTATGAGAGATGCCTATGACTATAATGGTAATGGTTTCCATGTGTCAGTCTCACAGTGGGTCTGTCCGATACAATGTTCTCTAACATGTATCTGTGTGAATTGTTTGATATAGCCATATCATGACTGTAGAGATTCAGTCATCAACCAACTCACACTGTGATCTTGTATGTCATTGTTGTCTATCAACCTTCCACAATAGCAGCCAATCAGGGACATAATGAGAATATATATGTGCTCTTAACATCTATATGATATCATTTGTCCAAGTCATGTACTTGAAGACATACATCATTGAGTAATATAATTCTCTAGACATTTATAATGTTACAACATTATCTCATAACTGAATTAAATAATATAAATTGGAAGCTTGCTTTTATTTATCAATCAAATCAGTTACAAGTAATGTCATTATAATCATCACGTAATTGGCTGTCTAGGCATAAATACCAACATACTCCCACTAGCACTTAGAACCAATCACCCATGAATTTTATTCCAAGTTATCTAACATGTTTGTCATGCTTCTACTATGAAAGTGCCTTAGTCAAGGGGTCAACAATATTGTTTTCAGTTGGTACTCTACAAATCTTTACATTTCCTCATTTTACGATCTCTTATTTAAGATGGAACAACCTTTGTATGTGCTTTGAGAGCTAATTCTATTTGGGTTCCTTAGCTTGTGTAATAGCTCCATTGTTGTCACAATATAGCTCAATTGTGTCACTGATGCTTGGAATGACACCAAGTTCTATAATGAACTTCTTAATCTATACGGCCTCCTTTGCTTCATTCGATGCAATAATATACTCGGCCTCTGTTGTAGAATTGGCAATTGTCTTTTTCTTGGAACTCTTTCATCTTACAACTCTATATTTTAGGCACAACTCGAATCTTGATTGTAATTTGTAATTATCTTGATCAGTCTGGAAGCTTGCATCGGTGTAACCCTTTACCATCAACTCTTCCTCTTCGTCGTAGACCAATAATTGAACCTTATTTCTTCTCAAGTACTTGAGAATGTACTTCACAGCTATCTAGTGAGAATCACTTGGGTATGACTGGTATTTACTTGTCATGCTCAATGTATAAGAGACATATGGAAGGGTACATAACATCACATACATGATTGATCCAACTGCTGAGGCATATGGAATCAAACTCATGCGCTCCATTCTTCATAAGAATTGGAACATTGAGCTCGAGAGATGGGGAAACCATGAAGCATAGGTAGGTTTCCTCACATTGAGTTCTCCATGCTGAACCGCTTCAACTCTTTGTCAATGTATGTTCTTTGACTTAGTCCAAGAAGCCTTTTGGATCTATCTCTATAGATCTTTATCCCTAAGATGTAGGATTCTTCTCCCAAGTTTTTCATAGAAAACATATTTCCAAGCCATGTCTTTACCTTTTGTAAAGTAGGGATTCCATTCCCCATCAATAGTATGCCATCTACATATAATATGAGGAATGTCACTATGCTCCCACTAACCTTCTTGTACACACAACGTTCATCTTCATTTTGAATAAAGCCAAACTCTTTGATTGTCTCATCAAAATGAAGATTCCAGCTCTAAGATGTTTGCTTCAATCCATAGATTGACCTTTGTAGCTTACAAACTTTATTTGCAAACTTTATATTTGTAAAACCATCAGGTTGTGTCATGTACACATCCTTAAGAAGATTCCTATTAAGGAGTGTGATTTTAACATCCATTTTTCAAATCTTATAGTCATGATAAGAAACAATAGCAAGCATGATCTTGATGGACTTAACCATGGGCAATGGAGAAAAGGTTTTGTCATAGTCAACACCTTGAACTTGTCTGAAACCCTTTGTAACCAATCTTCCCTTATAGGTTTGTAATTTACCATCCATGCCAATCTTCTTCTTGAAGACTCACTTGCACCCTATGGGTTTTACCCCTTCAGTTGGATCCACCAAAGTCCATACCTTGTTGGAATACATGGATCCCATCTCATATCTCATTGCCTCAAGCCATTTCTCAGACTTTGGTTCCTCTATAGCACCTGGATAGGTTAATGGATATCATCTATGACCAATTCACTACCTTCCTGAGTCACAAGATATCCAAATCTCTCAGGCTCAAGGTGTGTCATATTAGATCTACGAGATTCTTGTGTTACTTGAGAAATTTGAGAATCCATAACACCTTGTAATTCTCTTGGTTCCTCTTCTTCACATGTCGATTATATGTTCTCTTGTTGGTCTTGAACCTCTTCGAGTTCCACTTTCCTCCCACGGATTCCTATGGAAATGAAATCCATCTCAAGGAATGCAGCATCCCTAGAAACAAACAGTTTGTTGTCACATTGGGAATAAAAGTAATATCCTCTTGTATCTTTAGTATATCCAACAAAATAACATTTATCAGATTTAGGACTAAGCTTATTAGAAAACATTCTCTTAACAGAAGCTTCACATCCCCAAATCCTCATAATAGACACTTTGGGATGTTTCCCATTCCATATCGCATATGGTAACTTTTGAACTGATTAAGATGGCACTCAATTTAGTGTAAATGCAGTGGTTTCTAGAGAATACCCCCAGAAGGTAGTCAAAATCTCATCTAAATTGATCATTGATTGCACCGTATCTAGAAATATGTGATTCCTTCTTTCTGACACACCATTATGTTGAGGTGTTCTAGGTGGGGTCCATTAGGATATTATCTCATGGGCTCTAAGAAGGTTCTTAAACTTTGGGTTTTAAGTATTTTCCACCTTGATCATGACGAAGTGCCTTAATACTTATACCAAGTTGGTTATGTACTTCATTAATAAACTCCTTGAACTTTCAAGAGTTTTTAACTTATGTTTCATTAAATAAACATAGCCATACCTACTGAAGTCATCAACAACGGTAATGAAGTACTAATACCCACCTCTAGGTATTATTCTAAAAGGTCCACACACATCAGTATGTATGAGTCCTAATAGATCACTATCCCTCTCATTATTACCATTGAAAGGGGTCTTAGTCATCTTTCCCAACAAACAAGATTCGCATGTCTTCATTCATTCTAGATCAAAAGATTTTAGATAACCATCCTTATGGAGTCTAGATATGTGTTTCTCATTTATTTTCCCTAGACGACAATGTCAAAGGTATGTTTTATTTGATTTGTTGAGTTTTATTCTTTTGGTATTTATGTTATAAACATATGTCTTTAGATCTAACAAATAAAGACCATAAGACATTGGGGCACTTCCATAAAAGATCCCATCTTTTGAAATAGAACATTGACCATTTTTAATATGGAATTCAAATGCATCCTTGTTAATACAAGACACAAAAATGATACTTCTATTTTTATTAGGTACATAATAGTAGTTCTTTAAATATATTACAAGCCATGTGGGCAGAGATATACTATAGGTTCCAACTACACTGGCCACAACTCTTTTGCCATTAGCAACTCGTAGTTCCACCTCGCCTTTTTCCAAAGGCCTACTTCCTTTTAGATCATGCGTATGAGAACAAATGTGAGATCCAAATCCGGTATCTAGTACCCATATTAAGAAGAAGATAGGTTTATCTCAATAACATATATACTTGAAGTGTAGATCACCATCCCCATCTTCTTCTTCTTGAATGCCTTCAAGTACGAAGAATGAGTTCCTCTTGTACTTTTCTTTCTCCTTATCTTGAGTGTTGAAGATTTGGATTTGGGCCAAACTCAGAACTCTTCTCAATCTTACTTTGATCCTTGGACTCAGCTTTGATGATCACCATCATGAACTTGCCCTTCTTCAATTTTGCTTCAGCATGAGTCAACATGGCAAGCACATCTAACATTTCTTCATCCATATTATTCACAGGATAACATGTAACAAAGCGGTTATATGATTCTGGCATTGACTTTAGAATCATATCCATGGTCAACTCTTGGCTCAAGGTGAATCCTAATTCCAATTGAGCATATTCTCTTCTATTGAGGTTCCCTCTATGAACTTAGACTCAAATAACACCTTTAGTATATCGTCCCCTCTTGCATTGAAGGCCATATGTCACTTTATTAAGATGTGTTACCATCTTTAGAACACTCTGGTACTCGCACTACTCATGCAACTCATAGTTCATGAAGCTAAGCATAAGGTACCTTATCTCTAAGGCATTGTTGTCATGCTTCCAATAAGCATCCACTTGGACCCTCGATGAATCAAAAGCATGCATTTCTAGAACTGGTTTATTAAGGACATCGAACTTGCACTCATCATTGAGAATCCTTCTCAAAGTCCAAAACCAATCATCAAAATTTGTCTCGTCAAGTTTGTCCTTCTTCAGGACCAATCAAAATTCGGATTTGTTCATCATTTGATTCTACAAGAGAAATTTTCATTTGTAAAAAAACTTTTGATTTGATTTGAAAATCTGAGGATATTAATTAGGTCATTAATTATTATCACTCCTACTATTTTATTTTAAATGGATAGCCCTCACATATCAATTTAAAATATTGTAGTGTACAATATTCTAATAGGCCAGATCCAAGATAATTCAAATGTGGCCCAATCAACACCGCAAAACATAGTTAGTTACCAAGGTAGGAAACTTTTTCCAATTGCATCATATGTAATTCTAGATAGATGATATGCGTAACTCCTTGCCATACTCGTCTGCATACTTTTGGGCTTAGATGCTATATGAATCACCAGTTTAATCTGGATCCAATAGCCAACACGATAGATATGCACCATACAAGGGCATAATTATGTACCAGCACACTTCTACGAGATAGACAACACACCACACAAAGGTGTAACCTACGCTTGGTCGATCAAGCTTTTCATTTGGGTTGTTGTTGGAAAGCATCTACAACTTAATATAATTTTTATCTGAGGGAGTTTGTACTTATAAATACACATGCTTATCCAATCACCACATATATAGTACATATCATATATATCCCACAATTAAAACATGCAATAAATGAAATCTATGGTTATGGTCAACCTAATGTAATTCCTTGGAGCCACAAGGAATTACCACATCTAGGTCTACATCACATGAAAAAACCTATTGTTGATGAAGATCTATGCTTACAAATCTGGGTTGATCGGTTCAACCCTTGAATCAATCAACTCGCCTCCTAGCCGGTTGTTAGGTTGTCTCACCAGTTGTGCGATTCTAGGTCCACCAGTTGGCCGATTCAACTCATCCTTCTGGTCCTCCTTGGTCCTCTAGCCGGCTGGCTCACCAGAACGTCCTTCTTTTTCATCAAAGGAGGAAAGTAAACTATTCTACTTTTACATGATTATAAAGAAACCTCGAGTTACATTTGAGGGGAGCAAGGGTAGGAAAGAATTAACTTCACATTGGGAAGATAAGCTAGAGGCTCAGTGTGCAGACTGAAATAAAAGGATTAACCAACCATAAAACCATACATGGATAATATGGGTTATTGGACATAACCATGCTATAATGAAAGACAAGACTAAAATCCGATCATTGATTATCCCATAATATAGTAAATTGATGTTGGCTCTGATACTACTATTGGGAAACATGGCTACAGAGTAGGCAGTGGAAACAAAAAAATTATCTACCATATTACCATAAACTAAAAGATCGCTTCAATGACAATAAGATGACAAGGATAGTTTTGATGATATACCTGGTCCTATAGTAAGTCTAGAAACATCTCTTTGTCATTGTAGATACACAAATATTAACTAGTTTCTCTTTAATAGTGTTCGTGCAGCTCATGGTCTTCACCACAGAAAGCAGATATGAACAATGTCTACAGTGGCTCCTGTGGTCTAACCACTGATTACAAGTTGATGTTTCCCTCCTAGAAACAACTAAAGGACTCCTACCTCTAGAGAAGTCTACACAAATTGCCTAGAAATCCTTTCTTCCTTCTAGAACGGATAGGAAGGAATTTTTCCTCCTGTTGGGATACTAGTCACCAACTTGCTCTCCCACAACAATGATCCTCAGTTGTTCTCTCCCATAGCTATTCCTTCCTCATCGGGTAGGACTTTCTTGGCTTACTTGGTTACTACAACCAGAGAGGATAACAATCGTCAGAGAAACTAATTCCCAGTTGTTTGTGTTGTGTTATGGGAAGACCCCAGTACCCATCTATTTATAGGAGGGGTTTGGATTAGGGTTTGCAGTCAATGTAGGAGCGGAAGGGACCAACAGATCTCAAATTTTTGCAATGTACGAACACCCAAACGACTGTCCAGAAAACCATACAGTCGTTTGGCATGTGAGACAATCATTTTGTAGTTTCCCAATCGCATACAAAATTGGAAGTTTGTTTCCCAATAGTGTTAAACATTAATTCCTTGCACCACAAGTATTATGCTATTCAAACGATCAAATTTGGGAAAGTATCTAAAAACTTCCCCCGGCCTAACTAAGTATTCTCAACCATGTGAGATGGTCATCTCACTCACCCAGACAGTCATCTGGTGAGCCGAGTTGAGCTAGTCGGTTCAACAGAATGAACTGGTCGATTCACACCTTAGTTTGAGTAGAACTGGTGAGCCGAGTCGAGCCAGTCAGTTCGAATCAGTCTGGTACTCCAAACGCCCATCTCAACCCTTGAGACGACTGTTTGGCACTCTAGATGGACGTCTCCCTCAGTGAGTCAATTGTCTGGTAGTGTAGCCAGCCGATTTGTTACCTGAATTGAATACATAAACACTTTTCAATCATCATTCCAGACTAAACTCCTCTTCTAGGTTGAGAGCTATGTGTGTGACCCTATAGGTCCCATATCACGTTGTTAGTCAATGTTCATAACTACTTATGACATCAAAAGAAAAGAGTGGTGCCTAGTCGCTCATTAGTGCTACCCAAGTGAATGGAAAGTTGGGGAACAACTTCAACCTACAATCTGTGTATGGTGTTATAGTGTTTATATAATTTCTTTGCCTCTGATATCTAGATTGAACTCAAGGCATGGAGTAGTCACCCTCTTTAACATTCAATCTTGATTTTTGAATCAGACCAGACTATCTGAGATATATGTAACCTCAATATCACATACTGACTCATATGTGCATGGAAATTCATTTCCTAGTGTCGTTAATCAAGAGGCCAAAGATATCATACTCCCTTAGGAGGGACAAATCCCATCTCGATCACTAACAATCAGTCCCCATGTGTTACAGTCACCCAATCATCATTGCTATAACAACCCATGTTTCATGACTACATTTAATGATGTTAAAGCATATCGAACAACATGTGATGAGTGTAGTGATTTTAGGTCTAAGAACCACAAATACCACCACCACTATGAGAGTTGACTATGACTACCATGGTAATGGTTTCCATGTTTTAGTCTCACTGTGGGTCTGTTCGATACACTGTTCTCTGACATGTATCTGTGTGATTGGTTATGATATAGCTATGACATGACTAATGAGATTTTGTCATCAAACGACTCACACTCTGATCTTGTGTGTCATTGTTGTCTATCTACCTTTCACAATAACAACTGATCAGGAACATAATGAGAATATATATGTGTTCTTAACATTCTTATGATCTCATTTGTCTAAGTCACATACTTGAAGACATACATCATTGAGTAATATAATTCTCTAGACATTTATAATGTTACATCATTATCTCATAAAATAATTAAATAGAAAAAAATTAGAAGCTTGCCTTTATTTATTAATCAAATCAATTACAAGTTATTCCATAACAATCATCAAATGATTATCTCTCTGGGCATACATACCAACATATACACCACACACCCTGAAGAACCTCATATTTTTCTATTCAATGAGTGAAGGGGCTTATCCATGTTATTTTGTTTCTCCACTTCAAAATAGATTCTTCATTACTATTTTTTTAGTTACATGAGAAAATGTAGGTGGTATATTCCAACCTTCAAATACATAGAAATGTCCTTACTATCTACCAGTGACCTAAATTTTTCATCCCATCATTTAGACAAGGAATTATAAATGGAGTCTTATATGAAGAAAAAGAAGCCTTCACAACAAGTATAACTATTGAAACCTTTAAATGATGAAGGTTTTCTACATTAATTATGAGGGAATGAATTATTATAAATGGATACCTGTTTTGGCTGTGAGTAAGAGCAGGGATGTCAAAGAAAGAAATGAGGCTTGATTGGCGATGAATGAAGAGGAAGCAACAGTTTGAGGAGACATTGACTCAAGGAGACATGGCTAGAATGCTTGAAAGGCGATCAAATACTACTTGATGAGGGGGTGGGGGAAATCGAGGGATGCCACCATCTCTCTTCATGCATCGACACTAGTTGGGAGAAGATCCCTAATGACATGGACACCTTTGTGCACCGACACTACCGGGAGAAGATCACAATTGATGGTAGGGTCCCCTTTACACCCAACAATCCTTGATGTGGGTGTTGGTTTGGGTTCAGGAAACACAACCTTGACTATAAATTCTAGGATGTGAGACGAAGGGCTTGGGGGGGCACACCTTGTGGGAGGGCAAGTCACCAGTTGATTCTAATCGATCCTTGGAGGCCGCGAGTTTGCTGGAATAGGGGTGCATGCGGTGGGGGGAATGTTAGCACCCAAATGTTATAGGTGTGTGAGAGAACTTGTAGGCTGCTATAGTTTGTGTGCTATGTTATGTAATATCTTATAATTTTCTAAATTTTCTTATTTAAATTTAAAAGATGGACAAATATAGCTAGGTATAGATATATAAATTGGTTGTATTTTTTACAATTTTAATTTTTGTTATTTAAACCATCTTTAACTACTATACAATATTTGTAATTAACATAAATGTAGTTAAAATAGCATTTTTTTTGTAGTGCAAGAAAGGGGTCGTCACATAGAGGAGACACAATGCTATCAGAGAGCACTCTCACCGTTAGCCAACACCCGACCATCGGTTTGTGAAGGTTAGGCAATGAAAGTGTGAAGATCTGCCATTATTGCCTGTCGCTAAGTTACCTCAATTACTCCTTCAACCGAAGGAGAATGACGAGCTCCCCTCCACACTACACACACCATATTTAGATCGGAGGAGCTTTCCATCAACCTTGACCATCTGTGGTCACTATTGGTGTATCCACTTTCTTCTTCTCTGAATACATCCACCTCCCTTCATCTCTTTCATTCCATTCCATCGTCCACCTCCATGTCTCATTATACTTGTATATCGATAATGGTACTCAACAATATGAGTGGTTAAAAATATATCTTGGGCTGGGAATAGCCACTAAGGATCTCTCAACATGTAAATACTTGTCTATTGAATATATGCTCTTAGCAATGTTTATCTCCCTTCTCTTGGTCTTAATTCTTCACTCGCATTCTTAGATACCATCTTGTATTGTTTGATCATTAGTACCACAAAAGAGTAGTATTAACCTATATCTAAGTGTTATGGAGTTTCATGAATGTATGAGAATGTTGTAATGCTTAAACTAATGATCATATGGTTTTATTGTGATTGTTTATTTGCCATCTCGAGAGAGAGAAAACCTTATTATCTAAATATATACTAAGCTCGAGAGAGGAGGGTATAGACACTTACAATGATTACTCATAAACTTGCTAAGGGTATACAATGGGTGTGAGTATTTCATGTTGGTGAGAGGCCTTAGATGGTGAAACATAATCCAAGTTTCTCATACATACTTGATATCTTACTCTTTGATCTTTATTAATTCTTTTATTTGAACTCTTTCTTTTGTTTTCCTTATTTACTTTCTTACTTGTTGGGGTACCATCATTCCGCAAGGAACACAAAACTTTAACACATTCTTTGGTTGGTGTAACTTAGCTGATGGTCTCCATTCTTAATACATACCACCTTGTACATGTGGACCGACCCTGATTTACTACATCGTGTTGGCTCCAAGTATAATCAACTAAACCCTTGTTTTTATTATGACCAACCATTCTACTTATTTGATACTAATTATTCTACTTTAGTGATTTTAGATTAGGTATAGACACGCTCCAAATGCCCACACTTGCGCATCCTAACTTGGAGAAAAATAATCCAAAATCAATGCAAGTGCAATTTTATGGAATATGCTATATATCCCTTAGAATCATGTTGTAAATCACTTGTAATCAGTTTATGACTTGTTAATAAGCTTATAAAAATTAGGAGAACTTAATTCTAATATTTAATCACTTTTATGACATTTTCAAAAATTTATTACAAGGACTTTTGTCATTCGAGTTTGATCCTTGATAAACTCGACCGACATCCGTGATGGATTTTGGGATATTCGAGGGTCAACTGATTTCCCCCAGGACAAACTTGACCAACATCCATGCACACAACAAACACATTTAATGTGTCAGGTGAGCTTCATCTAGAATAAACTCGACCAACAATTCAAATTTACTTTTTTGCATAGTGCCATCGGTCGAGTTTCTCAAAAGAGATCTTGACCGACTGCATAGTACGCAATGAGAAGAAAAAGTGTTTCTTGGAGTGTTGTAAAACTCCAAAAAAAATTGTTGCAACACCCTAAATGACTAGAGTTCGTGTCTAAGTGCTTCTACTATCTACTATGCATCCCCAATTATAAATACGACCCCTTGGATTTGATCCAATTGTTAGCCAAGAACTATGAAACTCCTTACATTATAGTTGAGTGCCTCTAAGAGCCTCCCTTCTACTCTCAATCTTAATCACTTTCTAGATCCGTAAGAGTGAGTAGGAGATCTATTAGAGAGCTAATACTATATGTACATCTTGTGAGGCTCTCACTTCGTCCACCTCCCAATCTCTCTTTCTACCATGAAGACGAAGGTTCTCTCTCTTAGCTAAGAGATGTGAAGAAGAAGAAGGGAAGGAGTCCCTTGGGGAAAGCTTCTCCTTGGAGAAGGTGAAGTCAATTGTAGAAGATCCAAGAACAGTGGGTATTTCTTCAAGATGGATGACTCGTTGCAAGAGTGGGTGAGTCCTTGGTGAAGGAGGAAGACTCATTGCAAAAGTCGGTAAGCCCTTGGTGAGGTTGAAGATTATTGGTCTTGGATTTCTAAGTCCTCTATACGGTTATTGGCTCCCTTGTCCTTAAAGGGAAGGTTCAGTATCCTTGTACTAGAAAAGGAAAGTCATATGTTGTAACCTTTATAATGGAATATAAGGTGTGAGACATGGTTGAAAAAACTTAAAGGTCGACCTCTCTAGGTAGTGGATGTACACTCTCCTAGTTTGAATTTTAGAACCACTATACATAGCCTGTTCTTGATCTTATTCAATCTCTCTCATCATTGGTATGTATGTTTAGTTGCACTCAAAGTTAATATTTGCAATATTACTTAGAAATATCTTGAAGGTATAACGAATTTTTTTAAAGTTCTTTCAGCTCAATTCACCCCCCTCTATATCCCATCATCCAATCCAAGAAGTGGTATCAAAGTGGGTCTTCCCCAAGAAATACTTCTACAAGTAGGAGAAGATGGGTGCTTATCAAGGCGGGAGATACCTCGTCAACATCCCAATCTTTGATGGGAGTGACTTCCTCTATTGGAAGAGAAGGCTACAATTCTTCATCCTAGGATCAAGTCTTGATATATATAGAATGGTGGACCTTACATACAAGATACCAGAGATAAAAAATGGAAGAATGGGATAAAGCTACTTTGACGAAAGAAACCTTGAATACCAGAGCCATCAACATTCTCTATCCCTCTATTTCCCCCTCCAAGGTTGTTCTTCATTTGAAATGGCCTATGAGATATGTAGAAAGCTATGTGTCAGTTAATAGGGGACAATGCAAGCGAAGGAAAGTAAAGTCTATATGCTCAAAGGGCTTCTTGAAAACTTCAAGATGGGAAGGGAGGAAAGGGTGGTGTATATGTACTCAACGCTCAACATCATTGTAAATGGTCTTGCATCCTAGGTCATCCTATGGATATAAGAGGGATCAACTCAAATATCCTTAGAACTCCCCCAAGAGTGGCAACTCAAGGTGAATTCCATTGAAGAAAGAAAGAGCCTTGGTGAAATTCCCAATGAAGAGCTCATAGGAAATCTACAAGCCCATTAAGTTAAACTTGAAAAGCAAGACAAAGAATAAAGAGAAGAAGATAAAGATTTCAAGAGAAAGAATAAGTTTGAAATCAAGGCCCAAAATTGAAGCTTTTATTATTCAAGCTTCTCCATCCTCTCAACTTGTAGAAGATGTCATGTGATCTAAGGGTATATTCTACAAAGGAAATTCCTACTCCTTCACCTGGTGCTTTAAATGTGGAAAGAGCATCACTTCAAGGAAGATTGCCCACAAGGCAAGAAGACCCATCATCACAAGAGAAGTGAAGAGAAGCACAACAAGAAGAAATGGCACAAAATCTCTAGTGACTCCTCCAATTCAAGCTCAAGTGAAGAATCTAGTAGAGGATCTAGCTCAAGCTCTAGTGAAGATGGAGAATGTCATTTTGCTCTCATGGCAAGTGCAAATGAAAACTCTAATGAAGTAAATCTAAACTCTTTATATAAAGAATCTTTAATTATCATTATTCATGCTACGTACTCGTGCCTTTCTTAAGTCTACTAAGCATAAGAAGAAAAAGCATGGTAGAATTGTTGATAACTTGCATGATGAGAAAGATGATATTGAACATGTTAATATGTGCTAGCAAGATGATGTTGACAATCTACAAGACATTTATCTAGAAGTTGAATTGAAATTCAATAGTGTTGAGGTAGAAAATAGTTTTTATCTTAGCCAAGCATACTCTATTGAACTTGAAAGTGCTATCTTGCTTGATAAGATTAGATTTCTGGAAGCTCAAGATCTTATTCTTATTTCTAAGGAAACTAAAATTGTGAATTATCCATGCTATTGATGTTCTTAAAACTAAAAATGAATACAAAGATTTTGTTTTGCAATGAATAGAATCTAAAAATAGTGTCTATCTTTGTAAGATTGCTTTCTTGAAAAATAAAATGCTTCCTTGCTTGCTAAAATAAATGTTCTTGAATCTTGTTCTTGTTCTTCTAGTGGAGATAATAGTGTTGTTTCTCTTCATAAGAAGAAAGATTCTTATATGGCCAAGTTTCTTTGCATAGGAATTGAACTTTTGCATGATATAGATGATATTAATCCATTTGTCTTCTATTGTTACTTCTCTTATGCATGAGAATCACTATTTGAGGTCCTTTATGTAAAGATTCGATGATGATAAAAAGAATCTTAATCAAATCCTAGACCATACTACCGAACGATTGGTTAGAGATGGTATTGACCTGATGGTAGCTAAAGGAACAACAAATACAAAGTACCTTAAATTTTTTATCAAGAATCCTCTTGTTCTAAGGCTATGGGAACATGCCGTCATTGCAGTGATGTTGGTCATTATTCTACATATTGCCCCTTTCGGAAAGTACCCAAGAGTAATAGCACTTGAGCTGATAAGCTAACCCCTCCGCACCCAAAAATATGATTGGCGACCATTTCATCTTTCTTCTTATAGGTCACTTGCTAAAAAATTGACTTGATCTATTGATTTGCAAATTGGTTTCTTAATGCATATAAAAGAATAAAGGTTAGATGTGTATGGGGTGGAAATAAGTGGAAAAGAAATGGTAAGAATAGAGGTAAATTTATTCTTGCACATATCCAATCATAGCTTGTTTTTGTCAAGTTAGTATGCATCATACATATGGTTTATGAGTCAAATTGGTATAATTTGATTCTTGTCACATTCTTTATCATAAAATATCCTTGATGCTATCAAAAATCATTACTAACTTGGTTACACACGTTTGGGTATCATTTATATTTTCATCATGTCTCTAGATACATTTTTTGAAATATGTGAGCTTTTTGACAAAAGATGTTTTTGTTGGAGTTTAACCTGAGGAAACATGGACAACAAGAACCAATTAGATTTGCCAACATATGTTGTCAACTAAGAAGTTCAATCCAAAAACTCGACTGACAATACTGTGTACTTAAATATATAGATTGACTTTTGAATGAGAATTTCCCACTCAAAAAGACTTTCTCATCCAATGGCCTTATTATATGGAAACCCCTTTGGTTCCTTTATACGATATTATTTTTTCCATGTTTTAAAATTGCCTATCCTACATACATCTCTATCTCTATAATTGATGTATCTTGGGTATCTCTATATCATGTAATTACTTGTCTTGGGTTGTTATGCTTTGTTTGATGATGTTCTCTTTGAATCTCTTGTTTATGATCTTAATTGCTTTCGTTATGATCTAACTTACTACATCTATCTAGTAGTATATCTTGTGATGCAACTTGAGTTTCTTAGAGGTAATCATCTTTTGGTAATTATGCATATTTTATAGTGAGTTATATCCTTTAATGCTTCTGAAACTACATATATCATTGTTTGGATATATCTCTATAACTATTTATAGCTTGTTCATTAACTTGTGCCTCTTTTACTATGATCTAGATCCTACTAGTAGTCCTAACTTGTGATATGATCTACTAGAAATTCATATACATGTAGTTCTAGCATTGTTCGTCAATTGCTCTCCATCTATATGCTATGATCATATCTCATTTCATACATACTCAAGCTTGTTCATTGATATTCTTATCTACTATCTTGAGTTACTTGTTTGCATACCCTGGCCTTGATGTTTGCTAGAATTGCATCCAGGGTTTTGTAATGCATGTATTTATTTGCTTTATATACATTGCCTTGATAAGCCCCTAGTTTCTGCTCTTCTACTCTCCCTTCTAATATTTGGTATCTCTTTTTCTAGCAAGTTGTGTTTTTAGCTCTTCAAACCCACAGTTTTTGAAATGACAAAGGGGGAGAAGGCATGTCTTACATTACATTAAGGCATGTATCACATGAAGGGGGAGAAGACTTGTCTTATATTAAGTGGAGAATACATATATATAGAAAATATATGAGTAGAAGAAATAATTTCTATAAATGTTATGAAAGCTAACCATGCAGGACAAATAACATAAATTGAGGGGGAGTAGGAAAACTCCATTAGCATCATTTGAATTAGAGCATATGAACACAATTCTATTGAAACCCCTAGGTTTCTCTGAAGCTATGATTTTATTAAATTCTTTCAATACCTTATGGAATGGTTTGTCATCTTCAAAGAGGGGAGAATGTTAACTCTAAATATAATCAACTAAACCCTTTTTTGATGATTAGTAACCATTCAAATTAGTTTCTCTATTGCTTCTACTTGAGTGATTTCACATTAGGTATACTCACACTCCAAATGCTCAAACTTGCCCATCCTAACTTAGAGAAAAACAAATCAAAATCAATACAAGTGCACTTGTGTCAAATATGATCTATATCCCTTAGAATCATGTTGTAAATCACTTGTAATGATTGTATGACTTGTAATTAAGCTTAGAAAATTAGGAGCACTTAATTCAAATATTTAAGAACTTTTATGACATTTTCCAAAATTTATTACTGGGACTTTTGTCAGCCAAATTTTATCCTTAATAAACTCAACCGTCACCCTTGATGGATTTTGGGATATTCCAGGTTCAGCTGAGTTTTTCCAGGACAAACTTGACCAACATCCATGCACACACAAAATAAATTTAAGGTGTTGGCCAAGTTTCATCTAGGATAAACTCGACCAACAATTCAAATTTGCATTGTCGCATAGTGCCATCGGTCGAGTTTCTCAAAAGTAAACTTGGCCGACCACACTATATGGATTGAGTAGAAAAAGTGTTTCTAGCCGTTGGAGTGTTGCAAAACTCAAAAGAATATCTGTTGCAACACCCCAAATGACTAGAATTCATTCTCAAGTTCTTCTACTGGGTAGTAGGCATCCCCAACTATAAATAGGACCCCTTGGGCTTCATCCCATGATTATCCAAGCACTCTGAAGCTCCCTACATTATAGTTAAGTGCCTCCAAGAGCCTCCTTATACACTCAAGCTTAATCATTTTTTACATCCATTAGAATGAGTAGGAAATTTGTAAGAGAGCTAGTCCTACATGTATATCTTGTGAGGCTCTCACTTCCTTCACCTCCCAGTCTCTCTTTCTACCTTGAAGATGAAGTTTGTCTCTATTAGCTAAGAGAGGTGAAGAAGAAGAAGGGAAGGAGTCCCTTGGTGAAAGCTTCTCCTTGATGAAGGTGAAGGTGAAGTTGAAGGTGAAAGGTCCAACAAGAATGGGTAATTCCTTCAATGTGGAAGACTTGCTGCAAGAGTGGGTAATTCCTTCAATGTGGAAGACTTATTGTAAGAGTGGGTAAGTCCTTGGTGACGGTAGAAGACTCACTAAAAAAGTTGGTTGGTGCTTTGTGAGGTTTAATACTATTGGTCTTGGTTAGGTAAGTCCTTTGTAAGGTTATTGACTCCCTTGTCCTCAAAGGGAAGGTTGGGTACCCTTGTCCCATAACAGGTAGGTCATATGTTGTAACTCTTATAATGGAATATAAGGAGTGATACACAGTTAAAAAAGACTAGAGGTTGACCTCTCTAGGTAGTAGATGTACACTCTCCTAGATAGGAGTTTGGAACCATTATACATAGATTGTTCTTGATCTTATTCAATCTCTCTCATCTATTTTAGCTCTATTCACCCCACATCAAGAGCCCATCATCTGATACAACACATCAGACCCTGTATTATAGTTGTGGGAGCTTAAGTGTCTGGATATAAAATTAATAGTCTCATTTCTCTAGATCTTATCCTTTTGATCATGTAATTTAGGCTGGTCAACTTTTTGGCACCATTGTGACGGACTAGGCAACAAGTACTATTAAGAACCTAAGTGTAATTAGCATACACTCATGCCTCAAGTCTAGCAATAGATTTTTAAAAAATTTAAGTCTGATAACTCTAACTATCTTACATACTACATATCACACGTCTAGTATCTACCTCGACTGTGTGAACTACTTCATGATCTTTAAATGAACTAGATCATTACCACTACCAACTACAAAAATCATGGCTCCTCTTCAGGAAATCCACCACAATGCAATGATGGAGGACCTTCACAACGATCATGATTCTGATGATAAGATAGAACATCACAAAAAAGAAGAAGAAGATCGTGAATAAGAGCATGATGAGGAAGAGAGTCACGATGAAGAATGTGAGGAAGAGTGTGAAGAAGAGTGTTGTAGCAAAGAATGTTAAGATAGAAATATAGGAAATTGGACAAACAAAAATAATAAAGATGATGAGGATGACAGGGACCCTTCCCTTTATGAGTTGGTTTCTATCGAAACCAATGAATCCAGATGCCCAGTCATCATTCCAAGGTTTAATGTTCCAAAATTTGAAATTAAGCCATAAATCATCTCCATGGTCCAGAACAAGACCTTTGGGGGAAATTCTCAAGACGAGAACCCATATCATCACTTGGATGCCTTTACGAATATCAAAAACATCATCAAGGTGAATAGGGTGCCATAGGAGGTATTCTACTGCAAGGGATTCAACTTTTCTCTAAGGGATGAAGCTCTATCACGGTACCTTTCTCTACCTGAAAAAACCATTAATAGATGGGCACCTTTATCCGATGATTTTGTCACAAAGTTTTGTCTAATACAGAAGACTCACAAGGGTCATAATTGCCAGTTTTGTATAGAAACCCAATGAGAACTTATATGAAGCCTGGGAAATATTCTAGGAGTATAAGAGGGGTTTCCCTCACCACAACTCTAACAAAGGGTTTGTAGTTACTACCTTCTACAACGGGCTTACCTTATCTAAAATGACCTCACTAACTGATGTTGTAGAAATGATTTACTAGGTAAGAACCCAAAGAAGACAATGAAGATCATGGACAATATGGCTGCCTTACAAGTCGATTTGGATTATTATAGAGGAGTGGAAAAGAAGGTATCATATGAAGGTACTACTACCAAGTGTAAGGCTGTAGATACCATAACTGCCTAGATTCATAAGATTACTTCAAATATGAAACAATTGAAGGATTATGAAAGCATGGGAAAGAACAAAGCAAAAAAGGTCATGAAGTGTGTTAATTGTGGGGAAGGGGGGCATGGAATAGAAAATTGCATCTCGGCAAAGAGAGAATAGTAAAGAAGAAGGAACTAAGGATGTCTCTTATGCTAATTTCAAGAGGCCAGATCATCCCGACATCTCTAACAGAAACAAAGATGTCACTAACAATGCCCATTAGCTAAACAACCCATCTAAAAGACTGCAAGGCTTCAGTAAAGGTGGAGGACCATCTATGTTCATTCCTAACATGACTTACCAACAAAATAGGAGCAACTACCAAGGCCCTGGCCAAAACCAAAACATAAACTTGAGTGGGATGAATCAGGATCAAGGTCAGAATGGAAATACCAATCAACAAGATCTAGTTTCTAAACTTTTCAAATTTGCAAAAAGACAAGCATTTGTGAATAAACAACTAACACAAAGTGACATAACCGACACATGTGTATCAAACACAATGCAAACCTAGTTGGAGGGCATAACAAATCAAATGGATGACATGCAAACCCATGCCAAGTAAATTGATTAACTTGGAAGGATACCTTTGAATACTAAAAGTGTTAAAATGATGACTCTCTACTTAGGAAAGTCCTAGAAAAACCAACAAGCAATACCATCTAGAAGAAGGCCTCTATTACTAAATCCCAACCTAAAAATGTCATAATATAAGAAGAACTTGAGGTAGAAGTTTCTACCAAGAAGGATAAGGAAAAGGATAAGGGTAAGGGAAGGAAGAACATAAAAGGGAGGAAATTTCAAACCCATTGAAGAATTTTTCACAAATAGGGATCCTTATGCACCAAGGGTTCCTTTACCATATAAGCTAATCAAGGATCACCTGAAAAGGAGATACAAAAAATTTATGGAAGTTGTAAAGAAAATATAGATGGTTAATTAATTCATGGATGCCATTAAGGAAATGTTAACATATGTGAAAGTCTTCAAAGATTTGATTACAAGAAGAAGGAGAGGAGACCATGTTGAAATTGTTTGACTAATGAAAATGTCAAGTGTTGTTGTTCAAGCAAAGATGTCCATCAAGCAGAAGGATCCTCGAGTGTTCACTATCCCTTTCAACATGGGAGATAATGAAGTAAGACAAGGTCTAGCAGATCTTGAGGAAAGTATTAGCATTATGCCTCTCACTCTAGTTCAGAGGCTAGGACTTATTGGCATGGTAAAAATAGGAATGCAAATTGAATTAGAAGATCATTATTTTATAAGACCGGTAGGGAATTTAGAAGACGCCCCTATCCAAGTAGGACAGATTTTCATACCATGTGATCTAGTCGTGATTGACATAGTGGAAGACCTTTCATGCCCAATGATATTAAGAAGACCATTCCTCTCCATTGGGAGGGCTTTGATACATTTTGTTGATGGGATCACCAATATCAGAGTAGGGAATGATCATATTGATTTTCATGTTCAAGATTCCATGAGCGGACTATCTCACTTTGAGTTAGTCTATTTCATGGATGGATACAACCAATTATGTTAGGAATTCTTAGAGGAAAATGCTATAGTTGACCCTCTCATGAGGGATTTGAATAATCCTGACCTAGATATTAATGATCCAGAGGTAGTAGAGATTCTAGATTATCTAAATCAACCTGAGGAGGGCTACAATGATGAAGAAGATGTAGATTTTGAGACCATGAAATATGCCTCTCTAGAGAAAACTCTAGAAGAGAAGGAAGCCCCAAAACCTAAACCAGAGCTGAAGCAGCTCCCTAAAGGATTAAAATATGAATTTATTGACAACAAAGAGAGGAATCCAGTTATCAAAAATTCTACCTTGATAGAGAACAACAAGAAAAGTTGTTGAATGAGCTTAAGATGAGAAGGAAAGTAATAGGATACACTATTGAAGACATAAAAGGGCTAAGCCCAGTCGTTTACATACATAGAATAAATCATGAAGAAAATGCCAAACCTCTAGCCCAACCTCAAAGATAGTTGAATCAAAACCTGAGAGAGGTAGTAAAGAAAGAGGTGATAAAACTTCAAGATGTGGGTGTAATATACCCAATAAGAGACAACAATTAGGTGATACCAATGCACGCAGTCCCTAAGAAGGGTGTCATATCTGTAGTAAAGGGAGAAAAGGGCAATGAAGTGGCAACATGAACAATAACTAGGTGGCACACGTGCATCAACCATAGAAATCTCAATGTCTCCATTAAGAAAGATATCTTTCCATTACCACTCATAGATCATGTCTTGGAATGATTATCTCATCATTCAAACTTCTGGTTATTTGGTGCATACTCAGGATTTATTAAGTCCCCATACATATAGATGATAAAGAGAAAACTACCTTCACCTATATCCATGGGATATATGCTTTTCGAAGGATGCCATTCAAACTATGCAATGCACCTGCAACATTTCAAAGGTGTATGATTGTGGTTCTTGCAGACTTTTTGAAAAACATCATAGAGGTGTTCATGGATGATTAAATCATATATGGTGTTGAATCCCATAGTTGTTTAAAGAACCAATCTCAAGTTTTGAAAATATGAGATGACAAACATTTATTTCTAAATTTGGAGAAATGCCATTTTATGGTCCAGGAAGTTATAGTGCTTGGGCACAAAATCTTTGAGAAGGGAATTGAGATAGATTTGAGCAATGTGCAATCCATATCAAAACTATCACCTCCTACATTTGTGATAGGGTTGAGAAGTTTTATAGGCCATGTAGGCTATTATAAGTGGTTCATTAAAGACTTTTCTAAGATCTCTAAACCAATGTCTAATCTCTTATTCAAAGACATAGTGTTTGATTTCACATATGAATGCCTGAAGGATTTCAAAACCCTAAAAAATGCTTTGACTACAACCCAGATCCTCTAGGCTCCAGATTGGTAGCTTCCTTTTGAGATAATATGTGACGTAAACAACTATGCCATAGGACATGTGCTTGAACTAAAGAAAGACAAGAAGCACCATGTGATTTATTATGCAATAAAAAACCTAGATGAATCTCAAGTTATTTACACAACCACTAAAAAATAAATGCTCATAATAGTATTTGCCATTGACAAGTTCAGGTCCTACCTGATCGGCTCAAAAGTGAAAATTACACGGATCAAAGAGCCATCAAGTATCTCATGGGGAAGAAATACACCAAGCCCAGGCTCCTATAACAGACACTCCTATTAGAGGGATTTGATCACAAGATTATTGACAAAAAGGGGACAAACAATGTAGATTCTAACCATTTGTCTTGAATTGTCATAGCCGATATAGACCCACTACCAATAAACGACAACTATCAGTATGAAGCTTTAATGATGGCAAAGGCCATCGAGCTC
Source organism: Alisma plantago-aquatica (assembly GCA_963693085.1). Taxonomy (NCBI): domain Eukaryota; kingdom Viridiplantae; phylum Streptophyta; class Magnoliopsida; order Alismatales; family Alismataceae; genus Alisma; species Alisma plantago-aquatica. The sequence continues at coordinate 800,348,791 of OY856412.1, forward strand.
AAGGTACCATGGTATGCTAATATTTACAATTACTTATCATGTTGAAAACTACCTCATGGACTCACCTACAATTGATATAAGAAACTCTTTTATGATTTGAAAAATTATTACTGGGATGATCCTCTTTGCTTTAAGAGATGCACTAATAATTTGTATCACCAATGTATCCCAGAAGAAGAGGAAACTTAGATCCTCTATGAATGTCACTCCTCAACTTACGGTGGTCATTTAGGTGGACAAAAGATAAGCGCCAAATACTACATTCCAGTTTTTACAGGCCAACTATGTTTAAGGATGCACATGCATATGTCAAGACCTATAAAGAGTGTTAGCACACTAGAAATATTTCTGGAAGGAATGAGATGCCCATGTTTGAATGGATCGAGTTGATATGATTGATTTTTGGAGAATTGATTATATGGTACCTTTCCAATCCTATAAAGGAAATCAATACATTTTTGTCATTGTAGGGTATGGTCAAAGTGGGTAGAAGCAATAGATAACCCATCTTATATGAGAAACCTATGACTAGACTATTTGAGAAGATGATCTTCCCCATATTTGGGATCTAAGTAATGGGGGACCATCAGTAACGGGGGATCCCCCTTTACTGAAAGACAATTTGTGACATTGCTAAAAAGTATGGAGTAAGGCACAAGCTTGTGACTCCTTATCACCCACAGACTTCCAACCAGGTGGAGGTTTCCAATCATCAAGTAAAGAAATTTTTTGAAAAGTTAGTTTCAAGGACCAGAACAGATTGGTCAATGAAGCTAGATGATGTCTTGTGAGCATACCGCACTACTTTCAAGACACCTATAGGGACCACTCCCTTCAAGTTGATATATGGTAAAGCCTGCCATTTACCAGTAGAATTACAACACAAGGCCTTTTGGGTAATAAAGTTTTTGAGTATGGACCCAAAGTGGGCCAGCAAGAAGAGGCTTTTACATTTGTAAGAACTAGAGGAGCTTAGGCTTCATGGCTATGAAAATGCAAGGATTTATAAGCAAAGGACCAAGGTGTGGCATGATGTCTACTTAAAGAGAAAGGATGTGTCTGAGGGAAACAAGGTTCTTCTATTCAACTTAAGAAGTCAATTTTTTCCTCAAAAATTAAAGTCAAGCTGATTAGGAACATTTATTGTGACAAAAATATACCCATCAAGAATGAAGGATATATCCAGTTAAAAGATAGGGACCTTCCCTATGAATGGACATAGGGTGAAATGATATTATCAAGATGAAGATTTTACTAAAAGAGAAGAAGTCTAATTACATGAACCACCATATGTACCAATGAAAGAAGGATGAGGAAGTTACCCAAATAAAGACAAGCTAAAGACTATAAATTAGCGCTTCTTGGGAGGTAACCCAAGGATTTTCTTAATTTGGTCCCTTAAATGTTAGTTAGTTTTACTTATCTGTCTTAGGTTTTGTTTAGTTGATATTTGATCTCTTTTATTTCCTAGTTTCTATTGTACATAGAATTGAGTCAGTAAGAATTTAAGATCTTTTCTTATAATCAAGGGATGATTAGTTCATGAGGAGAGCATTGAGTTTAATCTTAAGTCAAGAGTTTAGTTCTCAAGGTTCCTTGAAACCATCAAAAGATGCACTCCCTAGTTTGTCCATTGGTTGAACCTATCTACCTAACCATTGGGTCTCAGAATTTAGTTTCACCATTGGAAGATGGCCATGTAGTTGAGCATGAAAAGGTAAGAAGATTGATTGAACCATCAGTTTTCGTATCCATTGCCTAGACATCGAGTTTCAGAGGCTATTGATACCATTGGAAGGTTAAGGCTACCCAGTAAAACCATCGAATTTTCCAAGTCACTTTCAAGTAAAGCCATCAGGTCTTCGTCAGCGGAGCCATCAGTTGACAAACCTAGTCAAATGATGGGATGATTTAATCTACTGAACCCTCAGAAGGATCATACATCAAACCATTTCATGACCAAGGCCAGTTGTTCCATCATATCTTTAAGATGTCCAAATCATCAGAAGGCATAATGCCAGATCCGATGGTTAGACGGGGGCCCACTGCCACTCAAGACAGAGGCTATAAAAGAGAAAAGGGGCCCTTACCCTATCACTTTTTACCAACTGTGTGAGAGTAAAGGTGAGAGTATCTTGATTAACCCTAGCCACCTACTTCCATCGGTGATTAACCTAACCTGGGCTACGACAATTAAGTTAACCTCTATGAGAAGTCACACACCACCTTCAACCTTTGACCATCAAAAGTGGGGAGAGTCAACGAGGACCTATTCTACTTTGGAAAAGCTCGTAAACCCTAAGAAGAAGCACATTGTGGAAACATCGGAGTCCAACCATAATGACCATGGGATCCAGATGTCCAGTCAATGAAGTAATAGTACCACAACAGCTGACGACTATAACTATCAATAATATTTCTCTTCTTGTTCATTTTCTTTGCCAATCGACTGCCTCCACTTCCGTCTAGTTGATACCTCTACTAAGACTAAGTTACACTATCTTCCTCCTTTGCTTTTGACCTTTCAATTTCTACTACAAGGCATCTAGTGTCCCATGTGTTCTTCTGACTTTGTAGCTTCTTCCCTCCTTTTACTAAGTAGAACCATCGCTTTGTAAACTCTTTTGTCAATATTTTCTTTGTTGGCCTTCTTTCAATTTCATAACTAGTCAGAAACCATCGATTTACGATTCCATTCAGAAACCATCGGTTCTTGTGATGCCTTTGTAAAACATCAGTTCTTTTGAAGATAGAAACTTAGTTTTTGAGATACCTCAACTAACCCATCTATTTGTACTTTCCTCTACATAGATTGAATACCATCAGTTCTCACTTTGTTTCAGACCAACACTGCCTTAGGGAAAACCATCATTTCCCTTCCCCCTCTGCTAACCATTAGATCGTCACCATAGATCATAAACCATCAATTCTGATCGGGAAAATGATAACCATCATCTGTAAACTCTAAAGTGAGAACCATTGTTTTCCATAACCATAGGCATATCATCAAATCTCTGATTTCTTATGTCATGCTAACCCATAAGTTCTTGGTTGATCTACCTTAAATCTTCCAGTTGTGTTCCATTAAGCATTTACTCTCTAAAAATATCATCAGGGGTTGAGTTCCTAAACATACCATCAGTTTTCAAGTATACTTGGCACAATTTTATAATCCATTTTACCTGTTGGTCTAATCTTCCAAGAGGTATAAAAATACCTATGCCGCAACAAAAGTTCAAAAAGTCAGGTAGCCCAGTTAGAAAACCAAGTGTCAGTATGGCCACTATAATTAGGGTACCACTAAACCCGGGAAGACAAAGCAAAGTATATTAATCTTCATGGGGAGTCAACCCCTACCAATAAACAAGATAGGGATCAGTATCAAGTAGAAAATATCTCACAATAGTCCTCTAACGACAAGGAATGATTCAATAATGATGATTCTTCCAACACTAATGAATCAATAGGAATGGATGCCTTTGATTATGTACCCTCTGAGGAAATTCAAAATTGCAAGAAGAGGAGGGTAACCAATCCCCCTCCCATGGACAAGTCCAACATGGTAGCTAGGATATCAGAACCTACCAATTCAAGAGGTCAGAGATTGGCACAGTCAGAAACTATAGCTACAACTGACAATCCCCTCAGGGTTGTTCCATTTGTAGCAGAAGTTATTTACAAGGAACAACATGATAACTTCTTACCAGGAGACGATGAACATATAGACACTTGGGAGGATATGTGAAGTGATAGGAAATTTAAGGCCACAATGTTCAGGGATGAGGATACCCTAAAGAAGTTAGTGATATATAAAAGGGTGAAGGAATGTCTGGAGAATGCAGGGATCAATAAAATCTACTTCAATGACCACTTCTCAAATGAGAACTCACTCTAGAGTTCATGTCATCCCTAAAGAAGTTGATAGTTACTGACGACGAAGCTAAAGAGTATGGGGAACATTTTAATTTGGTTGTATGAATCGTTAAGGCTTACAAGATTTCTGAATGGCGGCCTAATTACGTACATCACCCATCATCTAGGCTACCCAAACATATTAGATTTTTTTATCAAAATTGCTAGGGAATGGCTAGTAGATGCCATGTACTTGAAGGTTGCTAATGTTTGAAGAAGGGAGAAGAATAAATTCTTGTTCATATTCTACATGACCAACAACTTCCTTCTCCTCCCTAAAATGAGCAATCACGACTATGACAAACTATTATTTAGGGAGGATGATATCCTAAAAATGAAAAAGGACTGTACGTCTCCCCTCAATTAAGTGAACAAGCACCAGCTGAGCCGCCTATAAAGCTTAAAGAAGACACAATTACCAAGATAGAAAATCAAAAGGTTATCATACGTATACCAAAAAAAATAGCATATAAGCCAATGTGGAAGTGGACCCCACATCTAAGGCGGTAAGACTAGGGACGGAACAACCAAAAACACTATTGGTGATGCATGTCATTGTTATACTGGAGATATCACAACAATATGAGGAAGAAACTCCAGTATATATATATATATATATATATATATATATATATATATGAATTGAGTATACTATTGATATTGGATAATATCCTAATTGAAGCAGACTTTATGGCTGAATTCATACATACAGGCATAAACTTTATGTTGAAGACACCAGAAGAGCCTAAACACCGGGAGGAGGAGACTATAGAACCCTCCATCAATGAATGTGTTGCATCTAACTACACTATTTCTAAGGACACTGACAACAATGACATTGTTGATACTCCTGCCAATGAAGGCATCAATAAAGAAGTTGCAGATAACACCAAAGAGAACCACTCGCCCAACAATGAAGTTGTCCCATGTCGTTAGAATAAGAGGTATCCAATAGATAGGCTCCCATATAATTCACATGGCGATCAAAACTTGCACATAAGTGGGGGGCAAGAAATCTTTGTCCAAGTGAAAATGCCCGAGCAGGATGCAAGATCGAGAAGGCACACAGATTATCCACGATGAGCACCTGATGCGACTAAATTCTTGGAGATTGGGCAAGAGATACATCACCTTCATGGAATCATCTCTACTTCTGCTCTAAATATTTAAAAATTAACATATGTCTGCTTTAACTATGTAAGTAGAGAGAATAACTATCGACATGCATCCATTACTAAAATTTCCACAATAGATGTAGCTGCTAGATGTAAAATGATTATAGGTGATGGAGGCATTGGAAGGTATGAAAAGGGAAGTCAACCTTCTTTGATAGGAGAGTGATGACTTATGCCAAGAAAAAAAGTGGCTACATGCTAATGAAGAGAAAGGAGGCACTTGCAAAGTCATCCTCTCACAAAGAGGCAACATCAAAAATACAACACGTCTGCGACCAGGAGGCCTCGTCAATAGCAACGGATGTAGATGTGCAGTTGAGAGCAGAGATGGTTCTAGCTAAAATACAACCCAGAAAGGTGGCACCACCTACAACAAAGATGCCATAGAATAAATATCTACTAAAAAAGGTGAGGATGATTCCATTAAGGATAGGAATGCCAACTCTTTAGCCTCACTAGGGCACTCCACCAATAACCATGAGGGAAGGGGACCCACAGAACCAGTAGAATCAACTGCCCCAAAAGTTCCAGAACAAGTTGTTCCCACCACAGATGTTGAAGCAACAAGCTAAAATGATGTCATTCTGAAGGGACCGGAGGGAGGGGAGGAGGCACCATAATTTACTAAAGATATCATGAACAATTTGGATCCTTTATCCAAGTATAGAGCTCGACTATCAAAACTTCGTCAATGAACTACTACTAGAAGAAACAATTGAAGTTGAAGTACATCTCAACCTTTTTAAGGTAGAGATAGAGGAGGGATGAATGGGATGAGGGAAACATGCATAGGATATTCAACAATGGACTGACAAAACTAGGCACTCTGGTGTTTCCCAAAGTGCTAGTGACAGCCAGTTCACGCCCTCACCGCCACTGCTGTCATGCAAGATGAAGGACATGGATAGCAAATCAGTATCAAGAATGTTCCTACATGACATTCATGTCTTGGATGACATTCTAGATGATAATAAACCTAGAAAAGACATCGTCTACAAAAATGATAGATACAATATAATGAGGGAAGATTTGCATTCAGCCTTTCGACATAAGGAAAGTATTAGAAGAGTGTTCATTAGAGTCTTGTGTGAAACTATTATTGAAGAATACATATAAAAAGATAAGATAGTTATTGTATTCAATGCTTCATCAACCATGGCTGCTCAAATATATAAGGAAAACATCAAATCACCCTCCGTTGAAGAGCTACAAGATACACTGCAAAACACAAAGAAACTACAGTACACAACTTTACCATTCAAGGCCTTCAACCACTAGCTGCTAACCATGCCAAATCTTTCTCGTTACGTATAACTATAGCATAAAAGACCTACCTTACAGAAGGATGGTTTTTAAGAAGCCAGAGTATAGGACAATATAGGAAATTATGATGCTCTTGAAATGTTTGACATAAGGTGTAAGAAGGTGGTATCATCTAGACTAAAGGGAGATTTCCATCGACAATAGTGTAAAACAGAAAATGCAAAACTTAGGGGATAGTGCACTCATAATGATGTGAATTATCAAAGCATAAATAGAGGGATTCCTTTAGAGAATATTGCATCTAAAGACTTCAATGCTCTATGAGGTAAATATGTCATGGAAGTTATCAACGAAAGGATATTTTTCTACCATGAATGCATGGAAGACATTCCCCATATGATATAAACACTTGTACCCCTCCCAAGAAAGACTCCATGGAGGGAGATATTGAAAAACATAGAATAAGAAGCTCATACTTTGCCTCTAAATGAAAGTACAAATAGTCCAGTGATTCTTCCTCCTCAGTCACAACCACGATCTCCTCCTCCACCAAAAACATCAACCCTTCACTCCAAGCCAGTAGTGGCTACACCTCCACCAAAACATCTAAACATCCCAACCCACCTACCTGTATATAAAACAATAACTGTCCTAATGGCTACAGACCGTCTTGCTACTACAACTAAGGGTTCCTTGCCAGAAAATCCATTCACACATAATGCAATAGATTCTGCTCAACCAAAAACAAAAACCACTTCTCCACCTCAGCAAGATACTCTTGTACTAAAGAAAGAGAAGGAAGCAACACATGATGTAGAAGTGGAATCCCCTACCGTGTTTGACCAAGATGCTGATAAAGAAGAAGCTGAAAAAGAAATAACAGACCATGATATGAAGCAGAAGCAACAAAAGGGCCAACACCCATCGATCTAATACAATCCACTTTTGATAATTTTGACAAAGATGCTTGTTATGGGCTATCTCTAAAGGATCTAACATTCATCCTAAAGGAACTATAACCACATGAAGATGAGATATCCATTGTATTTGAATAAGATAGTGTCCAAGTCATTCAGCCCGACCTCTGTGAGATATTAATGGTAGAGGTTATATGACAGTTAATGTCATAATAGCTTGTCAGTTGCTTTTAGCTAATGAGCTTGATAATATCTATATGGCCTACTACGACCTAGTCAGGGACATTTTACATAATAAAGAATTAGGGGAACTACAATGACTAACTGATCATATCAATATAATCTTCCACACATCATATTTGTCCCCATTATACATGACAAACACTGGACACTTCTATTGGTAGATTTAAAATATCACACGACGATCTTGTATAATACCTCATACGCTTAGTTGAGCATAAAAAGAGAACATCTTCATAAAATAGCTAAAAGCATCATCAGACAAAAATTAGCCCAAGTGCCTACAAAAATAGCTGAGCTATTAGGATGTTTGGTAGGGGACTTCTAGGTGAAGGCCTAATATTTGAGAATCCACAATTCTGTCATAGGATCCTACAACAGCAGTCAGGGTCCAACGACTATGGCTTCTATGTTTTGTTTTGGATGCATATGTTGGACACATTAGATAAGAAGGTGGGATTCTATCAGCAAGATTACTATCACCACCTTCAAGGGACTTACGCTTTGGAATCTTAATGTCATATTGGGAAATTACCAACTAACAACATTAAATTGTCTGTTTTTACTCAACCGAAATCTTTGATACCCTAAGGATAGGATGCATGATAAGTTTGGGGGGGGGTTGAACATGCGAGATTGGTACATATTCACGGCCTACATTTCAAATTTCTTGTATTACTCCACTTCAATTTCTCCTAGCACTACTACAGAAACATAATTCAACATCACTTTTATGGGCATCGGTTGTTTAGTAAAACCGCTATTGATAACATGCAATGTCATCTATTAAGTAAGACTGACGTCTATATTCGAGGACCAGGCAGATACGAGTATCACTTTGTATTCAACGTCCACTAGATAAATGCAACTGACGCCTAAAATAGCCCGTGAAATCCAATTTTTGAGTGAAAAAAATTGCCCCCAAAGTGTCACATACAACGTCGGTTTTTTATCTAATAACTGATATCGGACGAGGATAAAGTTTGCGTGAAAAGTTCCAATATCGGTGTCAGTTTTCCTTGGATAACCGACGCTGATAGGGGCTCCTGCCAAAAAAATTAGGGTAAAGATTATCCAATTGGACTTCGGTTGTTTCCTATCAATCGACGCTTAATACATTTAGGTGTCGGTTCTTTAGATAATCGACACCGTTTACTAATTTAATAGAACCCCGAACAACCAACTCTTCCCCTTTCTTCTGTTTATTGTGAACAACTAGCCAACCGACTCCCGACGACTCCCCTGCTTCCTACTGCGTCACCGCCACCGCCGCCTACTGCTGCCGGTGCCTTTGCTTGCCGCCACCACCTCCTTCTCCTGTTGACACTCTACTATACGCCGCCGCCGCCTCCTTCTCTGCTCTCCGATACCTCCTTCTCTGCTCACCGCTGCTGCTACTCACACGGACGTCGTTGCTCCTCACACCGCCGTCGCTGCTCCCCACACCGTCGTTGCTCTTCTTCACGCTGCTAGCTGCTCGACAGGTAGCCCTCTTCTTCTTCCTCCATGCCCCTCTTCTTCTTCCTTTTCCCTCATTACCAGCAGCAAACAAGGTCGTGGCTATGTTGTCCGGCCACAGCCGTGCTAGGCAGCATGGCCGTAGTCGGCCAACACAGCCACGACCGTGCTTGCTGTTGGTAAGGAGGGAGAAGAAGAAAAGAGGGTATTTTGTTCATTTATTTTTTTATCTATTGCTTTGTATTTGTTTATCTACTGATTATATTTATTTATCTAATGCTTTGAGTTTATTTTTTTAGATGTTGCTATTGTAAATCAACCTAGGATATGAAAAAATTTTGTTTCTTGCATATATTTGTGCTTCTAATCCTAATGCTTGACCTAATTCGGTAAATTTTGATGCATGTTGAAATAAGATTTAAACTTTTCCATTCTAGCATCCTAATTTGATTTGATTAAACCCTAAAATTGATGAAACCCTAACATCAATTGTTATGAAACCCTAACATGTACATATCTATCATTGTGTTTGTTGGCCTAGAAACTCGTCCAAGATTTACTAATTAGGAGTAAATCTTGGATAGTCCCCAGTTTGGGACAGTTCTTGAACACCTAATCTCACTTAGGATGTAAGTGTATAATGGATATTGGGTTTTTGAGAAAATTTTGGTAGCATTTCCCCGTTTGTTCTCTAAGTACATCTGTACTTAGAGAACAGTGGGGAAATGCTGCCGAAATTTTCTTGAAAACTCAATACACATTATACACTTACTAGTGAGATTAGGTGTTCAAGAATGGGATAGGTGGTACACATTTATTATATATAAGAATGACATCACATTTATTTGTTGGCCTAAAAACACGTCCAAGATTTACTCGTTAGGAGTAAATCTTTGATAGTCCCCAATTTGGGGCCGTTCTTGAACACCTAATCTCACGTAGGATTTAAGTGTATAATGTGTATTGGGTTTTTGAGAAAATTTCGGTAGCATTTCCTCGTTTGTTCTCTAAGTACATATGTACTTAGAGAACAACAGGGAAATGCTGCCGAAACTTTCTTGAAAACCCAATACAAATTATACACTTACTAGTGAGATTAGGTGTTCAAGGATGGGATAGGTAGTACACATTTATTATATATAAGAATGACATCACATGTATTTGTTAACCCTAGACCCTAATCTTGTTGTAATATATACTTGTTTTCTCTTTGATCATAGAATAGATAGATCATGGATGTCCATTCGCAATCGCTGCACCCCAGAGTTTATTTATGGTCTTGACCAGTTTATTAGATTTGCCGAGGAACATAGGAAACAACCTAGAGATAGGTTCTACTGTCCATGTAGGCATTGCGGTAACAACTTGAAAATAAGCACTGGTGACGAAATCAAAAGTCATGTCATGTGCAAAGGAATTGTACAAGGCTATACAGAATTGCACTAGCATGGAGAGATTTCAAACCCGAAACCAGTGGATGTCGATAGAAGTTCCTGTGTGGAAGAAGAAATTGCCTCCGATGACGTAGATGTGAATGAACCAGTTCCAGTAGACATCGTTGATGTGATGCTGGATAGTTGTGGGGTAGAGCACACCGATCCACCTCCCATGTTTAGAAACATTGTGCATGATGCTGAGATACCGTTATACACATGTTGTACTAAGTTTACAAAGCTTAGCGCTGTGTTGAGATTGTATAAGCTGAAAGCTAAAAATAGATGGAGCGACAAAAGCTTCACGTCATTGTTGTCTTTGTTGAAAGAAATGCTTCCTGAAGGAAACGAGCTGCCAATCTCAACATACCAGGTAAATAAATTGTTGTGCCTAATGGGAATGGAGGACAAGAAGATACACGCATGCCTGAATGATTGTGTATTATTTCAAAAGGACTATGTGGATTTGAAAGATTGTCCAAAATGTGGTGCGTCACAGTATAAATTGACGACTTCGGGGGAGTCAAAAATTGGTTCTCCTACCAAGGTGATGTGGTATCTACCTATAGTATCACGGTTTCAATGCTTGTTTGCCAATCCGATAGATGCGAAGAATTTGAGGTGGCATGCAGATGTTAAGAAAAATAATGATGGGATCCTACGACATGCGTCTGATTCCCCACAATGGAAGAAGATTGATCTATTGTACCCTAAATTTGGTGAAGAAGTCAAGAATCTAAGACTTGGGCTTTGTACAGATGGGATGAATCCATACGGGACATTGAGAAGCCAACATAGCACTTGGCCAGTCATGCTTGTTATATACAATCTTCCTCCCTGGTTGTGTATGAAAAATAAGTACATAATGTTTTCGTTGTTGATATCAGGCCCTAAACAACCTGAAAATGATATCGATGTTTATCTTGAACCTCTGATTGATGACTTAAAGAAACTCTTGGGTGAAGGTGTGATGACCTATGATGCTTCATGAAGAGAGACATTTCATTTGCATGCTATGTTGTTTTGCACTATTAATGACTTTCCAGCATATGGGAATTTGTCTGGGTATAATATCAAAGGAGGTAAAGCGTGTCATATATGTGAAGAGAACACTGATTCAACAAGACTAAAACATTACGGTAAGACTATATATCTCAGTCATCGAAGGTTTCTTACAAAATTCCATCTGTATCATAGGAAGCGCAAAGCATTCAATGGATTGAATGAGGAACAGAGTGCACCTAAACCTATACCAGGGGAGGTTGTTTATGAAAGAGTAAAAGACATTGTCAATGAATTTGGTAAGAGATCACAATGTACTATGGCCACATGGAGTGACAAATCTTTATTCAAGAAGAAGTCAATATGTTGGGATCTTCCTTATTGGAGTTCTTCGACAGTCAGGCATTGTATCAATGTCATGCACGTTGAGAAAAATGTCTGTGATAGTGTCATTGGTACTTTGTTGAATATACCAGGTAAGACTAAAGATGGGATGAAATCCAGAATGGGCCTATGTGAAATGGGAATAAGGTCAGAATTAACAGAATTATGTGAAATGGGAAATCGGAGAACATACTTACCTCCCGCTTGTTACACATTATCTAGAAAGGAGAAGAAAGCTTTTTGTGAATGTTTGGTAAATGTTAAGGTGCCACAGGGTTACTCATCCAACATCCATAGATTGGTATCAATGAAAGATCTAAAGTTGATAGGTCTTAAATTTGATGATTGTCACACTCTAATGCAACAAATATTGCCTGTGGCAATTCGATCTATATTGCTAAAGCATGTATGGTTTGCAATCACCAGACTTTGTTTCTTTTTCAACAGTCTGTGCAGCAAAGTTATTGACCCTGATACTCTCGATAATTTGCAAAGAGAAGTGGTTTTTACCCTATGTCAGGTTGAGATGTATTTCCCTCCTTCGTTCTTTGATGTCATGGTACATCTTGTTGTCCACTTCACTAGGGAAGTGAAAATGTTGGGGCCAATTTTCTTGCATTGGATGTATCCCTTTGAACGATACATGAGCATTTTTAAAAGTGATGTTCAAAACTGTTATCGGCCTGAAGTGAGTATTATTGAGAGGTTATGGATTTTTGCAATTACTTTCTCAGTGGTAATGGAACTCGTGGTAATGACAAGAATATTGGGGAGCAATTTGGCAAAGGAATTTTGGGATCACAGGTGAAAGTAATCATCCATGAGCAGTTAGAATAAGGTCACTTGTATATTTTACACAACATGGACGAAGTGAGTATTTATATCGAGGAACATACCAATTTCATCAAGAGACAATATCCTCAAGCCAATACAATGTGGCTTACTAGAGAGCATAACAAGACATTTATTAAGTGGTTTGAAGATAAAGTCTTACATCAACCATCTCAAACACTAGATGATATTACTGAAACTATCAAATGCCTCGCCTTTAAACCAAAATTGAATGTTATGTCTTATGAAGGGTATGACATTAATGGATTCACATATTACACAAAGTGCCAAGATGATAAGAGTGTCGTCCAAAACAGTGGGGTCACCCTTCAAGCGTCGACTATGTTTTTTGCAAGTGCAAAGGATAAGAGTCCACGTGAAGCTAAAATGTCATATTACAGTGTCATTGAAGAAATATGGGAGTTTGACTACATAGATTTCAGAATTCCACTCTTCAAATGTAATTGGGTTGATAACACCAAAAGAGTTATAGTGGATGAATTGGGTTTCACATTAGTGAACTTTGGAAAGATTGGTGAGAAGGGTGAACCATTCATATTGGCATCACATGCAAAACAAGTATTTTATATCGATGATCCTTCAAATGATAAATGGTCAGTTGTTCTTTATGGTAAAACACAGTTTATTGAAGATCCTATAGATGAAGAAGAGTACTATGATAAGTATGATGACTCCAGTCCATTCTCAGTTGGGTTGCCAACACCAGCAAATATTGAAGCTAATGATGACTTGTATGTGCATGGAGATCACAATGAAGGATTGTTAATTGATAAAAAATCACAATATTAGAGGCATGTTTATATTTTTTTTATGTTTTATTTTTTTGAAAGTGAACTTTACAATGTGAATTACTTTACAATGTGAATCTGAACTTTACAATGTGAATTTTACAATGTGAATTACTTTACAATGTGAATGTGAATTTTACAATGTGAATTACTTTACAATGTGAATTACTTTTCAATGTGAATGTGAACTTTCAGATGGCTGAGCATTCTCCTGATGACCGTGCTGATGATTACCGTGAGGGTGAGGACATCAATGAGCCACCTCACAATGTAAGTTTTAAAAATATATCATATATTTATATCTATATGTCCATTTATAGTTATATCTTGTAAGTGTGTTTATTTTGTCAAATTTTAGGTTGATGATGCACATGTACCCTCTGAAGAACTTGAGGAACTTGATGAGAAGTACCAAAAAGTTGACAAGACAAGGGGCATCACTATGATGAAGAAGTTAATAGTGCTAAGGGGCAATGGACCCAAACTTGTTGTGTATTTTGATAATGCAGGAAATGCAATTGGAGTGAATCACAATTCATTTGTTTCATATCTTGGGTATGTTACTCATAGCCATTGCGGTTTTAAGATAGATTCTTGGCATAAAGTTCCTAAGGGGAAGAAAGACTTAATATGGAAGGATTTATGCGTGAGTTATTATTAATTTGCAATTCTATTTTTTAGATTACTAATTTTTTGGATACTAGTTAATAACAATTCTATTTTGCAGAGTATATTTGCATTGGATGAAAAGCTGCATCGTAAATGCATGATGTAATGCTGTGGGAGATTCCTAAGGAACTATAGGACAAATCTCACCCGAGAATACATAAAAGAAAGTGACAAGAGGAAGAAGATAGCCACTGAACAGTGGAACTTCCTAGACCCAGAAGAATGGGACGCGTTTGTTGCTTTAAGGCAAACTGATGAATTGAAGGTATTAGGCATCACTCCCAATTTAATTAATATATGTTGTATTCACCTATTCAAGATTAACATTTAGTGTTACTAACCAAATTAATGTGCATACTAACTAGGCCCTCAGTGAGGCGACAAAAGTAAGGTGTGCATTGAATGTGCATGACCACACAATGGGTCCAAAGGGGTATGCATGCATTCATCAAATACTACAAGCTGAGTCTACTGCTCAGTCTGCTGCTACTCAGGAGTCCTCTACTATAGGTAACACACCTCTGCCTCGCCATGATGTCTGGATAGCTGGGAGGCAAAATAAGAAGGGAGAAATAAGGAAGCCCACAACTGTTGAGGCGGCTGCAAAAATGGTAAAATACAACTCTTAGAGCAATCGTTCGAATATTGATTATTTGTGGTGTTTACTTAATTACAAATTTTTATTTTGGCGATTAGCGGGAGTTGCACGAGATGAGGAAAGAAGGCAAGTTCATCCCTGAGGGAACAAGGGATGAATTGCCAGTTGCTCTGGGTAACCCAGAGCATCCTGGACGTGTTAGGGTTGCACGTGCTGGTGTGGGTGTCAAAGCGTTCTTTGGGTCATCCCAGTTCAAACATGTCCCAAAAGTGGGAATTTCACAAGAAGAGGTAACCTATTCTTTTTTTGGAATGTTACTGTAAAAGAGAATTCAATAATCAGAAGCTAACATTTCTTTTATCCATGTATAGGTAGATGTGTTAATAGAAAGGAGAATCCAAGAAGCAATGGTGAAGTGGCAGGCATCTCAGACTGCCACTCAGACAATACCTATGGCATCCCGCTCTACTCCTACTGCAGAGGTTGGGAGTAATCCAATAGACCCACCACCTAGCACATCTGTTGTAAATATTTTTATGACATAGTAGCTAGTTTTTTCAAGATGATATGTTTTCAAGATGATATGTATATATGTATATAACATTCTTTATGTAAATTTGTAGGGGTTGAAGCCATGTCATCTAAAAAGAAATGAATATGTCATTGCAGAGGCATCAACTTTACCCATCCCTTCTAGGGGAAATGTTTTATGGGTCTCCATTACCAAGTGGTTGGGTTCGTGTGAGCCCGCTACGTATATTCCCCAATTGGATAGATCTTCAATTTCCATATGCCCACCTAGATTGTGAAACGCTTGGTGAGGCAGAAGACAGAGTGATATTGTGGCCCAAAGAGGATGTCGTCTATACTGAAATTGTATGGTAAATTTACATTACGTTAAATTGTTAGTGTGTACATATGAGGTCAATTGATCTAAAATTATATATACAGGTTAAAACGAAGACACCCAAAGCATCTAGGCGTCCACCTCCACCTCCTACATTACCAAATTGGGTTCCACAGGACCTACATACCCCGTTAGGTCCTAATTGTAGGGGTATGGCAGTATGGTTAGGCGAACATGATATAAATTGCCCTATAAATGTTTCTATAGATGCGGATGCTGCAGATCAATCATACAAAACCAAACTATTTATACAAGATATTTTGGAGTTTTTTCTCTATGATTGGCTGAATACATCTGTGATAGAGCTATGGATAAGGTGAGATCTTGTTTATACATCCATATACCTTGTGTAGGATCCAGTGATCTGGTTTCTTATATATTAATGCATACGTAATACATGTTTTGTAGCTACTTAGATAAGATATGTGCAGATTTTTCATTTGAACATGTAGGATTTTTTATTCCATCTTTGATTAGTCTAGTAGCTAAAGACCCTACATCATTTCAATAATACTACTGTGATGCTTTTACAAATTTTGGTCAAAATTAGAAGACAGTGATAATAGCTCCATTCAATGTGGAGTAAGTTTATTTTGCTTATAATTTGGACTTATGAAAATTACATTTTTATTGTAAATTTCGAGTTATTAATTTTTAACTTTTTTACCTCTAGGGGTACGCATTGGGAGTTACTAGTTATTGTCCCAGAGACGTTCCCTGTCTATTATCTAGATCCAAAGGGGACCGAATCTCTGTAAATGGTCTCGTAGACTGAGTCTTTTCAAACAGTCTTCACAGCAGCGAAACGGTCTTCATGCATGTGCTAATCCAAATGGTTTCACATTTGGCTTCCCATTCGGTCTTTACAATCGCAGCAAACGGTCTTGAGACCGCATGGGCTCAAACGGTCTTGAGACCGCATGGGCTCAAACAGTCTTGGGACCGCATGGGCTCAAACGGTCTTGAGACCGCATGAGCTCAAACGGTCTTGGGACTGCATGGCTCAAAAGGTCTTGGTTAGATTTCTTGATCGGAGCCAGAGATGAAGTTGGACCTTGACTACTTGTTCAGTTTTGTCAAAAACTACATTAAATGAACAATATTTAATTAAAACCTTAATAATCGAATCAGCTAGGTAGTTTTACACATTATGATTCATATTGAGTGAAATAGTATGTATAGAGTTCAATTGGTCCCGAAGTGATAATTGAATTTCATGATGAATATACATTCATCAAAATACCCCAAACTTAAACGGTGCTCGTCCTCGAGTAACACAAAATCTGAAACAGTCGCCAAATGAATACTTTCAATTCGTGTGATTTCTTCATCTTCACATCACAAATGTTTTCTTTTTGCTCAATATAACTCAGTATCTCAACCTCCTGAGACTACTAAACACATCTTACCATATCTTCGTTCCTGAGTTCATTTTCCAATATCACTTCCTCCTCACTTTTTCCAACAACAAGCATGTCAAAGAGTTTTGTAAGAGTCCAGAGATACCCGCAGAACAACAAGTGTGCATCCGATCTGACACTGGTGTTTTTCTGGATAGAGGGGGCATGCATTGTGCCATTAGGTAGAAAATGGAGTGAAAGGTGGTATGGAAGGAAGAAGTAAATCTCTCCTCTATTTGACTCGAGATTTTTATTTGCTTTGCAATTTCATTTATTGCATTTTTTTTGGGCGAATCTCTCCTCTATTCGACTCGAGATTGCATTTCTTTTTGTGAGAACTTTGGCATCTTTTGTTTGCAAATATCTCCTTTATTCGACTCGAGATTGCATTTTTGGTGGTACACCCCTATTTATTAGCGAGGGGTATTGAAGAAGCAGATAAAGAGGGAAGTGGCGTGCCACCCCGAACTTAGGGTTTGGCACATATTCGGCTATTTTTGTTTCTTTTTGATGAATGGAGGGATACAAAGATGATAGAAGAGGTGTAGAAGAGAGTTCAGATCAGAATGCAACTTGATTTACAATTCAGTGCACCGGGTTGTTCCCTTTATCAAACTCTGCTCAAATAATGACTTGATGATGATCCAGTAGGGGTTCCATGCTATTGTTCCACAAATCAGTTAGGAAGCACGACGTGTTTGATCCCAATCAGTTTGACAGACACTTATCATCTTTGCGAAAGTATTATGATGTTAGGAATCATAAGCTTCACAAGATGATTTCAATCAAAGGGCTTGTTTCAAAAAGTGGTCCTTTTGAGGATTTGCTTCGAATAAGGAGGATATAATGATTGAAAATGCATAGCAATTTAGTTAGTGATTTTTCATGAAACCAGGAAGTGTCAAAAAGTGTCAAAAATTCAGCAAGTATCTGTTCAAGAATTTTGAAAATTTTCAAGAATGCGATAGTGAAAACTTAAGTATGAAAATGATGGGTGTAGGTGGAAAGTAAGATACATACCACCCACCCTCCACCCCGAACTTAGATATTTGCTCATCCCGAGCAAACCCTAAATCCAAGATGGAGGGGAAGAATCATTCCAGAATGACCACCATGTGTGGTTTCTTTCTGATCAACGCGCCTCCTCTTATCTGAAAATCTCAAAGGTAAAGAGCAATTAGATCTTAAAGTAGCATCTTGTGATGCGAAATTTATTAGAATGTAAAAACAAAATTAAAGAAAACTTCTAATTTGAAAAGAAAAGTAAAACAAAATTATTGATCGGGTTGCCTCCCGACAAGCGCCTTTGTTTTACGTCGATGGCTCGACTGAATTCTTCATCTTTACGGTGGATCTTTTGGATTGGTGAGTTCCAGCATTGTTGTAGTGCCTATATCAGTCAAGGTGAAATATCTCTTTACGCGGTGACCATTTGCCATAAATTCGCATGACTTTTCACTCCATAAAGAGAAAGCACCATGTGGGGAGATGCTTTTGACAATGTAAGGTCCAGACCAGCGAGAACGGAGTTTTCCTGGGAATAACTTCAATCTTGAGTTGAATAGCAGAACTTGGTCTCCCACTTGTATGTCTTTTCTTTTCAGATGTCCATCGTGCCAAAGTTTTGTACATTCTTTGTAGATTCGTGCATTCTCATAAGTTGTCATCATGAGTTCATCCAGCTCTTGGAGTTGCAGAATCTTGGCTTGTCCTGCTTCTTTCATATCAAAGTTTAGTTGTTTAATTGCCCACCATGACTTGTGTTCCAGTTCGACTGGCAGATGGTAAGCTTTTCCATATATTAACCAAAAAGGTGTAGTCCCAAGGGGAGTTTTATAAGCAGTTCGATAGGCCCATAAGGCATCATTGATTTTCATTTCCCAATCCTTTCGATTGCGTCCTACAATTTTTTCCAGAATAGTCTTTAGCTGACGGTTAGAAACCTCTACCTGTCCACTTGTTTGTGGATGGTAAGGCGAGGCTACCTTGTGTGTTACACTGTATTTTCTCAGTAAAGCCTCAAAGCTTCTTTCAAGGAAGTGGGAACCCCCGTCAGATATCACGGTTCGTGGTACTCCAAAATGTGGGAAGATAATATCTTTGAATAATTTGATGACGGGTTTGGAATCACTAGTGACGGTTGGTATAGATTCAACCCATTTTGAGACGTAGTCTACCGCCACTAGGATGTATGAAAATTCATGAGAAGATGAGAATGGACCCATGTAGTCCACCCCCCATACGTCGAATATCTCTACTTCTTTCCAGAGATTCAACGACATCTCGTCTCTCTTTGTTATATTGCCTGATCTTTAACATTTTTCACATGACAGGACAAAGTCATAGGAATCTTTGGATATGGTTGGCCAGAAGAATCCACATTGCAAAACCTTCAAAGCAGTCTTTTTAGAGCTCATATGTCCTCCCAATGGTCCTGAGTGACATTATTCCAAAATAAGTTGAGCTTCTTCTTCGGCGATACATCGTCTATACAGGCCATCAACACCTAGTTTAAAGAGATATGGCTCATCCCAGTGATATTGTTTCACATCATGCATAAATTTCTTTAGTGCATTCCCGGTGCATTGAGGATGGATAACACCAGCAGCAAGGTAGTTCACAAAATCCGAGTACCGTGGTATAGCTTCTAAGGCCTTCATTAGTTGATCATCTAGCAGGGAATCGTTGATCAGAATCTTCTCAGTATGTTGAGTGTGGATGCGGCTGAGGTGGTCTGCTACAACATTCTCGGTACCCTTTTATCTCTTATCTCTAAATCAAATTCTTGTAATAGGAGGATCCATCTAATCAACCTGGGTTTTGCATCTTTCTTTGCCAGATGGTAACGAATGGCAGAGTGGTCTGTGTAGACAATGACTTTCAAACCAATAAGGTAGGATCTGAATTTGTCAAAGGCATACACGACTTCTAGAAGTTCTTTCTCAGTAGTTGAATAATTTATCTGGGCTTCATCGAGGGTTTTTGATGCATAATAGATCATGTAATGTTTCTTCTTTATACATTGTCTAAGCACAACACCCACAGCATAATCACTGGCATCACACATGATTTCGAATGGGTGATCCCAATTAGGAGCTCTAATGATGGGGGTGGTTGTAAGGGCCTTCTTCAGTGTGTTTAAGCTTTTGACACATTCTTTATTGAAATTGAAATCAGTATCCTTTAGTAATAGGTTCGTCATTGGCTTCGTTATCTTGGAAAATTCCTTTATGAATCTTCTGTAAAATCCTGCATGGCCTAGGAAAGCACGAACTTCTTTTACATTTGTGGGTGTAGCTAGTTTAGAAATCACTTCAATCTTGGCTTTTTATACTTCAATTCCTCTATTGCTGACCCTATGACTGAGGACACTGCCTTCTTTTACCATAAAATGGCACTTTTCCCAATTTAGCACAAGATGTGCGTCTTCACAACGTTTGAGGACCAGGGAAAGGTGCTTAAGACATGAATCAAATGAATCTCCATACACAGAAAAATAATCCATAAAAACCTCCATAATGGTTTCGGTGAGACCGTCAAATATTGTAGCCATGCAACGCTGCAAAGTTGCAGGTGCATTGCAGAGGCCAAATGGCATTCTTTTTAATGTGTATGTTCTGAATGGGCAGGTAAAGGTTGTTTTCTCTTGGTCATCTAGATGTATGGGTATTTGATAGAATCCAGAGTAACCGTCAAGATAATAAAAATATTCTTGGTGAGCCAACCTTTCTAAGACTTGATCAAGGAAGGGCATAGGAAAATGATCTTTTCGAGTTGCCTTGTTCAATTTTCTATAATCTATGCACATCCTCCACCCTGTGACTATTCGAGTGGGAATGAGTTCATTGTTTTCATTCCGTATAACAGTCGTTCCACCTTTCTTCGGGACAACATGCACTGGGCTTACCCATGGCGAATCGGATATCAGATAGATTATTCCTGCTGTGAGCAATTTAATGACCTCGCTATGGACCACTTCCTTCATATTTGGGTTCAATTTCTGTTGATGCTCAATAGTAGGTTTGTGATCTTCCATCATAGGGATCGTGTGCATACACAACGCTTGACTGACCCCAGTGAGGTCACTCATTTTATAACTGATGGCTTTCTTTCTTTCCCTCAATTCCTTCAGAAGTTTCTCTTCTTGTTCAGCTGTTAGATCGGAATTTATAATAACCGGACAAACCTTGAGATCGTCTAAAAACATGTACTTCACTCCTTCGGGCAGAGGCTTCATTTCAGGTGCCTCTGGTTTTTCGCTTGTTTTTTCTACAGTTTTAATAGCCTTGAGTTCTTCGCTATTGGTTTCAACATCTTCTTTAGTAGAGTCGAGGGATTCGATGCAATCCTTTACTCGTTCGTTGATTGGTTCGTCTACTGATGGGTTTGTTAGAGAAATTTCCAAGGGATCATTTGATTCATGATGCTCTCGGGTCAGAAGTGACATTTGCTGAATGCAGTCAATCAAATATACTTCTTCTTGCATACTTGGTCTTCTCATACTTTCAAAAACCTTGAATTCGAGAGTTTCTTTGCCTAATCTGAGTACTAAGGTACTAGCTTCAACATCTATCAGGGCTCTTGCAGTGGAGAGGAATGGACGACCAAAAATGAGAGGATATCTGGCGTCTTCTTTTATGTCCATAATGACAAAGTCGCATGGAACATATGTGTCCTTGCCCACCTTGATCGGGACATCTTCGAGGATCACTAACGGACATTTTATCGAATTGTCTGCAAGCTGCATAGTCATACCAGTAGGAAGTAATTCTGTAAACCCTAGTCTTTTGCATAGGCTAAGTGGCATAATAGAGATGCTTGCACCGAGATCTTCCAATCCTTTCTTGCATGATGAGTCGCCAATGTGACATGAAATTCCAAAGGATCCCGAGTCTTTTTGTTTCTTTGGCATCTTGCTCAATCTGATATCCGATGTAGTTGTAGCTAGTTTTACTGTCTCATATTCTTCAGTTATATACTTCCTGGTGAGGAGTGACTTTAGGTACTTAGTCCAGGCTGGTATCTCAGCCAGAGCATCCAAAAAGGGTATATCAACATGAAGTTTCTTCATAGCTTCTTTAAACTTATTGAATCTAGTATCAAACTTGGTTTTCCTTAGACAGGCTGGGAAGGGTATATGAGGCTTATATACAGGAATATCAGGTTCCAGTGTTTCATTTTCTTCATCAGTATATTTCTCAAGACTTCCCTTATCTATCTTATCTTCTTTTGATTGAGACTCTAGTGTTGTTGAGTTTTGGGCAATCACAGGCTCGTCTTCGTTTGTAATAACCACATGTGTCTCTACTGGGGGATCCGAATAGTCTTTTCCTGACCTGGTGGTGACTGCCTTCAACTGTTCAGGATGCTTAGGATTGTTCTCGGGTTGGCCAACAAAGACTCCAGTAAGTGGCTTTATGCTAGCTGCAAGTTGAGCTAATTGAGATTCAATAGCCTTCTGCTGAGCTTGTTGGTTAGCTATCATGGTTTGCTGAGTTTGCAACATCTTTTCAATGGCTGATAGCTTGTCATTAGAAGAAATGTGTCCTACTTGTTGTCCTTGCTGTTGATTAAGATTCTAATACTGAGAGTTGTTTTGATAATTGTTGTAGTTCCTATTCTGAAAGTTCCCCTTGAAATTAACTTGATTCCCAAAATTCTGTTGTTGATTATATTGGAATCCTGGTGGGCCTCTTGATTGATTGTTTGAACCAAATTGATGTGAGTTTACTGCTCCAGAGGGGTTTCCATATTGAAAACCTAGGTGATTCCTATTCTGATTTGGATTGTAATAACTTTGCCCAGGAATAGTGTTGATAGCATTAAGATTTTCCATTTGACCATTATCTCCTTGTCCACATACATTGCTCAGCACAACGTCATAGAGAACATTGCATGATAAAGTGGAATGATCGGTGCTCTTACATGCTCCACAGAACAGGGAAGTGGACTTGACCTGTTCCAGTTGCCGAGTGGGTGAACATCCTCTTACAATAGCAGCTAAAGATGATTCAATATGGTCTTTCTTGGAAACTAAGACTTCAAGGTTTCAGTGATAGACTTGTACTCAGGAATAGCTTTGGCCATAGCTACCTTTAAGACTACTTTACCTACAGATCTTCCCCAATTGGCTTGATTTTCTGCTCCCAGGGTGACGACTCTCCATGCGCTATCATAACTTTGACGCATGAAGTTTCCTCCCGACGAGGAATCTAGAAACCTCTTAATATCATCATCCACACCCCTATAGAAAATCTTAATGAGTTGGTTTTTGGGAATTCCATGGTGTGGACATTTGCATAGAAGCTCTTTGTACCTATCCCATGCTTCAGTGAGAGTTTCTCCAGGGACTTGAGTGAAATTTGTTATTCAGCCCCTAATTTCATATGTGAGAGATGGAGGATAGAATTTTTCCAGAAACACATTTTGGTGTTGTTCCCAGGTGGTGATGTGTATTTCACTTTGCAATGAATTGTACCAGCTTATGGCTCTATCAACAACAAAATACTTGAAAAGACGGAGTCGAATGGAATCATCAGTGACTCCATTTTGCTTTGTCATAGCACATAGATCGATGAATCTCAGAAGATGTTCTTGACTGTCCTCTGCTTGTTTGCCATAGAAAGGGTTGTTTTGAAGTAATGTGATCCAATGTGCCCTTATTTCGAAATTGGAAGCATTGATGGGAGGAGGTTGTACTGGGTGATGAACATTCACAACTTTCGGGATTGAGAACTCTCTAAGATCCTTTTATAATTCAGCTGCTTGTGCTGCTAGGATTTCCTGCTGAACCGCAGCCCTGGCTTCTTTCATGAGCCTCTCTCTTTGTGCATTGATGGCTTGAGCCACCCTTCGGGCTACCTCTTCTTCTTGAGCCATACTTGCTTGATTCTCTCTGATCTGACGATGGAAAGTTCTGTCTATCTCAGGATCAAAGCTCACTGTGAGTCCGGGGCTGTTTGAACGGTGCATACACTATGCCTTGGGTTGTACCTGAAAATCGAAAGATTTTGAAAATGAGATCCACAAAGTAGAGTCAAATTCAAGTAGATGATCGATTGTTTCAAAAGAAAAAGAAAAATCCTAGATTAGTCTTAAAAGAACTAGATTTGACTGACTGATTTCGTTGTCCCCAACAACGGTGCCAGAATTTGACGTGGTACTTTGAACGCACTAACAAACTCACTCGGGGTTGGAATCCCGAGCTTTTACCAAAACTAAAGTGCAATAATACCACCCGCAAATGGATGAGTCTTATCGCAGTATAGTTAAGGATCGAACCCAACGGACAACCTTTTTAAGAATCCTTGTCAATCGAATTTGGCTCAAGTAAAACTAATGTTTAGAATGATTGATCGATTTGAGGTTACTTCAACTAATTGCAAGAAAGTAAAAGCTGAATTAAAGTTAGATTTAGATCAATGATATGGAATCACTGGGATGGTACCGGGTTTCACCACAGCTACACGCACAAACACATTCAATCATAAACAAACCAGGCAAGATATATCAATCCAAATAGTGCTGCTGCAGAACCCCCCGTGAGGGCGTTAGGTTCACGTAAGCATTACCTTAGGCATCATATGTCTCGTCACCACCCGGATCACTTACGAAATCCCATTCTATTTCTAGCTTGAGAGTCAACTGCATTAAATGATAAGCAAGCAGGTGATAGATCTACAAACTAACATCGACGGTAAACAAGACGATACAAAATCCAACTAAGGTTGTGGTCCTCCCTGAGGGATGTTTAGACCACATAAGTGTCACCATAGGCTAGATGTCTCGTCCCCTCACGGTTCATACACTTACGACCTCAAGGAATCCTTTCAGAAGTTCTCGTCAAGGAGTCAAACTAGTAAACCGCCATTCCACCCCATACATAGAAGATTTCACAGCATAGGAAAGAACAAGATGAAAGCAAGTAGATAATCAACCACAAACATACCAAATAACAACGAAATGGGAAGTTATATACATTTCCATGGAGAGTTTAACAAAAGA
The DNA here is from genome assembly GCA_963693085.1 of Alisma plantago-aquatica. Classification (NCBI taxonomy): domain Eukaryota; kingdom Viridiplantae; phylum Streptophyta; class Magnoliopsida; order Alismatales; family Alismataceae; genus Alisma; species Alisma plantago-aquatica. The sequence goes on from OY856412.1 coordinate 800,373,793, forward strand.
ACATGATTTGCATGGGCAGCGGGGTTAGTCCACACACCCCAGCGAAAAGGTACTACTCGCTCATGATGCGAGAAATAAGAAGAATGAGAAAGAGAGAGATTTCCGCCATGAACTCGGCGCAGAAGGTAGTCGCAGCTCAGTGAAGAAGATAAGACCTCCTACATCATGTCGGAGCAAATTTGGACGCGAACGAGAGTTTCCAAAACAGATCGGACAGTCTCCCTTGCTCCGTCTTCCTTCTCTCCTCAGCCTCCTTAGTTGCAGCACAGGCAGTAGGTGAATGGAACTGGCGTAAACTGGACTGGATTTGGATCGGAACTGTGTTCGGGAAGCCTGGCGGCGTCCGGATCTGATACCCAAGTGAGGACCCTTGGTGTCTTATTTATAGGCACAGATTTGGCCCTCATGCTTATGGTGTGAGTCCAAACGGTTTATGTTTTAAGTGCCCAAACGTTTTGGTTATTTGAGCAGCAATCAGTTTGATAAATATCTCATTTAAACGGTTTCATTGCAACAACTCGCACGGTCTGCGTTTGCTACTTTTGCAAATAGTCTTGGCTTTGTGCCTACTTTTCCATTCAGTTTGCATGCGTGGTACTTTATTAAATGGTCTAAATGCATTGTCAGTTGCTCATTCGGTCTGCGGTTGCTACTTTTGCAAACGGCCTTGACTTTTTGCCTACTTTTCCATTCGATTTCCATCATTGCATGCCTATCCGTTGTAGTAAGATTGTTTAGACAACATGGTGTGTGTCTGTTGTAATATAAACAATTTATACAACAAGTTATGCATGTTGTAGTTCACTAGAAACACCTGTTGTAATAGGTGTATTTTTTCCTGACAAACCTGTTGTAATAGGTGTGGATAACACAACATGTGTTGTTTGTTGTAGAATCATACATTTTACAACATATTATTAACTGTTGTATTTGATTAGAGTTTGAAAGGTCATATATCACACCAATTGTATTGATCAAATTAACCATATTATTAATAAATTATAATAAATATGCAATTATACTTTTTCATTTCACAAACAAACACATAGTTGAACAAAATTTCCATCAAACCTTGAAAGAAACTCGTACTAAATTTAATTAATATTAAATCATCCATACAATAATTCAATAATACAAAGTACTGAGTATCCACTCTAGAATTGAACTGAAAACTAACTAAAAAAGTTTCACGCATTGGTCTATGGTAAAGAACAAATGTCTCCCCCACATGTCACATAAGCTTATGTGTGCTCAAGAACACATGTCGCCCACTCGTTTCGGACCTCATCGATTTCTTCTTGGTTGAAGCAACGACCAATATACTTCGAATAATACTGCAATCATAAGACAAATATATCAACATATTGTGATATTTTCAATTTATTTAGAAATTTGAACAAACTAAAAGAATATAATGTTAAGTAGCTTACACATTCATGAATATTTCTATTTCTCGCATCAAATATGTCTTTCATATACTTCAGCACATAATACCCTCAATATGTATTGTTCGGCTGCTTTGGACACTATACAAAATAAATATTAATTTGTTATCCAAATAATTGTGAGAACTTGTTAGCAAATAAGAGGATGGAAAGGTATAAATAGCCAGAAAACTTAATAAAAGGTATGTGTAAACAGAATAAAAAATGCTATAAGAGTGAAAAAGGCATGGTTTATTGCTGAAGAAGGCATGGTTTATATGCCATATTGGATGATGCAAAACTTGCTCTTGCAAGAGGGGGATTTTGTAAGAGTGAAGAATGTCACCCTTCCAAAAGGAACCTTTGTTAAAATGCAGCCTCACACAAAAGTTTTTTAGATATATCAAACCCCAAAGCTATTTTGGAAACAACTCTCAGGAACTACTCGTGTTTGACAACTGGCGACAATATCATGGTAGCTTATAATAATAAAAAATAGGGTAAATTTCAGAGAAATACATTACGTTTCCTTATCTTAACCATGTTCTGATAATTGCATCCATATCACTTGTGGGTATATTATTTTTCATTTCTACCAAACTGTTAACTCCGTTACTCTACCGGTCAACATGCCACTCAATCCTTTCTACATTTTTCAGATGAACATGTGACCCACCTTCTCTCCCCTCCCCACATTTTATTTTTGGTCACCTATAATGACTAAAAGACTGATTTTTTTTTCTAAAATATGTGAACAGCAGTTTAGATACTGACAGCAGCTAGTAGCTAGCAGCTAGCAGCCACGGTTGTCACCTATAATGCTATCATCAGTGGATGTGAACAACCTGCTCTGTGGGCTAAGTACTGACCCTGCAAGTTACTCTATACATCCAGTTGTTGTATAAGTTCTCTCAGGTTTCGACGTGCTCTTGTTCTAGTAATTCCATGAATGTTTCAACACAATATGTCTTCCATTAATAGAATAAACTGAGTTTAGGGGCGTACTTTTTCAAGTACGGATAGCTGAGTTGTCAACCTAGTTCTCCTTATCTTCTTCAATCAACATTTTCTCTTTTATGTTGTTGTCGAGAGCAGTATGCATATCATCAACTGAGGGCTCTATTTCCTTTGTTGAGTTGTGGGGGCTTCTTCTAAGTAGTTCGGTGTTGGTTATATTTCGGATTTTGCCTTTTCTCTTCATCATAGGGCTAGTTTGGTTGGTTGTAACACCAACACACACTGGAAATGGAAAACAGGAAATAGAAAAAAATGAGTTGCAAATCAATATTTTAAGTTTGGTTGGATGTAAATCGAGTGTCTTTCTGGTTTACTGCTGTCTGATACGATGCAGTTTCTGTCTGAGATTAGTGTCTATGCATACAAAGACGGTATTACTATTTATCTGGCCACCAAAATGAAGTTACCCTACATATCTCTATTATGCCCCTCTGTCACGAGCTGCATGAGACCAGTACTGTAGCATAAGGTATATTATGAAGTGGTGCCCTAGCGCTAGAGCGGCTGCGGACAACAAACCACGCCCATTTCTAGCACGGTCACTTTTCCGTGATTTCTACGTCTTCCATTCTGATCGTGCAGATTATTTTCCGACTGCTAGTTGTAGGTCCACCAAATTACCAAACGAAAGAAATGGAACACGCTGTGTTTTTTAACCGATTTACTTCGTTTTCATCAGAACCAAACGGGCCCTTAGTGTCGTTGCCTCTGGACTTCCTCCCATCAGTGCCACCCATGGAATCCAAGGCGTCATTGATCTCGGCTATCTTCTCAGGTGCAACGTCCTCCGATCTTCTCTGGGGCGGTACCACTTCTTCCTAAGGGTTCTCCGGTTCGTCAATATCGATTACTTCCACTACCTCATCTATTCTAGGATTTACAGCTTTGTGGGCACGGTGAGTCTTGGGTACTTCATGAGTTTTCTGCAAATTTGTTATAAATATCCCCCAGTGCTGCTCCATTCACCTCTGATTCTAGTTCAGTATTTTTTGACTTCTTTTTCTTCCAAACCTTTTCAGTTCTCTTCATAGTTATCTGAGTGGTATCCGTGTTTAGTTCAACTCCATTTAATTGTGACTGCTCGCTATTTACCTCTATGGTCAGAATCGTAAATTAATTACCACTAGAGTGTATTCTAGTATGACCTAAGGACGCCTGTTGTCTTCTTCTATTGCCCTTCCTCTTTTGAGTTTGCCAATCATGTTGTTGTGTTGTAGTTTCTGTGTCTCGGGTAACATGTACACTTTGTTCTGCAGTAGCCTACTAAGGCATCTGAGACTAAGTTCAGCTGGTGAGGGATGACTTGTATTCCTACGCCTTGAATATGTTGTAAGTTTAAAAGTATATAACACTAACACACTATGTTGTACGTAACATTGTAACAGTATACTTCATTGTAGATACCAATTATAATTTTAGATAATAACAAGCACATGTCATTACTCAAATAATTGGTATGTTACAGTAAATATTTTGGATACGATAGTGAATCTATCTTGATGACAATATGTATATCGTATATAACAATAAATATTAATATGGGTATATATCAATAAGTCTAATATAAAGTAGAATTTTATAGTGAATACCAGTAAGAATATAAGCATTTAACAGTAGGTATATTGGTAAATAACAGTAAAAATAGCATAAATATGATCAACTATTTTTAAATTAACATCATGGCCTTTTCCAAAACAATTTTGGCAGGCTGCAACTGAGCTTGGGACTTTATCAGTCTGTGGCCGAGTTGGAATTAAGCATCCTTAAACATGCGTCTATAGAAGGCCCTCAAGCGGGTGCTTTGCTCAGGTGTAAGTTAAGCAGATGCCTTTTGGAAGGCCACTCAATTGGCGCCTAGGTGGCTTTCCAAGTGGTCAGGCTCGAAAACCATGTGGCAACCTAACTGCTTTTTATCATACTAGGCAGGGCTGACTCATTGACCTCTTCATCTTGTGGCATATATGCAAGCTCAACATTCTTATACTCCATCAACATGAGACTTTGATAAAAAATACATGTCTTGGGACCCTATGAATCAATATGGTTAGATTTATAGCAGTTGAAGCACCCATGGCTTAACTAAAGAGGATGTGAAGGAGTTGTTTTTTTATTATATAGTTAGTGTATGACGTTACATATATATATGCTACTATGTAAATATATTAATGTACATGTATAATGCGTTATATATGAGTACATATATAATACATGTATGTTTGTGTTTGTAAGTAGTTTAATAGTTAATTAAGCAAGATAACTGATAAAAAATACAGTATATAGTGTTTGTATGAAATGAGGCCGCATACTGGATTCCATAGCCAAATGTGATTCGAAGAGCTTGCTGAACCACATATGCGACCTTATAGGCGGCATACAAGAACACAGATTGTGTGTAAGGTGGGGTTCTTAGCACAAAGGGGTCGTAAGGTGTATACTGTGTTGTACAGGCGGGCACCCAGGCGGCGCCTAGGTGGCCCAGGCGGCCAATGGGGTCTCCATATATGGGCGCCCAGCATCAAAGGCTATGTCAGGCGTGCTAGGCGGGCTAGGCGTCCGCCCAGGTTCTACTTAATTGTATTTACTCATGCTTATTTGATTTTATCTATCTACTATTTTTATTTAGTTATCTATTCCATTGCACGGATGGCTCGACAAGATGCACAAGAATCAGAAGATTTGCCATGGCTTCGTACTGTATTGATGTCTATAATCAGTCTTATTCAAGTATGAATTATGCATATAGTTATAACAGGTTGTCCTTTAACTAATATTTCTTTGATTATCTATATATTGATAGTGAAGAAAACAACTTTCAGTCAAAATGAATTATATTCATGCAATCATCTTTATACTGGTTGAGATAACACTAAATGATATCAGTTATTAACGAACATTTTTTTTTGTCTTGTTATCTTTGGTGTCCAAGTATAGCTACATAGAACGATACCATATTCAAGATGTACATTCTCTTGGTACAAAGCTATAAGGTCTTAAAATAAACTTAGGTAATGCATCTCTTGCACAGGTTGAAGTTACATTACAAAATATTTAACAATTTTTCCTTTTGTCTTAGTATAATAGTATAATAGATACTCAATTGATAATTGGCTTAAAATTGTTTAAATGGTTATTAAAAATGAATATTAGTCCCTAGACATCAGCTAGAATATTACTATTTAGGTATGTTTGTTTAGTGCATTATACATATAACTTATCATGTAATTGTGTGCTATGTTATAGGATAATACAACACGTCATTGCTGAGTTTTTATCCTCTCTCTTTGTTCTTTTTAGTATTAGATACTAGATCCATTATACCATGCTTCTGCTCATCAAAGGTTCGAATCTCCATCGCGACTGTGCGGTGGAATTCATGTGCATTATAGCTTTTTAGTTTAATCTAGACTGTCTCTTGTGTTTTGTCCTATTATGTTTTTTTTGGAGTTTGTGGCTAATCATGAGCTAACTCACTTCATAGTTTTTCATCTTGTCAACATGGAATAACCATAAGCCTCAATCATGATTACATTGATAGTTACATGGTTCTTAAAATCCTTCTATTATACATATTCCGGTATATGCTTCATTTGGATTTTTGTTCTTTTATGCAGTCTCACTCTTTTCAAGTATTTCCAGAGAAGTCCTTAAAAGTTTTGGCAGAAATAAGGTACACCCATCTTTTTTGCCGATGAAGAGGCATAATAGGCTCCTATTTTTCTGACCGGTAATAGACTTATATTGTAAATTCCTTCAATTTAGTTTCACAATTTTTTTGCTCTGTTTTGTTTTATGAAAGGTATCTTGCTGGAGTTCTTGTTGGTCTGTCACAAGACTTTAACATTGAAAAGTTCCTGTCAGTTTATCTGGAGACTTTATCAGATAACAGGTTTGCCTCTTATTTTCTAACTAACAAAATCTATTAATAAATGTGCCTAATATGTCTTTTTGTTGTAGCTGTTCTGATGAATCATGTTGTGTTACTCTGATTGCCGCTTTAGATGTCATTCCTATGAGGAACTCTGTAACTAACAGTGTGGCTAAACTACTGCGGTCCTGTTTAAAATTATCAAAGAATGCAGGGGATGACTCCATGCAGGAAGCATGTATTCTAATGGTGTATAGAAGCACATTTGTATATTTCAAATTCCCACTTTGGGATTGTTTATATTTCAGTTTTTCATTCTCCAGGAGCCAGGGAAAAACGTCTCTTACATGTTGTGCATAAGAACTATCAGCCCAAATTTTGATTGGCCATGCAGAATTTTCTTGAGGTATGTTGCTGCATGTAATCTGCTAGTTTACATCATGATATTGAACTGCCAATTTCATCTCTTTATTTTAGAACTCGAAAAAGTATTCTATGGAGGAGGATGCCATGTTCAAGGCACTATGCCTGATCCTAGGCAGTAGTTTAGAGTCTTTAGATACAACGACTGAGATCTCGGACTATCACATCTGGCTTTCTCTTGAGCATCCAAAGGTAATAGGCTTATATATGTTTTGCATCATCACAATGATTTTAACATGAAGATTGCCACAATCATTTTTTTTGGCAATTATCAATGTGTATATGTTGTGGTTTCTATGTATCAGTTTGTCATATGCTTTATTTCCTGACTATGTGCATCGTCGTCCCAAAATCACCATATAGGGGCATTTTGGTAATTTGGTCTCTTGAAGCAATCAATCTAACACTGGAAACATTCTTTGAGTCGTATGGATACACGTACACATACAAAACAGGATATGACCATTTAGTAAACTGAGAACAATTTAAACAAAACCAAATACACAAGTCACTTATGTCATTTTTTTGTGAGGTTTGGTTGTATATGGTCTAACTGGTGTGCTGTAGTCCGAGTCGTCTAAAATGTTTTTAAGTCAAGACTGGTTTTTAATTGTGGTTGGACTGGCTAAATCAAATCGAATGAGACAACGAAGTTGGCCACTGTCACGGTTCTAAAACACACTCAACAAGTTGTTAGCAAAAAAGTGAACATGATTTTCTAGATACAAGGGAACTTAACCGATGGGCAACCTATTTGCGATTAATGTACATTGTACAATGTTAATTGGTGTTGGTATGGAATATTGCAATAAAGCGGATATTTTAAACTTATTAATTTTATCTTATCATTTTTGTTAATTTAATATAAGGGGCTTCATTACTTTGTCATAGATATGTTCACCTTTATCATAAACATGATCTATATTTGTGAGAGCATATGTTTTTATGTATTCAAATGTAGGTTTCTGTATGTGTGTATCAATAAGTGCGCATATATATGCACACCATAAGGTATACACGCTTGCACATATAATATTTGAGTAGACCAACAATATCTATGAAGCACGGAGACAAATACGATTGCATATACAAACATTGATACAAATACAGATACATACTTGTGTTGTGATGCAGCAATTTTGAAAATACATGATACTTATACAGTTGTGGATACAATATTTCTTATTGATATAACATTAAATATATATCAATACATTGACTTGAGAGCCAAATAGTTTAGATAAAATAAATACAAAATTATCATCAGTAAGCACAAATGAAAATTAACAATCATATTTGTATAATAAAATTTAAAACTAACAATAAGTTACGAATACAGTCTCATGAATGTGGAACTAACAGTAGGAACATTACGTTACTGTTTCTAATAAGTAATGACAGGTTTTAGAATGTTGATGGAATCTTTAGAACAATACATGTATTAATGATAGGTTTATTAGAATATTCGATATCGACTTAGTCTTCGGAACAATATATGTTTAGATCATAGTTATATAGGCTCCCGCCTAGGCTCTGCCTAGTCCCCCTAGGCTTTAGGTGAGCCTCCTTAAGTTGGGTGCCTAGGCTTTCAGATAACTAAATTGGATGCCCAAGGCCTTTTAGGCTCAAATTTAAACACTTAAAGACCAAATTGGCATGGATTAGGTCTGAATTTGGTCACAGTACATCAAGTTTAGTTGTTTTAGGGAAGAAATAGATCTTATTTATGCCAAATCAGATCTAATTTGGACATATTAGGTCTGATTTAGGGGGAAATATGTCTGATATGAGAAGAACATGTCTAAATTGGTGAATTAGGTTTGATTTAGCCAAACTAGGGCTCATTTACGTCAATGTAGTCCAAATTAGGGGAAGTTGTGTCTGATTACGCCATGTTATGCCAAAATCAGTCCGACTTGGACCAAATTGGGTATCGTAAGTTAAATTAGGTCCAATTTAGATCATATTCGGTCAAACTAAGGCTGAATAGGTCTAGCTTAGGTCATGACATGTGTGGTATAGGTGAAGTTATGATTGATTAAACTTAGGGATGACCAATACACATGTACATAGTTATGCACATATTTGAATCAGATAAATGTATATGCGAAATCAATTATATATATGAAAAATATAAATGAATATGAAGAACGTCTAGAAACGCCTAGGCTCCCGCCTAGGCGCATGGGCCTCCTAGGCTTCCCTTGGGTCAGAAGGACCGCCTAGCCACCTAGACAACTATGGTTTAGATCCATAATGACTGTACTGATTGATCTCGTATTAGTTCCAAAACACTCAGGTTTTATCTTAGAGGCAAAGAGTAAAAGAAAAAATAAATATAGAACTAAAAGGAAGCATGGGCACATACGTAAAAACTATATTTCTTTTGAAAGTTACTCTGTATAAATGCATCAGGCTGTGTTTATAAAGTATCTAGACTATTTTCAAATAGTATTTAGTGAAGTATTCCGTACCTGTCTAGGCATACATGGATGGCAAAATCAACCGGTTGCATCCTACCAGAAGGTCCAGAACTGCAACCATACAACTTGGAATGGGAAACCAGATGTACAAATGGATGATGGTTCGGTTGTCCGTGTTGTTTGGATGACGAACAATGAAATCTGAACCATAACAATGCTTTTGTCCGTGGGACCTAAATTTTAACAGTGTGGCCCACCTGCGACTATAAGGGGAAATTATAAAGTAGAAAAAGGGACTGGAGGAGGGAACTGGAAGTCATGACATCTATGTAATTTACATATAGACTCCAGTGAATAAGATGTTACCAAAACATCGTAAACATTCATCTGCACCAGCTGAGGGGACTGGTATGGACAATTATTCTAGGAATAAAAGAATTGGATGGAACAGTGGGTTGGGTAGTGGATGCGGATAACCTGCTTTCGCCATCCCTACCGGCATATCCAAGGAGTACTAGTATCCAAGACTGTCAAATTTCCACGTTTCATAGAATAATATTCCTACTAGGAGGGAAGGCACAAGTTTTGAAGTGTTATTCGCATTCAGTGCAACCATGTAGTTGTCAGTCATGACTTTACAATGAGGGCTTTGTAAGGCATGTTCATAGTATCTATGTATAGTGGTATTATCCAGGGTAGCAACAAATGTATTGGTATTTAGCCAAAAAAAAAGTATTGGCGATAGGATGACAAAGAATACAAGAATGAGTGCCTTTCCATAGGGCAATTGGTTGCGTTGTTAGAGAATTAAGTATTATGCTTTCCTAGGTGTATTATGTATGTGCGACCTATAAGTATTTGGACTCCATAGTCCATTAGGGTTTTGTCTTGTTTTTGTACTCTCCCCCTTCCATCTAATAAAAACAATATATGATAACCATGGAATCTCATTTTCCTTGCGGATGATATTATTTTGTTTTGACGAAACAAAAGATGGATTGAATGATAAATTTGAATGTTGGAGAAAGGCATTGGAATCAAATGGATTGATGATTAGCAGGAGCAAAACTGAGTATATGCATTGCAATTTCATCCAATCTCGCAGTGTGAATGATGGAGCCAAGTTGGACGGAGTACATATACCAAAATGTGACAAATTTCGTTACTTAGGTTCTATTATTCAAATAGACGGGGATGTACAAAATGATGTTTGTCACTGGATCACTACAGGATGGTTGAAATGGAGGAGTGCAACTGGAGTTTTATGCAATCAGAAGATCCCTCTCAGGTTAAAAAGTGAGTTTTATAGAACAACTATACGACCAGCCATGCTCTATGGGAGTGAATGTTGGGCGGTGAAGAAACAAGGTCTCAATAAGATTAACGTGGTTGCAATGCATATGCTGAGATGGATGTGTGGGAAGACAAGAAAAGATCGTTTGAGAAATGACTATATCAGGAATAAAGTGGGGGTGGTGAGCATTGAGGACAAGTTGTGTGAGGGCCGACTCAGATGGTACAGACATGTGCAACGCAGACCTACTAGTGTGCCTATACGAAGCAATGCTATTGAGCCAAACACTATAAATAGAAGAAGAGGAAGGCCTAAATTAACATGGGATGAGCTTATAAAGAGAGATTTTGAATCTCTACATCTCAATCAAAATATGGCCCATGATATAGCTGAATGGAAACGAAGGATCCATGTAGATGATGATGATGATGATGATATGGTTTCTTGAGGCAATGCTTGGAAAGCTGGTTGGTCAGTCTATTTTGGTTCCGCATCAGGTGAATGACCTCTTAGATGGATGTGTCTCTCTGAAGGTTATGGATCGCACACAGTAGTAGTTGGTATTTAAAATGTGTATTCTATAGTGTTGTTTATCCAGTGAACTACATTGCTTGAGTTGTTGATGATGATTCCTTGTGGGGTATTATTGTTCTTAGCATACCATATATTTTTTGGGATAGCGAGGATCTCTCCCATCATTGAATCCAATCCCCTCACGACCTTGGCAGCACCTCCTAGCCACTGACATTCAATATAACATCAATTCATTAAGTCTATATCTATTCTTCATGCATCTCAAATGCTATAATCTTCAAACTGACATGAGCCTAGTAAATCTCTTTATTTTCTCAACACTCTAAAAAGATTGTAAGCAAACTAGAAATAAGAAAGAAGCAAGGCTCTCCTCCATGTCAGAGCATGACTAAGCACTGATAGGATCTCAAAAAATTCCAAACATTAAACCCCATAGCATGAACTGAATTAAGTTTACAGCTTAGAATCACACACATACAATCATTTCTATAAGACCTACAAATAGCTTGCATTGTCATGCCTAGGATGATCAAATAAAGGCAACAATCCAACAAAATGCCTAGCCTTGCTGACACATAGTTGCAGTATCAAACATGCACAAATATATTGAAGTTATATTCTATACAAGATAGATATGAAATTGAAATAATATTCTATAAAAGTTACCATAAGAATCACAAGTTATGATTCTAGTGCAAAAACCTGAACGACTGAGAATATTCAGGGTGATGTGCTGGGATACTTAGGCAACAAAATCTAACTTCCAAAGAAACTAAAGCCTATTCCATAGAATCCCAAGCTAAATTCGACCAATGTAACCCTTCAAACTACAATTCTAAACCACTTGAATTAGCTTTTGTTACAGAAGCCAATCTTTGAAATATTTGACATCATGACCAGGGGAGAAGCTACAGTTTTATGGGAAAGCACACCTAAATAACCAACATTTTCTAGCAGGTTGCTGCAGGATGCCCTAATCAACTCCATTTATCAAACTAATCAGAGACTATGAAACTATATATGAAATATATAGAATAGGCATATATTGATCATTCAGTGATTCATCCATAAATATATATAAAGTAATAGACACAAAATAAATATATTTAATTACACAAATGTGCATACCTGATAGAACGATACATACTGTTACAACCTAATATCTTCTAAAGCTTGTTCTTTATGAGTGTGAAAGTATCCAAAATATCTAGAATGAAATGGTAAAACTACCTAGTGGGATGAAAGGTCATGCCATTCGAGGGGGAATATGTTAGAAGTCGTTCATGCTGGAAATCAATCTCTAGCACAATATCAAAACAAACTAATCATCAAGCAGTTGCCATAACTAAATCAACAGAAAAACCATATACTTTCATATTATGTAAAATAGTGGAATAAGACCACCTAGAAGTAGGGTCAATAGGGTTGGTGTGAACTCATAAATCATACTTAAAGACCAAGTCTGAAATGTTTTTTGAACTCATAAGCTTGTCAGTTACCAATAGGGTTTGTGTAAACAACAAAAATCATTTTGTAGCACAAATAACAGTGGGGTAGATTCAATTATTGATATCTGACCATCAATCCTTCCTTTTGCTTTTCTTGACTCTAATTTTATGGGAATGATGTGGTACATAACAAAAAAAAATTAGAATCTCTTTCATTTTCTTTCGATCCCTGTCACTTTGTCTAATAGATCATGAAAAACTTTGTCTCTGTGCTACATCATTTTCCTCCTACCCTACCAAGTTTGTCTATTTTTCAAACAATTTTAAATTAGTGTATTAGTAATATTGATCGGTTAGAACTTCCTATTGATATAATTTGATTAAGTAGCAAGGGACACCCTATTTCCTCAAAAAACTCCAAGAAAATACAATTGTTGACATGGATTTAAGATATGTATTTTCCATAATTGTTAATCTCAAATTATGTTATCATAATCCTTCTTATAAAAATTCATTATGTTATATTTTTTTTGAAAAATCTCAGCTCTAGATTGATTACATCGTTTCCACTTGGGCTGAGCAACAGCTGGGGTTGGCCTTAAACATCAAAGGAAACTTTAGCAAATCATCTAGATAACTAGTAAGCAGGAACGAGGGACATGAGATCTAGGTTGAATGTAGATATGGTTTCTTGAGGCAATGCTTGGAAAGCTGGTTGGTCAATCTATTTTGGTTCCGCATCAGGTGAATGACCTCTTAGATGGATGTGTCTCTCTGAAGGTTATGGATCACACACACTAGTAGTTGGTATTTAAACTGGGTATTCAATAGTGTTGTTTATCCAGTGAACTGCATTGCTTGAGTTGTTGATGATGATTCCTTGTGGGGTATTATTGTTCTTAGCATACTGTATATTTTTTGGGATAGCGAGGATCTCTTCCCCCATTGAATCTAATCCCCTCACGACCTTGGCAGCACCTCCTAGCCACTGACCTTCAATGTCTCTAAGAGCTAGACTGGTACTTTTGATGTTCTCATTACTGGATACAGTTGTATCAACCTGCATCAAGATAGTGTTTGGAGGGATGTCAGTTGTGTTGATTTGTTGTGTAGCTCGAAGATGCTGAGGGTTAGCTTTGTTGTGAAATATGAGCCTGACAGAGGCTTCTTCAGCTCACAACTGACCACCATGACAGCTGGCGATCTGGACCTATTTTCCAAGATACAAGAGGTATTGTCCTTCCATAGAAGCCAACAAGTTACTGGGGAAAAAAATCTATCCAACCCTCAATTTCGTTCAAGGATTTGAGGTTGTATCAAGGTCAAAGAAATCGGTAGCGTCTGTGGGTATTAGGAGCATCCAGGTTTGTTTGGCTTCCGCACAACCTCATAGAGACGAAGGATCCCCTTTTCTGGATGCTACTCCGTTACAATGACAAGATAGAGCTTGACAACAGTTGCGAGGATTCAACAATAAGATGCCATCCACATTCTACATGTTCCTTTAGGAGAAGACGAAGTGGCTTGGAATAGGTTCACAATTCATTTAGTTATCTAACACAATCTATTTCCCAAGAGATTGGCGATTTTAGTCAGGGCTATGAGTCCTTTCCGTGTAAGTAGAGGTTACCTTGGATTGAAGGGAGCTCAAAGTAGAGGTGGGTGCGATACGTAGAGGGCAGCAGCCGGTCGTCGAGTGGTGAGCGCCCCTGGGAACGTCGGCTTCGTCTATCTTGCGGGGGAAGTTGCCGCAAGTGTCTAGCGGCGGTGAGCTCTGCGAGTCGTCTGTGACGCTCCTCGGATGGGGGAGGGAGCTCTGCGGTCTCTAGTCGTCTGCGGCGCTCCTCAGATGGGGGGGGGCAGTTTGAAACGGGGGATTCACTTGCGACAGGGGGTTGTGGTGAAACTTTTGATCGCAGTTTTGGGGGAAACGGCGCGCAGAGGAAAAGAGGAAGCGCGAGGAAATTTTTTTTCCATGACACCTATAAATTAGAGGGGAAAAAATCAAAATAGACGGGTTAGCAGTAAATAATGACCAAAATGAATGAGTTTGGAACAAATTTACTCGAATAGACGAGTTTGGGAGAGAGAAAGGGTCGAAGACGCCGAACTGAATGGCGTCTTCACCCCTATTGGCTCAAAAAAAGCAAATTCGGCCCCACCCAACGGGTAGCTGGGGGTGTGGCGCCACGTGACAGTCCCACGATGAAGACGTCGGTCTGACTGGCGTCTTCATCATGGGACTGCCACGTGGCGCCACGCCCCCAGCTACCCGTTGGGCGGGCCGATGTTTTTCTTTTTTAATTTTTTTTATTATAATACCATGTTTATTTTTTTATTATGATATATATACATATATATGTTAAATTGCTAAATAAATATAATCTACATTAACTTCTATGAAATTAGCCATATATCTGAAATAATAACTGAAGATAATAAAAATATTAATAGAATATTGTATTTATTAATACATAATACTTATAAATGTACATAAAAGTATTTAAAATTAATGAATATAGTACTAAAATTATATAATAATTTTAAAATTATAAAAATAAAGAAAATATATACATGCATTTAATTGTATACTTAGAAAAAAAGAAAACTAATATAGCAATAAAAATAAGAAAATACTAAAATAAAAACTAATATGGTAGTATATAAGACACGCTGGTGCACATAAAATACACAGACACATATGTGTGTGTGTGTGTATATATATATATATATATATATATATATATATATATATATATTAATTCTATAGTTTTAAACATCACTATATAATTTTGATATTGTATCCATTAATTTTAAATACTTTTATCTGCATTTATAAATATTATGTATTAATGAAATATAAATGAAGATAGAAGTATTTAAAATTAATGGATACTATGTCAAAATTATATAGTGATGTTTAAAACTATAGAATTAATATATATATATATATATTTATATATTTATATATATATATATATATATATATATATACACACACACACACATATATATTATACGCGAATAATTGAAAAATTCAGAGAATTATGTGAATATGATGTGTTGTTTAACTATGGTCTTTTACAATATGTAGCTATTACAACAGGTGATATCATGTTGTGTAATTATAGTATATTACAATGGTTTAGTTTACGTTGTGTAATGGAGGTCTATTACAATGATGTTTTATGTGTGGATATTACAACATGTTATGTAATTATAATATATAACTGTTGGCTAAATGGACATCTATAAATCCCTTTGTTTTGATTATGACAAACATTTCATTCTTATTAATCTAACGAGCTACTTGAGTGTGCAGGACTAAGATGGATGGCAAAGCAACTAGGGAAAATCCACAAGCTAAAATGTTTATATTTTCATGCAATGTAATCATTATTGTAAAAACTTGTACAAATATATAATGTACAAGTACTTAGAATTGCATGTAAATCAAGCGTTAGATTTTCCCTAGCCAAACACCATAGTTAGACATGTCATCCCATTTAAATAGGATCATTTATGCACACTCACACATATAATTAGTGCCTAAATTGAAACCTTGAAACAGGATCATTCTCGGTCGACAAACTCCTCGACCGAGACACTCTCGGTCGACAATCTTCTCGACCGAGAAAGATCCAAAGTAGCCGTTAGACACAACAGACAAGTTAGTTGGTAGTTGAAGAAAGACGTTGCAAATCACTTGTTCCAGAGAGCCTGTCGGTCGACAAAAGTTCGACCGAGTAGGTGTCTCGGTCGACCATTTGTCGACCGAGATGGTCTCTGACAGCAACTGCAGAATAAATTGATTAGCCGTTATTAAAGCAACAACTTTGTACCTAACGACTAGTTAAGCACTTAGAAACCCCTAGAAGTTGTCTAGAACGTCCTTAAGCATACTTAGGCCATTCCTATAAATAGGACAAGCCATAGGACACTAGAATTCACTTGTTACACTTGAGAATACACTTGAGCATACTTGAGCAATCTATTGCAAGCAAATTTGAGCACTGTGATCATTTGTCTACATTCTCCTTAGCTCAATCTCGTGTCCTATAGGCTAGATTCTCCTACCCACAGCAATCACAAGTTCACACACTTGGCTAGGAGATCTATACGCTTGATCTAGGCATATCAAGCCTTGGGCTTAAAGGATAAGTTGTAATTTCCGTTTTCTCTCTTGTTCCTTTTTATCTTTTGTACTCTCCTTGCTACTCCTAGGGTTGGAGGCTGCGGATTGGAGAGGGTTGACTTCTCAGGTGGAGAAGGGGACTTCAAGCTACTTCAAGAAGGCTATCGCAAGGGAAGCTACTTCAGAAGGCTGGTGCAACGGGAGTTGGTGCATCTACTTCAAGGGAAGGCTGCTTCAAGGTTGGCGATTACTTCTAGGTGAAGGCTGCTTGAAGGGTTTGGGAAAAGAGATTGTATTTTATGTAAATTCCTTGCGAGGTAATAAAATAAATTTTTTTTCAAATCCCGGTTGGGTAAGCAACCGGGTAGTGGATTGACGGCTATAGTATTTGCTATAGTTGGAACCACTCTAAACCTTGTGTCTCCTTGTCCAATATTTTCATTGTGGTTGTTTGAGTTCAATAATTGTTAAATTATCTATAAAACTCTATTCACCCCCCCTCTAGTAGTTTTCAATTGGTATCAGAGCAGGCTTCAAGGAACCCTAACCAGGTCTTGAAGAATGGAGGGAAATGGTGAAAAGTGCTTGGACGAAACCACTACATGCTGCAATTGGTGTTTAGGAACAAGCCACAAAACAACCGGATGCCCATGGAGATCAAAGGAAGAGGATAAGCACAAAAAATTCCTTATTGCTACAACTAGTGAAGAAGAAGAAAAAGAGGTAAGTCTTTTTGATTTATCTAAAGAAGAACTAGTTGCTATTATTGAAGAAACACATAATAAATATGTTGAGTGCAAAAAGAAATTAAAGAAATCAAATAAGGAAAATGATGATCTAAATGTTAAACTTCTTGCTCTTGCATCTGAAAATGAGGATCTTAAAGAGGGAAATAAATTTTCTGATCTTAAGTTAAAATCTATGGAAGCCGATTGCAAGCTCCTTTCTGTTGAAAATTCAAACTTACAGACTCAAGTAAACGATCTTCAAAAACAACCATTATTGTGCACCCATATAGATTATGACACTATTGTTAAAGAAAGAAATTTATTGTCATCCAATCTAGACCAAGCAAAAATAGACATTAAGAAAAGAATGGATGAGATTGCCAAGCTACAACAACAAGTTCGTAGTTTGAATAACCATGGCATTCTTGATCAAATTCTAGATAATCCCTATCAACAAATTGGGAGAAGGGGACTAGGTTACAAGCCTAAAGGAAAATCTCATCAACAACCTAGTCAGAGAAAGTCACAAACCCAATCTATATATATACCTAAAAGGACATCCTCACCCAATGACAACATAGGACACAACCATAGAAAAAGATATGAAGTTGACTCAATATGTTGTCATTACTGGTTGCGCCTTGGTCACTATTCATTTTCATGTCCTTATAAGAGAAAAGATGTAGAGTTAGTTTGGGTTCCAAAACCTCCAAACTAAATGAACAAAATCAAGTTGAGATATGACCAAAGACATTAGTTGCATATTTTCTATGTCTATCTCAACTCTACATAATTACAAATGTAAATGAAATTAATATTAGTTTGTTCCCTAGATGAATGAAAAGAAAATTCCTATTTTCATATGATTTTTTCGTAAAAGTATTTTCTGGTCTATTCATATACTAATTATAAAATGGAATTATCATTGTATGCTGTTATACCATGCTTTCATCATTGGGTGCGCATAGAAAATTGTATGCATGGATCCATGAAAATATATAAGCAAGCAAAATAATTTATTAGTTATATGTTATTGCTTGCAACAAAATCTCTAACTCAGTATCTTTGAAATAATTAATTGTGCCTCCAATTAAGTAGTATGCTTCAACTTGATATTTAAATTTTATGCAGATATTATACTCAATATATTCAATCTGAAAAATCTGCAAAATTTGCCTCTTGTTCAAAATAAAACTTGACTAAGGGGCGCTATGGTCGTAGTCAAATTCGACCTAAAATAAGTTTGACACAATAACTATTTTGGATATCCTTTTATGGTTAAAAAGAAATTAATTTATGATCACAACCTGTCCCAATACTGTCAATAATAAACACATCTATATATGTAGGCTCTACAAAAATAGTCTTAAAAATCAGCCTCAAAATCATACTCAGTAAGTCTCTCGGTCGACGAACACTTCGACCGAAAATCTCTCGGTCAGTCCCTCTCTCTCGACCGACAGAATCTATACAGATTTAGTATCAGACACACGTTCGGTCGACAAATGTTCGACCGAGACAATGTCGGTCGACAATTGTTCGACCGAGAAATAGCCGTTGGATACGACCGTTGTAAACCGACCGTTATGACCGTTTATGACCGTTATTTGACCGTTGGGGAGCCGAGTGGCGCGTCTGCAAAACGACCATTGCGGACGCTCGGTCGACGAATCGTCGACCGACCTGGTCGCTGGAATGTTATAAAAGGGAGCAAAAACGGGACACTTACTCACACTTGCATACTCTTGCTTCCTTTGTCCCTCTCTA
Source organism: Alisma plantago-aquatica (assembly GCA_963693085.1). Lineage (NCBI taxonomy): Eukaryota > Viridiplantae > Streptophyta > Magnoliopsida > Alismatales > Alismataceae > Alisma > Alisma plantago-aquatica. The sequence continues at coordinate 800,392,851 of OY856412.1, forward strand.
GTGCATTTTTGTGCAACTCTTCAGCATCCTCATTCTCAAACCTTCCTTGCTTCTTCTCCACACTCAAGTAACACAAATGGCCTCATCATCAGCTGCCCGTGGGAAGAAGAAGGTCGACGGCAGGAAAGGACGGGAAGCTCGGGAAGCCACTCCGCCACTGACGATCATCAACGACATCGCCTTCGTCGATGGAGATGCTGGTGATCGATATCTACGGCTTTCCTCCAAAGCCCCTCTTCCACGACGACCAGTCGAAGTCATGGACTTCATCAACATAGTCGATCTGGAGGGTCTCTTTGAAGTACAAAAATTGAAGGACTTCATCAATCCCTCTTTCCCTTTCTATTCCACTAAGGTAGTCAATGAATTTTATGCCAATCTTATATCCCATACTGAAAATGAAACCACATTCTTCTACACCATGGTCAATGGGCATAGCCTTAAATTTACCGAAGGGGATATTCTTGACATGCTAGAAATTGACATAGATGAATACCAAGATTCCCTTGATCTCACCACCGGAAATCCACTAAATCAACTTTCCCAAGATGATCATACCATTAGCCTTAGTGACATAAAAAGAGCTATCTTTCAATCCAACACTACTTGTCATGAAGATAGGGGAACCTACTACGCTATAAATCTCAAACCAGCCTGTAGGATTGTAAATCTCATTGTCTCTACAAATATTCACCCTAGAGCCAACAAATCCGAAGTTCCAATATTCCGTATGTGCCTCATTTATGCCATTATAAGCCGCATTCCCACAAACTTCATCCGTATAATTCTTAAAAACATGATTGAGTTTTCTGGCAACCCACCATATGCGGATTTCGTTTGCCAAATTACTCAACATTTTCTTAAAACAAACATTGAGGATATGGGATATACATGGGAGCGTCGACCACAAAAGATAAGTAAGAATACCGTAGAGAAAATGGGAATAGATTTTGGTCACAAAAGGGCTAGAGTAGAAGGAGAAACATCTCATCAGGACATACCACCACCTCCTCCTTCTACCCTACCACAAGACCCCATTCAAAATACTCTTACTTATATTGCTGGCTCCCAATATCACCTTAGTAGACAATTAGACTACAATCATCATGCCATGACATATTTAAACCAAAGAATGCAAACCCTTTCCCCAAACCAAACTGATGAATATCCATATTCTTTAAATCCAGGCATGCTCAATCCATACAATTCTTCGTACAACTACTATCAAACTCCAACTCCACCATCCATGGATCTAACACATACTCAATTTTCATCTATGCAATTACAAGATATTGCCACTCATTTCCGATTTGACCGAGTTCCTACATTTTTGGAAGCATATGCTTTAACCAAGACAGGAGCTCTAGATTGGCAAACCTTGGTCCAATACTATGGAGCTGAGCCATTTATTGGGAAAGATCCTGACGTTGATGTAATTCTTAAATCTTTCCAGTGAGTGTTGGAGTAATATTAGTTGTAAATGACTTACTTTGAATGATTGTAATGGATCACTTCTGTATGATGTGTCTATCTTTCCATATTTCTTAATGAAATTGGTTATCCTTTTGATTTGGATGGATATCTTTTTGCATATGAGACATCTTTTAAATAAATGGATTATAAAGATTATTATTGTAAAGTATACAAATTAATGGGAGTAAAAAATAAAAACGTTTGGTTAGAATTAACAACAATTTATGACACAGAAACAATCTCGGTCGAGATCTGTTCGACCGAGAACACTGTCGGTCGAGAAATCGTCGACCGAGCAGGTCTCTGTTGTCAAGTCTGAAATAATTCTGCTGCAAATGATTGCTCATCAAATAATTTTAAACCAAGGATGCATGTTGAACATCATTTGTGAATCAGAGTATTCTTTTATGCATATGGACACTCTTCAAACATATTGCAAAGCATTTAAGTCTTTATTTGGGATATCTAAGGGGGAGATCATAAAAACAACTTTGACCATTTGATTGAAGAAGCTTACAAAAACATTGTAACCACCATGTGTAGCTGGAAATTTTCATTGATTATAAAGAAATTTATGAATTTATTGAAAATGGTATCTTGTACTTGAAGGAACTCTCTACCCAAAACAAGGCTTAACATCCCTTGCATTTGGATGGAGACATTTTTATGTACTCTAAGATTAGAGGATTCTCATTTAATTTAGGGCTTAACATCCTTTGATAAATGAGAAATAAATATACATTCATCATAAGCTCAAGGGAATCGCATATCATTCCAAGGCTTAACATCCTTTGCAAATGATTGAGAAACAAATTGTGGATAAATTAGACAAAAATCCATGTTCCTAATAGGATATCTATTTAAGGGGGAGCATAATATAAAATTAAGGGGGTGAAGAAAAATAAAATATTCAACTTGGATATCTTTTTGAAATGACAAAGGGGGAGAAAGAATATAAAAATCAAAAATATAAATGAGTTTCATAACATCTTGGCCAGCACTCACTTGCAAAACATAAATGGCTACAAAAGGTAATTTTCAGGTATGAAACTCACATGTTTTATATTAACTTATTTATATTTTGGAAATGTTTGTCATCTTCAAAAAGGGGGAGATTGTTGGCTAAATGGACATCTATAAATCCCTTTGTTTTGATTATGACAAACATTTCATTCTTATTAATCTAACGAGCTACTTGAGTGTGCAGGACTAAGATGGATGGCAAAGCAACTAGGGAAAATCCACAAGCTAAAATGTTTATATTTTCATGCAATGTAATCATTGTTGTAAAAACTTGTACAAATATATAATGTACAAGTACTTAGAATTGCATGTAAATCAAGCGTTAGATTTTCCCTAGCCAAACACCATAGTTAGACATGTCATCCCATTTAAATAGGATCATTTATGCACACTCACACATATAATTAGTGCCTAAATTGAAACCTTGAAACAGGATCATTCTCGGTCGACAAACTCCTCGACCGAGACACTCTCGGTTGACAATCTTCTCGACCGAGAAAGATCCAAAGTAGCCGTTAGACACAACAGACAAGTTAGTTGGCAGTTGAAGAAAGACGTTGCAAATCACTTGTTCCAGAGAGCCTGTCGGTCGACAAAAGTTCGACCGAGTAGGTGTCTCGGTCGACCATTTGTCGACCGAGATGGTCTCTGACAGCAACTGCAGAATAAATTGATTAGCCGTTATTAAAGCAACAACTTTGTACCTAACGGCTAGTTAAGCACTTAGAAACCCCTAGAAGTTGTCTAGAACGTCCTTAAGCATACTTAGGCCATTCCTATAAATAGGACAAGCCATAGGACACTAGAATTCACTTGTTACACTTGAGAATACACTTGAGCATACTTGAGCAATCTATTGCAAGCAAATTTGAGCACTGTGATCATTTGTCTTCATTCTCCTTAGCTCAATCTCGTGTCCTATAGGCTAGATTCTCCTACCCACAGCAATCACAAGTTCACACACTTGGCTAGGAGATCTATACGCTTGATCTAGGCATATCAAGCCTTGGGCTTAAAGGATAAGTTGTAATTTCCGTTTTCTCTCTTGTTCCTTTTTATCTTTTGTACTCTCCTTGCTACTCCTAGGGTTGGAGGCTGCGGATTGGAGAGGGTTGACTTCTCAGGTGGAGAAGGGGACTTCAAGCTACTTCAAGAAGGCTATCGCAAGGGAAGCTACTTCAGAAGGCTGGTGCAACGGGAGTTGGTGCATCCACTTCAAGGGAAGGCTGCTTCAAGGTTGGCGATTACTTCTAGGTGAAGGCTGCTTGAAGGGTTTGGGAAAAGAGATTGTATTTTATGTAAATTCCTTGCGAGGTAATAAAATAAATTTCTTTTCAAATCCCGGTTGGGTAAGCAACCGGGTAGTGGATTGACGGCTATAGTATTTTCTATAGTTGGAACCACTCTAAACCTTGTGTCTCCTTGTCCAATATTTTCATTGTGGTTATTTGAGTTCAATAATTGTTAAATTATCTATAAATCTCTATTCACCCCCCCTCTAGTAGTTTTCAATAACAACAGGTTGGAGTCTGTTGTCTCATGTTGGGATATAACAACGAGTTTTAATATGTTGTATTATAGTGGTCTATTACAACATGTACCAAATACAACATGTAAAGGCCTGTTGTATAATTAATACATACTACAATGGGTGAGTCTGTGTTGTGTAATGATGGTCTATTACAACATGTGACTGTTACAACAGGTCAAAATATGTTGTGTAAATAACATATTTTACAACGGTTTTGAATATGTTGTGATACTACAACCTATTACAACACTTTAGCAGTTGTTGTAGTATCCTCCTATACTACAACAAGTTTGGCATGATGTAAATGACTTGTGTTGTATAAAATATACAATATACAACACAAAAATGGGCTTGTTGTGATAAGTATGCTAACTACAACACAATCATCAGAACTGTTGTCTATCTCCTGTTGTAAAAAGCATTTTCTGTAGTAGTGGATTGGGCTCGCATCCCCACACTCCAATAGAGTTTTGATAATGATGATTGGATCTATAGACCAAAATTAGACTCATCTATGCTCTTTAACCTCATTTACACAGCTCAAATTCAACTACTTGATAGGTGAGCCATCCTTATACCAATTTGAGATGAGGATGCTTAACTGCAAAGTACTTACTGTTAGCCTTCCTAAAAAGGAGGTCCATCTTGTTGGAATAGGTATTTCAACCATTCCATTTGTGATCAATTTAAACTAGGGCCTCAAATATTGGGATGTTAGAATGTCCCCCATAGAGTCTTGAGTCTCACATCAAGGATCAATTATTTGACCTTCAGGATATCTTCCTCATTTCAATCCAAACCCATAATAACACATCTATGCCCATCTCCCATCCATAATACTAGTGCTAGGGTGTCTCCATCTCATCTCAGCATATAGCCCTTTTCTCATTCCTAGATCGCACGTCTCAAGACTAGGGTGTCACATGTCAATGTGGGTCCATGTCTATTGTAGCAGTTCTACATCTGAGAACATTTGCAAAGCCTAGAATGTAGCCCTAGTTTCAAATTGATTTTTGAGAATGATAGTTGTCCCTTGGCATTATGCTTTGTTCAAACTCTTGCACAACACGAGTCCAAAATCTTGATAGGTAATCCATCCTAGTACTAAATCTAGGCTGAGTATGGTTAATTCCAGAACTCATATTAATTGGAAACCTAGAAAGGAAGTGCATTATGGATATGGGTAGTTCGATCATTATTTTTAATATTATTTTTATTGAATGCCACAAACCCTCATATGTTACACCCCCTTCAATTGAGATATTATATTTAAGCACTTTTTTCCTTCAAGTTATGAGTTTTTCTAGAAAAATTGGAATTTTTCAAGAACCTCATTTTTACTTGTAAGAAAGTAAATATATTAATATTTACAAATATTATCAATAGAGATGATTAGATTAGAGGGTTCTCCAATTGTATGGCATTAATTTGTATATAACGATATGTTCTAAATCTATGGTTTGTGTATCATTATCATCATAACAATATAGTTTATTCTAAGATTATTTATCATAGACACATATATTGTATTTTTCCATATTGGCAACAATGTAACTGACAACCATATTCGATCTCATCATTCTATGAGTGTCAAGGAGAATAAAGTTGGCCTCTAGTCAGAAGAAGATAAATACTATTTTAAGAATACATGTCAAGGTGTCTTCTCCTGAACTTTAAGGATTAGCTAAAAGGGTGCAATTCAGAAACCTTTCTGGTGTTGACGACATCAATGTTCAAATATCTTCAGATTAAGCATGTCCACCCATGGATAAGGCTCTTCGTAAGGATGTGAGATCTCCACTATTATTTTGCCAAATTCTAAGAGGGCTTATACGATCACAAAGGCACACCAAGAATGTTGGTGTGATTTTGACCGACATTTATGTTTGTAATATAAGATAGAAGTAAAATTAATGAGATCTACTTCTACACTCATGAGTCCCAGTGGCAGAGATGAGGAGCTAAGTTGGGGTAGGTTCCCTTCCTTGATTTCTACATAACTAAATAGACTAAGGACACATCTGGATCTTTGACCCATGTCAGTTCTTTTAACGAGAGCATGATTCTTATATTGTATGACACATCTTTAGTCTTGATCTAATAGGTAGAAAAAGAACATCAAACTTAGATTGGAATGGAAGTGTAATTTGAATAGTTGTATCCACTTGCATCGCTACACACCAACACAGATCCTCCTTTTTGGTATGTATTAGGTAGTTGGTACCTGGTAATTACAACCATGTGACCTACATTTGGATCTATCATCTCAGGCTAATATGAAAACCTCCTTCATCATGGCAAATGTGGGCTAATCATCGACAATTGATTATTCACAGTTGCTTCATATTTGACTAGTGTGTAGGATATCATTGAACGACAACTTCTTACCAAATTGGTTGTAGTCTTAAGGACTTAATTTTTTACTTACGTAATTTTATTGAACTTCTTGTCAATGATTATGGAATATTCTTTATGCATGCTAAGGGATGTCGAATATGTAATTTTACCCCATCACTACTAACTGACCAAATCTTCATTACAGTGCTCAAGGTTTTACCCTTGTAATGGCTCACTTGCTACTCCAATCTAGATACAAATCAAGAAAAGCAATGGACACATTAAAACCTAATCCTTGAAGAATAGATAGTTTATACTAAATCACATTCACAATAAAGTGATTGTAGAATGCTCAAGCAATGTGAAAAGTAGAAGGAACTCAATAGTTTTTTTCTTCGAAGCTTTGATTTTTTTATATTATAATTTGTTAGGTCATTGGATGAGTTAAAATTTTTCATTCTTAATATATGTAATTAGATAATTGTGAATATCCTACCTTCAATAATTGGTCCAAGAACCTGGCCATAAAATAATTTCTGATTCTTCACACTCTAGTCAAATTCGGGTTGGATTGAAAAATTTTATACATTAACAAGTATAAACAATTCGGGTTCCAGTCAATGTATTAGGTAAGATTTACAGGTCGCGTCCGGGTCTGCTGATTCCATTATCTGCATATGGTTGTCACAAGTCGTAGATGACCGTCAAATATTTTCTTCGATGCTCCACTCGAACAATAAACAGATGAAATAGGATTGTGACAACACCAGAGCGTGACCTTGAGTCAGCCACCTTAGCTCATCACGGTCTTGCAAGTTACAGTAGCAACCCACTCATTCCGACCTGCAACGATGCTCTCAGCTAGCGTTAATGCGTTCTTGTGGAAATATTTGCCATTTGGGGTCCACCCATTAGCAAACCTTGATACCACACCAGGTCCCAACTCTATAAAAATGGCAGCATCAGCAAGGAGTATCACACTTACGAACCGAAGTAGAAGAACACTGACGCCGCATGAATATGGTTCCTCCCCAAGCTTTCGTCGTCCTCGTGCTCTTCCGGTGCAGCCTCCTCATCCCGCAAGTTACGGCGGCCCGCATGCTACATCAGTCAGTAGGTTAGTCGGTAAACCTGTAACCTCCCCTGCTTTTTGGCCATGCATCCGTATGGATTTAACTTGGCAATTTAACTCAAAAAGTTTTGATACGTCCTTATACCGCTGCCGAACAGCCCCTCCCTGGCCGTTTGTAGAATCTTTCTTGGTGGCCGTTGCTATGTGAGCCGAAATGATCACGACTGTGATGAGTGGTAATCTACTATTTACCATACTAAGCACCAACCATCAACCACTCGTACGCGTTTCCGTCTTTAGCGTGACAAGCACGTGCCTTCTAATGAATCCGCATGTTCACTTTTGCTTTCCGATTAAAATGTCCTTTTGTAGTTGGAAACTCAGCCTTAGCATGAAGAGTCCTGACATGAAATGATTTCCTATATAATTGGAGTCCTGATGTGTTTGGTTTTCCTGAAGACTCTGCCTTAACCAACCCTTAAAAGGTCGACAGCCGCAGCCACGGGTGAGGGGCAATGAAGCAATGAGAAATTAAAGAAGAGTAGCAAGGCGGGGAAGAGAACTAGCAGGGGAATAGATGATTGATTATGAGGATTCTCCTACCTTAGCAGGACCTGTTATGCTCTCCCCCCTCTTCCGTCCACAGTTGAACAACGGAAGTCATCTGTTGCTCGTGAACCTAATTACCCCGGCCGGCGGCATGAAGTAGTTGCAACAACACCAGCGGAGCAAGGCATACACCGTCAAACCCTTCCTGAGAATTAATAGTGGCTTCTTCAAGCGAATACACAGTTATGTTCTTAAAACGTTCTTGTCGCTGCTTACATTCTTGATTGATTGGGCAATATATTTCCATATTTACGTTCTTTACGGTGGTTGCTCAATTTGACTTCATGGTCCAAGGAAGAAGAGAAGAGCATCCCCCCTCTACGTACGGCTATAGCAAAATCATTTAATCACCAACAATTGAGGGAACAATGTAATTGGCAACTTGATGGTAAGGTGTAGTTCTTCAATTAATTCAAATCTAGGAACTATTATCGCTTGTGTTGCTGCTAAGGATATCAGGATCAAATGCTACATATCAAAACTCCTTTTACGTCTACTCAAGGGTAAACATGAGTTCCATATTCACCTAGCAAACAAAATCTAGAATTAGTATCGGTCTGGGAAACTCAATCATCGCCTTCTGTATTCGGTCATATATCTTCGTGCCTTCTACCCATCTAGAGCAATCCTAGCGGAATTATATTGTTCTCCACACCCGGTCAGCGTTAGCGCAACTGGTAAAGCATGGTGTCCCCCTCCGGGGGGAGTCGGGTTCGAACCACGTTGTGGAGCGCTGGATTTATCACCCGCCGCATCTGTCCGGTCAAACAAGATAACAACCAGGTTGTACTTATCTATCCATCCTCCTCGCCTGCATGAGCTTTCCCAAGGTTGTTGCTCATGAGCTGGAAAATCCAAGAATTACTATCATTTCTATCATTGCTAAGGATATCAGGACTAGCTTAGGTGTTCCTCCATTTAACCAAATCTGTCATCATAGCCTATGCATCTATATTTCACTTATAATCTGGGATGATGATGTGTCTGTCGTCCATGCTTATCGTCATCAACACCTATCTTAGATCGTTGATATTATTTATCATTCCATCCATGCATCTGTAGGCTGTACTTCATGGATGTATGTTACAACCACCCTTATCACTGCCATCTCCATGGGAGTCATCATTGTTGTCTGGTACCAAAGTTTTTGATACCATATCAATGTCGCTTTTAACGTTTAATTTGCTTTGTTTTTTGTTAATCAGTTTGTTCCGCACACCTTCTCGAATCATATATAATTTTCGTAACGTTTATATTTATGTTGTCTTAATTAATTACTTCCTCTTGTTTATCCGTTTTTCCAGATTTTATAGCTTTGCCTCCTCCAGGATGTGTCATGTGGTTTGAGCTATACCCAAAATCGAGGAGTCATAGATGCAACATTGAAATCAGAAACGTTGAGATGATCTTCATCTAGAAGCCCAGTTCCAAAAATAATTGGCAGCTATCTCCCATACATTCAAGTTAAAACCTTCCATTGTCTCTGACTTTCCGCAAGTTTTTGTTGGTGGAGCTTTTCCTAAGGTATGCGACCTTTACCATCAAAGTTTGTACAATTCATTTCCATGATGTTTTTAGTCCAGTCCAATTTCAATTATTATTATGATGGACTCTCATTTGAGTTCTCATTTTAGTTCAATCTCATTTCTCATTTGCATTAAAAGAAGCAGCTCTATAGATTTCTTGATCCAATACTATTCAACTACATGACTTATGTCATAGCATCATCACTCCCTATTAAATATTTAATATAATTCATTGTGTTATATTTTTCCTACATTGGTGAACTAGCTACGTCGATAAATATGCTTGACCTTCTCAAATCACCGGATGTGTTAGGACATTAAATGAAGAGTTGAAATTTACATATCACTTTGTTGAAAATTAATTGCAAGACTCTTGTGTAGAACTAAAATTATATTTCACCATTTTTATTATGTTGAAAGTATTTAGCAAGAAATGCGACTATATTTGTATTCTAAATTGTAAATTAAACTTTCCATGAATCCTTAACCTAATTTAAGAGTATCAACCATAATCTACCGTTCGATACCAAATTTGTGAAAGAATACAAATAGTGGTGAGTTCTTTTATGAGATAATAAAAACCATGCTACCATGATGATATTTTCTGTGTAACATCTAGATAATTTCACATATGATTGGAAGTTGTCGTTGCGTACAATACAAACATCTTCAATTTTTGTAATGCATTATATACTATCTGGTTAATTAAATGGTTCTTGTTTGTGACCATCAAGGTGGTTAATGTTGCTGAATATAAATGTGTTCATGAGGGGAAAAGAGAACCAATCAAGTGCAACATTTTAATGTGACTGAGGGCTAAAAAAGTGGACTAGTGCAATGTATGGCTCATATCGATGAAATTATTACTTATTTAACTATATATTTGTGGGATTATAACTCTTATTCATGGTATTAAAATTTGTCTTACATGTTACTTTATGCTTGATAGAGAACATGTGATGTTCCATATGATCTCCTTTGTCTTAGAACACTTTAGTTCCATGATACTTATATCTAATTAAAATATCATAATAAAAAATCCACAACTTTTTTTAAGATGGTGTTCCCTCTATTTATTATTTTACTTGACTTATTCATCCGTTGTACCAATGATAAAATACCTTCACCAATATTTCATATATTGTGATCAAGGACAAATAGAATGGAGATGCAATGCACGACGAACCAACATTCTATGAAACACAGACATGGTCTTGGACATGAATGTGAATGTTAGATAACATTGTGGGTATGAAACTATCAAACATCAAGACTAAATGCTAATACATTTAGGTGTCATGTCATTGTTATTTTGCAAAACTAGAAAAAATGAAATGACAATCAAAATATGGAAATATATTTCAAGAATTTATATTGTTAGTAAACCTTTTTTCCTTTTAATTTGTTTCTACATCATCCCAAATACCTTTTGATTGTGATTTATGACTATTCGTTCTTTATGAATTGTGGTAGACATTCAATATGAACTATGTATTATCAAGTTGTTTTAATTATACATAGTATCCAGTAGGACTTTATGTATAATCGTGATATTCTCATATCATTTACAATATTTTCCTTTGAATGCATGATATTATAAACTAAAAAGCAAGTATACAAAATGAAAAAATATTATTGTATTATGAATATGTCAATATTTCTATGTGTAAATGGATAAAAATCTGATCCATTAAATTACATGTAAATTACATGGAATAATATATATCCCATAAGGAATAAGATGCTATAAACCACTTGTGCATGTGACAATATCTATAATTATGTGAACCATATATTATTAGAAAAACATTCAACTTATATGTAAACTCTATATCACTCAACTGAATAATTTCGAATTTCCTATCATAGAAGGCATATTTTTTAGATACATATAAATACTCACAACATCTCAATTCAACTAATATATTTCCTGACATCAATTTGTCATTTTTGTTTTGGTGATACAAAAGCCTAAAATGGGATATCCCCTCAACTTTCCACATAATTGTATAAGAAGAGCATGCTAAGATGAACAAGGATACAACGACTACTTCCACAAATCAAAATTTTAACCAACACTACATTTTAAATCCACTTGACACATTCCACTATGATATTGCAACAACCATGACAAACAGATGAACCAAATTTAATTAAGAAATCGTACCTATATGTTTGTAAGATAATGATGAACTCCTTAAATTTCAATCACAATTATTTTCATATGATAAGAAATATTATCACACATGCACATGTGGGCACGCACACACACACACACATAAGGAAATATACACACATAAGAAAATACACAAACATATACACACACACACATGTACAAGCAAACACATGTGTATACTCACATGCACTAACACACACACGCAGAGCCACACATATAAGCTTACACTTACGTGTTGACACACACATGTACATAGACAAACAATCATCATAATGTATACAATATATAAAATCCTTTGAAAACACAGAGAAAAATTATTTTCAAAGAACCAAGATGCAGATATTTTTCAAAAGAAAATTAAAAATTTTATTCATGCATGCACACATGGTTTTATACTCAAATGCACCAACACACACACATACACCCACATGTGCAATCATACACTTACACACACATAATTATATCATAATGTAAAATATCTATAAAAACTTTAAAAAACATAGTGACTTTCATATTCAAAGAACCAAGTTGAAAATATTGTTTTTATAAAAATTGGTGATTCCATTCATATTATCATCGTGGATTGAACCTAATACTCCATAGTAACAAATAAAAAATATAACCATTAGGATGTTCATCTTGGAGGGTGATAAACATAGATTGGTAACAAATTTATTTTATAAGAACCGAGTTGTAGATATTATGTCCACTTTCGTGTTGAATTATCTCTAGGGTGGGTGATATAAAAAGTTGGAGGAGGAACAAATTCATATTATATTGTGGAGAATTATTACATCATTGTTTTCTATTATTTTACTCATTTAAGTACAACTCTTTTCATGTATACTTGATTGGTTATTAGATTTCAACTCATACAGAAATTTCAATTAATTTTAATAGGCTTCTTTCTTCATTTTTCATATAAATTATCAAATTAATTATATATTAGTGATGTGTAAAGCACGTGCATCCACTAGTAAATAAATAAAGATAAAACTGATGTTGTAGACGAGATGTTTGTTTGCCAATATAGGTAAACATGTACTTGTTTCGTTTGCATGAACTTGTGGATATGGTAACATGAAGTTTTATTGGTTTAGTTTACTGAGTATGTGTATATATGCTCACACGCTTGAACGTGTGTATGTTCTGAAAAGCAATTTCAATCAATCATGTCGATAAAATTGGTAGTGGTTTGGGTGTGTGGGTAACATTGTGATTGGTTGTAACTTTTAGTGGAAGTACAAAACTAAAATTTGACAATTATATTTATAAAAATGTTATCTAGACGCGCCCAAGCTCTCACACGTCCTTGACACGGGAAGTATTCCGCTAGGTTGGGGATAATATCCCCAACCGGAGCCCATTTTGCTTTTTTTTTTGGCCACATGGCATAGCTACAGAGAAAATAGCACAAAAATAAAAAATATGAATAACATTTGATCCGTAATGAATTTTTTGACAAAATAAAAATCATTGAACTCGTTACAAAAAATCTAGTCTAACAAGACCAATATTAATGTACTTTGAAAAAATGATATCTATAAATTTTTACAAATAGTGAGTGTATTATATAAAAAATTGTGCTCTTTTGAAATTTATGCACAACATTTAAGAAGTAGGTGCATTCACATCCTAATTGATGCATTAACACCATAATTGGACACTTTTTACAAATATTATGTGCATTATGTTAAGATTTGTGTTAATTTAGTATTTATGCACAACATCCAAGAAGTACACGCATTCACACTTATAATTGGGCAAATTCACATCATAATTGAGCACATTCAATCAAAAGTGTATTCAAATAGAAACTGACACATTCAGGGCAATAATGTGTGCATTTAATTAATATTGGACACATTTAATCAAAAGTGGGAGTGTTCAATCAAAAGTGGACGCATTGAGGGCATTACTAGGCACATTCAATCTAAGTATGCACATTCAATCTAAGTAGGCACATTCAGTCAAAAGTGGGTGCATTTAGGATAATAATATGCACATTTAATTAATACTAGGTACATTCAATCAAAAGTGGGCGCATTGAGGACATTATTAGGCGCATTGAGAACATTACTAGGTGCATTCTATTGAAAGTGGGCACATTCAATCAAAATTAGGCGCATTTATGGCGACAACGTGCACAATCAATTAATATTGGGCACATCTAATCAAAAGTAGGCACATTCAATCAAAAGTGGATGCATTGAGGGCATTACTATGCACATTCAATCAAAAGTAGGCACTTTCAATCAAAAGTAGACGCATTGAGGGAAATACTATGTGCATTCAGTTAATATTAGACACATTAAATCAAAAGTGGGCGTATTCAATCAAAAGTGGGCGCATTCAGGGCATTACTATGCACATTCATTCAAAATTGAGTGCATTCCATCAAAAGTGGGCACATTCAAAGCAATAGTGTACACATTTAATTAATACTGGACACATTCAATCAAAAGTGGATGCATTTAGAACATTACTAGGCACATTCTATTAAGAGTGGACACATGCAATCAAAAGTAGGCACATTCTAGGCGAGTGTGCACATCAATTATTATTATGTGTCAATCAAAAGTGGGCAAATTTAACCAAAAGTTGGCGCATTGAGGGTATTACTAGGCACATTCAATCAAAGTGGTGCATCAATCAAAAGTAGGGCCATTAAGGACAATAGTGTGTGCATTCAATTTAATATTGGTCGCATTCAATCAAAAGTGAGTGCATTCAATCAAAAGTAGGCACATTCAAGACAATAGTGTGCGCATTCATTTAATATTGGCACGTTCAATCAAAAGCGAGTGCATTCAATCAAAAGTGGGTACATTAAGGACATTACTAGGCACATTCTATTAAAAGTGGGTGCATTCAATCAAAAGTAGGCACATTCTAGGAAATAGTGCGCGCATTCAATTAATATTAGGTGTCAATCAAAATTAGACACATTCAATCAAAAGTGGGCGCATTGAGGGCATTACTAGGCGCAATCAATCAAAGTGGGCACATTCAATCAAATGTAGGCACATTCAGGATAATAGTGAGTGCATTCAATTAATATTGGGTGCATTCAATCAAACGTGAGTGCATTCAATCAAAAGTAGGCACATTTAGGATAATAGTGTGCGTATTCAATTAATCTTGGGCACATTCAATCAAAAGTGAGTATATTCAATCAAAAGTGGGCGCATTGAGAACATTAGTAGGCTCATTCTATTAAAAATGGGCGCATTCAATCAAAAGTAGGCACATTCTAGGCGATAGTGTACGCATTCAATTAATATTATGTGTCAATCAAAAGTGGGCACATTCAATCAAAAGTGGGTGCATTGGGCATATTACTAGGCACATTCAATCAAAGTAGACACATTCAATCATAAGTAGGCACATTCAGGATAATAGTGTTCGCATTCAATTAATATTTAGCGCATTCACTCAAATGTGAGTGCATTCAATCAAAAGTGGGCACATTGAGGACATTACTATGTGCATTCATTCAAAAGTGTGCACGTTTAATCAAAAGTGGGTGCATTCAGAGTAGTAGTGTGCGGGTTCATTCAAAAGAGGGCACATTCAATTAAAAGTGAGCGCATTGAGGGCATTGCGATGCACATTCACTCAAAATTAGGCGCATTCAGGGCAATAGTGTGCTCATCTAATTAATATTAGGTGCATTCAATTAAAAGTAGGTGCATTCAATCAAAAGTATGTGTATTGAGGTCATTACTAAGCACATTCAATCAAAGTGGGCATAACCAATCAAAAGTGTGCATATTTAGGGAGTGCGCACATCTAATTAATATTGAGCACACTCAATCAAAAGTGAAAGCATTGACGAAATTACTAGGCACATTTATAAAAGTGTGGGTTTTCAATTAATATTGGGTGCATTGAGGGCACTAGTGGGCATATTCAATCAAAAATAGACACATTGAGGGAATTAACATGCACATTATGTTAAGATTTGTGCTAAATTATTATTTTTGCACATATTTGAGGAAGTAGGTACATTCACATCATAATTAGATGATTTTCTGTACATTTATTGTATGTTTTCTACATATATTGGGTGCTTTTTTCTACAAATAGCGCGTTATGTGAAGATTTGTATTAATATGATGTTTATACACGTATTTACTCTATTTTTTTTCTTCTAAAAATATTACAAATAGTACTTATTTATCATTTGATATTATTTTTTTTAAAATATGTCAATATTAGTCTTGCTGATATGTATATTTTTATAATAAATCTGATGATTTTTATTTGTCTAAAAATTCATTATGGAATAAAAGGTTTAAACAAAATAATAGATTTCAAAATTTTCTTTTCCCAAAAAAATTCAAAATAAAAAATAAAAAAAATACAAAACTAGAGCCCAGCACTGGGAGGGAGGTTTTGCAGTGCATGAAAAGCGTGTCCGCTCCCCAACGAGTCCCCTAAACTAAACTCTTATATTTACGCCTCTTTGGTTGAGGCAAAAATGACGCCGTACAGTTCTAACTGCACCTTTTTTTTCAACTACCCGTATCTGGTACCCGTGCAGTTAGAAGCGAAGCCGTGAAAACCAAATCCATACCCTAGTCTAATAATGCAGAACTCCATACGAACTGCGCCTCTTCTAGGCGCAGTTCATTTTCCCTGGTATGTGACTTGTATAGAACTGTGCTTGAAAGCTGAATAAATGCACAAATATCCAACGACATGGAAATCATGACCCGTAAATGAATTGATGGTGTGACCAACAGGTGACTACGACGGGGATATCTCATGCTTTTCGTTTGGAACTGATTCAAACCAAATGAAAGCAAAGCAAAACATTAAATTTCATCTACACGAAACCAAACCAACATAACACCATTTGAATTCTTTGCTTTCGATTTCCTATTTTTAATTACAAATGTGGGTTGGTTTTTCATTCAATCAAATAAATGCTAGACACATCATAGCAGTTTGTTCACAACGAATGAAGATCGTCTAGTTTCATTCTGATTTCATAAAAAATATAAGATCATAATTTGTAAACTAGCCGGTGGGGAGTTGCTCCAATGGTGAAGGCTCGATATCCCAATAAAGATTCATGGGTAGAATAGTGGTGGCACAAGAATATCTAATTAGAGGGGGGCATCCATCAAAATTGAATAGTTGGAAATAAGGTAGGGTAGATCATTGCTCTTGCATTTCTATTATATGTTCCTTAATTACGTCAAAACTTAGCTTTTTGTGGTGACAAAGATGTGAATTATAGATCTGGGTGGGGCACGTGCCTACCCGTAATATGGCTCTGCCACTTTGTAGAATTAGGGATGACAGCGGTGCGAATATGTTGTGCTTCATAGAGAAACGATGACCACACTGTATAGAAAAACCAAACACCATATTTGCACCATATCCACTGCAATTTTTAATATGAGAAACTATATTCATAAACTATTATTAACTGCACCACACCGCACTACACCACATCGTGAACATATTTCTATTAACGTAGTGTTATACAAAAAATTATATAGTTGTAATAATAAATGGAAATACCAGTATTTACCCCAAACCAATATTTTATTCACAGTAAATAAAAAATCAATTTTTTGCTTCATGTGATCGAACATTTTAACTACTAAACACAAAATATAATCCTTTACAACTGACATTCTTTTCCACTCATATTTCAAACACCATCCTCTTTATAACGACACATTAACCCCCCCCCCCCATTTATATACATAATTTCTCTTATTTTATACAATAATATTCTATTTAAAATGACTTCTCAAGTCTCTTTTTCATCCTAGATTTCGAACATGTAAGATATGTTTCTATCTTATTTCTCTTTATTTTTATTAAGAGTTAAGTAAGATAATATTTAGAGTTAATTCTAGCATTATATTTTCTAAGAGAGACATGGCTAAGTTAAAATTCTTGGTATAGGAGGGTGGTAGTGTGTATGAACTATTTATTGAGAAAGATGATTAATAATGATGGATGCAATTATCTCTTCATGTTCCATATTATCTTTATTTTCTTTATTTTTATTAACTTGATTTCATCTCCACTAGTAAATACATTGCTCAATCAATGAATCATAGTTTACATATAATAGTGAACACATTTCTCAACTTAATTGTCTATCTCCCCTTTTATTAATGTGTATATTTTTATTAGAGATTTGTATAAAACAAGTCAATAAAACTCAATACAATTAGATTATCCTTCCCGCAATCCCAACTTTCTCTTTCATCATCATACAAATGACTATAAAAATTTGTTAAATAAAATATAGATATTAAGGTAAAAATTTATAAAAATAAAATGTTTCATTAGATTTTGAACGTACAAAGGATACACGTATTTGTATTACTTATACAATGAAGACAACCATATTCACAACAATTGTTTAAAAATATAAAAAGGCCTACTTCTCTACATATGAAATTCCATTTAAAAATAGATGTCTAGCTACAAAAAAAAACCTTTCTTTTTTTACATATTGAATTCCATTTTAAAATAAATATCTAGCTATCTATGAAAGAACAAAAACAAATAATATGTGTATGCTAATATTCTACATGTATTTATATTTAATTAAAATAAATTGTTTGTTGTGTGATTTTATCTATGATTTTTTTTCTAGAACCATATCTGCATCACACTATAAAGGTTTTAAATATTAAAATAATATCCACACCATAATCACATGATGCAGTTATGCGGTGAAAAATATAATATGATTATCTATGGATATATGTTTTCTACAACACTGTTGCCATCTCTAGAATGAACCTTAATATGAGAGAACTCTCATAAATGCTTACCCATACCGACCAATTATGTGTTCTAAATAAGACCTCAGGTTAGTGCGGCACTCAAAGGTCGCCATACTTATTGTTGATAAAGTAAAACCATAAACTATTTACTATTATTGTTAGCAACATATTATACAGTAGTGAATACAAGTGTGAACAAAGGACAAGTTGATTTGTTGGATACCATGGGTTTGTTGTGTGTATTTTTTATTCGTCATCACAAATATGATGTAAGTTTGCATGAGGAAGAACATGTAATTCGTACAATTTTGATACATACTTGATAAAAAATAGTTCCCTAGGTATCACGTTGGGCGTAGAAATTTGAAAAGTCAGTCTTTGAGTCAATCAAAGACCAAACATAAAGTAGTAATATGTTGGATTTCAGAGCACCAAGATTCTCCCAGTGGATTAGTAAAATATGGGATTTTATGTACTCATACAATATCCCCAAAGCATAAACAATTAATGTAATATTACAATGCAACAAGAGCCAAATGATGTATACACATATAACATAACCAAAATTGAGACATATAAGGCACTTATGCATTTCTTTACATAGGCAAGAAATAGTTATAAGAAGCTTAGCATAATGATATGTAACCATGTGAGACGAGGTGAGATAAAATGGAATGGTAGGAATTATGATTTTGCCCATGCAATCTTTGACCTCCTTCAGCAACACTTCTTGATACAGATGAATAGAAAAATTTGGAATTCATACCCATGCCACCAATCTGGGGGTTGGTGATGTCAGGAGAGAAATTCGGGAACCATCTTTGAATCTTCAAGTTCTACTAAATATCATGTATACTATTTAATCATGTCAAGACATAATTATATTCAAAAACTATGAAGTACTAAGGATGATGTCCCCTAGGGTTGCGGTCAGGCGTCTGGCGGCGGCCGTCATGGTGATCAAGGACCTCTGAATGACGATGAAGATGGTGATCCATATAGAAGATCTAATTTGATCTCCTTGGGAGCGACTGGACTTCGTATCAACTTATCAACAAAGAAATCAAGTCAACAACCTTAGGCTATTACCAACTTGATGGACATAGACACTATTATCTCTACGATTCACTTCTCGCCACTTGCTGGGAAGAACCAACTACACCCAAGTTCCCAAGGGGAAGCGCAGCCTGCACACGCCTCCTATAAGGATACAGTTGGGGGAGCTACAAATGCAAACTGCATGATGTTCATTAGGATCCAAGATGAAGACTGTGAAGTCAATATACAAAAGAAGGACATCAAAGTATCAACTGAACAAGGGGTTCCATCCTTCAATCTCCATCCGAAAGCCATGGACGAATTACTTAACCGATGGCAATACACAATGGTTTTCAAAATCCTTTCAAGGTAGATCAATTTTTGCACGTTGCGGGACGTGATAATGATGTTGTGGAAGCCACTTGGAGGACTCAATCTAATCGACGTAGCAATTTTTTTTTCATTGTGCAATTACAAACGGAAGGGGGTTACATTAATGCGGTGGCGAGAGGTTCCTTTTTTAATAGAGAGAGAAAAGGGGCATCTAGAAATATCTTTTGGATACCAAATCTTGCCCAATCTGATATTTAAGTGTTATAAGGTTTCATCTCAAAGTTGGGGTGAATTAGATTAAATGAGAGAGAGAGTTATGGATTTTATGATATTTCTCTAAAGTGAGTGATTAATGAATAATGTGTAACATTTAATGTGACTGGAACTTTAGGATATAAAATCTCACCCCCTCCTGAATGTGTGTGTCTTTCTGGATGTTTCATCCCAGATCCATGGAATGTAGATCATCTTCTAGGTCACAATTGAAAAGGAAGTCTAAGTTTACAATAAATACAATCTTCTAGTATCTCTCTATTCTTGACCTTTAACTCTATTTCTTTCTCCATTGGTTTCGGGAGAGAAAACCGGATCTACCTAACTCCCATATGTCTATGTTTTCACTGGGTCTAGGATTCCCCCAATTTCCAATTGGTGTCAGGACCCATGGATGATCGATGGGATAGACATGATTATTTAAAGGGGGTCGCTGCTCTTCACAATGCCAGAACACATTCCTTGAGGACCAGAGCAACTCAAGTAACCCAACTCTATCTCGAATTTTGTACCTAAGACGTCTGACGTCTAAATCATCTTCTCTAACTTCCTACCCTTCTGGTCTACTACTAGTTGATACCACTCTGGCCATCATTTCTCACTGAAGAAGTCACAACCAACTCCAGAGAACCATAGCAATGGTCATTGGGCCATCATCCACATCATCGATGCCTGAGGAATAGAAGTCAACCTTTGGGTTGACTATGGCCATGGAGCTATGAAACGCTAGATCGCGAGATCGAGGAAGATGACTTGGGGTCAAATGACTAAAAGCCCCCCATGAGGATGCTTAATAGGCATGGGTTTAGATGTCTTTTCCCTATGTCCCCGAGCCATTTTTGCAAATGAATAAAGAAAGCCTTAGGTGTTGATGTGTCAACCCCTGCTTGGCTCAGGTAACTTAATCTTGCAGATATTATAGAAAATCATAGGATTATCCAAATAAGGCAAGTCATAAATGAAAGTTGATCAGAACAATATGAGGAGTTCAATAAAATTGGTTCCAAGATCTAATTCTATCACGATTTCTAAAATTCCTAAAGTTTCTAACTTTAATATATAAAAAGAATGGAATCCCTAACTTCTTAGTTATAATGATCATGGCATGCTTAAATGACTTAGACAGATAATCTTTTTGGATAAAAAGGATATCTTTGACATAGTTTGAGATTAATAATTCATATGATATCAAAATTAGGGTTTGTGAGTTAAAAATGTATTAAATATGAAGATTAGGGTTTGGGGAACAGAAACCCTAATGAAACCCTAAGTTGACCCCAAAACACTAACTTGGAACCCAAGTTAGTCTTAATATGTGTTTATGAATAAACCAATAATACTCGAGTGTTATGCATTAATTTTAGGGTGATTTCTTGCTTGTTCTCAATTGCACCTGTGTGCTTAGATTTTAAGTTACATTTGAGAAAGGTATGTGGTTACACCTATGATCATTTTCCTTAATCGACTTCTATGGTTTCTCATAATTTCCTGATTGGATTGCAATTAAAATGCTTGCATGTTTATCTACTTCTTGCAATCTATTAAATTACTATGAATATCATCTTAGATGGATGTAACCTGCTCAAACCCTATATCATATCTGGTGAGTTGAAGAGCAAGGGGCAAATAAATTCATCATTGGGATGACTGGTGATCAAGCCCGGAAAGGAAGATCACCTTAAGCCAATCTTGGAAAGGAAGGCATGTATATGAAACCAAGCCTGAGTGAGGGAAGGTTGTGAAATGTTCACTACATGGACCCAACCCTAAAGAGAGGGTTCCCCATAAAGGGGATCCCCTAAAGAGAGAGCACACCATTGAGAAACGAGGATAAGGGTGAAATAAGAAAATGCTTGTTTAATTTCTTAATCATAATTGTTGATATGGTTGATTATATTATTACACCTACATGCGAATACTTTTCCCCCACATACCAGTATATCTTGATATATTGATCTTGTTTTGTTTAATGAAATTTTAGGTTAAACTACTATTAATCTGCAAAATGGACCTCCTAAGAAGAAGACACCAAAAGGAAAGATGCTTAAAGATACCATGGATATTTATATAGACAAATTTTATTTCATGTTGCAAAAAATATATTTCCCTTTTCATATGCCTCCTTATAGGAGAGCTTATCTTGACAAAAATCCTTTCCATTGAATGAAATTTATAGTTATTTTTAGTTCATTGCAAAACCTCGATCCTGAAAATTTGATAATGGATCTTGCCCTTTTGGTCCACCTGAATAAGGGATAACAGGGGGAGGGGGTAGTTACATTTGGTATTTGAGTCTGGTTTACCATTTAACCTTTGATAATTATTAAATTTTAGCCTAGGGGAATTATTAGGGTATTTTCCAAAGATGATTGTGTCTAGAAGGGACCATAACCCGAGGACTGGAAATTTTTTTTTGCAACCCTAGTCATCTTATGAGGACCCCTAGGCACGTGCATCCTGCCTGGACAAAGATCGAGGATTTTTACTCAAACTAAAATACCTCTAGGATTTCATCGCATCTAATTTCATACCTCCTCTACCCCTTTTCTTCACCTAACGAAACCCTATGGACCTGATTATTGCTTTCTCTACCCTTCTGAGTTTAGGGTTATGAAGAAATAGGGTTAAGGATATTAGGAACTAAGGTATCATCCACCAATTAATGTACATGTAATGTGGAAATAATGATAAAGTGAAGAAAATGTTTTATGGGTAAGCATAAATCCTACATGAACTAGGGTTGGTTTAGAAAACCCTAGGGGGTGAAGGGATATATATAAACTTTTAGAGGTGGAGTGTAGTATCTAACCCTAACCCTAACCCTAATCCTGGGGCATGGGAGTAGTGTGAGGGATGCACAAACCCTACATAGACAAACCCTAAGAAATGGATAGAGAAAGGAGAAGCCAAATGAGTTGGGATACATAATTTATCCATGCATGCAAGTACATAGAGAAAGGAATGCATGATACATGTGAAGGTCTTGGATATACATGTGAAACATAGACAATAGGTGGTTACGTAACCCTTACTACAACTTTAAGAAATGGTGTCCTGACCTAAGGTGCGTCAACCATAGAGAGGATAAAGGATCTACGAGAGAGATAACACACTAAACTGAAAGGTTAGTTTGTGACTAGAAAGTCTAAATTCCTTCTGGTAGGCACCCTAACTGAAGTATGTTCCCACACTAACATACGTAAGTAGAAGTGAGGGGCATCAGGCTAAAAGAGGAATCAGTTCTAGACTAGATGCATAAAGCCTTATGGAATACATAAAAGATCGAATGAATGAGGTGAGTTGAGTTTTACATAATCAGTAATATGGTTTATGGTGAACTCAGTGGTATTTGAGAGTTGAACTTTAGGATTGACATAGAAATAAATGATGTAAGTATGTGTGCTTCTTATAAAATATGTAAATATAGGATGTGAATCAACATGAGCCTCAAACTCTTCTATAAAGGGGGACCCCTAGTGTTAGGACCTATTATAGGGTTAAATCTTGCAACAGTGAGACCCAGAGGGAGAAGGTCAGGAGCCTTGGCTCTAAGATATGAGGAATTATGAAGAATATTTGTATGATATGTCCTAAACTAGGCTACCCCTGAGTGGATCAGTTGAGTTGCTTTATTTGTTATTCCTAGAAGCTTGTTATACCATGGATATCCTGGGAAGGATAAAACCCTAGACATAGAGAACAAGGCTGCTTACATAGATGTTTATATGATATGAGTACCTAAAATCTAGATGAGGGAGAGAGTGTCTCGAGATTCTAGAGAGGTAAAGAATGGTAATATGTTGCGAAGCCTCATACTCAGGTTGGTGGTCCCTTGTGTAGGACTCTTTGGGTTGTTTATATGAAAGAGGCCTAAGAAGAGAACACCCTATCATTGGTTCAATATCTATTTGAGTGTCTAGATCATATGGACTTGATGATTGACACTATGGAGGTAAACTGGCAGACCCTAGACCAGAGGGGGAAAATGGGTCTAGTGCGTATAATGCTCATAGAGTGAGTGATGCTAATAGAGATTGAGGATGGTATCCCCTTGGGTACTAGGTTAGGGGAAACCCAACTTGAGCATTGATATATGTTTGATGAACCACTCATATAAGATGGGTTAGCACCACCATAATATCAGATATACATATGAAACTAATCCAATCTTGAGAGGTTATGTATAAGTATCTCTAAGGTTTGATCCTTCCCAGGATATCAATGGTATAACAATAGTTTGAGTTATATCATTCCCAAGATATCCATGGTAACAGAGGACCCTCTAGGGTTATATCCTTCCCAAGATATCCATGGTATACACATCAATGTAAGGAGCCTCTTTCTCTGTCCCTAAGGTTTTACCCTTCCCCAGATATCCATGATATAACAAGAGTGTATACGATATGAGTACCTACCATCTAGGTGAGGGAGAGAGTCCCAAGATTCAAGAGAGGTAAGGAATGGTAATATGTTGCAAAGCGCATACTTGGGTTGGTGGTCCCTTGTGTAGGATTCTCAGTGTTGTTTATATGAAATAGAGTTGGGTAAGAATATTTCATGAGTAGAGACCTAAGAAGAGAAAACGCTATCATTGGTTTGACATGTGTTTGAGTGTCTAGATCATATAGACTCTATGATCAAAACTAAGGAGGTAAACCAGAGAACCCTAGACTAGAGAGGGTAAATGGGTGTAGTGCATATAATGATCATAGAGTGAGTGATGCTTATAGAGATTGAGCATGGTATCCCCTCAGGTACTAGGTTAGGGGAAACCCCACTTCAGCTTTGATATATGTTTGATGAGCCACTCATACAAGTTGGGTTAGAACCGCCATAATATCATATATGCATGTGAAATTGTTCCAACCTTGTGAGGTGATGTATGGGCATGACATAATGGAAAACTTAGAAATGTATTAGTGAGTTCTCTATCTATAATTTGTTAGTCGTATCATGAAACATGATAATGTGAAGTAACTATCTAACCTTATAATGAACCTCTAATAAAGATTGCAACCTAATATGAGAGAGTAAAATGAGATAATCCTCATGATAAATATAGAATGAGGTTGTGGTTGACATGATGGATACGTGGTAAATAGTTTGTCTTCTTCAAAGTATACTCTATCGCTTATTGGCTAAGTACATAGTATGGATCGTATTATGTTAGTACAAAGTATGTGGCATATGGTATTAAATGAAATGATTGTTCCTATAGACTTGAACATAAGAAACATAATATCTCACTTCCATTATATCTAAATGCTTCAACTCTTGGTAGTGAAATACTTGGTAGTGATTCAACTATTGGGTGGAAGGTTACATGATATAATGATATAACTCTCAAGTAGAAAATACCTGGATGATATATTGGAATATATGTCAAAAATACATGTCCTCTCATAGTGATATAAATTTTGGTCAAAATGTGATGTTTTGACCATTGGTATTCCCAAGTATTAGTTTCTCTTGTCATGGGGTAGCACATACCCTAGAAGGGTGAATTCACAAATCTGTAAGAATTGAGATAACCATAAATGTCACTTAAATCTTGAGAGATTAAGCACATGAAGCATGAAAGAATATATATGAAGTATGATTCTTTGGACCAAGACCGGAAAGGACACAAGAAAAAGTCACTATGGAAAGGAACACAAGAAAAAGTCACTATGGAAGTGACAGATAATGTGGGACCAAGACCGGAAAGTAAGGCTACCATGAGCCCAATGAATGGACATAATGTAAACTATGTGTTCCCTAAAAGATGAAGGACATTTGGGTGAAAGAATTTTAAAGAACATAATGTGCTTGGTTATTATCTGGGAAACCTCAAATAAAATGTGTATTGAGATAAAATAAAGTTATAACATCTCAATAGAACCCCTAGAAGAGTACGGGCATGTAACACCTGGGCCTACTGCCCAAGGCTCTAGTAGAGTTCCAAGAATGACAGCTGGCCCCACAGACCACCACTAGCCTTAACTGCACACTTTGTCCTCACTTACATGCAAGACAAGATAAACTTCGCAATTGGTCACCCATCCTAGTACTAATCTAGGATGAACACGCTTAACCACAAAGTTCTTAAGTGATGGGTTCCCTAAAAAGGAGGTGCACCTCGGTGATATGGTGATAATGCCCGAATTGTGCGTTCGAAAGGAGGCGGGCTCAAAAGGAATCAAACTTTGAATTTATAACCTGAAACCTTCAAGGACCCCTGCAAATTTATTATGAGGTTGAAGTAGATATACAGGGTCAAACATAGGGATGTGGGACATTTAGGACGCTTAAGATCCCACTCTTAAGTCAGATAAGACAATGTGATAGTCGATAAAAGTATGAAACTATGACTAGTCTAGTAGATTATCACGAAATAAAACATAGAAAAGTAAAGAAAACAAATCAGAGTTTGTCAGATTCTACTCATTAGAGAGAAGGAGTTCCTGGCTATGTAACTAGAAGTTGGGCAGTCTACGCACCTGTTCTCAGGCGTAGACAACCCTCAAACACCCCAGTAAGCAACCTACATCCAAACATAGTACGTAATGTGGTATATGTTCCTATGGGGTCATCCCACTCGCTTTCACATAGCGTGACTAAAACCCATCAGTGATATGAAACCTCTCTCAAGTATGACAAATTAACACCCTTGAATATTCTAGATACCCTCTCAGGTCTATAATATTCTTAGATGCTAGGAACAGGTGGAATCTGGGAAGAACCTAGTAGTGGGCTCAACCATGTCAGGTTGGGCCCAACCGTGCTCAGGTCTACAGTTCTACACAGATCACCTTGAACCATCCTCCTTTCACATTCCAATCCAAACTATCTTCTCTTACCTATTTCTACAATGAATCTCTGGATATAGGTAGAAATAGAAGTTCAAGCAAGAAAGAGATCAACCAAACTAGCCATCATAACCAGAAAGAAGAGATAGAACATAGAACATACTAGATCTAAAACAAAATTACTTACTTAAGGTAAAAGTACATAGTCATGCCCAAAATGGGCTATATATCCAAGAAGGAGCTCAACTAGCCATGGACAAGCATAGTTGGCACCAAACAAAGAAGGAAGAACATCATTTGTATAGAAACAAAGGAAAAAAGTAGAAGAAAGGAGAAGAAGAAGAGATTTAGCCCGTAGAGGAGAGGTGTCTCTCGCTCCTTAGCCTCTATATAGGCCGAATCTCATCTTTGGGTCATCCTCCTTGGTCTTCTGGACTCCTTAGACTCTTTTCGATTTGATTCCATCCCAAACAATAACTTGGTGGGTGTATGGAGGTGGAAGATGGCTAAGAATGGTAGGATATGGGTGAATGGTGGTGGAAAATGATGGTAGATGGAAGCAAACTGGAGGAACAGATGTATAGGATGAGTACTTTACCCCTTTCAGACCTTAGAACTCTCCCACGGGGCTTTCGGAATCAAGAATGTGTGGAACCACAACATGGAACCAAAACAATCTTTGAACCCCTCTCCAGGTCACAAGGGGTGAATATTTATAGGCAAAGGCAAAAGATGGTCACGACACCTGCCTTGGTTGCTACCTTGGTTTTAGCCCGACCGTGCCAGGATGGGCACGGTCATGTCGGGGTCACAGTTGAGGTAGATCCAACAGTCGAGGTAGATCCCACGGTTAAGATAGATCCTACGGTGGAGGTGGTTGTGCCGTAGTCATGGTCGTGTGTCGTAGTTGCACTGGTGTACCATGATCGAGATGGTGTGTCAGTCGCAACACCTTGGCCTTGGCCTGACCATGCCGAGCTGGGCCCAACCGTGCTAAGTTTGGTCGACACAACATCTTGGCTGTGGTTACAACATTATCTTCTTGGCATCAGTCGTGACATCCTTCTTGGTCGCGGTCGCGGAATCACGGAACAAACCCACCCCCACGTGGGGGGGAGGGGCTATTGTCAGTGGTCGATGGGCCTGCGTTGATGAACCTTATGATTGATGAGGATACATTCTAGTATAGGACTGACCATTGAAAATAGGATCCAAGATATCAAAAGTTTCTTAGGTCTGCTCGTCGATTAGCAGGACCACCATCTCCTAAGCTGGTGCACAAAATGCAACGTTTATGGGGTAGGATCTGGATAAATGAAATCTTCTTGATTTTGGTGCATGTAGGTTCCAAAATCAGCTAGTTGAGCAACTCTATGTATAAATTGTTAAAAGGTAAGGAACTAGGGTTATTTTCAGCATATTAAAGCTATAATGACACAAAACTATAAATAAATGCTTAGCATAAATGCCTGAATTTGGGTGTTATCATATGAGTAGTCGAATCATTCCTTTTAAGATCATTTTATCTGAGGCCTCAAATCATGTGATGTTACAATTTCCCCACTTAGACTCTTGACGTCCTCATCAAGGATCAATTACATGGCCTCCTAATATTATCCCATTTCAATACAGACCCAGAATGGCCCACGGACACACATCTCCCAATCACGGAATACCAGCGCAAGGGTGGCTACATCAAAATGGACAAACGTTTCCAACATACCTGGTCTGCACAACTTAAGACTGGCATATCAGATGGCCATGTGGGCCCCACCTACTGGAGGGGAATTGCCTATGATACCATTTGTAAAACTTGGGCCCACTACCCAAGGTTGTAGTAGAGTTCTAGGAATAACAACTGACCTGATAGACCACCACTAGCTTTAACTACATACTTTTCACTCACTCACATGCAAGTCATGATAAACTTCCCAACTAGTCACCATCCTAGTACTACTCTGGGTTGAGCATGCTTAACCATAAAGTTCTTATTGATGGGCTCCCTGAAAAGGAAGTACATAATGGTGATATGGGAAATCCAATCATTCCTTTTAAGATCATTTTATAGGAAGCCTCAAATCCTGGGATGATATATACAACTAGAAATATAACGACCCCTCCCCCTGTTATCGCTTATTCATGAAGACAAAGAGGGCAAGGTCCATTATCATATATACATGATCGATGGTTTATCAAATAACTAGAAATAATTAATAAATTTTCACTAAATTGAAATGAGTTTGGTACAAGATAAAATATAAATTCTCCATCAAGGGTTACAAAATATGGATTTTTTAAGTTTGCAACATGAAGTAAAACTATCTAACTATATGTTCTAGTAATTATAGTAAATTTTTTCTTTTGGAGC
This sequence comes from Alisma plantago-aquatica, assembly GCA_963693085.1. Lineage (NCBI taxonomy): Eukaryota > Viridiplantae > Streptophyta > Magnoliopsida > Alismatales > Alismataceae > Alisma > Alisma plantago-aquatica. The sequence continues at coordinate 800,422,162 of OY856412.1, forward strand.
CTTCTTCTCTGGGTGTCCATCCTTCATCATTATTTGTAGGATATAACATATTAACCTAAAATGCATTGAATCTAAAACATGGCCTGTATAACAAGTTATACTAGTATGTGGGGGAATGAAAATATTCACATATAGTTGTAACAACATATTCACAACAATTATTGTTATAGAATAATAATTAACATTTTCATCATAACTACTCAACCGTCATCTATCCAACCTCTGTGAAACCCCTCTAGGGTTTTGTCCCTACAGTGGACATTGGCCACCTTCTACCCTCGGGTTCTTGGTGCCATATTAGTTTTACCCACCCGGGGGTTTATCTTTGATGATCCTCTTCCCCATGGACTTAAACATTATTTTCCTTATATTTCCAGACATCCAGAGGTGGCATAAGATTTGAGCTATTTATGTCTATATAATGTGATATCCATAGTGACTTTATATATTACAGGAAATAAATAAGAAAGCAAGCATTTATGTACAATCCATTTGGGAAACCTCAGAAAAACCATGAGAAACTGATGTGGGTAGTCTTATGCGTAACGACATTCCTTCAACTTGATGTCCAATCAAAAGACAATAAGAGCAACCAATCAAGAAACTACCCTAAATTAAAGCATAATACCCATGTATTATTATTTCATCCAAAATCCACCATGAAGACTAACTTGTGGTCTAAGTTATGGTTTTAGGGTCAACTTAGCGTTTCATTTTGGTTTTGGCTCCCTAACTCCAATTACCACTTTTCATGCCCTTTTGTTTCACAAATTGTAATTTTATCATTACATGCACTTTTAACTCGAGGAAACCCTAATTCATTAATTTATGGATTGTTAATCTCAAATTATATCCAAGTTGTCCTCTTCATCCAAAAAGATCAATATTTGATTATCAACATCCATTAAACATATTAACATATCAAAGCCTAGACATTAGGGTTCTTATGAATTAAACACATAAAATATGGAATCTTTGGGTACTTTTTGAACTAGAGGAAGATTTTGGTCTTGATTATATTTTTATTGTATTCCATGTATTTTTTGAGAAAGATTCATATATTACTTGTCTTAATTGGATCATCCTACTAATTGTTATGATTATAGAAAAACTAAAAGGCTCTGGCCAATGCTAAGCAACCACATCAGTAGTAGGTGGGCCTTTGGCTATGCCACGGGGTCAGGGCTCGAGCCAATGGTTTGAAGCCACGTGACATCCACGCGTGTGTGGCAGATTGCTTAGATAGTTGAAAAAGAGTGTGAAAGGTTAGGAGTATCCTTACTTGGCCTGAAGATAGAGCGGGGCAAAGCAGACTTTTTGTCCTGGAAGTCATCTTCAACCTCACTACATTTACGAGTAGCTAGACTGGTCAACATAGATGTTGACTCCACTATTTAGAGCACCAATGTAGGAAGAAAGATTACCATCACCTCTATCTCACTCCTACAAACTCAATATGAGCTTCATTTGCCATGGAGACTGTTAGGGTCATTGTAACGAGGAGGATATCTCTGGTAAGACAACAAGACGGAGAAGAGGCAAAGGAAGGTGTTGGTGAAGCAATTGAAAGTAGAAGCACACTTGGGGAGTCATGTGTGATCTTTGAGAACTGTTGGGGCATTTTCAGAGGGTCTTTGGCCCCTTATATAACCCTGAGGCTGGGTTATCCAACCTGTGAATTGGGTGATTCTTCTAGAGATCTCTAAACTGGGTAAAACCTAAGATGATCTGGTACATTACCTCTCTCCGAACTCATTGCATTAGTTTGTAGGAATCCCCTTTGATCAGGAAGAGGAGGATGTGTAAAACACGCTCCTCATTTTATAGTTTCAATCTCCAATTATGCAGGGGATAGGTGACAATTTGATCATTGTAGGATTGGGGATTGATGGTCATCAAGTCACACGACAAAAGTATAAAGTCCGGGTATACTCCCAGTATGAAAAGGAATAGTGACATTTAATGTATATTTTCCGTAATCATCTCACTTTAAGTATTTTTATAGAATCCATATCTCCCATATCTATAATCCTTTTTCTCCCAATTTTTAAGGGAAAGCCTATAATGATTTTATCAAACTGTGGGAAAGGTTTCAGTCCAAAAATTAAAAAGAAAAGATGTTTTTCTTAATATGAAACTCTTACTCTAATAAGCAACATTTTATGCATTTAAACAATCCTTTTATCTTTCTATCTTTTCTATATTCTTTATTTTGATTTTTTTTCCTATTAGAAATCATGTGAAACCAAAATCCAGCCATCATTGGTCATCCATACCACTTTCTAAGGAATTTCAGACTATTCTCATAAGTATATTACTTATTATTTACTATGTTTTTCCTGTTTCTTAATATTGTATTTTTTTCTTTTGATTTTCCCCATATCAATTATTGGACTAAAAGAACCAGTAGAATCACAAAATTCATAGAAAAGGGAAATATTGCAAAATAAACGATGCTTTTGATAACAAAGCACGTTGTATTCTCAAAATGCCCTTTTATTGAAATAATTGCATTTCAATTAAGTAAAATACAAGTGAAATCCGGGTTAAAATATCCTTCCCCACTTATAGGAATTTTGTCCTCAAAATTTGACTAATCATACAAACAATTCAAGATGTGACTTTTCAATATCCGTCTTTAGTTTCTATGTGGCTTCATCCTCCCCATGGTGCTTCCAAAGAATCTTTACGATCTCTATCTTTTTATTCCTGAGCTCCTTCACCTTAGTATCCAATATCATCACAGGTAACTCCGAGTATAGATACCCTTGGAGTTCAATAGGCTCAATGCTCAACACTTGGCTAGGATCCTTCACATAGTGCTTCAGATTGGACACATAGAACTAGGGTTGTAAATGGGTACGGGTAGACTTGCGTACCCACAAATCTGGACCCTTAAAAACCTATCACGGGTCTTATTTTTTATACCCGCATACCCTTGGACCCATATACCCTTGGACCCACATATAAGCGGGTCCAATAATGGGTATGCTTGGACCGAGACCCGCTAGACCCGTGTACCCGCTATATAAGTAACTACTTAAATAATATGTTATATAGATCATACTTTACTAGTCTAACTAATATAATTCTTGAGATTATATCTTACTCTAACAAGGTTGAGACTAGTCATATAGTTAAGAATTAACTATTCTAGTTACAATAATGAACATCATATGTAAACTTGATATCCAAATGTCTACTAAATTACATTACTTTCTACATAAATTAACATTATGATGATCACTACAAATATGTAAACAATTAACTTAATTAATGTTAATGTACAAAATATAGAATTATCTAATATAACTATTGCATGTTAATATACTATATAATAACAATATCTTGTTGTATTAAAATATATAGAACAAAGTCATTTCTCTTACATAAACAATATGATGTTTTATAGAACTGCTTACCTACATACCCACACTGCATACCCGCTATTATTGCGGATATGAGTATGGCGTGGGTCTAGGTTTTGTATTATGCGGGTCTAGAACAGGAACCAGACCCGCTAAATTAGATGGGTATGGGTATGGGTATGGCCAGACCCACACCGTACCCGCACCGTTTACACCCCTACATAGAACACCTTATGCAACATACTATATTTTGGGGGTAAGTCTAAATGATAAGAAGCTTCACCAATCCATTCTAGAATCTCAAATAGACCCACATATCAGGGACTCAATTTTCCCTTGTTCTTATTTGTATCTCAGAGTCATCATCTTTTTAGAAACACATAGTCCCCTATAGTGAAGTACAAATATGTCCGCTTTGCATCAACATATGACTTCTATCGATCATGGGCTCTCTTCAACCTATGATTGATCGAATCGACCTTGTCATCATATAACAGTAGTTCCTCTGACCGCAACATGATGCTCTCCCCGACATCATTCAGTGAAGTGATAACTGACATGACCTCCCATAAAGAGCTTCATATGGAGGCATACCAATACTGGCTTGGTAGCTATTATTATAGACAAACTAAGCTAAGGGAAAGTACTACTCCTATGATCCACCCCAATCAAGCACACATTCTCTCAATAGGTTCTCTAAGGTCTAAATCATTCATTTTGTCTATCCATCAGTTTGGGGGTGATAAGATGTACTACATTTTTAACCTTATATCAAGTTCTTCATGCACTTGTTGCCATAACATGTAAGTGAACTTTGGGTCATGATCAGAAATAATCAAACTCAAAACACTATGTTAAAGAGCTATTTATCTAACATATAGATAATCTGGTCTATCACATTGGCAATAATATTCAAGTAGAGGAAAAGTGTTGACTTGTTTAGGCGGTCCACCACAATCCATATTACATCATGAGTTTTATCTATCTTGCGGAGAACCACCACTAAATCCATAGTGTTTTGGTCCCATTTCCTCTTAAGAATCTCAATTGGCTATAGTAACCCACTGGGTCATTGGTTTTTAGTCTTCATCATCTGACACGTGAGACATTGGCCACCTCTATTTCTAAGTCTCTCTTCATTTCAGGCCACAAAAAGTATCATTGCAGGTTTGTGAACATCTTGATGGTGCCAGGGTGTACTTGTATACTTAGAACCATGAGCTTCTTACAAGATATGAGTCTTTCAGGGTGAATCTTCAAGAATTAAAATATGACTTTCCTATTGGATTCCACTATTCACACACAACAAGAGATGTGTTTGAGGCTTTTCTATCAAATCCTTCACCTCATCTAACCTTGGATCGCTTAATTGGGCTTCTACAATCTTGGTATACATGTCAAGATTGGTTTACCTTTATTTGGTACCTCAACTCTTGCGTCCATACATGGTTAGTTAACTACTCTCATTTTGATCACCATACTAAATCTTATAATTACATAATTCAAATTCAACTTGATAATTATATTATCATTTGAAATTTATAATTTGGTGGTTACCTAGTACACATATGTTTCCAAACCATTTATTCAATATTCTCTCATAAGGTTGAGGTAGTACCTTAAATCCTAGGTTATCCTAAAAGGATTTCAACTTAAGTGTTTATTTCTCATATCATTTCCATTTCTAATATGGCATATGTCTGTCCAATCACTCACACTCTTAACAACATGAAATAAGCATTTGTCTACAGTCCAAATGCAAAGCCCATTCTCCACATGCTTCTAAACCATGAATACCACCATTCCCTTAATTCTATGTACACATATAGGAAAAAATTATCTCCTAACCTTTTAGTCTTAAGCATAACTCCTATTTAAGATTCTTATTTAAACATTATCACATGTCTTCCTATACACCTCTGATGTCTCATCGGTCTTGGGCATTCCCTCAAGATTTCTAGGACATACCTAACTTAGGAATGAACTCCTCTTGACCCTCAAGGGCCTTATGCACTTAGCACATGATCTTTCCTCATCCTCATATATTTTATATACCTTTAATCATCCTACAATATTTTAGGGTTGACTTGTGGCCCTACTCATCCCAAGGTTTCATTAAGGCATCATAACTTTATTTTATCTCATCACACATCTTACTTTAGGTTACTTTGATGATATCCAAGCACATTATACCCTTTAAAATTTTGCCACTTGAATTTCCTTCATCTCTTAGGACACACACAATTTTCCTTCCATCCCTTCATTGGGTTCATGGCAACTTTCCCATCTGGGCCTGATCCCATTCTACTGATGACTTCTATAATGACTTATCCTCATGCCCCCCCTTATAGATGGTCATACATGGGCCCAAAGAATCATACTCAATATATGTTCTTTTATGTTTCCTGCACTTATTACCTCAAATTTTTGAGTGACCTTTAATGTTACCTCAATTCTTAAACTAATTTGTGAAATCACTCTTGTAGGAAGGGTCCTATCCCAGGATAAGATAAAACTAATACTTGGCAGTACCAAGGATCACAAAAACGTACTTGAATCCAAAGTTTATATCATTACAAAGGGACATGTCCCTTAGGCATATTTCCCATTATTTCATCCATGCATTTTCTAATTGGTAAGTATATTATTATGGCATGTGAGTTACCATTCAAGAATTGGATTGCTATCAAATGCTTCATTTTCTAATTTAGTTACACAAGATCTGATACATCATATTTCACATGCTTAGAATTATGTTAATCCATTAAGTCATATGTTTTCTATTACAAGGTGTACTACAATTTTTTAGCGATGGCCACTTCCTAGAAGTTGGTTTGTATTGATCTAAGCTTCCTTATCATCGATGGAGAAAACCTGAACATGTCAGTGTTCTTCAACAACTGGTACTGCCCCTTGTGGTGTTGTAGCCACTGGCTGAGTTGCTATTGGGCTTGGATCTTGAGGGTCAGGGATAGGACAGTCAGACCAGGTATGTCCTTCTTAGCATACTTTATTCTCATAGTGACTTCTATTGTAATGTTTCTTTCGATAGGTGTTGTAGGAGTGTATGGGGTTCTTGCACTGGGATTTTCCTTTTCTATCATTCCTTGCACTTTGATTATGACCCTTCCCTTTTCATTATCCTTCCTAGAGGCAGAAATGCCCTATGTAAATCCTAGATATCCCTTAGGTAGCTTTTGAATAGGCAAAACATTTTTATCCATATCTAGGGAAAAGTAGGCGGAAAAGATGGTACTAGAGTCCTTCCAGGCCATCGATTTTGTGATCAAATTTTGATGGGTGATGTAATTCTCCCACAAAATATTTTTTGTTCCCTCAAGCAGGTGAGCTATAAAGTGAACCTTCATATTAGGTTGCACTCCCAGAATGTTTAAACCAATTTACACATCAAGAAGCCAAGCTTCCACCTCAGAGTTGTCTTTACCACATAACTTTTCTGCACCCAACTTGATGAAGTTGATGATAGTGACTTCACAACAAGGGTAGACAGTTAAGGGTTCACCATTCTCATCTTTGAAAATATCTTTGAGTGAAAATGCACTGGAAGTCTCAATGAGTTTTTTTTATTCTACGAGTCAAAGAGCATCAGGGGTATGAACTTGCCCGACTGTGGGTTTAGGACTGGAAGAATGGTCAGGGTCATTCTTGGGTTCATCTTCCATCATAGGCTTTTTCCTAGGGTTTGGACAATCTTTAGGGTTTAGGATGTCAAAGGGGTAACTTTGGGCTCAAAACCTTCCTCAGTTGTGACCTCCTCTGGACTCTTCTATTTCTTAGAAGTCTCATCCTCCATCACCCCCTTGAATACAATCTCTTCTGGTAGGAGGGCCTTCCCTCTTAACAATCAAGGATGAAAGTGATCTTGGTGCAAGCCATGCTATTTCACATAAGCTATTTTTATTAACCTCAGTTTAATACTTAGGATATTAAAGCTTCATAAATTATGTACATGACATCTTGTTTACATGTGCATTATTATTTGGTGGAGGATGCCTTAATCCCTAATATCCATAACCCTAGTACTTAGAAAGAGATGAACATAGAAGTTATAGATACCTAGAGTTTAGTGAGTGAAGCAAGGGTTAGAGAACACATGAAAGTAGGTGACAAATGCTAAAGGTATTTTATTTTGAGTGAAATCCTCTAACTTTGGTCAGGTGGGATGGACAGGTCTAGGTGTAATGCCCCTCCAACTACATATATGTCAGCGGAAGAAAACCCTATGTTGTCCATAACATTGTCACATTGCTTGGAGGAACATTACAAAACATGATATTCACAACAAAAATATAAATGAAATACCATGCATTAGTTGGAAATATAGATTCATACATTGTTCTTTGGAAGAGAAAACTTATAATTTAACTACTTCATCCTTGCACTAAAATCTAATACATGAAAGGTGAAACAAATCTATGGAATAAATCTTCTTTGGAAACTTGATATTGGATCTTATATGGTGTAGATGGAACCCCACCAAGATAAGCTTGGAAATTTTTACTTTGAAGCACTCTCTTTAAAATTCTTTTACTACTTGATCTCGGAACATAACGTACCATGGCCATTCAAAAGAAGAGACATTTTATAAAAACTAAAAAATAACATATATACTTGACTTGAGAGAAAATTTTGACAAGTTTTTGACTTAAGCATTCTTGAAAAAATTACTTGACATAAATAAGAATTGAATAAGTAAAATATGCACTCTCTATGATTTGCCCATTAAAGAACCCGTAATTTTCACAAATTCCCATGATATGTCTAAGAAACCCATAATGACCCCTTAAGGTCCATGATTTGGTATGAAAGCCGATAATTGGAACGAATGCCCATAATGACCCCTTGAGGCATATTATAGTGAGAGCATATAAAAATTAATCAAATTCTTATAAAATGATTCTTAAAATGAACATTAGAATGATCTTGAACATTAAACCTTTAACATAATAGGATTTCTCCCTCATAATCTTGATATTACATGGTTTACATGATTCTTTCTTTAATGTATTAATCATTACATGATCATAACATTAAACTAATGAAGATTTGTGATGAACACATGAACTTCTAAATATAAAAAGCAACATGAAGTAATAAAATTTGAAACATGATCATTATCTTAATTTCATTTATTGACTTGGAATTTAAAGCATAATCATAAAGCATACATAACATGCAATTGAACCGAGGTACATATGTATAGTTGCATGACCCACTTACCTAGAGAAAAGTAAGTCCTAACTTAGTTTCTCTGATCTTGAGTCAATCCTATGTTTCCTAAAATCAAATTGTTATATCACTTTAAACACATCATCCTAAACCCTAATTTGGGTCTTTCAAGAAAACGTGGCCAGAAACAATGGAAATAGGGTTTATAAACACTAAAACCATTTTTACTCAAAAAATTTATTCATATTTTTATAGCCATTGATTTATGGTGATTTTCCCAAAATTGACCAATAATAATTAAGGAAAAACCACATGGGCATTATCAAAACCTTGGACACTGGTCCATTTAAGCATCAACCCGCTCTGAGGTGGCCCAACAAGGTGCAACCATGTCGCTCGGGTCCCTCCCAACTAAAATACATGGTCAAATATGACTACATATCGAATATGCCAGTTAGGGTGTGATAGGCATGTTCAAGATTGAGGGGAAAAATTGGGAATATGCCTTTGTGCTTCTTTTTCCTCTGAATGTTGAGACTACAATGTGAATCCTATCGGCAAGGCATGATTCCTAATCCTGTCATTGGAAACTAAACTCGAGGACGAGTTCCTGACATTGTAACAGACTAAACAAACCCTTACTTGGTCTATTCCAAGGTTGGGGGTACCATAAACACCCTCCACCGTAGCTGATGAGAACCAACAACTCATCGACTGAGTCAGAGTGATTCAGACTCAAAGATGACCCGACACAGAAAATGCACCGCGAACTGAAAAATCCAATCGTGGCGAGGATGTCAAAATAAAGACTAGAAACACTGCTATTTCCTTGAGGGACATAATATAGACAAAAAAGGGGAAAATGGGAATGCACCTTGACAGGGAGAATCAAACCATCATGAAGCCTCTATGTGGACCCTGGTGTTGATTCAAGGAGTTGGGAGGCATCTCGATGGACATTGGAACTACGACAATATCAACCTTTTTGGTGGATATAGATGGAGTAGGGAAGTTAGGGAGAGTGTGCTAAAGGGCTAAATGACTGGTGGGTTATGTTCCTTGGTGTGTGGGGATTGATTTTGAGGAGTCCCTTTATAGAAGTGGGGGTCAGGATGGGGAGAGAAACCTACAGAGGTAGAAACAAGGGAGACCAATGGCAGTTCTGGGAGTCTAAGAAATCTAGGGATTGAGACCCTAACAGATTTGGAGTGGAACTTATTGGGAGGTTGCAAGGATTGTGAAAAGAAAAACCATTAATGATGAGATCATAACTGGAGGGGAGAGTAAGTTGGGGATTGTAGAGTCGTGCTCTGGCCTGGAGATGGGTGAATGGGATGAATCCCCAGCTAGAGGATGACTCCTTCTACTCGAGTCAAACTAGAATAGGACAACTAGAGGGGGAGGGGTGTGTGACAAATAAAATCTCAGAGACCATAGCTTAGGTAATATATCAAGGGTATTTTAATTAAATTCAATTGATAACCATATAGAATCATTTCATATTGGGCTTAGGGGGCCAAACCATGTCCTAATGACTTCAAATTTGGACCATAGGTGGATTAAGGAGTCTAAAATCTACATATTTAAATTGTTTTCATAATGTTTTGTCCATGCATTTTGTACAAGTCAATATCTTAGTGTACATGTATTAAAATATGAAATAAAGTGAATTATGCTTTCTTTAAGGGAACTAGTTGAGTTAATTTTTTGGGATTGCTAATGTACACCTACTCAAGGACTTTATATTATCTTTAATTCATAAATCAAAGGATCATTTTAAGAGGGAGAGAGAAGGAGTTATTGCTCATATCTTTTCGTATTAGGTTAATGCCAAGTTATTTAATGCTTAAAGGAACAAGGTATACTATTTGACATTAATGAATTGAAATTTTATAAAATGTTGATATTTTCATTAAGTAAATTGTTTAATATTTACCGTGAAAAATCCATTAAGATTTTCATATTACATATGTGAAATTTTGGGATGTTACAATTCTACCCACCTTTAATAAATTTCATCCTCAAAATTTCCACATACTACCCACCTTTGGTTTCACATAGTATGCACATGTTAATTCTCTAATATCATCTTAGAGTATCATTATCATACTTAAGACATGACTTACTCATAGTTAGTGTAATTTCATGATAACTTGGTTAACTTGACATGATTTCATAATAATATCGATTTTACTTGAGTTGATATAGTCACTCTCCTAATTGCACCCACATTGCTCATAAGGCTAGTTGAGGCTCACATTAGACCGGTTAAGGCCCCCATAATGCTCCCACAGAGCTCATAAGGCCAATTAAGGCTCACATAAGGCCAGTTAAGTCTCACATAATGCTCCAACAAAGCTCATAAGGTCAAATAAGGCTCAGGTAAGGGAAGTTAAGCCTCACATAATGCTCCCACAGAGCTCCTAAGGCCAATAAAGGCTGGTTAAGGCTCACATAACATGATGGAGAGGACAACATCAACACAACATGATTTCTTATACTTAAACATGATTTTCATAATTTCATAATTCATAAGAATAGTAGTATTACATGATGTTTAATTTGAATACATAATCATAACATAGTACAGAACAACGTTTAGTAGCATGCGCATGATTTCTTTTTCATATATATGTCTAGTTATCTACCCTTTGTATGCATGTTTGGTCTTATTATTGAATAAATTAATTTTATTTCACTATATGTCTCAATCTTTAATGCTAACTCTTGTTTTATTTATCTCCTTTAGATACATGTCCGCTACTAATATATTTTGAGGTGACTTATCTTATTACGCTTATCTTAGTACATCCCTCATGCACATGTTCCATACCACATGCACTTGGAAGGGCAATATAAGCATGATTATGTATATAACATTCTCGCTACAAAATCCCATAAGTCTATGTGCCATACAACAAAGATGTGGGAAAGAGAGAGCATTCTATATACAATTAGAGTTAACATAAAAGACCAAAACCATCTAGGCCCACAACCCTAATTAATCCTTATCTAAACTTTTGTCTCATATCTAGAACTTTACTTAGGATTCCCATAACTTAATGATGCGATGATTTTGAGTCGCATTTATAGACCTATTTCATATGTGTTTTGTGCCTTAATTACTCATTTTCATGGATAATATTGCATAATTCACTTAATTTGGTCTTTGCCATCATATTATATCAAATTCCCTTTGTTTTACTATTTTGAGCATTATTTATCATCTTATTATAAATTGTGTGGATTTACTTGGTCTTGTTGTGAAATTTCAGGAAAAACGAGTATCTGCTTCCGTCGATACCATCGACGGAAGTCGATACCATCGACCAAGCCACAGGTTGCCAGCCGAGAAGAGCAGAACAGAGTCGATACCATCGACACCCAAGTCGATGGCATCGAGATCACTTCAGACTGCTGGCGAGGATGTTGTCGATACCATCGACGAAAGGTCGATGCCATCAACACAAGGAGAGCTACAGCGTCGCTAAAAGACAAAACCGATGCTACAGAGAGTCGATACCATCGACACCCAAGTCGATGGTATCGAGATCACCACAGGCGCTCAGACTAAAAGAAAGGAAAGCTTCCGCTAATCCGCTGGGTCGATACCATCGACCCGCGTCGATGGTATCGACGCCGGCAGATATGCGTTGGATCTGTTTTGATCTCGATCGGACGGCTGTTGTTATTTGACGACCTAATTAGGGACTTATACCTAATGACGGCCGCCCAGACGTGAGGATCATCTCATTTTGGATTGCACGAGTGCCGAGGAAGGAGAGAAAGGAGAACGGAGGCCAGAAGCTCATCCCGGGTGATTCGGACGCTGCCGAAGACGATTTCCACCACCGACAGGCGGGGAAGCTCGTGTTCTACGCCAAGGATCTACCGGTTCTTCTCCGTTCAGGGGTTTTCCCACTTGTTTCACATTTTTCTTATGAAATCCCCCATTTCTACCATGTATTCGTGCGAGATGAACATGAGAGGCTAAAACCCTCAATCTTTAGGACCGGGAGTAGCCCGGGAATACATTGTATGACATTTTTATATTGATAATTCATATTTTCTCTCTCAAATCCGTGGTATAGATTCATTTTCTCCATTTCTATTGTTATGCTTGATCACCATAATAATAATTTAATGCCCTTAATCACTTCGACAGAAGGATTAACGGTTGAAAAGAGACGAAATCTACATTAATTAATAAAACCCTTGACAAAGGAGTTGTAAAATTAATGGTGGGAACTGAGGGACCGTTTATAATGCACTTAGTTTAGGGGAATGATTACTACGACGGTGGAATCAACCTAAACCTAAGTAGTGACTTACACCACGGCAATGGGTAATTATGTATTCAGGCCACTACCCGGATAGAGAGAGAAGTGTGAGGAATTATATGAAACCTAATACAATGTTGACCCGCGGTGAAACCGCCATCCTAAATATATCCCTTTGAATTGATTAAATTAACCTTTAATTGATTGTTTTCTTTGTTTGATTTTTATTTTCTTTTAATTTCAACAACAAAACCCTACTTTGTTAATCGGCCTAGCTGATTGCGATTAGTTAGTAGAAGTCTCCAATAATTCACGTATCCCTGAGTTCGACTCGGGCCTCACAAGGCCTATATTACTCGACGCGTATACTTGTGTTTAAGCGCGTAGTAAAATACGCGTCACTTAATCTTACATACCTAGGTCTTAGAACATGTGAATCTTAATCTTAGAGGCCATCTACTCATTGCTCTGATACCATATCGCAATGCCCCTCCAAGTACATATATGTCAGAATAACCAAACCCTATGTTGTCCATAACATGGGTCACTTGGATTCGAGGAACATCACAAAACATGATATTCATAGAAAAAAGAAAAATGAAACACCATGCATTAATTAGAAATATAGATTCACACATTGTTCCTTGGAAAAGAAATCTTATAACATAAATTACTTCATCCTTGCACTAAAATCTAATACATGAAAGGTAGAACAAATCTATGGCATAAATCTTCTTTGGAAACTTGATATTGGATCTTCTATGGTGTAGATGGTACCCCACCAAGCTAAGCCCTGGAAACTTCTACTTTAAAGCACCCACTTCCAGTTCCTTTGCTACTTGATCAAGGGACATCACGTCCTACAACCGTGTGAAAATAGAGACATACATCAATAAGCGGAACTATATATTTTTTAAAAATTGAAAAATAACATATAGACTTCACTAGAGAGAAAATCTTGACATGTATTTCACTTAACCATTTTTGAAATAATTACTTGACATAAATAAGAATTGAATAACTAATATATGCAATCTCTATGATTTTCCCACTAAAGAGCCCAAAATTGGCACGAATGCCCATGATTTGGCTAAAAAGCCCATGATGACCCCTTGAGGTGCATCATTGGCTATGAAAGCCCATAATTGGAACGAGTGCCCATAACGGCCCCTTGAGGTCCATGATGGCAAGAGCATATAAAACTTAATCAAATTCTTGTAACATGATTCTTAAAATGAACATTAGCATGATCTTGAACATTAAACCTCTAACATAATGAGATTTATCACTCATAATCTTAATATTATATGGTTCACATGATTCTTTCTTTAATGCCTTAATCATGACATGATCATTACATTAAACTAATGAGCATTTGTGATAAACATATGACTTTATCAATACAACAAACAACATGCAGTAATAAAATCTGAAACATTATAATTATCTAAATTTCATTCATTGACTTGGAGTTTAAAGCATGATCATAAAGCATACATAATATGCAATTCAACCAAGGTACATATGTATAGTGGCATGATCCTCTTACCTGGAGCAAAGTAAGTCCTAACAAAGTTTCTCCGATCTCGAGTCAATCCTAGGTTTCCTGAAATAAACGTGATTTAAATCACTTTAAACACCATTCTAAACCCTAATTTGCGTCTTTTAAGAAAACATGGCTAGAAATGATGAAATTAGCATTTAGAAACATTGAAATCATATTTTACTCGCAATTAAAATATCAGGGGTATTTTAATTCACTATAAAAAATTAGGCTTGGACAAGTAAAGGAGGTAAAATGACACGCAAAGTACCTAGGCCTTCCAACGGTGATAGGTAGATCAAAGAAACGGATTTTCAACTTCATAAAGGAAAGGATTTGAAAAAAACTCCAAGGATGGTCTGAAAAATTGATGTCCAAACCCGGCAAGGAGGTCCTTATCAAGGCAGTGGCACAGGCTATTCCGACATATGTGATGAGTATCTTCCAAATCCCAGCGGGCATGCTTGATGAGATTCAAAGCATTATATCAAGGTTTTGGTGGGGTGCAAAAGGAAATGAAAGGAAGCTAGCTTGGACAAGTTGGGAAAATATGTGTAAACCAAAAAGACTGGGAGGGCTTGGTTTTAGGAATTTCCACGTCTTTAACCAAGTCCTTCTAGCCAAACAACTATGGAGGTTAGGAGTGAACCCGCACTCCCTTGTGCATAAGGTGCTGAAGGCTAGATATTTTCCTAGAACATCTATTTGGGAAGCAAGGAGAGGCTATAATCCCAGCTATACATGGAGGAGTTTATGGGGAGCAAAGGCGCTACTGAAGGAAGGGATGGAGTGGAGGATAGGAAATGGGAAAGACATTGACATTTGGGAGGATTCATGGCTGCCGGGAGAGGAGGACACTCTTGCACGTTTCAAGAAATCGGATGACACACCTTATTTGAAGGTACATGATCTCATGACACTGGAAGGCTTAACATGGGACATTGCAAAGCTGGAGGATTGCTTCCCATCGGCTTACATAGAGAGGATAAGAACTATCCTACTTAGTCTTCGTGAGCAAGATGATGTATGGTCGTGGTGGCCGACAAAGAAAGGAATATTCACAGTGCGATCAGCGTACTGGCTCAGCATGTTAGGGAAAGAGGAAGCCAGGAAGCAAGCAATGCCACAAGGCGACAAGTTATGGCAGCACATCTGGAAAGGTGGGTGGGCTCCCAAAGCTGCACACTTCATTTGGCGAGTGTGCACGGGGGGTCTAGCAACAAAGGGAAGGCTGTTTGACCGGCATTGCATTGATGATGGTACGTGTCAGCTGTGCATGTCGGAAAAGGAGTCTATTCCACACATGTTATTCTGCTGTCCCAATGCTATGGAGGTTTGGGAACACTTGGAACGAGGGACCTAAGAGTGGGTGGAAGACTATAAGGATGAAGACATCATCAGCACCATGGGGGCGGCTTTGGGTAGGGCTGACAAAGAGGCGATCGTTGCAGCCATGTGGGCTGTTTGGAGGGGGCGCAACATGCGGATCTTCCAAGATGGCGATGTGCACAACGGTTACCTCTTTCGTTCGGCGTTGACATGGGTCAACCAGGTTGGAAGAGAGCAGCACTCAAGGAGTTACAACAAAGCTCGATGAGACAGAGAAGTGATACCGCGGTGGGTCAAGGCAACATAGGGACGACTGAAGATCAATGTGGATGCTACATGTGGTGAGGATGGAGCGACGGCTATTGGGATGGTGATGCAGGATAGTGAGGGGGCGCTAATCGGGATAGAGGGAGAGAAAATTTGCAGCGGCACAGGGATAACAACGACAGAAGCTACAGCCATGAGGACAGCACTCCAGTGGGTGAGTAGATATGGCGCCGTACAGGTGGTGATGGAGACAGACTCCCTTGAAGTTGTCCAAGTCCAAGCATGCAACGACTCTTCTACACTGAGAGACTACGTGGGGATCCTTGATGATGGCATTAGGAATCTGAAGTACCTTTTCTCTTTTTGTAGTATTTCTTACATTAGCCGCTCATGTAACAAACTTGCCCATGAAGTTGCCACCATGGCACGAAGGGGACAAGTAGATATGTTTTCCTTTTTTCAGTTGTTTCCTTCATACTTTGTGAACCTAGCTTTGGCTGATGCAGCCCAGTTTTATAGACGACGAGGGGTCCCAATCACAGGGCCCTCCGTCCTTTATAAAAAAAAATTACGATAGATTAGAGGATTTCCAAATAAACATCTATTATTGATCTGTCCTAAATAAAAATGTTTTATCCCTCAACCGTGTCCTTAACACAATATCAAATTTCTTGTGACCTCCTTTCCGACATAAATAAATTATAAATTGTAATCTCCCTCACAAAAGATTAGTAAGCTTTCCTTCCTTAATTCCGTCCAAAGCTCGCCCTCATTACCAACAGGGTCAAATTAGACGTCCGGAAAACCCTACCGGCACCGTTGTACATCTCACGCACCAATGTTAGTCTCATGCGCAAGTCTTGGTCTTTGCCGTACTATCTTCCGCAATCACGCTATCCGGCGGTCTTCATCACGCACATGATTCCAGTCTGATCATCTGTCCGTTGCCATGCCGTCTCCTGCAGTCCCTTGTCGCATCTCCAGCTGTTCGTCCACACGTTCTCGCTGATAATCAGCCTCCCCAAATAGCGGATGTTGGTTGGTAATCTCGGTCTCCCCACATGCTCGTGACATGCAGTTCTAGTCTCCAGCCATCCTTGTCTCCATCCCATGATGGCCGCATGCTCTCTCTCCAGATTCTAACAAGATTGGTGATCTATTGTCAAGACTGTAATCCACCTGCTCTGTTGTGTACTAGTACAGACACCTGGCTATGATCTCTTGTGTATGTAAAGCATTCGAGATCAATGTTAGGCAGAAATTGGAAAACCTGAAGCTTGCTCTGACGAGGTCAAAAAGGTCTCTCAAGTAAAATCTTATTATTTATTTCATGTGTACCTTTTTGTCGTCCAACAGTAGTCTAAATCTGAGAGCTTAACCTGACATTATAGAAGCTCAATGAAAAGGGGATAGGAACGGCAAGGGGATGGTAATGAGGATCGAAAATTGTTAAAATATGTTGTTTGATAATATGTGCATGAGGAAAAGGATACATATGGGAAAAATTTAATATGTTGTTTGTTATATTAATATAGAATGGGAAGGGGGAATATTTTTATAAAAAACACTGTGCACAAGACTGTTGGTTTTTTTAGGAAGTGTCTAGCCTGTTGGAAGTGCAGAAATGAATCAATCTTCAATGAGGGCGACCCTCATCCCACCAGGGTTGCTGAAAATCTGCTTATATGGGCAGAGAAGCACAAAGAAGGGGCTGCTTTCATAAACACAAGGAGAGGACTGAAGACAGCCACAAGACGAACGAGTTGGCTACCTCCTGAAGGCGAACAAATTAAAATGAATACAGATGTTGCAATCTGTATTGGGGGAAAGACTTTCCTTAGTTCTATTTTCATACATAAAGGAGGGAGCACGGTGGCCATGTTGACACACATAAAGGAGGGATTATGCTCACCCTTTGTGGCTGAGACATATGGCATTATTTATGGCATGTGGACATCTTTTGATCTGAACATTAGAAATATCTGTATTGAAGCTGATGCTCTTAATGTTATAGAGATGATAAACAGCCACAATAGAGGATTTGGTCCTATCGTACAACTGTTCAAGTACATTGATGAGCTAAAGGGTAGGCTAAATGTGATGGGTTGCTTACATGTTGGAAGGGAAGGAAATATTGATGCTCACGATCTTGCACAATGGGGGCTCATGAATGATGTAAATGATATGTGGGTGGATGTATTCCCAATATCATGTGTTGACTGTAATCTCTCATCAAATGAATGAATGCATATTACCTTTAAAAAAAACAGAAT
This sequence comes from Alisma plantago-aquatica, assembly GCA_963693085.1. NCBI lineage: Eukaryota > Viridiplantae > Streptophyta > Magnoliopsida > Alismatales > Alismataceae > Alisma > Alisma plantago-aquatica. The sequence goes on from OY856412.1 coordinate 800,440,412, forward strand.
ACATTTACCGATCCCTCTTAATTTTTCTAGTTCCTTACTCTTCTTTTACATAAATAGTTTATGTATTCAAACAAGATGCTTCTTGATTAACTAATATTTCTCTGACTTGTTGAAACTTTAATCATTGCATTATGAGTTTCCAAGGATTATTTTACATTTCATGAATTTATATTTCTTAAGCATATACATATTTTCATTACACTAATTAACATAATCTTTTACTTTGTTTCCATAAAATATGGATAGAGATGCACATATTACTATCAACTCAAAATTTTCCTCCATTATGTCATAGTATGAGTTTACTCATCAATGCAATCTGTCCTTTTTATCATATTTGTCATGATAGATGATCATTGTGGAAATGTTTTCCCAACAAAGGTATTTAAAGTATATCCAAACAAAATTGGTTGGATTTTCGATTTGAATAAAAATTAAACTCAAAAGAATTACTTGTCGAGCACCAGTTATATTTGCAAGTTATGTACCCTTACAACCACTATATTCAGTGAAGTAGGTACTATCATCCTAAAGGTACATAATCTATTTTTTGATCACTTAGAGTACTAAATTTTAGTATATACACAAATCCCCTATCATGATGTAGAGCATAAAATTTTAGTATGTATACAAATCCCCTATCACGATGAGACATTTTGATCCTTAAAATTGAGAAATATTTCTGGTCTTATTCTGAATAGCATTACATCGGGATTGACCTTAAAATAATAAATTACATATTTCATGAATTTATAACCTATTACATTTTATTCGCATGTAGATAGATTTTATGACCCATAATTGGTGATGGATAAATGTTGAGAAAAATATATTAATATATATGGAACAATTCAAAAATCTTGTAAATGAATGATGAAGCTGAAAAGTCCAAAGTATAGTCCTTTGGATTTTGATAATTTTTCCAGATTTGCTTGTCTATTTCATCTCATTATTTATTTCTTATTTGTTTAGAAAATTTCTGAGATCAATGGGTAAATAAATCAAAGAAAGTGATGGATCACACCATAGGTTTTAAACCATGGAGCTCTTGTCAGGCATAAATGACTTTATTTTAAGTTTGTTTCATTAATAGCCTTAAATCTTTTAATTACAAACATTTTTTCAATCATGTATAGATCAGTGAAGAATAACTGAATGTACCTCTTAATAATTTTCTGGAAAAGATTTAGGACAAAATCCCACAAGTGGTTAGTCAATATACAACTTTTGATTTCCTTCATATCTCGAAAGCTTCATATATTTTCTTATCTTGATTTAATTTTTTAGTCTATGGTCCTTTGTAAAACAAGAAAGATCTAAAATTGTGAAAATCAGGTACCAAACCAAGAAGATTCAGATCCTAGACAAATTTATGAGCTAACACGTGAAGGTTATTTGCAAGTTTTAAAACCTGTAAAAAAGGCTAGGATTTGAGGATTGCCACAAAGAGATAGGATATTAAAGAAAATCTGCCCGAATTAAAGATGAAATGCTACTTGAGGAATGTATTGCATTTCGTTACATGTTAATTATTAGTTAAAATTGTTCTTTTAGATCTATCTTTGTAATTATTTCATGTTTCAAGATACACTAAAGGAATTGATTCAAACAATAACTGACTTGAAGGATGATGTCTCTTAAATAGGGACTCGATAGCAACAACCACATGTAACTTTTCATTGGATTCTCTATCTCAATGTATGAATATATTTTTATGACATGAATGATTTGTTTGTTCTAGGGTGATGGTGTTAATACTCAGTGCGAAGCATAATACCCCAGAAACTTGGTCAACACTTGAGAAGGACAATCTTAATAAGATAAATTTCCATAACTGGTTTAAGACTTTGAGAAGTGTTCTCTGTGTTCCTGAAACACCAATGCTAGTGGAACCCACTCCATATTCATAGAAGGCTGAAATGGATGCTTACTTGAGCATGCCAATGATGCCATATACATCAAAAACCTTATTCTAAGTTGTATGAACTATGAGTTGTATAAACAACATGATAAGAAAGAAAGGAATAATGTCTCTGTGGCATTGTTTGAGTGCAAGCAAATAGACGAAGATCTAGTAGAGCACCATGTGCTCAATATGACTGGGCATGTGGACCATCTAGAGACTTAGATTTTCTTTAGGTTAAGAGTTGGTCACGGATATGATTTTCCAATCATTGCCTAAACCATATAGCCAATTTATCGAGTGGTATAACTTGAGTAACCTAGAGAAACCACTGTCTGAGTTTCTTGAAATCATGATAAATGTTGAAGCACAAACAAAGAAGGACAAATCAGTGATGGTGATCTGTGGGATGACAAGGACAGGCCCAAGAAGTGTTCTGAGGCTAAGTTGAAATCCAAGTCCTCTGTGCTCAAAATAAGGAGGGGGTGAGGAAACCAAGGAAGATGAAGCAAAGGATAGAGATCTCTACTTTAGGTGTATTTGTATTTAACTTTAACTTCTCTACTTTTTCATCTTGGGTACTGGATGATGTGGATCACACATTTGTTCAAATGTGAAGAATATGAAAATAAGTAGACCTTTGAAGAAAGTGAGGTTGAACTACTCATTGCTAATAAAGCAAGAGTTGTTGCCAGTGTAGTTGGAATCTATGAGTTATCTCTGACAAGTGGGCTTGTAATAGATTTAGATAACTACTATTATGTACCTACCATTAATAGGAACATCATATTTGTATCGTGCATGGAAAAGAACGTATTCTAGTTTCTTATAAAGAATGGTCGATGTTCCATTAGTAAAGATGTGATCATTTATGGAAGTGCCCAAATGTCTTATATTTGATACTTGATAGATCTAGAGACATGATGTATAAGATAAATATAAAAGGTAAAAGTTGATAACTCAAACCAAACATACCTTTGACGTTGTCATCTAGGGCACATAAATGAGAAACACGTCTCTAGACTCCATAATGATGGTTGTATGGAATCTTTTGATTTTGAAGAATTAGAGACATGTGAATCTTCTTCTTTGGGCAAGATGACAAAACACCCCTAATATTGGAAATAATGAGAGGGCAAGTGATCTATTAGGACTTATGCATACCGATGTATGTGGACCTTTTAAATCAAATGCTAGAGGTGGTTATCAGTTTTTCATTACCTTTACTGATGACTTCAATATATATGGTTATGTTTACTTAATGAAACATAAGTCTGAAACCATTGAAAAGTTCAAGGATTTCATGAATGAAGTACAGAGCCAACTTGGTAAAAGTATTAATGAACTTCATTCTAATCGTGTAGGATAATACTAAAGCCAAGAGCTTGAGTACCTTCTGTGTGACCGTATTATCATATCACAATAGAATCCCCTTGGAACACCACAACACAATGGTGTATTACAAAGAAGGAATTGTACATTACTAGATATGGTGCAATTGATTATGAGTTTTCCAAAACTTCTGAATTATTTATGGGGTTATGATCTAGAAACCACAATGTTTACACATAACTACATACCATCTAAATTAGTTCAAAAGACACCATATGAGATATGGATTGGGAAACGTCCCAAAATATTTTTATGAGGATTTGGGGGTGTGAAGCTTATGTCAAGAAAATGTTTCTTGAAAATCTCAACCCTAGATCAGATAAATGTTATTCTGTTGGATATCTCAAAGAAACCAAGGGATACTACTAGTATAACTCATCTTACGACAAAGTGTTTGTTGCTAGGGATGTTGCATTCCTAGAAAAGGAATTTATTTCCAAAGGAATTAGTGGGAGAAAAGTAGAACTTGAAGAGGTACAAGGCCAATAAGAAAACATTGATCCTATATAGGTATAGGAGAAAGAAGGAGACTCACAAATTGTTGTGAAATCTCAAGTTCCTCATGTAACACAAGAACCTTGCTGATCTAGTATAATACACCATGAGCCTAAAAGATTTGGTTATCTTGTGACTCATGAAGGTGGTGAATTGGTCATAGATGATCCATCAACCTACCTAGAAGTTATATAGGGACCAAATTATGAGAAATGGGTTGTGGCCATGAGATGTGAGATGGTCTCCATGTACACCAACAAGGTATGAACCTTGGTGGATCCACCCAAAGGGGTAAAACCCATAGTTGCAAGTGGGTCTTCAAGAAGAAGACTGGCATGCATGGTAATGTACAAACCTATAAGGGCAGGTTGGTTGCAAAGGGTTTCAGACAAGTTCAAGGTGTTGACCATGATGAAACCTTTTCACCAGTTGCCATGGTCAATTCCACCAGGATCATGCTTGCCATTGCAACTTATTATGACTATGAGATTTGGTAGATGGATGTTAAAACCTATTTCCTTAATGTGAATATTCTGGATGATGTGTACATGACACACAACCTCAGGGTTTTATAAATCTAACAGATGAAAATAAATCCTATAAGCTACAAAAGTCAATCTATGGACTGAAGCCCACATCTCCGAGCTGGAATCTTCATTTTCATGAGACCATCAGATAGTTTGGCTTTAGTGAAAATGAAGATTGGTCTTGTGTGTACAAGAAGGTTAGTGGGAGCATATTTGTATGTATATGACATACTATTGATGGGGAATGACGTCTCTACTTTACAAAAGATATAATACAGGTTGGGAAGTACCATCTCTATGAAGGATTTTGGTGAAGCATCCTGTATCTTAGGAACCAAGATCTATAGGGATAGATCTAGAAGGCTTCTTGTCCTAAGCTAGAATACATGCATTGATAAGGTGCTACAAAGACCCAACATGCTAGACTCAAAGAGAGGGAATTTTCCCATGTCCCATGGAATTAGCCTCTCTAAAGCCCTAATTCTCAATTCTTGTGAAGAATGGGAACACATGAGTAGTATTCCATGTGTCTGCACTTTTATCTATCAAGTATGCAATGTTATGCACTAATCCCGATGATGCATATGCCTAGAGCATGACGAGAAAATATCAATCAGACCTAGTGAGAGTTGCTAAAGTGTCATAAATTAAGAACATCCTTAAGTATTTGAGAAGAACTAAGGATCAATTTTTGTTTATGGAGGGAAGGAAGAGTTGGGTGTAAGGGGTTACACCGATGCAAACTTCCAAATTGAAAAAGGATGATTACCGATCACAATCGGGATTTGTGTTTTTCCTAAACAATAGAGTTGTAAGATGGAATAGCTTCAAGCAAGAGATGATTTTTTATTCTACAACATAGGCTGAATATAGTGCATCATCCAATGCAATAAAGGAACTTGTCTGGATCAAGAAGTTTGTTAGTGGATTTAGGGTGGTTCCAAGCATCGACAATGCACTAGAATTGTATTGTAACAATAATGGAGTTGTTACACAAGCTAAGAAACCCATATCACATTAGAGTTCCAATCGCATACTATGGTAGTTCCATACCATACGCGAGATCGAACATCAAGAGATGCAAATATTTGCAGTATACTGACTGAAGGAAACACTGCCGACCTGTTGTCAAAAACACTTTTATAGTAGAAGCATGATGGTCATGTTAAATCACTTCAAATAAGAATCATGAGTGATTGACTCTAAGTACAAGTGGGATTTTGTGGTATGCATCCCATAGAGCTAATCATGTGAAAGTTGTAGAGTGACATTATGAAATTGATTTGATAATGATAAAAAACAATTCTTCTTATTCTATTTTATTTAGTTATGAGATAGTGGTGCAACATAATAAATGTCTAAAAATGATGTTACTCGATGACGCATGTCTTCAAGTTGATAACCTTAACATTGAGATCATATGTTTGATAAAAGTATATAAATTCTTGTTATGCCCCTGGTCTGATGTTACTATGGAAGAAAAATTGACAATAGTAATACACAAGACTAGAGTGTGTGTTGCTTGCTGACAAAATTTCATCAGTCATGATATGTGATATGAAACAAAACACTTAGGTACTTATTAGAGAATGATACACATCGAAGTGCACACCAATTCATTAAGATGATTATCCTAGAGTTTAATCTTTTTTTTTACTTTCCAATCAAGGAAAGGTCGATCCCAAAGGACAACATTTTTAAGATAATTTTCTCGAAACCCAAATGATTCTTTTGAACTTTTATTTCTTTTTGATATTTTTGAATAAAGGAACAGGAACTAAATTCAGAATGGGAATTGAATGATTGCACTAGAATAAGGAATAAAATGCAAGAAGTAAATGATTACACTAAGAAATGGAATGAAAGTTACACTAGCAAAAAGGAAAAGGAAGATTGTTAGAAGGAAATATTATCTGAACAAGAATTAGAGTGCAAGAAATATAAAGAGAGTGATGGAAAACAATCGTTTGAAGAATGATTGAATGAGAAGGGAACACATCGAGGCTTCAGGGTTTTACCACCTTAGCCAAAGTGAAAACAAGATCAAAGAGATATACGAAAAGAAAGATAGAAGAAGGCATGTGGATCATTTGTGAATGATACACAAAAGATGAACTCCACAGGAGCCCATTGGTCCTAGTGCTCACGCTTCTTAGTCCATCATCCTAATAAGAAAAAAATTATGGTCGCACCCAAATCCCTATGCAGTTACTTTAGTGGTTCTAATTCCTATTTTTCATAGTCGCATCTACTAGGATTAACACAAGATAAAAATGATTAATCAGTTCATTAAAATCGCCTATTTCTAAACCAAAAGCCATCCAAATAAAAAAAAGTTTAAAGCTCGATCCAATTTAACACAATGGCCAAGGGGTTATTCCCCTTGCTTCGATAAGAGAACTACTCACTACCTATGAGAATGGAATCAAGAGGAAAAATGAATGAAGCTATAGACCATAGAAAGGAGAAACTCTAAAGATATCTAGGTGATGCCAGTTAAATGACTTGATCCCTTAATCCTCTGTTCTAAGAGAAAGAAATAGAAATAAAGAACAAGAATTGAAAAGAGATCTAGATCTAGAACGAAGAACAAGAAAAAGAACTAGAAGAATAATTTCCTTGGAATAAAATTTGTTTATTGAAATCTAGAAGGAGTACAATACTAGAATGAAAGAACTTGCTCTATAGAATAACAATATAGAATTTTAGAATTAAAAATCAAATGCCTATACAATAGAAGACCCTCTCCCTTTATAGGAAGAGGAGGGGGTAGTCTTCCCAAAAAAGAGGGGGAGAAAAAGGGAGGAGCTCGAAGTTTGAATTTTGTAGATATGGTTATAGAAACGGTTGATTGTCTTTAATTATCTTGACCATGTAACTTTGTTTAATGAAAAATTTGCACAATAGAGATTTCAAATGGATTTTTCTCGCATAAAAGGTAAAAAAGTGGTCTAAATAATAGGATATTATATTATAAAATTAAATTTTCTTTCCAAATAATAGTTTTTCACTCAATTTGGAGTTTGGACGCAAAAGTTATGACACTTTTGGTGTAGGGTATACATGAATTTTAGGGATGCTACAAATTGTAAAATTATGTTCCAATAGTATTTATGCCATTTTTCTAAAAAAACAAAAAAAATATAATTAAAACTCGAATTAAAGAGAAAAATCTTAACTAATAAAGTTTATTACAAAACAAAGAAAATAAATAACAAAGAATAAGAGATATCTAAAAGGTGTAAATAAAAGTGATAAATACATATTTATCAGAATACCCTGGACTTCAATCTTTGATCGTCCTGAGTATGTAAAATTACAAAGAAAGATCAATTTATACTTGCAACATGTCATTCCTCACCCTCATAATATCACTGTATTCCTTACCTCCAATTTTGGCCAAGCATTCCTATCTCCTAGAACCACATAGCACAAAATTCTATATTCTCTATTAAACAATTATCCTGACTTGTTTCTAAATCAAGATTTTGTAGAAAGAATAGATTACTTCTTAATTTTTCTTTAACACCCTCAATTTTTATTTTATTGTAAATTGTTGCACAAGAACAAGACAAAGGGGGTGTGAGGAAAAATATTGGCCCCTCCTCTATTCGACTCGGGATTTAAATTTGTGGAGTTGTGGCTACATTGGTGACAATTTTTTTTTCACGTACACTTTTGGCATCTTTTGATGGTACTCCCCTTTTTGGGGTATGAAATTTTGATTTGGGAAGCCAACCCAGACTTGATTATTTTCCAGAGGTGATTCTTTTCTTCTCTTTTTTAGAAGAAAAATAAGGGGGAAGTAGAGGTGTTCTTGTGCTTAAAACTTCTACAATTTTTTTTTCCAGAGTTGCATTAGCTAGAGTATTCCTAATATTGACATCATGTAAGTTTTATAACAAGAAAATCCATTTTTGATATAGAGAAAAATTGTGCTTGGTTCTGCTTGATTACATACAACTTGTCAACTATTCCAAGGAGTGATATTATTTGGGGTCCTAGGTGACATCGTGGTTTCAAACATGGCAATTTGTAAAATTATTATAAAGGATTTACTGATTTCAACAAGGGTTAAGTGATAGATATGTATTCAAATTGACCGACTAGATAGTGGTCATTTTGCAGCTAAAGAAAACTACAATAAAAGGGTAAAAAGTAATGAAATAAGGGAAAAGATAAGGGGTTTGAATAGAGATATACCACCTACCTCCACCCCAGTCCTAAACTTTTACTTGTCCTAAGCAAGATCTAAATTAGAGATGGAGGGAAGAAGAGCAACCAAAGACAATCGCTCATCTAGAACAATGAAATGGTGATTTGCTCAAGTAGAGTCTAGAAAGGAAAGCAACTAGAGACTATTAGTTAAAAATTTTGAAGGTAAAACAAGCAAGGAAAAACAAAAGGTTTCCTCCCAAAAAGTGCTTGTTTTACGTCAAAGGCCCAATGCAAGAGTATCATGGAGCCGGTTCAGGCTCAGGATTAGGAGGAGGCGGAGGGTCGTTCAAGTCTAGATCTTCAAGTAATGAGAGTTGATGTGCATTAGAAGGCAAAAATCTTCAACGGTAATGTACCATTTTAACCTATGTCCATTTACTTTGAACTCTCCTAAAACCTTGTCACAAAGAAGAAAAAGGCCATCTAGAAAGGCCTATTTAACAAGGTAAGGTCCATACCATCTGGATTTGAGTTTCCTAGGAAAAAGTCTCAATTGTGAATTGTAGACAAGAACTTGGTCATCCTCTCAAATATCCTTCCTCCTAATATAACCATCATTCCATAATTTGGTTTTGTCTTTATATATTCTAGCATTTTCGTAGGTTGTCATCATGAGCTCATCTAACTCTTGTATATGAAGAAAATGATTTTACCCTGCTATAGATAAGTCATAATTAAGAGTTTTGATGGTCTAGTTAGCCTTGAATTCTAATTCTATAGGAAGATGGCAAGATTTCCCATAAATCAACTTGAATGGAGTGGTGCCATAGGGGTTTGTAGGCAGTTTTGTACGCCCACAAGGCATCAGGAAGTTTCAAAGCCCAATATGTCCTAGTGTGATTGATTGTTTTCTCTAGGATGGGCATGATTTTCCTATTTGAAACCTCAACATGCCAACTAGTCCGAGGGTAGTAGGGAGAGGCGACATTGTGGTGGACTCCATAACATTTGAGAAAAGATTCAAAACTTTTTTCTAAAAAATAGGAACCTCCATCAGAAATGATGATGCAAGGTACCTTGAACCTAGGAAAGATAATATCCTTGAAAAGTTTCTTTGCTGATTTGGAGTTAGATATTTTGGCGCGGATGGCCTCGACCCATTTGAAAAGATAATCGACGACCAGTAAAATATATTTGTACCCACAAGAAGAAGGAAAGGGACTCATATAATCTAACCCCCACACATTAAAAATCTTTATTTATTGCCAAGAGGTCATGGGCATTTGGTCTCTCTTAGATATGTTGTTGGTTCTTTGGCATTCATCACAAATAAGGAACTCATAGGAGTCCTTGAATAGAGTTTGCTAAAAGAATCCAAACAGTAGCACCTTCCTAGCAGTCTTTCGAGAGCTTATGTGCCCTTCATAAGGGCCAGAATGACATTGATTAAGAATGTCATGAGCTTCACTCTAAGTGACACACCTGTGATAAATCCCATCCGAACATAACTTAAAAAGATAAGGGTCATACAAATGGTAGTTTTTGACATCATGCAAGAATTCAACCTTAGAGTGTCCCTTATGCAATACACCTGCAGCTAGAGAATTGACATAATTAGTAAACCAAGGAAATTGGGTGTTAAATTTGATCAATTGGTCATGAGGTAATGAGTCATTTATGGGTGTGTCATCATTCTAACAAAGTCTTAGTTGACTAAGATGGTCTGTAAGAACATTTTTAGATCCGTTTTTGTCTAGGATCTCTAAGTCAAACTCTTGTAATAGGAGAATCCATCTAATGAGTCTAGGATTAGCATCTTTCTTGGTCATGAGGTAGCAGATGGTTGCAAGGTCAATATAGACAATGACCATGGAGCTGACTAGGAATGAGTGAAAGATGTCAAAAGCATAAACAATGGATAACATTTCTTTTTCTGTGATAGTGTAATTTCATTGTGCGTTATCTAATGTTTTAGATGCATAGTAAATCACATGGTGCTTCTTTTTAACACATTTCCCAAAAATGGCACCCACAGTAAAATCACTAGCATCACACATGACTTCAAAAGGTAAATACTAGTTGGGGGCTGGGATGAAGGGGGTGGATGTGAGAGCATCTTTCAAACATAAAAAACTAGTCATGCAATGTTTGTCAAATAGAAAGGGGCCCTCCTTTTAAAGGAGGTTGGTGAGGGGCTTGATGATTTTAGAGAAATTGTGAATCACTCAGATATAGCATCCAACATGCCCAATGAAAGCACAGATGTATTTGAAGATGGGAGGGGGAAGTTTTGTGGTAACCTCAATCTTAGCTTTGTCTACCGCAATACCACAATTACTCATGCAGTGTCCTAAGATGATCCCTTCTTTGACCATGAAGTGACACCTCTCCCAGGTTAGAACTAAGTGTGACTCCTCACATCTTTCTAGGATATGGGCTAGATGTTTGAGTCATGAGTTAAAACAATCTCCATAAACAGAGAAGTCATCCATGAAAATTTCCATAATAGTTTTCGTTAGCCCTGCAAAGATAACGAACATGCACCACTTCAAAGTGGTTGGGGCATTATACAAACTGAATGGCATCTTCCCGAAAGCATAGGTGCCAAAAGGGAAGATAAATGTGGTTTTATATTGATCTTTAGGATGGTTGGGTACCTGATAGAAACCAGATAATCCATCTAAATAATAGAATTATTTTTTATGGGCTAGGCATTCTACTAATTGATCTAGAAAGGGAAGACGGAAGTGATATTTCCTAGTAGCCTTATTCAATTTCCTATAGTCAATGCACATCCTCCACCCTGTGAGATTGTGGGTGGGGATGATCTCATTTTTGTCGTTCTTAACAGTTGTGGTTCCCCCTTTTTTGGGGACTACCTGAACAGGACTGACCCAAGGTAGGTTGGAGATATGATAGATGGTTATTGTAGTCAAAATATTAATCACTTCTAATCATACAAACTCCTTCATGTTGGGGTTAAGTTTTCATTGAGGGTCTTTAGAGGGCTTGTACACTTGTACCATGGGAATTTTATGGATGCATATGGAATGGTCAATCCCAGTCAAAGTGGCCATTTTGTAGCCAAGGGTAGTTTTTCTCTTCCTAAGTTCAGTTAAGAGCTTGGCTTCCTATTCATGAGTAAGATCAGAATTTATGATTACACGGCATAGTTGTAGCTCATCAAGGAAAACATATTTTAATCCTTCAGGAAGGGGTTTCATTTTGGGGGTTTTAGGAGGTTTAAGTTTCTCTTCTAGAAGAGAAACCATCTTAAGGTCTTCAAATTCAACATCATGATCCTCTTCATAATTATCAAGGTTAGCCCTACATTGGTCTAATTGGTCATCTTCTTAGCCACATTCAGATGGAGTTATGAGGGTAGTGTGTAAAGGAGGCTCTTCTATTAATTACCATTCTTGTCTCGATTGAGACAACTTGTCAAAACAATCGAGGATATAGACCTCCTCTTATAAAACTAGGACCTCTCATGCTCTCGAACACCCTAAACTCTAGGGTCTATTTTCCTAGATTAAGAGGATGGTTTTTGCCTCAACATTAATCAAGGAATGGGCGGTGTCTAGAAATGGGTGGCCAAAAATGAGTGGATAGCATAAGTCCTCTTTGATGTCCATGATCAGAATGTAACATGCACCATAAGCTTCCTTCCCAACTTTAATAGGAACATCTTCGATAATTAACATAGGCTTTGTCATCCTAGATGAATCTACCAATTTGATGGTCATGGAAGTAGGAAGCATATCAACAAACCCTAATCTTTTGCAAAGGCTGTAGGGCATAATTGAAATGTTAGCTTCTAAGTCAGACTAGCCTTTCCTGCATGCATTGTCACCTAGATAACACGCGATTCCAAAGGAACTAGGATCTTTTTTATTCCTAGGAATTTTTTCTTGGATGATGTCATAGGTGGTCCTAGCCACTTTCAGAGTTTCATACTCTTTAGTGGCATACTTCCTGGTCAATAGAGTTTTCATGTATTTGGGCCAGGAGGGCATGTCATCAAGGGCATCTAAGAAAGGGATGCCTACATGCAATTTTTTCATAGCTTCCCTAAATTGCAAAAATCGTATGTCAAGTCTAGTTTGTTTTATGCAAGATTGGTATGGTGGATGAGATTTCTAGATGCAAATTTCATATTCATCAACTTCTACATGTGGGACTTCGAGGGTGGGGACAGTGGGTTCTGGTTGTGATGGGGTTTCAACGACCATGGTGCCATCATAAAGTATAAGGGAACAACTAGAGGTTCCTCTAGAGGAGGGGCAGTGGAATGTACCTTCCTAGAATGGGTAGAGATAACCTTGAGTTGTACAGGGTGTTTTATATTGTTCTCAAGCTACTGAACATAAGTGTCGATAGGAGGCATTTGTTGGGTGAAGAGGCAAGCTAAGTGAGTGTCAGTCGCCTTCTGGTGGGCTTGTAGTGCAAGAATTATTTGTAGTAAGGAAGTAACCCTATCATTGGTCGATGGAGGGGGGACATTCTGTTGAGCTTCAGTCAGTGGTTGATTGAGGTATCGATATTTTTTTCATTGGCAGGGCCCTTGACTCTGGAAATTACCCCTATAATTTCATTGATTCCCAAAGTTCCTCTGATTGGTGCATGGAAATCCTTATGGTGGACGCTAATTATTTTGAGGGAAAGATGGTCTTTGGGGGGTAAGTTGAGAGGCATTTTCGGCACCTGAAGGATTCCCATACTAAAATCCAAGATGGTTTTTGGTTTGGTTAGGATTGGAGGAATCTTGACCTGAAATACTATGGATTGAATTAAGATTTTCTACTTGTTGACCAACTTTTTGTTGCATAGTCTTGTTATAGAGGTACTGACATTGAAGGGTATCATGATTGTACCCTTGGAAAATCCTACAAAGGGATTCAACAACTCTAATTTTTTGAGGTTGCCTCTCATAAGCATTGAAAGATGATTCGAGGTGGTCATGTTTCAAGGAAATAATCTTAAGACTTTTGGCAATAAGTTGGATATCAGGATTTACCTCGCCAAAGCTACCTTGAGGAACCCACTAGATCCTCGTGTTGCTTGGGTTTCAGATACCCATTTTATGACTCCCCAAGAACTTTCTAGATTTTGGAACATAAAATTTCCTCCAGTTTATGAATCTAGAAATTTCTTAGTGTCAACATCAACATCACAGTTGAAAATCTCAATGAGTTTAGATTGGGAGATGTCGTGGTAAGGGAAACGTTGAAGGAGTTCCTATATTTTTTCCAGGCTTCTCTTAGAGTTTCTCTCGGGACCATTAAAATGAGAATGATCTATCCCCTAATTTTGTAGGTGAGGGAAGGGGGGAAAATTTGTCTAAGAACTTGGTTTGTAGGGCCTCTCAAGTGATGACTCGTTCTTCACCCTCCATTGCATTATACCAACTGTTGACTTTCCCTGAGAGAGAATATTTGAATAGTCTAAGTCAAATAGAGACTTCAAAAATACCTAGGATCTTAGGAGGGAACAAAGTTCTGTAAAACACTGGAGATGATCTTGACAACTCTCACCTTTGTTCCCAGATAAAGGGTTGTCTTGGAGCATGGCAATCCATTGGGTGTGGATCTCGAATTGAGGGGTTGTGATTGTGGGTGGCACAATAGGGTGTTGTGCATATTCCATTTTATGTAGGTTGCTCACATAGAGGCTTCCTTAGCCACTCATTTGGGTTCCATGGCCTCTCATTGAGCAGTGAGTGCCTACCCAATCCTATGTGCTACCTCTTCCTCACTCATCATTTTATGGTAGTTTTATTTGTTAAGACGATGAAACATCCTTTCTGGATCTAGATAAAAAATGGATGATGTAGAATCACCATTTTACTGGCGTCAAATGTATAATTATAATTGAAAAATAATATTTGACTGTAGAAAAAATGTATTATTGGAATGAAAACTCCACAGAAAGAGGAATACACTTCCGGAATGGGACCCGAAAGGCAGAGAAAAAAACTGTTCAAAGAATTTTGGGGGTTTGAAGAAAATAATCTGTTGTCCCAGGAAACAATGCCTAAATTGATATATGTCTAACTACATACCAATTCACTAAGATGATTATCTTAGAGTTTAATCTTTTTTTTATTTTCCAATTAAGGCTACTATAGAAGGCTCGATCCCACAAGACAACGTTTTTAAGATAATTTTATCAAAACCCAAATGATTCTTTTGAACTTTTATTTTTTTTTCGGTATTTTTGAATAAAGGGACATGAAGTAAATTTCAGACTAAGAGTTGAATGATTACACCAGAATAAGGAATAAAATACAAGAAGTAAATGTTTACACTAAGAAAGGGAATGAATGTTACACTAGAATAAAGGGAAAGGAAAATTGTTAGAAGAAAAAATTATCTACACAATAATTAGAGTGAAAGAAAAAAAAAGAGTGATAGAAAACAAGCATTTGAAGAACGATTGTATCAGAAGGGAAAACATCAAAGATTACAGGTTTTATCACCTTACCCAAACTAAAAACAAGAGCAAAGAGTTATATGACAAGAAAGATAGAAGAAGGCATGTGGATCATTCATGAATGATACACAAAAGATGAACTATACATGAGCCCATCGGTCCTGGTGCTCACACTTCTTAGTCCATCATCCTAATAGGAAAATTTCAACGGTCACATCCAAATCCCTATGCAATTATTTTAGTTGTTCTAAATCCTATTCTCCACAGTCGCATCCACTAGGATGAACACACGATAAAAATTATTTGTCACTTCATTAAAATTGCCAATTTCTAAATCAAAAGCTATCTAAATTAAAAAAATCATATACAACTTAATTCGATTTAAAAAATGGCCAAGGAGTTATTCCCCTTGCCTCGATAAGAGAACTACTCACGAGCCATGAAAATGGAATCAAGAGGAAGAATGAATGATGCCATAGAACACATAAATGAGAAACTCCAACAAGATCTAGGTACTTCCAGTTAAATGACTTTATCCCTTAATCCCTCATTCCAAGAGAAAGAATGAGAAATAAAGAACAAGAAATGAAAGGAGATGTAGATCTAGTACCAAGAACAAGAAAAAGAACTAGAAGAATAAGTACCTTGGAACAAATTTTTTTTATTGAAATCTAGAAGGAGTACAATACTAGAATGAAAGAACTTGCTCCATAGTTAACAACACAGAATTTTAGAATGAAAAATTGAATGCCTTTACAAGAGGAGACCCTCTCCTTTTATAGTAGGAGGAGGGGGAAGTATGCCCTCAAAAGAGGGGGAAGGGGGGGAGCCAGAAGTTTGATATTTCTAGCTATGGTCAATAGAAACTATTGATTGTCTTTAATTATCTTGACCATGTAACTCTATTTAATGCATATTTCTGGAGCTATGATTTTGAACAGATTTCGCTCCCATCAAAGGCAAAAAAGTAATCCAAATAATAGGACATTCTTTATGAAATTAAATTTCCTTTCCAAAAAATACTTGTACACTGAATTTGAAGTTTCGACGCAAAAGTTATGACACTTTTGGTGTTGGGTTTACATGAATACTGCTGTAAATTTTGCAATTGTATTCCAAAAGTATTTATGTCAATTTTCCTAAAAAAACCAAGAAAATATAATTAAAACTCCAATTAAAGAGAATAATCTAAACTAATACAATTAATAACAAAACTTAGAAAATAAATAACAAAACAATCATAATGAGATATCTAAAAGATGTAAATCAAAGGGATAAATACACATTTACTATAGAACATTTTACTAGATAAACCCACCTTGAGTGTGATACATGAAGACCATATAATGGTAGTTAGAATAAACTTTATTAGTGATAGTAGTGATTTTGGTTCTCAGACCTGAAGTCACTACACTCATCACATGTCGTTCAACATACTTTGACACTATCCAACTTGACCTTGAATAAGGGTTTCCATAAAGATGGTTCTTGGGTACATTGCGACACATGGGGATGATTGTATGTGACGTAGATGTGATTTGTCCCTCCTACAAGGAGATGATATCCTAGATACTTGATAATCAAGATTGAGAAATGCATGGCCACGGTCATGTGAGTTAGTATATGATATTGATGTCACATGTATCTCAACAGTTTGCTCTAGTTCAAGAAACATGAATTTAGTATTGAGAGGATGGTGATTTCATGCCTTGTGTTCAAGTCAAATATCTGAGACAAAGGAACTATACAATCATGATAACACTTATTATGGATTGTAGGTTGAAGTTGTTCTCCAACTTTCTAATTACTTGGGTAGCAATGATGTGTTTCTAGATACAACTCGTTGTTTGTGATGTCATAAGTTAATTATGGACATTCCCTACCAATGTAATTTGGAACATATAGGGGGAGTTCATTCATGGATGTGGTTTAAACTTGGTTACTAAATTGTGAGTTATTCAATTTAAACACCAATAACTGAAAGATGACTGACGAAACTGTGAACCAACTAGTTCAAGTGTTGAACTGATCAAGTGAAGTGTCAGGTCAATTTGAACCAACATTGGAAATTGAAACTATAAAATGACCGATTCAAAAAGTGAACCTATTAGCTCAAATCTCTGAACTGATAGGTTCAGGTTGTGAAATGACTGCTTCGTTGATCAATACAATTGGATCAATGATTAATGCTAACATCATGTTAAGCATTAATCACATGTTAATTTTGAATACAATTACGACTGGGAAACATAGTGAAATGACCAGTTCAAGTGTTGAACCGATCATCTCATGTGTGAACTGACTGGTTCATCATTCAAAGGTTCTGAAAAATTCATGAAATTCCATTTGTTTGGCTCCTGCTCAGACTAGAAATCCTGACCCTAACCCTCCTATAAATAGATGGGTATTCAAGGCTTTCTAGAGACACAACAATAAGCTTTTATGGTTGTCTTCTCACAATTGTGGTAACGTGAGAACCCAAGAAAGTTCTACCTGTCAAAGGGAGGAACAATAAGGGAGAGACAATCAAGAGTACAAGTCGACTCTAGAATGTTCACAATAAGGGAAACTCCTTCTTGTACATTCAAAAAGAACAATAGGAGTTCTCGGTTGTCTGTGTGCACTACTACAGAAGTGAGGAGATCGTTGCCACCTACTAGGAGGACACAGACAAACAATGTATGTGGTGATCAACCAGGTGGCCTCTGCTGACTTCGTATAGGTGTAAGTTGAAGAAAGAAGCACACTACCATAAGGGATAGTCGTTGGACTTTCTCTAAGACTAGGTATGTGCCTTGCAAGCCTCCTTCCCATTGCATAATTGTTGATGTGATCTACTCTCTAAGGGGAATATGGAAGTAAATTTTTATTTCCTGTACAATATCTAATGGTAGATTTTCCTATGCTATCTCCCTCATAAGCATTGTAATCATGTTGGAAGCTGAATTCCCTTTAACAAAGTAATCTAGATCATAGCTTGTATTTGTATGTGATTAGGTAATAAATTGGGATGATTTTAGGGAATCAAATGCTATAGATTTAGACTTCTTTCTCATTAATTTTTATTTTTTTAGTTATCGGTCTATTGTAAAAAACTTCAATAGATATATAACTATGTCGATTTATATAATAATGCCTAAAATCAGCCTAATGAATGGTATGCTTTCCAATTATGTTGACTTGTATAGAATCATGTTTGTAAAAATATCCAATAGATATATAACTATGTCAATTTATATAATAATTCCTAAAATGCAATAGAATTATGTTGACATGTTTGATCAACTATATTTTAAGATATTTTCTTGACTTACATATGACATGTACATAAGGATTAGCACGAGAGTTTGAAAAGGAGATATTTCATATCTAGGGTTAGTTTTTCTGGATTGACTCAAACAATCCACTGGATCGATGCATGGATGGATTGTGAGGAAATGTAAACTAGGGATTCTATGTGACGAAATAGACATATTGAACCTCAATACACCCCATAAATGTTATTGAACATAAGTTTCTTGTGACACATTAAAATTACACTGACATCTTGAGTACCCTACAACTTTAGTGTTAAGACAAGTAGGAGAGATAAAGCATGAACTTGTATAGAATCTTATAACTGTGATGAACTGATCAAAGGTAGGCATTACAAATTCACTTGAGGGTGTTAGTCTTATTAGGATGATCTAATCCTAATGCATATACTCTAGTATAATGTATAAATTAATGAGTAAACCCGACATAAATACAAGTCACATAATAATGAATTGAGAATAAGACTACATATTAAGATGTATGCAAATGTAACCATAATTTGAACTCTTTCCTAAAATGAATAGTCTTATAAATAATGGAAGGATTGTTTTTAACAATCACAATTTCATTGGAAGTTAAATGACACGATATATACTTCTAAATGCAAGAAAGGAAATGGAAACGAGTGAATGGATTTTGTGATGATAAGTTATGGATAAAATTAATGAAATGAGTATGATGAAGTCTGTAATATATTTATCTTAAATACATTTGGACTGATCAAAATCAAAATATTGATATCAATGTTGGACTTTAATGGATGTCAATGAGAGAGAAGTAGTGCACACTAAATGGATTATGAATGATTGATTCCCATAATGTAATGAATATGAAATGAAAGAAGTTAAGAGTAAAAACCTAAAATGTAGAGAAAACCAAGTAGTTATCTTGTTTGATCTAAGAACCTAGATGTAACCCTAATCTAATGAGATATATGATAACAATGACTAATATTATCATATGAGGGATTAAGGAATGTATATAAGTGTAGTTTAATTCAATTACATGATAAAATTCAAGGATGTGAATTGATTCTTAATAACTTTATATTTTATTGTAATTGTTTTTTTAATACTAATATTCTATGAGCAGTCTATTCTAATGGATTTAAATGAGATCAATATATGTCTAATAGTAACCCTAACTAAAGAATGGTAAATAGTAAAATAAGAGTAATAAGTGTGTTATGCCGATTAATGCATTGAGATTTAATTATATCTATTGAAATGTGATGGATTAATTATATATCATGTGTTGTGCCTCATCTAAAAATTATGAATGATATAAGAGGTTGAAATTCTTATATAGTTATGGGTTCTAATGTCTCTATGGATATTTATTGAAATTGTGATATGAAATGAACGTACAAGGAATATGTTAGGTTTGAATTAGCATGAATTGATTATATTTGAGAAATCATGCTCAATGAGATTATGTCTCAGGATAATTATTGACTGATGATGACTGATATGAAATGATGTGGAAATGGAAAGAAACATATATGTTCCACTAAATATTTTTTGATTCTTATTTAATCATTATCTTTCTTGTGAATTCCAATATAATTCATATCATTCTAGTTGTGCAAGAATATAGACACTTGATAAATGATGATTTGAGTTGTTTTTAAGACAAGTAAGTGGATCGAATAACAAGTGAAATGATGACACGTCTTGTTAGGTTCCTTGAAAACTATGAGTTTTCTGAGAATTCCATATTGGGAAATTGAAATGAATCTCCTTATAGTAATTAGATAATTATGAGAAGGATTTTTAGAGTGTGGATTGAGACCTTAAAGATAGATAACCAGGATATAGGAGTGAGTAGTCTAGTGTGATTCTTGTCCTAAATCCTTTGTTGTGAATTTCTATGTCCATAAGGAATATACTATCATGAAATGAAAACTATCAAACATGATAACTATTGTGATATGTGATTTTTTTTATGTTTGTTACTTTATCATGTACCCATGATGAGGACTTGAGCCTCTTAAGTCAACCTTGTGGTGGACCAGGGTCTGTTGTTGATATATTAGGGCATCCTATTAAACCCTAACATAATGATGGTGAGTCATTGACATGAGAATCATATGTGATAACTTCTACTTGGTGAGGCCAGAGCCCAATAGTTTCATGGAAACTTAATAAAAGATGACAAGCCCTAAACAATATGAGTTGAATGTTTGTCACATTGATTTTATTGTTAGTTGATAAATCATTGTTGAACATGTTTCTTTTTGTATAAATTCAACATTCTTTTATAAAGATTATATGTTGTCTTATTCTTTTCTATCTATTATGGAATTTGATCTTGATCATGACAATAGGATTATGCTAGGATTTAACATCCACTCTAATTATAATTTGGATTTACTTGTCATTTGAATATTTTTGTTTAGTAAATAAATAGTATGTGGACTTCAGCTTTAGGACTGTAAGATATTTTCCTAGTCTGGTTAGTGTGGTGTCACAACGATAATGTTATTGTTATGTCTTGATTCTAAATGTGTAGATCTTTCTTTGCTATCTCTTCATTAGATTGTAACTTTGGAATATTTAGTATTTGTTAATCTGTTCATATATAGACTATGAGTAGTGGTTAAAAGGTTGGGATTTGAATACATAAATACAATTATATTCAATTATATTTTTGTCATAAATTTTATTTGACTAAATTATAGAACTAAATGTTAGACTCTTTAAAATCTGAAAGTTTCTTTTTTTTAGTGTATTTAATCTGATGTCAATGCATGTACTTAGTTGGGGTGGGATGTATCCACTCATTAGGTCTCTATATAAGTCTCTTGTGGTAATTTCAAATATTTTCAGGTATAACACCATACAGTGGAGAGGTCATGACAAAGAAGATGTAACTAGAATATTCTACATTGGAATGTCTTTGTACTATCTTTTTCCTAGGATAGATAGTATACTAAGTTTGTTCGTTCATGTACATGTAACTGATGTAAACTGAAACCATGTGATAATAAGATTTGATTATGGTTCTAATGGATTTTATAAGGATTATGATATCTGAATATGGTATACATTGATGTGACATTGGTTCATGAGATTTTATGAAATATTAGAAGAACACATTTACTTGTGTTTCTTTTTTTATTATGTTAATCATGTTTATGTGAATTTGGTTTTTTCCCAATATGGATTTAGATTTAGGGTGTCTCTATAATTGTTGGAATTTATGATAATCAAAGGTCATGACACCTAAGTCCATGACGTTCACTAAATTCCAGTAAACCTAGATCCTTTGGAAGCATTCATATCAAACTTTAATTTCTTTATGTCTCAGTAGTCTTTATGTTGTAGTGCTACCGATAATTGACAAGCTTCTCCATAAACTAACCTTAACAAGGACATTCCTATGGGGTTTGAAAAGTAGTGTGGTATGTTCAAAAGATGTCACCAAGGTGAGTTGATCAATCTATCCTAGAAGAGATTGTTTTCACTAGGATTCTATTTATTTCCTAATTTTCAATTGCCACTTGGACACATGAATGGTTATGGTAAGGTTAAAAACTTTTTGGTTGATGTTATATTTTCTCAAGATTTTATCATAGTTTATGTTGAAAAGTGTGTCCCAATATCAGTAATTATAGCTCTTAGTGTTCCAAATCTAGAAAAGCACGTGACATTTCAGTCATTCATTATAATACATGTCTCCTACACATTTTCAAACACATAACCCATGGCTCCAAGAATATAAACATTACCACTAGATAATATAAATAGTTGCATGAAGTTTACCTTTTAAAATTGATTGCATGGGTACTACATATTTCTTAAATATATTCCATAGACAGTGACAAATGCCACATTGAAGCATGTAATGCTTGAAAACAATGAATACATTGGGAAAATAAAAACTAGATTTGTAAAAATCTTGGAGGCAGTGTGATGTAAACTATGGTTTCCCCTATTATGTGTTGATGTCTAGAAGTTCCTATAGTGAGGTCATTGATTCACATGTGGGTTTTGTGTTTTGTTCATAATTGTTTTATCTATAAATTCTTCTTAATAGGATAAACTATCAACCTTCTTTGTAAATTATATAATTATGGGATTAAGGACTAAAAATTTCATGCTATGATAATATTTGATGTATAAATTAAGATTATATCTAAACAATCTTTTGATTCACATTATAATATTGTCATTTCACTATTTGACATATCTGTATAGTGTTGGGGTTTAGTATTGTGCTAAACCTTGAATTAGTTATTAATAATCAAAGTGTTATGGGTTATTAGGATCAAGTTTAAAAAAAGATGTTCATAATAAAAATATGAGTATGAAATGAAATTAACACTTTTGTATTTCTCATCCCTATAACTCACCAATATATTGTGTATGGTAAACGGGCAATGGTATTTCAATGTAGGAAAAATTTCTAAGATAATAATGATGTCATGACATAAGTGGGGGAAAAAACATATACACCATAAGTAAACATATTACAACCTTCACACTATCCAGGTTTACTAGTATAACTTGATTTTAATTTCCATATCCAAAGGAGTCACAAGGAAAAGATTTATCACCAAGTTGTCATCTGACATAAATACAAAAGTAATATTTAACCGTAAAAGACCAATTTATATGACAAGGAGAGGTGTATAACTTTTCTTATAATAAATAATATTTTAGGTCTTTTATTATAAATGGTTTTCTTATAATGAATAATAAGAATAAAAGTATAAATGTGAAATAAAATGCACACATTTCCATTTCTCATTTACAAAAACTTGAAGCATGCTAATTTTAATATGCTTCTTAGTTCACTAGTATGGCATGGATGATTAACGGACAAAATGCTTAATTCAACCAAAATGTCCTAATATGGTAACCATGCCATGAAAAAAGTGGATAGAAATTACATATATATTGTGATTCCAAGCTTCACACTAACCAGGTTGGTATATATAGCATGCCTGGAAATCTCCAAGATCCATAAATAGACAAAGTCAATATTTTTGTAACCATGATGTGCTTTAAACTTCCTTCCACACAAAAAATTTGACACATAAAATTATGAACTATGTGTGAAAATAGTTATAAAAATATAAAATTTTAAATGTATATATATAAAATTTTGTTTGATTTTCTAGTTTGTTTCAAATTTGACAATTTTAAGTGAAATTGTGTACAATGGGCACTTGCCAGCTAGCTCAGCTGGTCAAGCCTACTTCTTGTGAAGTGTAGGTTGTGGGTTCGAATCTCAACGAATCTCATTGGGGCACTACAAGAACTCTCTCTCCTGACACCTTGGATAGGGGTGAAATTCCCCACTATCTAAAAACAATATTGATATAAGCATTATTCATAAGGATATGGGTCCATGGATTTTTCAAACAAGAATTTAATATATAACATCCTAACCTATGGGTTTTCACATACAATCTACTTTTCTAGGATATGAAATAATCTAATTACACGAAAGTCATATAACTAAGTAAGTCATGTTGAAATAAATGAGATTAAGATCGATATTAAAATGATGAACAAGTGCACAGATAATCTATCAAATTACACAATCAATGTTTGGCAATTGGGATTTACATACTATTTGTCTTAATGTTTGGCAACAATTATGAAATAGAAACACTTAATAATTAACCATTTCAAAATAGAATCCCAAAAAGAACATAATTCACTTGTCAATTGTTGCTTTAGAGTAAATGATACATGTTTAAAACAAAGCATGGGTATGATGCTCATACATGGAAGTGATGGTTTTTGGTCTCCTCCTTAGATGGAAATATTTAGGGGGGTGGTACTCAACCTAAAAATTATGTTGTATCCCACATTCATTCATTGTATTCCTCTTTGGTGGAAAACCACCATAGGGGTTATATACTTTTCAAAGCCATAGATTTAATAGTGATAGCAACAAGGGAAAAGGTTAAGATGTTATATAGTGTTGTTGAAAGAAGTTGATGATGGAAGTAGTTTTTTTGAGGTATTTAGAGGATGAGATATAAAAAGTGGACTTCTTCCTTTCACCATCAATTGAGAGGATAGGATGAAGAAGAGGAGGCTTTAGTCCTATAACATGGGGTCGTTGGGATCTGACTTCTAGTTGTGGTATTCATGATTCTAGAAGTGGTGATTGCTACTAATGCAGTTGCTTCTATTTTTGGTAGTACCTCTGGCAGTATTGTCTAATTTATCTAGTGGGGGTGACATATGTAGCTACTAGTAATAAAGGTTATAGGTATAGTGGTAGTTGGAGCGGTCGGGGATGCCATGTCGGGGGTAAGATTAACAACGAATTAGGTATGTAGCTAATTTTTGGGGTCTAATAGATCATAGGGCTTCTTTTCCTTAGTTTCTAGAAATTTTGGGAAAATGAATAAAAAATTGACTAAGGGAAAGAATAGAAAATTTGTAGGCATATATCAAGGGTCCTATAGTGATGGTAAAAAAAATAGAAAGTAATCTAATCTCATGTTTCACTCAAGTGGATTATCATTCCAAGACATCTACATTATGATATACCCCCATAATTAACTAAACGTGACAAATTTATTCATGAACTGTTAGTCTACATGTTGACCCAAAAAGCTAGTTTTGGTGTAGTTTTATTTGACACACTAAAGTGTTGAAATTATGTAATCTATTAAAATAATTTGATAACATCACTTTAAAACAACCTTCTTCAGAATTAAGCACTTTACATAAAGCTTTATTTGCATCATCATCGGGACAAACTTATATATATTTATTTCCAATCTTTTGACTTTTAACTTGTGTTATCTATTCCACTAAATTGTGCTTGGGCAGGCTGCACTTGTTGTAGGTAGGTCTATAACTTTAGATACCAAATACATATATCTAACCTTTAAGTGAAAACATACTTGGTCCAAGTACTTTTGAGATTGATAAAAGCATTTGTTAGGAAATGAATCTTAGTGACTGAAGGCTACTAGATAGCGGAGTCCTACATTTTAAGATTGGATCAACATATATAGTTTTGTTAGTTTTGTATTCTATCAAATTATCTTATCCTTTCTATATATCTCGAGGGTTTTTTTAGTGAAAATATTCATATGTCAAGAAACCCTTTTGATTCCAAAGTGTAACAATCCACACCTATTGATCACAACTTATTACTTAAGGTTTACATGATATTTTTATTATGTGTGTTTATATCATTGGCTCATATGATTCATCATTTCCATTCATCAAATAAAAATTAATTGGATAGATTAACTCAATATAATAATAATTAACTAGGAAATTTAATTCATCAACATTCATTATCAATATTCACATATTCATTCATCTATTAAATGAATATTCTTCAATTAGGGTGCCATAGTAAATGCTAAAATTAATCAAAACTAAAAACTAAACACATACAAATATTTGTAGGGCTACATGGAAGATATTTAGGGTATACCAACTCTTCAATCAGATGTTCAATCATACATAATGAGTGGTGTTGTAATGTTTAACAATAAGGCAAAAAGTATTTCTCTATAATTAAAAAATTCTAATCACTTACTTATCAACAAGGATTGATTTAGAATTTACCGTACACATAAATTACAATAACAAAATTAAGTTTCTAATTCATTTAAGAACTATACACGTACATTAAAACAAGAATGATAAGTTTTTGGTTCTTTGAGTAAACTGATTATGATAGAAAGTGTAAACTACTACCTTAAAATAAAAACAATTCAACCTTTCACCTATATCTTATTCCTTTATGTAATTTTATAATCATGGTTATACAACTTTTGAGAGGCACTAGCAATAAAATTGGAATTCTGAATCCATATATAAGATAAAGACATCCATATTTAATGTAGATGTCTACCAACAAATTTCATCAAAACTACACAAAAACCCACAAATCCACCACTACTATACCCTATGGGACCAAATTAGATAGAAGAAGAAGAAGAAATAAATGAACAACAAGGTGAATATGGGTTTCTAAGAATAATGCTCGAGGTAGGTTGGTCCTTGGTACTAAACAATGAATAAACACTCATATTAAATGAAAATAGCCAAGGAATATCAAGAATTTAAAGGAGATAGCCCAAATAAGCTCCAAGTAGACTTTAACCATCAATGTTATGATTTTCTTCCATACATAACTCATGCTTTGGTTTCCATAATGGATATAAATGTTAGGGTCCCAGACACTCACACTAAAATGAACAATATAGGCACCATAGAAAAAAAAAATCTAATGCTTTCTTTTTTTAGCAATGACCTTCAAGATCTGGTCATTTTGTTGGAAGATAGGACAAATTTTTGCACAACTTATCATATATTTGGTTGATAACCATCTCATTACCATTAGGTTGATGTCAACCAAGAATTTATTGACACATTCAAACACCAATTAACCTTTAAAATAGTAACTTATGAAGTGAACATATTTTTTATAGAATGAAAAGCAACTTAGCACAAGAAAGTCTATCTTGTCCTAGTTGTCAGACTTGCGACACTAAGCATTCACAAGAAATTATTGCACCATATTGACCTCCTCAATTAATTCTAAAATTCAACGAGCTTACGTAAACAAAAATTAGCTTGTCAAGCTAAACAATGAAAAACTCATCATTTTATCACATATAAATCATTAACTATTCATAATCCCTCACATTGATCTCCTGGATTCATAGTACCATAAAATAACTCTGGAATTGATATTTCACAAATACCCATCAAATGATATCATAAACACAATAAACACGCAAAACCCATTCTCAAACAATTATCGTATGAACAGACATACAATAAGTTAACTATTTTATCACATGTATAAAACCAATATTGTGACAATCTATTAGAAAATAGGGTTACAAAGATTTGGAGTTTTCCAGCAACATCATATAACAATGAGTTTCTTTTAACGATGTCCAATGTCAAACATTTGGTTTATTGCACAATATTTGTCACTAAGATTCCTCATTATCAACATTTAAAACCATATATGACTGATTTCATGAATACCATATGATTTATAAATAAAACAATGTACATTACATATATCTAAAGCAAGAAAACCATAAAACTCAAATCTACTCATTAAATAAGGTTATCCAATGATTTATGCAAGGATTGTAAAGTGATCCCTAGAGAAGAACTCACCACCAACATAAGTTGGTGGTTATGGATGTGAACATGAAGAGCAACCAAGGTAAGCATAACAGAAGCCAAGATACAAGGATAAAGTGGTGGATTCTTAAAGGAGAAAAGAAATTGACATTTTATTATAAACTTATGAAGGAGAGAGTGTGGAAATTGGAGCTCATTTTAACTCTATGTGGAAAGTATGAGTGTGTGCATAACAAAAATTTCCAAAGAGGTTTTGGGAGAGTCTAAACGGTGTGGGCCTCTACATAAAGAGATTTGGTGGTGGAATGATGAAGTACAAAAGTCTATTGAACTCAAAAGGGAGATCCATAGGAGCTTCCCTAGATCTAGAGATGATGCAACTTTTTAGAGATACAATAAAGCAAAGAAAGATGCTAAGATGGCAATTCTAGACGCAACTTCCAAACACTTTGATGTTATATATAACAAGTTGGACACTAGACAAGGGGGGAAACATATCTACAAAATGGTCTATATTAGAGAAACGAAAGGAAGAGACTTGGATCCATTAAAGTGCATCAAGAATGAAGATGGTAAAGTGTTGGTGAAGGATGATGATATAAAGAACAAATGGAGAAACTACTTTCATAAGCTTTTCAATGGAGATATTCTGAACAATGCAAGAAACTCAAGTGGCATGAATGCTAGAAATATCACTTAACCATTGCAAATTTCACTATTTGAGGTCAAGAATGCTTTGAAAAATACGAAAATGAAAAATACATGTGGTCCATATAGTATTCCCTTGGATGTATGGAAAAGTATGGGGGTGAAGGAGCTATGTGTTTAACCAATTTCTTTAACAAGATTATGAAGACAAAAAGATGCCAAATGAATGGAGAAACAATACTATAGTCCCGATCTACAAGAACAAAGGAGATGTTCAGAGTTGCACAAACTATAAGGTATTAAGTTGATGAGTCATGCTATGCATCTTTGGGAAAGGATTATTCAACAAAGTCTATGATTGATTAGACATATATTACACAACTGATTTAATATTATGCCAGGAAGATCATCAAATGATGTTATTTGTTTGATAAGGATGCCTATGGAGAAGTATATAGAAAACAAAACAGATCTTCATATGGTGTTTATTGTTCTGGAAAAGGCCTATGATTGAGTACCCATGGAAGTGTTATAGAGGCTTTTACATAAAAATGGTACGCATATCCAATACATTGACCTAATTAAATACATGTATGATGGCTCAACTACAAGTGTTAGGACTCCTAGAGGACAGACACAAACTTTTCCTATCACCACTGGGGTACATCAAGGGTCGACACTCAACCCATCTATTTGTTCTTATTATGGATGAGTTGACAAAGTAAGTTCAAGATAATATCCCTTGGTGCATGTGATTTGATGATGATATTGAGATGATTAATGACAGAAAAGAATTTTGAATGATAAAGGCGAACTTTATAGAAATTCATTGCAATTTGATGGATTTATGATCAATATTAGCAAAATCAAATATATGCATTGCAAATTGAGACAATAAAAAATTGTGAATGGTGGGGTCAAGTTGGATAGAATGGATGTACCAGTCAGCGATTAGGTTCATTAATTGGGATTTAATTTTGAAAGGGAGGGTAACGTTAAATATGATATTTGTTAGAGGATCATCATAATGGTTGAAGTGGAGGGAGTGAAACTAAAGTAGTATGTGACCAGAAGATCCCTCTTAGATGAAAACTCAAATTTTACAGAATTGCTATACGGCTAGCCATACTATATGTGAGTGAATCTTGGGCAGTGAAGAAATAAGGTCTTAATAAGATGAATGTGGCCTAGATGTGTATGCTAAGAGTGATGTGCAAGAGATGATAAAAGATCGATTGGGGAATGAATATATTAGTAATAAAGTGGGAGTGATGAGCATTAAGGACAAGTTGTGTGAATGTCGTCTAAGATGGTATGGACATGTGCAACGCAAACTGAGAAATGCAGCTATTCGAGGCAAGGGTATTGAGTCAAGAACAACTACAAAAAGTAGAGGTAGAACTAAATTAACTTGAAAATAGCTTATAAAGAGAGATTTCAATCTTTACATCTTGATCAGAGTATGACCCATAACAAAGCTGATTGGAAAAGAAGGATCCATATAGCCGACCTCAACATGGTTGGGATTGAGTTTTAGATGATGATGATGATCCAATGATTTATCCTCCTTGTTATGATCCTTTTATATATTATTTATACGCTATCATTCATAATGTCATCTTTGTTTATGGTTTCAAATTAGGAAAAATTAGTTTTATGACCTGCCGCAATTGTCCATATTTTGAACATTTCCTACCAACATTATGAAATGTACACATTTAAAATTCTGGCAATTCAGTTACCTAGATGTTGGAAAAATTAGACCGTGATCATCTTGGGGGTTGTTGATATCATACCTACAATATAATGTCAGTTTATTAAGAAATTAGGGCTATATGCAATTGTACTAATGTTGATTCATAGTATTAAGATGTAGTCAATATGGCTTGATCAAAGGACATGAATCATGTGGTTGTGGTCTTAGTTACCTGACAAATATGGATTAAATTGCCTATTCCTTCCCTGACAACATGACTTGTATGCATGTCTATAGCATGTGATTTAGTCACTCAAATAGGGTACAGTTTCTGCAGCCACATGTCTCCCTAATCTAATATAAAAGGACTATCTTTGTTGACTATAAATACCATCCACATGCGGTAATGATGATCATGTCTCAACCTCTTTTAAGGGAATCCTTGACAATACACTTTCCTTTTACACTTGTAAAGAAAATATCAAAACCGAGACCTACATCGAAATTGAAGTCTTCTCTACATTCTATCTCACGACTTTGTCCCAGACATCGTTGAGAATATAGCTCCTACAATATTTTTACACCAAACGCTTTATCTAGAATATAATTATGTCTTTTTGGATGTGTGTCAGACAATGTTGGTTACATATCGTTCATAGGAAGTTCAACAGGAAAAATAAGAAAAGAGCTAGATCTTTCTCGTAAGCAGCAAACATGGTAATCGGGCAACAACTCCAGTTCAGCAATGCGTCAGGTTGTTTGAGACATCGTTTTGCTAGTTGATCAGCAAGCCTGTTGAGGTTTATCCGCATGTGGACTATATCCTAAATAGCCAAATCACTCCACATATGTCCGATATCTTGAACAAGAAGAAGAAATTTGGTCGGCACCTCCTTCCTGTTCTGGACCCATTGAACAACATTGCTCAAATCGCTTATAATAATTCCCGCCTACATGGCGCTGTTTCTGACATATACAAGGCGCGAGCATAGCACATAGTTTTCCCTTTCCGTTGGATCAGAACCCCTCCTAATTCCGAACCCAACAACCCAATATCCCTTGCAGTCCCGGGGAATAAATCTTGTCGGCATCCATTTTTCTTTGGTTTCCACTGTAGTATCAACATGCATAACGTAGCAGTTGGACAGTAAAGAAACATTGTGTGCATCCGCAGATGTCAGTGATTCTTGTGACTTTTGAATCATTTGGATAGATGAAGTTGCAGAGGTGGCCTCAGAGCTACAGATACCAGACATAACCGACAACGGGACGACGGTTTGGATTCAAAGATGAAAAGGTTTCTATTTTTCCAAAGCCACCAACAAGTGCAGGCAAAGAAGATTCTCTAGTTGTCAACATGAGCTAAAACTTTCGGATTATAACCCACCCATAAAGAAAGGCACTTGCTCGTATCAAGTAGAAGCCTATTTTCCTTAATTTACACAGTTCACATTGGATACATATATATAGGATGGTATTGGACCTCTTCTACACGTGAAGATATTTACAAACGAATAAACTTGATGTGCTGCTGTTGCTTGCATTCTGTTAGGTTGTTGCGTAGCTGACGGAGTCATGGCGGAGCACGTTCCGGGCATGGCGAATCTGTTGGGACACGTAGCAGTGACTTGGTCTCACGATTTGTGAAACTGTTGAGATATTTTCTGTTATGTGTAGCTTCTGTATTAGTGACTTTAATACACCCCGTCAAACTAGGCATGGTAGCATTGCGAAGGCCGAGTTTGAGAATTGTGGACTGGATTTGGGGACCATTAAGTGGTTTTGTAAAAATGTCTGCAAGTTGTAGGTGGGAGGAAACATGACGGGTGACTAAATTATGTTGAGCGACTTTCTCCCGGACATAGTGGTAGTCAATTTCAATGTGTTTAGTACGTGCATGAAAGCGTGGATTGATGGTAAGATGTAGGGCACTGATATTGTCTGAGAAGAGTATGGGTGGCTTAGACAGGGGTATTCCTAGATCTTTAAGGAGTGCAGTGAGCCACGTGATTTCAGCGGTTGCGGCTGCCATTGAGCGGTATTCCGCTTCCGTACTCGATCTAGCTACTGTTGGTTGCTTTTTAGAGGACCATGTGATTATGTTGGTTCCAAGAAAGGTGCAGTACCCTGTGGTGGACCGTCTGGTGTCGGTGCAGCCTCCCCAATCTGCATCGGAGTAAGCGGTGATTTGTAGGGACTGGGATTTGTGAAGTTGAGAAGCAAGGTGTATGGTGCCAGCAATGTAACGTAGGATGCGTTTGAGTAGAGCATAATGCTCTTGGGTGGGTGAGTGCATGTATTGACATGCATAGTTTACAGAGAAGGCAATGTCAGGGCGTGTGAGAGTGAGGTATTGGAGGGCCCCGACAATACTCCGGTAGTGGGTAGGGTCATGGAAGGGAAGCGTGTTGCGAGTTGAGGGAGATTTAGCGGCCATAGGTGTGGTGACAGGTTTTGCAGCAAGCATGTTCGCTCGAGCAAGTAAATCAGTGGCATATTGCGCTTGAGAGAGAAAGAGCGTGGTGGGTGTGCGACGAACCTCAATGCCAAGGAAGTGGTGTAGGTCGCCTAGGTCTTTGAGGGAGAATTCATTGGCTAAGTAAGTCATAAAGCGGTGTAAGTGAGCTGGAGAGTTACTGGTGAGGATGATATCGTCAACGTACAACAAGAGGTATATAATATGAGTGGGTTGGCGAAGAATAAAGAGGGAAGGGTCGGCGGAGCTGCATATGAATCCACAGGAGAGGAGGAAGCTGCTAAACCTGTTGAACCAAACACGAGGAGCTTGGCGGAGTCCGTACAGAGCTTTGCGTAATTGCCACACATGATGAGGGTGGTTTTTGTCACTGAAGCCCGGCGGTTGTTGAACGTAGATTGTGTCTTGCAAAGGACCTTGTAAAAAGGCATTGTTGACGTCAAGTTGTTTGAGAGGCCAACCATGCATGACAGCCAAAGAAAGGACAAGACGAATAGTTCCGGTCTTGATGACCGGAGAGAAAGTTTCGTGAAAGTCCAAGCCAGGTATTTGGCTGAACCCCTTGGCAACATAACGAGCCTTGTATCTGTCAATGGTGCCATCGGGTTTGTATTTAATGCGCCAAAGCCACTTGGTGCCGAGAATACGCATGTGTGGCTGACGAGGAACAAGTGTAAACGTTTCCTGGTCGTGGAGGGCTTTGAGTTCTTGGTGCATGGCTGAATACCACATGGGATCAGCTAGAGCCTGACGGATGTTGGTGGGAATAGGAGGGCTATGGGACGTGGCGTGGAGGTACTTGGGATTGGGTTTGTTTATGCCCACTTTATTGCGTGTGAGCATTGGATGATGGTTTGATGTGGTCGGCAGAATAGAGGGTTGTGGAAGTGGCGTAGAGGGCAGTGATGTCGCTGGAGTTGGTGGAGTTGAATGCGGCCTATTGGAATTATCTTTGGATGTATGCGGGGATGGTGAGTGCGGCTCCTGGTTAGAGGGGACAGCTGGCGTGGAGGCTGTTGGGATATGTGTGGGTGGTAACGGTGTAGGGAGAGGAATGGAGTCCAATAGTCGTTGGTGTTTGAGGGGAGAGATGGTAGCTGGGCTTTCGTTGACGGGGGGAAGCTGCAACCATTCATTGTAGGTGGCGGGCGAAGCGGTGGAATATGAGGGAGGATTAGGGGACTTGTACGGGAAGTGGGTTTCATCGAAGACTACGTGACGTGATATAATAATCTTCCTGGTAGATGGATGCAGGCAGCGGTATCCCTTGTGATGGTCACTGTAGCCGAGCATGATGCAGGGCAGTGATTTTGGAGAAAATTTGTTTGTGGTGGAGTCCCAGATATATGGGTAGCAGCGACAACCAAAACTGCATAGGGATGAGGAGTCCGGGTGGCGTCCAAAGAGCGCAAAGTATGGAGTTTGGTGGGAGATGGCAGAGCAGGGAAGCCGATTGATGAGGAAGGCAGCGGTGGTGAAGGCTTCCACCCAATAAGTCTTAGGGACACCACTGTGGAACAATAAAGCCATGCCGTGTTCACGGATGATTCTGTGACGACGCTCCACTCTGCTATTTTGTTGCGGCGTGCCTGGGCAAGACATCTGAAATTTAATGCCTTGGTTGCCAAGATGAGCATGAAGGTTGTGGTTGTCAAACTCTCCTCCGCCATCGCACTGGAATGTACGCACAGTTGCATTGAATTGTCGAGATACATATTTTTCAAACAAGCAATATTGATGGAAGAAATCAGATTTATTTTTGAGTGGAATAAGCCACATATAGCGGGTGAAGTCATCCACAATGCATGCATAGTAACGAAAACGGTGAGAAGATGTGACTGGAGCTGGCCCCCAAAGGTCACAGTGTAAAACTTCAAACGGTGCACTTGAGCGCGCGTTGACCGGCGCAAAAGGGAGCCGATGTTGCTTGCTAAGTTGGCAGCTCTCGCAGACTGAATCTGTGGGACGCCATTTATTCACGCTAAGGAGATGTTGCTGATGAAGTTGACGTAAATAAGCAGGTTGGGGATGGCCCAACCGGTGGTGCCAGACCTCGTCGGGAAAGGAGCCTCGGCTGGTAACAAAGAAAGCATGCGTGGTAGACGAGGAGGCAGGAAGGTAGTACAAATCACCCCTGCGTTTGCCCTGAGCAATCACCTGTTGGGAGGGAAAGTGTTTGAGGAAGAAGCCGTCAGAGAAGAATTCAAAGGAATATGGTGAGTTACGGGTAATTTTGCTGATGGATAATATATTGGTGGTAAGTTTTGGAACCGTCAAGACACCGGAGAGGGAGAGCGGATGGTGACCGGGGATGGAAATTTTAGTATTGCCAATATGGGTTATTGGGAGCCGGCTGCCGTCTCCGATGATGACAGAGTCCGGACCAGTATAAGTGGAGACCGACTGTAGCATACCTGCTGAAGGCGTCATATGCGCACCAGCTCCTGTGTCTGCCAGCCAGTCAGCGGGGTTGCTGGTGTCGTCCTGTAGGTGGAGGCTATGAAGGGAGGGTGGGGTATCATGTGCTTGGTAAGCATGGTCAAAACGAGAGGGGCAAGCTAGTGCGTGGTGTTGTAGGCTGGAACAAATATGACATGGATGACATGTGGGTGGTGTGGGAAGGAGCCCGGGACGGTAGTTGGGTGCTTGATTGTGGGGATGGAATCCACGACCACGAGAGGTGAAAGGGGAGTGAGCTGGGCGTTGGGTGTGGTTGGGGGAAGGACGGGGATAGTTGGTTGAGTTTGCATGGGGAGGGTTATTTGGGGAACGAGACTGATGCGCTGGATGGCCACGGCCTCGACGCCCACCCCGTCCACGCTGGGCGGTGAAGGCAGGGGCGGCCGTGTCTGTGGCTGGTGAGGGGTGACGGGTTTCAAAACTCAGAAGTTGTGGGAGTATAGATTCGAACGAGGGGACAGGAGGTTTAAGCATCGAGGTGGTGAAAGGTATATAGTGGGGGCCGAGGCTGTTTAGTAGATGGAAGACTTTTTCACTGTCTGTAAGGGGTTTGTCCATCAGTGCAAGGGAGGCACAAATGGACTTGAATTTGGTAACGTGGGTATGAAGGTCGGTGGAAGGGGATTTCTCAAGCTGCTGCAACTGTTGGCGAAGTAGGAACTGCCGTTCCACAGAGGCTTGAGCGTGCGCCGTTTGGAGAGCTTTCCACACCTCATGTGCTGTCTCAAGGCAGATGACTTCAGTCAGACAGTCCACAGAGATGCGACTAAGAAGCCACCCACGGACCAGTTGGTCCGTTCTTCGCCAGGCGCCATGTTTGACATCAGAGATATCGGGGGACGGGACGGTGCCGTCCAGGAATCCAGTAAGGTCGTGACTGTTCGTAAGGGAGAGGATTTGGGAACGCCACATAAGGTAATTGTCTCGAGTTAAATCCAGACTGACGAAGTTGGCAATGTTCAGCGTGGAAGGATATGGGTAGGAAAGGCTCGTATCAGGAGACATGGTGGAAGGGGGATTGGTTTCAGCTGTGGATTAGGGTGGCTCTGATACCATAAAGAAAGGCACTTGCTCGTATCAAGTAGAAGCCTATTTTCCTTAATTTACACAGTTCACATTGGATACATATATATAGGATGGTATTGGACCTCTTCTACACGTGAAGATATTTACAAACGAATAAACTTGATGTGCTGCTGTTGCTTGCATTCTGTTAGGTTGTTGCGTAGCTGACGGAGTCATGGCGGAGCACGTTCCGGGCATGGCGAATCTGTTGGGACACGTAGCAGTGACTTGGTCTCACGATTTGTGAAACTGTTGAGATATTTTCTGTCATGTGTAGCTTTTGTATTAGTGACTTTAATACACCCCGTCAAACTAGGCATGGTAGCATTGCGAAGGCCGAGTTTGAGAATTGTGGACTGGATTTGGGGACCATTAAGTGGTTTTGTAAAAATGTCTGCAAGTTGTAGGTGGGAGGAAACATGACGGGTGACTAAATTATGTTGAGCGACTTTCTCCCGGACATAGTGGTAGTCAATTTCAATGTGTTTAGTACGTGCATGAAAGCGTGGATTGATGGTAAGATGTAGGGCACTGATATTGTCTGAGAAGAGTATGGGTGGCTTAGACAGGGGTATTCCTAGATCTTTAAGGAGTGCAGTGAGCCACGTGATTTCAGCGGTTGCGGCTGCCATTGAGCGGTATTCCGCTTCCGTACTCGATCTAGCTACTGTTGGTTGCTTTTTAGAGGACCATGTGATTATGTTGGTTCCAAGAAAGGTGCAGTACCCTGTGGTGGACCGTCTGGTGTCGGTGCAGCCTCCCCAATATGCATCGGAGTAAGCGGTGATTTGTAGGGAGTGGGATTTGTGAAGTTGAGAAGCAAGGTGTATGGTGCCAGCAATGTAACGTAGGATGCGTTTGAGTAGAGCATAATGCTCTTGGGTGGGTGAGTGCATGTATTGACATGCATAGTTTACAGAGAAGGCAATGTCAGGGCGTGTGAGAGTGAGGTATTGGAGGGCCCCGACAATACTCCGGTAGTGGGTAGGGTCATGGAAGGGAAGCGTGTTGCGAGTTGAGGGAGATTTAGCGGCCATAGGTGTGGTGACAGGTTTTGCAGCAAGCATGTTCGCTCGAGCAAGTAAATCAGTGGCATATTGCGCTTGAGAGAGAAAGAGCGTGGTGGGTGTGCGACGAACCTCAATGCCAAGGAAGTGGTGTAGGTCGCCTAGGTCTTTGAGGGAGAATTCATTGGCTAAGTAAGTCATAAAGCGGTGTAAGTGAGCTGGAGAGTTACTGGTGAGGATGATATCGTCAACGTACAACAAGAGGTATATAATATGAGTGGGTTGGCAAAGAATAAAGAGGGAAGGGTCGGCGGAGCTGCATATGAATCCACAGGAGAGGAGGAAGCTGCTAAACCTGTTGAACCAAACACGAGGAGCTTGGCGGAGTCCGTACAGAGCTTTGCGTAATTGCCACACATGATGAGGGTGGTTTTTGTCACTGAAGCCCGGTGGTTGTTGAACGTAGATTGTGTCTTGCAAAGGACCTTGTAAAAAGGCATTGTTGACGTCAAGTTGTTTGAGAGGCCAACCATGCATGACAGCCAAAGAAAGGACAAGACGAATAGTTCCGGTCTTGATGACCGGAGAGAAAGTTTCGTGAAAGTCCAAGCCAGGTATTTGGCTGAACCCCTTGGCAACATAACGAGCCTTGTATCTGTCAATGGTGCCATCGGGTTTGTATTTAATGCGCCAAAGCCACTTGGTGCCGAGAATACGCATGTGTGGCTGACGAGGAACAAGTGTAAACGTTTCCTGGTCGTGGAGGGCTTTGAGTTCTTGGTGCATGGCTGAATACCACATGGGATCAGCTAGAGCCGGACGGATGTTGGTGGGAATAGGAGGGCTATGGGACGTGGCGTGGAGGTACTTGGGATTGGGTTTGTTTATGCCCACTTTATTGCGTGTGAGCATTGGATGATGGTTTGATGTGGTCGGCTGAATAGAGGGTTGTGGAAGTGGCGTGGAGGGCAGTGATGTCGCTGGAGTTGGTGGAGTTGAATGCGGCCTATTGGAATTATCTTTGGATGTATGCGGGGATGGTGAGTGCGGCTCCTGGTTAGAGGGGACAGCTGGCGTGGAGGCTGTTGGGATATGTGTGGGTGGTAACGGTGTAGGGAGAGGAATGGAGTCCAATAGTCGTTGGTGTTTGAGGGGAGAGATGGTAGCTGGGCTTTCGTTGACGGGGGGAAGCTGCAACCATTCATTGTAGGTGGCGGGCGAAGCGGTGGAATATGAGGGAGGATTAGGGGACTTGT
Source organism: Alisma plantago-aquatica (assembly GCA_963693085.1). Taxonomy (NCBI): domain Eukaryota; kingdom Viridiplantae; phylum Streptophyta; class Magnoliopsida; order Alismatales; family Alismataceae; genus Alisma; species Alisma plantago-aquatica. The sequence goes on from OY856412.1 coordinate 800,478,337, forward strand.
ACGGGAAGTGGGTTTCATCGAAGACTACGTGACGTGATATAATAATCTTCCTGGTAGATGGATGCAGGCAGCGGTATCCCTTGTGATGGTCACTGTAGCCGAGCATGATGCAGGGCAGTGATTTTGGAGAAAATTTGTTTGTGGTGGAGTCCCAGATATATGGGTAGCAGCGACAACCAAAACTGCGTAGGGATGAGTAGTCCGGGTGGCGTCCAAAGAGCGCAAAGTATGGAGTTTGGTGGGAGATGGCAGAGCAGGGAAGCCGATTGATGAGGAAGGCAGCGATGGTGAAGGCTTCCACCCAATAAGTCTTAGGGACACCACTGTGGAACAATAAAGCCATGTCGTGTTCACGGATGATTCTGTGACGACGCTCCACTCTGCTATTTTGTTGCGGCGTGCCTGGGCAAGACATCTGAAATTTAATGCCTTGGTTGCCAAGATGAGCATGAAGGTTGTGGTTGTCAAACTCTCCTCCGCCATCGCACTGGAATGTACGCACAGTTGCATTGAATTGTCGAGATACATATTTTTCAAACAAGCAATATTGATGGAAGAAATCAGATTTATTTTTGAGTGGAATAAGCCACATATAGCGGGTGAAGTCATCCACAATGCATGCATAGTAACGAAAACGGTGAGAAGATGTGACTGGAGCTGGCCCCCAAAGGTCACAGTGTAAAACTTCAAACGGTGCACTTGAGCGCGCGTTGACCGGCGCAAAAGGGAGCCGATGTTGCTTGCTAAGTTGGCAGCTCTCGCAGACTGAATCTGTGGGACGCCATTTATTCACGCTAAGGAGATGTTGCTGATGAAGTTGACGTAAATAAGCAGGTTGGGGATGGCCCAACCGGTGGTGCCAGACCTCGTCGGGAAAGGAGCCTCGGCTGGTAACAAAGAAAGCATGCGTGGTAGACGAGGAGGCAGGAAGGTAGTACAAATCACCCCTGCGTTTGCCCTGAGCAATCACCTGTTGGGAGGGAAAGTGTTTGAGGAAGAAGCCGTCAGAGAAGAATTCAAAGGAATATGGTGAGTTACGGGTAATTTTGCTGATGGATAATATATTGGTGGTAAGTTTTGGAACCGTCAAGACACCGGAGAGGGAGAGCGGATGGTGACCGGGGATGGAAATTTTAGTATTGCCAATATGGGTTATTGGGAGCCGGCTGCCGTCTCCGATGATGACAGAGTCCGGACCAGTATAAGTGGAGACCGACTGTAGCATACCTGCTGAAGGCGTCATATGCGCACCAGCTCCTGTGTCTGCCAGCCAGTCAGCGGGGTTGCTGGTGTCGTCCTGTAGGTGGAGGCTATGAAGGGAGGGTGGGGTATCATGTGCTTGGTAAGCATGGTCAAAACGAGAGGGGCAAGCTAGTGCGTGGTGTTGTAGGCTGGAACAAATCTGACATGGATGACAGGTGGGTGGTGTGGGAAGGAGCCCGGGACGGTAGTTGGGTGCTTGATTGTGGGGATGGAATCCACGACCACGAGAGGTGAAAGGGGAGTGAGCTGGGCGTTGGGTGTGGTTGGGGGAAGGACGGGGATAGTTGGTTGAGTTTGCATGGGGAGGGTTATTTGGGGAACGAGACTGATGCGCTGGATGGCCACGGCCTCGACGCCCACCCCGTCCACGCTGGGCGGTGAAGGCAGGGGCGGCCGTGTCTGTGGCTGGTGAGGGGTGACGGGTTTCAAAACTCAGAAGTTGTGGGAGTATAGATTCGAACGAGGGGACAGGAGGTTTAAGCATCGAGGTGGTGAAAGGTATATAGTGGGGGCCGAGGCTGTTTAGTAGATGGAAGACTTTTTCACTGTCTGTAAGGGGTTTGTCCATCAGTGCAAGGGAGGCACAAATGGACTTGAATTTGGTAACGTGGGTATGAAGGTCGGTGGAAGGGGATTTCTCAAGCTGCTGCAACTGTTGGCGAAGTAGGAACTGCCGTTCCACAGAGGCTTGAGCGTGCGCCGTTTGGAGAGCTTTCCACACCTCATGTGCTGTCTCAAGGCAGATGACTTCAGTCAGACAGTCCACAGAGATGCGACTAAGAAGCCACCCACGGACCAGTTGGTCCGTTCTTCGCCAGGCGCCATGTTTGACATCAGAGATATCGGGGGACGGGACGGTGCCGTCCAGGAATCCAGTAAGGTCGTGACTGTTCGTAAGGGAGAGGATTTGGGAACGCCACATAAGGTAATTGTCTCGAGTTAAATCCAGACTGACGAAGTTGGCAATGTTCAGCGTGGAAGGATATGGGTAGGAAAGGCTCGTATCAGGAGACATGGTGGAAGGGGGATTGGTTTCAGCTGTGGATTAGGGTGGCTCTGATACCATAAAGAAAGGCACTTGCTCGTATCAAGTAGAAGCCTATTTTCCTTAATTTACACAGTTCACATTGGATACATATATATAGGATGGTATTGGACCTCTTCTACACGTGAAGATATTTACAAACGAATAAACTTGATGTGCTGCTGTTTCTTGCATTCTGTTAGGTTGTTGCGTAGCTGACGGAGTCATGGCGGAGCACGTTCCGGGCATGGCGAATCTGTTGGGACACGTAGCAGTGACTTGGTCTCACGATTTGTGAAACTGTTGAGATATTTTCTATCATGTGTAGCTTCTGTATTAGTGACTTTAATACACCCCGTCAAACTAGGCATGGTAGCATTGCGAAGGCCGAGTTTGAGAATTGTGGACTGGATTTGGGGACCATTAAGTGGTTTTGTAAAAATGTCTGCAAGTTGTAGGTGGGAGGAAACATGACGGGTGACTAAATTATGTTGAGCGACTTTCTCCCGGACATAGTGGTAGTCAATTTCAATGTGTTTAGTACGTGCATGAAAGCGTGGATTGATGGTAAGATGTAGGGCACTGATATTGTCTGAGAAGAGTATGGGTGGCTTAGACAGGGGTATTCCTAGATCTTTAAGGAGTGCAGTGAGCCACGTGATTTCAGCGGTTGCGGCTGCCATTGAGCGGTATTCCGCTTCCGTACTCGATCTAGCTACTGTTGGTTGCTTTTTAGAGGACCATGTGATTATGTTGGTTCCAAGAAAGGTGCAGTACCCTGTGGTGGACCGTCTGGTGTCAGTGCAGCCTCCCCAATCTGCATCGGAGTAAGCGGTGATTTGTAGGGACTGGGATTTGTGAAGTTGAGAAGCAAGGTGTATGGTGCCAGCAATGTAACATAGGATGCGTTTGAGTAGAGCATAATGCTCTTGGGTGGGTGAGTGCATGTATTGACATGCATAGTTTACAGAGAAGGCAATGTCAGGGCGTGTGAGAGTGAGGTATTGGAGGGCCCCGACAATACTCCGGTAGTGGGTAGGGTCATGGAAGGGAAGCGTGTTGCGAGTTGAGGGAGATTTAGCGGCCATAGGTGTGGTGACAGGTTTTGCAGCAAGCATGTTCGCTCGAGCAAGTAAATCAGTGGCATATTGCGCTTGAGAGAGAAAGAGCGTGGTGGGTGTGCGACGAACCTCAATGCCAAGGAAGTGGTGTAGGTCGCCTAGGTCTTTGAGGGAGAATTCATTGGCTAAGTAAGTCATAAAGCGGTGTAAGTGAGCTGGAGAGTTACTGGTGAGGATGATATCGTCAACGTACAACAAGAGGTATATAATATGAGTGGGTTGGCGAAGAATAAAGAGGGAAGGGTCGGCGGAGCTGCATATGAATCCACATGAGAGGAGGAAGCTGCTAAACCTGTTGAACCAAACACGAGGAGCTTGGCGGAGTCCGTACAGAGCTTTGCGTAATTGCCACACATGATGAGGGTGGTTTTTGTCACTGAAGCCCGGCGGTTGTTGAACGTAGATTGTGTCTTGCAAAGGACCTTGTAAAAAGGCATTGTTGACGTCAAGTTGTTTGAGAGGCCAACCATGCATGACAGCCAAAGAAAGGACAAGACGAATAGTTCCGGTCTTGATGACTGGAGAGAAAGTTTCGTGAAAGTCCAAGCCAGGTATTTGGCTGAACCCCTTGGCAACATAACGAGCCTTGTATCTGTCAATGGTGCCATCGGGTTTGTATTTAATGCGCCAAAGCCACTTGGTGCCGAGAATACGCATGTGTGGCTGACGAGGAACAAGTGTAAACGTTTCCTGGTCGTGGAGGGCTTTGAGTTCTTGGTGCATGGCTGAATACCACATGGGATCAGCTAGAGCCGGACGGATGTTGGTGGGAATAGGAGGGCTATGGGACGTGGCGTGGAGGTACTTGGGATTGGGTTTGTTTATGCCCACTTTATTGCGTGTGAGCATTGGATGATGGTTTGATGTGGTCGGCTGAATAGAGGGTTGTGGAAGTGGCGTGGAGGGCAGTGATGTCGCTGGAGTTGGTGGAGTTGAATGCGGCCTATTGGAATTATCTTTGGATGTATGCGGGGATGGTGAGTGCGGCTCCTGGTTAGAGGGGACAGCTGGCGTGGAGGCTGTTGGGATATGTGTGGGTGGTAACGGTGTAGGGAGAGGAATGGAGTCCAATAGTCGTTGGTGTTTGAGGGGAGAGATGGTAGCTGGGCTTTCGTTGACGGGGGGAAGCTGCAACCATTCATTGTAGGTGGCGGGCGAAGCGGTGGAATATGAGGGAGGATTAGGGGACTTGTACGGGAAGTGGGTTTCATCGAAGACTACGTGACGTGATATAATAATCTTCCTGGTAGATGGATGCAGGCAGCGGTATCCCTTGTGATGGTCACTGTAGCTGAGCATGATGCAGGGCAGTGATTTTGGAGAAAATTTGTTTGTGGTGGAGTCCCAGATATATGGGTAGCAGCGACAACCAAAACTGCGTAGGGATGAGTAGTCCGGGTGGCGTCCAAAGAGCGCAAAGTATGGAGTTTGGTGGGAGATGGCAGAGCAGGGAAGCCGATTGATGAGGAAGGCAGCGATGGTGAAGGCTTCCACCCAATAAGTCTTAGGGACACCACTGTGGAACAATAAAGCCATGTCGTGTTCACGGATGATTCTGTGACGACGCTCCACTCTGCTATTTTGTTGCGGCGTGCCTGGGCAAGACATCTGAAATTTAATGCCTTGGTTGCCAAGATGAGCATGAAGGTTGTGGTTGTCAAACTCTCCTCCGCCATCGCACTGGAATGTACGCACAGTTGCATTGAATTGTCGAGATACATATTTTTCAAACAAGCAATATTGATGGAAGAAATCAGATTTATTTTTGAGTGGAATAAGCCACATATAGCGGGTGAAGTCATCCACAATGCATGCATAGTAACGAAAACGGTGAGAAGATGTGACTGGAGCTGGCCCCCAAAGGTCACAGTGTAAAACTTCAAACGGTGCACTTGAGCGCGCGTTGACCGGCGCAAAAGGGAGCCGATGTTGCTTGCTAAGTTGGCAGCTCTCGCAGACTGAATCTGTGGGACGCCATTTATTCACGCTAAGGAGATGTTGCTGATGAAGTTGACGTAAATAAGCAGGTTGGGGATGGCCCAACCGGTGGTGCCAGACCTCATCGGGAAAGGAGCCTCGGCTGGTAACAAAGAAAGCATGCGTGGTAGACGAGGAGGCAGGAAGGTAGTACAAATCACCCCTGCGTTTGCCCTGAGCAATCACCTGTTGGGAGGGAAAGTGTTTGAGGAAGAAGCCGTCAGAGAAGAATTCAAAGGAATATGGTGAGTTACGGGTAATTTTGCTGATGGATAATATATTGGTGGTAAGTTTTGGAACCGTCAAGACACCGGAGAGGGAGAGCGGATGGTGACCGGGGATGGAAATTTTAGTATTGCCAATATGGGTTATTGGGAGCCGGCTGCCATCTCCGATGATGACAGAGTCCGGACCAGTATAAGTGGAGACCGACTGTAGCATACCTGCTGAAGGCGTCATATGCGCACCAGCTCCTGTGTCTGCCAGCCAGTCAGCGGGGTTGCTGGTGTCGTCCTGTAGGTGGAGGCTATGAAGGGAGGGTGGGGTATCATGTGCTTGGTAAGCATGGTCAAAACGAGAGGGGCAAGCTAGTGCGTGGTGTTGTAGGCTGGAACAAATATGACATGGATGACAGGTGGGTGGTGTGGGAAGGAGCCCGGGACGGTAGTTGGGTGCTTGATTGTGGGGATGGAATCCACGACCACGAGAGGTGAAAGGGGAGTGAGCTGGGCGTTGGGTGTGGTTGGGGGAAGGACGGGGATAGTTGGTTGAGTTTGCATGGGGAGGGTTATTTGGGGAACGAGACTGATGCGCTGGATGGCCACGGCCTCGACGCCCACCCCGTCCACGCTGGGCGGTGAAGGTAGGGGCGGTCGTGTCTGTGGCTGGTGAGGGGTGACGGGTTTCAAAACTCAGAAGTTGTGGGAGTATAGATTCGAACGAGGGGACAGGAGGTTTAAGCATCGAGGTGGTGAAAGGTATATAGTGGGGGCCGAGGCTGTTTAGTAGATGGAAGACTTTTTCACTGTCTGTAAGGGGTTTGTCCATCAGTGCAAGGGAGGCACAAATGGACTTGAATTTGGTAACGTGGGTATGAAGGTCGGTGGAAGGGGATTTCTCAAGCTGCTGCAACTGTTGGCGAAGTAGGAACTGCCGTTCCACAGAGGCTTGAGCGTGCGCCGTTTGGAGAGCTTTCCACACCTCATGTGCTGTCTCAAGGCAGATGACTTCAGTCAGACAGTCCACAGAGATGCGACTAAGAAGCCACCCACGGACCAGTTGGTCCGTTCTTCGTCAGGCGCCATGTTTGACATCAGAGATATCGGGGGACGGGACGGTGCCGTCCAGGAATCCAGTAAGGTCGTGACTGTTCGTAAGGGAGAGGATTTGGGAACGCCACATAAGGTAATTGTCTCGAGTTAAATCTAGACTGACGAAGTTGGCAATGTTCAGCGTGGAAGGATATGGGTAGGAAAGGCTCGTATCAGGAGACATGGTGGAAGGGGGATTGGTTTCAGCTGTGGATTAGGGTGGCTCTGATACCATAAAGAAAGGCACTTGCTCGTATCAAGTAGAAGCCTATTTTCCTTAATTTACACAGTTCACATTGGATACATATATATAGGATGGTATTGGACCTCTTCTACACGTGAAGATATTTACAAACGAATAAACTTGATGTGCTGCTGTTGCTTGCATTCTGTTAGGTTGTTGCGTAGCTGACGGAGTCATGGCGGAGCACGTTCCGGGCATGGCGAATCTGTTGGGACACGTAGCAGTGACTTGGTCTCACGATTTGTGAAACTGTTGAGATATTTTCTGTCATGTGTAGCTTCTGTATTAGTGACTTTAATACACCCCGTCAAACTAGGCATGGTAGCATTGCGAAGGCCGAGTTTGAGAATTGTGGACTGGATTTGGGGACCATTAAGTGGTTTTGTAAAAATGTCTGCAAGTTGTAGGTGGGAGGAAACATGACGGGTGACTAAATTATGTTGAGCGACTTTCTCCCGGACATAGTGGTAGTCAATTTCAATGTGTTTAGTACGTGCATGAAAGCGTGGATTGATGGTAAGATGTAGGGCACTGATATTGTCTGAGAAGAGTATGGGTGGCTTAGACAGGGGTATTCCTAGATCTTTAAGGAGTGCAGTGAGCCACGTGATTTCAGCGGTTGCGGCTGCCATTGAGCGGTATTCCGCTTCCGTACTCGATCTAGCTACTGTTGGTTGCTTTTTAGAGGACCATGTGATTATGTTGGTTCCAAGAAAGGTGCAGTACCCTGTGGTGGACCGTCTGGTGTCGGTGCAGCCTCCCCAATCTGCATCGGAGTAAGCGGTGATTTGTAGGGACTGGGATTTGTGAAGTTGAGAAGCAAGGTGTATGGTGCCAGCAATGTAACGTAGGATGCGTTTGAGTAGAGCATAATGCTCTTGGGTGGGTGAGTGCATGTATTGACATGCATAGTTTACAGAGAAGGCAATGTCAGGGCGTGTGAGAGTGAGGTATTGGAGGGCCCCGACAATACTCCGGTAGTGGGTAGGGTCATGGAAGGGAAGCGTGTTGCGAGTTGAGGGAGATTTAGCGGCCATAGGTGTGGTGACAGGTTTTGCAGCAAGCATGTTCGCTCGAGCAAGTAAATCAGTGGCATATTGCGCTTGAGAGAGAAAGAGCGTGGTGGGTGTGCGACGAACCTCAATGCCAAGGAAGTGGTGTAGGTCGCCTAGGTCTTTGAGGGAGAATTCATTGGCTAAGTAAGTCATAAAGCGGTGTAAGTGAGCTGGAGAGTTACTGGTGAGGATGATATCGTCAACGTACAACAAGAGGTATATAATATGAGTGGGTTGGCGAAGAATAAAGAGGGAAGGGTCGGCGGAGCTGCATATGAATCCACAGGAGAGGAGGAAGCTGCTAAACCTGTTGAACCAAACACGAGGAGCTTGGCGGAGTCCGTACAGAGCTTTGCGTAATTGCCACACATGATGAGGGTGGTTTTTGTCACTGAAGCCCGGCGGTTGTTGAACGTAGATTGTGTCTTGCAAAGGACCTTGTAAAAAGGCATTGTTGACGTCAAGTTGTTTGAGAGGCCAACCATGCATGACAGCCAAAGAAAGGACAAGACGAATAGTTCCGGTCTTGATGACTGGAGAGAAAGTTTCGTGAAAGTCCAAGCCAGGTATTTGGCTGAACCCCTTGGCAACATAACGAGCCTTGTATCTGTCAATGGTGCCATCGGGTTTGTATTTAATGCGCCAAAGCCACTTGGTGCCGAGAATACGCATGTGTGGCTGACGAGGAACAAGTGTAAACGTTTCCTGGTCGTGGAGGGCTTTGAGTTCTTGGTGCATGGCTGAATACCACATGGGATCAGCTAGAGCCTGACGGATGTTGGTGGGAATAGGAGGGCTATGGGACGTGGCGTGGAGGTACTTGGGATTGGGTTTGTTTATGCCCACTTTATTGCGTGTGAGCATTGGATGATGGTTTGATGTGGTCGGCTGAATAGAGGGTTGTGGAAGTGGTGTGGAGGGCAGTGATGTCGCTGGAGTTGGTGGAGTTGAATGCGGCCTATTGGAATTATCTTTGGATGTATGCGGGGATGGTGAGTGCGGCTCCTGGTTAGAGGGGACAGCTGGCGTGGAGGCTGTTGGGATATGTGTGGGTGGTAACGGTGTAGGGAGAGGAATGGAGTCCAATAGTCGTTGGTGTTTGAGGGGAGAGATGGTAGCTGGGCTTTCGTTGACGGGGGGAAGCTGCAACCATTCATTGTAGGTGGCGGGCGAAGCGGTGGAATATGAGGGAGGATTAGGGGACTTGTACGGGAAGTGGGTTTCATCGAAGACTACGTGACGTGATATAATAATCTTCCTGGTAGATGGATGCAGGCAGCGGTATCCCTTGTGATGGTCACTGTAGCCGAGCATGATGCAGGGCAGTGATTTTGGAGAAAATTTGTTTGTGGTGGAGTCCCAGATATATGGGTAGCAGCGACAACCAAAACTGCGTAGGGATGAGTAGTCCGGGTGGCGTCCAAAGAGCGCAAAGTATGGAGTTTGGTGGGAGATGGCAGAGCAGGGAAGCCGATTGATGAGGAAGGCAGCGGTGGTGAAGGCTTCCACCCAATAAGTCTTAGGGACACCACTGTGGAACAATAAAGCCATGCCGTGTTCACGGATGATTCTGTGACGACGCTCCACTCTGCTATTTTGTTGCGGCGTGCCTGGGCAAGACATCTGAAATTTAATGCCTTGGTTGCCAAGATGAGCATGAAGGTTGTGGTTGTCAAACTCTCCTCCGCCATCGCACTGGAATGTACGCACAGTTGCATTGAATTGTCGAGATACATATTTTTCAAACAAGCAATATTGATGGAAGAAATCAGATTTATTTTTGAGTGGAATAAGCCACATATAGCGGGTGAAGTCATCCACAATGCATGCATAGTAACGAAAACGGTGAGAAGATGTGACTGGAGCTGGCCCCCAAAGGTCACAGTGTAAAACTTCAAACGGTGCACTTGAGCGCGCGTTGACCGGCGCAAAAGGGAGCCGATGTTGCTTGCTAAGTTGGCAGCTCTCGCAGACTGAATCTGTGGGACGCCATTTATTCACGCTAAGGAGATGTTGCTGATGAAGTTGACGTAAATAAGCAGGTTGGGGATGGCCCAACCGGTGGTGCCAGACCTCGTCGGGAAAGGAGCCTCGGCTGGTAACAAAGAAAGCATGCGTGGTAGACGAGGAGGCAGGAAGGTAGTACAAATCACCCCTGTGTTTGCCCTGAGCAATCACCTGTTGGGAGGGAAAGTGTTTGAGGAAGAAGCCGTCAGAGAAGAATTCAAAGGAATATGGTGAGTTACGGGTAATTTTGCTGATGGATAATATATTGGTGGTAAGTTTTGGAACCGTCAAGACACCGGAGAGGGAGAGCGGATGGTGACCGGGGATGGAAATTTTAGTATTGCCAATATGGGTTATTGGGAGCCGGCTGCCGTCTCCGATGATGACAGAGTCCGGACCAGTATAAGTGGAGACCGACTGTAGCATACCTGCTGAAGGCGTCATATGCGCACCAGCTCCTGTGTCTGCCAGCCAGTCAGCGGGGTTGCTGGTGTCGTCCTGTAGGTGGAGGCTATGAAGGGAGGGTGGGGTATCATGTGCTTGGTAAGCATGGTCAAAACGAGAGGGGCAAGCTAGTGCGTGGTGTTGTAGGCTGGAACAAATATGACATGGATGACAGGTGGGTGGTGTGGGAAGGAGCCCGGGACGGTAGTTGGGTGCTTGATTGTGGGGATGGAATCCACGACCACGAGAGGTGAAAGGGGAGTGAGCTGGGCGTTGGGTGTGGTTGGGGGAAGGACGGGGATAGTTGGTTGAGTTTGCATGGGGAGGGTTATTTGGGGAACGAGACTGATGCGCTGGATGGCCACGGCCTCGACGCCCACCCCGTCCACGCTGGGCGGTGAAGGCAGGGGCGGCCGTGTCTGTGGCTGGTGAGGGGTGACGGGTTTCAAAACTCAGAAGTTGTGGGAGTATAGATTCGAACGAGGGGACAGGAGGTTTAAGCATCGAGGTGGTGAAAGGTATATAGTGGGGGCCGAGGCTGTTTAGTAGATGGAAGACTTTTTCACTGTCTGTAAGGGGTTTGTCCATCAGTGCAAGGGAGGCACAAATGGACTTGAATTTGGTAACGTGGGTATGAAGGTCGGTGGAAGGGGATTTCTCAAGCTGCTGCAACTGTTGGCGAAGTAGGAACTGCCGTTCCACAGAGGCTTGAGCGTGCGCCGTTTGGAGAGCTTTCCACACCTCATGTGCTGTCTCAAGGCAGATGACTTCAGTCAGACAGTCCACAGAGATGCGACTAAGAAGCCACCCACGAACCAGTTGGTCCGTTCTTCGCCAGGCGCCATGTTTGACATCAGAGATATCGGGGGACGGGACGGTGCCGTCCAGGAATCCAGTAAGGTCGTGACTGTTCGTAAGGGAGAGGATTTGGGAACGCCACATAAGGTAATTGTCTCGAGTTAAATCCAGACTGACGAAGTTGGCAATGTTCAGCGTGGAAGGATATGGGTAGGAAAGGCTCGTATCAGGAGACATGGTGGAAGGGGGATTGGTTTCAGCTGTGGATTAGGGTGGCTCTGATACCATAAAGAAAGGCACTTGCTCGTATCAAGTAGAAGCCTATTTTCCTTAATTTACACAGTTCACATTGGATACATATATATAGGATGGTATTGGACCTCTTCTACACGTGAAGATATTTACAAACGAATAAACTTGATGTGCTGCTGTTGCTTGCATTCTGTTAGGTTGTTGCGTAGCTGACGGAGTCATGGCGGAGCACGTTCCGGGCAGTGACTTGGTCTCACGATTTGTGAAACTGTTGAGATATTTTCTGTCATGTGTAGCTTCTGTATTAGTGACTTTAATAACCCAGACGGTGGTAGTATTAGAGTCAAAGAAAAGGTTATCCTCTCACGGAAGTAGGCTCTTCCAGGTCTGTCTAGCACTCGGACAATCCCGCAGTGCATGTAGCACTGGTTCCACGTCTGAGTGGCATCTTGAACAGTTGGATTCGTTTTGAGTTTCCTTTTGAATATCAGAGAGTTTGTCAGCAAGATGTTACGATGAATCAACCATAAATGCGTTTCATGCTACGAGCCACTGGTAGTGACCAAATTGCATGCCTCGTAGTGGTCCATGCTAACAGAGTTCAGCGAGTTCGCGAGGATCATGTAGGCTGAGTTGGTCGTAAAGTTACCATCCCTAGTGAGGAGCCAAACCCTGTCGTCATCACCATAGGATGTTCTAGGGGTAGACATGCATAGGATGTCTTCAACGAAAGATCTTGTGAAACAATGTTTCAAGAAATCTGTATCCCAGAGTCCTTCGTCGGATGCAAGGTAAGCTACCTTCATGTCTTCTAGATCATTAGGGATTGTGAGTCCAGGCTTAATCCGACCCAAGCGTACGTCCGTCCAGACTCCCGTCTTCCAGCCATATATCACTGCCATCTTTGAGTTACTTGTCAGGAAGGGAGAGACAAGCTTAATGCCACACCAAATATGTGATCCAGAAGTATTGTTAAGCCTTTGCTTGTCATATTTCGCTTGCATGAGCTCCTCCCACGGGACCGTACACCCATTGACATAGGTCCAGGCCATCTTCATGAATAAAGATTTGTTAAACTCCTTCACCAACTTAACTCCCATCCCACCATGACGAGCCGGTTTCATCATGTCCTTCCAAGCTACTAGGGGTATGAATTTTTGCAGAGGAGGAGCCACTCTAAATGAATTTCCAGATCAGTTGATCTATTCGATCGCCCACAGAACCAGGTAGAAGTGCAGTTTGCATGGTGTAACAAGACTGAGAAAGAAGGACGAACTTTGCCAAAGTAACACGCCCTGCTAGAGAGAGGAGCTTGTGTTTACAGCTGTTTACTTGGTGTTGTATCTTCTCAAAAAAGGAATTGGAAATGTTCTTTCCCCTTTCACATATGAACGATTGGGATGCCCAAGTGTCGACCGATGTTGTCTGTCTCTTAGATCATAAGAAAGGGAAATTATTCATGCAGCACCCCATCCACCAAAACTCACACCCTTACCTCGGGAATACGCGTAGGACATAATTAGCATTGTACGTCTGGAATTTGAAAATCTGTCATTATTGCTTTGTGACAGAAGAGAGATAGAATAGTTAGTGTTAGTGGATGGAAAGAGTGCATTGGAAAAGAAAGAGAGATAATGGAAGGAGAGAGAGAGATTGTAATTAATAGATACAATGTGGTAGTGGATGGAGAGAGATGAAGTATTAAATACAAGAGTTGGAGTATTAAATACAAGAGATGGATGGAGAGAGAGTGTCACAAAATAATTCGTGCATGCACTATTAGCATTGTGCATGTATAAAGTAAGTATTGTAATACATATTAATGAAAACTGCTTAATTTAAAAATACGTATAGTATTTATAGAACTTGTTTATAAATAATATTTGTTTAAAAAATGCTCACTGTAGTATGTATAAATACAAAATGCATAAATATTATGTAAAATATATATATAACTTATAAAACATGATGTATACACTACAACAAAATCAGCTATTGGTCAAGATTAACTGGTCAGGGATACCAGTCCTGACCAAATTAGATTTTAGCCCGAAGGCCTATCCCTGAGTAGTGTTATTTGTATCCCTGACAAAAAATATTTCAGGTCTCTCAATATTTCCCTCCTCCCACTTAACCTAGCCGCCATTTCAATTTTCATCTCCGCAATAATAGCCAGACGGTTCCTCTTCACGCACCCGCCCACCCTCATCTCCTAAACTCCTAATCCTCTCGCATGTCGGCTGTTGGTTGCCGGTCACATAACGGCACCTTGGTAGCAGTGGTTTGCAGCGTCTTCTGTGATGCTCTCAGATCGTGGATCGTTACCCCTTATTTCTCTCTTCTTCACCCTCGCCTCGGCCTCCTACCCTCCGCATACAATCTTTTCTAAACATGATGCTGCAGGCTAACATCATTGTTGCTGTTGCAGATTAGTTGTAAGGATAAAAGCTCCGAAGGTGGAAGCACAGCTGATGTGCCTATGGTTGCTGCAAAGGTCATGCTTAACAGGTACTCTCAGACTCAGATCGGGATGATGGAATCTAATGTAGCAGCGATGACCTTGTCTGGGTATACGAACACCAACAACTACTGCTACTTCGGCAACTGGAAGAGCAATGATCTACAAGGCCAACCCAATCGTTGGAAAACCAAGATTAATCTAATCTAAATGAGTATCAGGAGATCTCCCGATCCGTCATCCTCTCCATTTTACCTTTGCTTCTCTATTTTTACTTCTCCAACTTTAAACTTTGTTACTTTTATTACGATGGTTATTATGATATTGTTATTTCCATTCAAGCCAATTTCTTATCGTGATGGTATAATTCTTGTCTATAAAAGTACATTAATAAAAAATTTGATAATAAAATATACATATTTTGATTTCTTTTCCAGAAAATAAATCATATGAGGAGAAATTGGCTTCAGGTATGTACATAAAACTTTTGATTGTTTTGCTAATGTGAAATATGATCTTGCGCTGCAATAGCTAAAATCTTATTTTTTTTATTCTGTTATTGAAGGCAGATGCCTCATTAAAGTACTATAACATGCTAAATCTTTAGGGCATCAGAGAAATGAGTTTCATAGCAACAATTGTGCCGTGCAAGAGATATTGAGATATAGTTTTGAATAGAGGTATCTGCTTAGTCACCGAGACATAGTTTTCAACAGAGGTATTTTCTTGAATAAAAGGGTAAATCAAGAGGTAAATCATGTTACACATGTTTAATTATTACTAATGTTGTGTAAGATGACAAATCTAAACATTGTTTAGCTTATATAATTGAATATTGCGCTTAATTAGTTTTGTGATTATAAGACAAAAAGCATACTTCTTATCACAATTCTGCAAAGATCATGCTCACGATAAGTCTTACGTAATTCTGACATGGCCATATTTTTTTCTTTTGAAATGAACTTATATTCTTATTACAAAATTAGAGCACTCAAATTATGCATTTCTATATATATTATAATACACAAAATGGTGCAATATTTGTACATTTTTTAATCTTTCCAATGACACAAATATGTGTAGATTTTTAGTGAATATATGATTCATACTAGGATGTATTTTCGTATCCAGACAATGATTGTCAATTTTTATATAGGACATAGGCTTCCTATGAATAAGGTATTAGAATTTCAGTAACATGTTAAAAATTATAATTAGGACATGGTATGACAATAAAGTAATTTTTTTTCAAAAATTATAGACATGCATCAGCCCTCATGTATTCGTGCTTTACAATATTAGAAAAATATTCTTTTTGATAAGTAAAAACTTTTCTTGCGACCTATATATGTAGATTTTTAAGGTAAAATACATCACTAAAATGTATTGTAGGATATAAACATATTTCTTATGTGCATCTACAATTCTTATTACTTGTGTTATACTTGTATTATGCAGATGGTGTTAATTATCACTTTATCAACTTATGGAATACAAGATATAAAATGTAGTGTTTGCTTTTGTAATGCAGGATGTTGAAAATACCCAACAAACCAAGAGTGATGAAAATAAGAAATACAAGGTGATTAACTTATCATCATATTTTTTTATTGTAATAGTCAAATAGCAACTTAAAGCGTGTAAATTTTAATATTCTGTATTTATAGGAAACCGTTGAAGTACTACAAAGCAAAATGGACGAATATAACAAAAATATGGCTGAAGTAAAAAATACATAGAGTGAAATATCTTCTTTGGCTTCTCTAGTACATGTTTTTATACAATGTGTTATATGTTTTGTTATACTTATAGACATTTTTATGATTCTCTTCAAACAAATAATTTTTGAAATATAATTGTATACTTACACAGGGTTAACAGTCATATGGTAGTATTTTCTTTCCTGGATATCAATTTTTAGGACCATGACAACCACCCACACATCAACACGTAAGAAATATATATAGCATCAATTCTGAATTTTTGAAATAAATCAGTTACATACTACTTTTCTTAATGCATTATCATTCTTCAGAATGGAAATAATATACAAAGTGCTCAAGTTTCATTTCTATATTCATACAATGGATATCCATTCTCGCAAGTGGGATACATACCTCCTTTAAATTGGATATGGTAACATCATATTGCAGACATATGTTGCAATAAAACATATTTATAATGTTACGACATGTACATGGTATCAAAATGATATAATGAAAAATTTTCTGGGCGGCTATAGCACAAGAAGCCGACATGATGTACCCACCCTCGACAACAAGAGACTATATATTTTTTTATAGAAAGAAACATCTATCTAGAACAAAACATGGCTGCTATATATACTTTTTATGCAGTCTATATGTGCACGTTCAAAAGAATATACATGACTACTATATATGATGAGGAAAACATGTGTTGTGTGTCATGCATACATAAATGAGAATTATATTTGATTACTTTTGTCACATACATTTTATGAATTGTGTTAGTATCACTTATGAGCTTGTATATTGTTATGAAAAATTGATATATATGTAATGCAGGATATCGGAAACACCCCACAAAGTAGAAGGACTGAAGCAAATCCTGGAGCAAGCCCGCATGGTAGAAGTTGTGGAAGTAATGCTAGGGAAAATGAATGAAGTAATCGGACCCGAGTGGCAATATGCAAGATTATTTTTATTTGAAACAATGTAATGTGTCATGCGATGCATATGAATGCTATATGGATGTGATATTTGAGGATATGAGTTATCTTTATGAAAAAATGTATGATGTTTCAATCATGCTTTTTTAATGTAAACATTACAATTACAAATTTAATACAATGTTCTTTTTTGTTATATTCAAGGTGTTGTCATCTGATGTGTGTCTCATGTGTAATATTTTGGTTGTTATATATGTTCATATATGGACAAATGAAAGTTATGACATACATTCCTATTGGTCTAGGATATGCCTTGGATACAAAGAATTGTCCCAAGAGATTCTTTTTTATTCCTATAATGGTTGCCCAGGGATTTCTCCCCTATTGGTCAGGGATAGGTCCTAGCCAACCACTATTGGTCACCATGCTTTTGGCGAGGGTACGTTGGTCAGGGATTGGCCCTGACCAAGCCTTATTGGTCAAGGATTCACATACATTGGTCAGGGATTTTGCCTTCGGCTTTGACAAGATCTGTAGTAGTGATACCACTATATATATAGTAGTGTTTAGTATTTATATTGGTACAATTTTGATTTAGAGTTGGTTGTGTTGTTAATGACTTTGATCACTAATAACAACTCCTTATATAGTATTTATCCTCTCAGTCGTCTCGAAACTCTTTGACTTATGGCACTGTGCTAAAATTTTCTTTATACAGTACCAGACGATCGCTTCATATTTTGTGTTTACGCAAATCGAGATCTGGGTATAAATCTTGATAGAAGAGGTGTGCTCTATATCATTACTCTTAAGAAATCTATAGATGTGAGCTCTAATAGCTCTTGGAGTGTAAACAAAGTAGAAAATAGATGACTTAGCATGTGATAGAAAATGATCCGACGTTGTGTTGAACAGTCGAAGGCAACGTTTAATTGTCTTTGCTTGAGAATTGTTGCTTCTCCAAAAACGATAATGTCATCAGTGAAGGTGAGGTGCGAGAACTTTAGTTTTTGCCTAGTGATCATTATTGGCTTGTAGTTTCCTATGGGCATTTAATCATTGATGAGCCGACCAAATCTTTCCAAACATAGAACAAACAAGTACGGAGAAAGGGGATCCCCCTATTTTATGCTGCAAGAAGGTTTGAATAAGCCTATGATATCTACATTCCATAGAAATTGATGTATTACTAGATTTTATCAGCTGCAATATGACTTCAATGATGTTGTACAGGATGGGCGTCCTTAGCAAAGTGTATTCAATAAATGGACAGCTCATCTTGTTGAAATCTTTCATCAAATCAAGTTTGATTGCCATAAAATTCTTCGTGTAAGTTTTGGAATCTATGGAGTGGATAATCTCTTGAACCAACACCGTATTGTCCCCAATCATGCAGCCCAGAACAAAACTTGATTGGAAAGGGGATATCCAAGAATTCAGGAAAGGTTATATACAAGTTACTATGACCTTGGAGAGTAACTTAGAACACCCATTATTCATAGAAGCTGGTTGTAGATGTGAGCATGATTCCGGATGGGGACCCTTTGGTAATAAAACAAAGATGTAGTATGTGCAATGAGGAGTTATGATAGACCCTTCAAAAGGAGCCATAACAAAACCACAAACTTGGTTCTTAAGAATATGGTAGTTCGTCTGGATGAACGCAACATCAATACCATCTGGCCCGAGGGCCTTAAGGAGGGCCATGGACTATAAATACATCAATATCTCATCTTCTATTGGTTTACAGGCTAGCTTCACAGCCTCATCAATAGTGAGTGAGGGAAAAGCACCCAAGAAAGCAACGCTGGCTGAGCGTCGTTCCGCGAGAGCATGCTCTTGGTAAACATTTGAAAACAAGGATAATATTAGTTGCTTCAGAGGGTCGTATTCCTCCAACCACTGCCCGTCCTCATCTCTAAGCTTGGTAATCGTACTTCTGCTCCTTTTGGATTTGACCAGAGAATGAAAATATTTTGTGTTGTTATCCCACAGCTTCACCCAATCACATCTTGCTTTTTGTTGGCATTCTATTTCCTCCTTTCTCATTATAGAATCCAACTTGACTTGTAGATCCACCATCTCGCTAGCTAATCTACAGTCAAAACTAAGTGAGAATAGTAGTTGGTTCCACTTGATTTTGTTACCTATCCGATCCTTTTCACTTTTGTTGACCTTTTTCTTTTGAAGATCCCAGTTGGAATCTAGAGTCAGGAAGTCTGAACCAGCCAAGTGGAGGGGAACACTGGTGTCCCAATTGTATTTTAATAATTTTTTGAAGTCGTTTGTAGACTCCCATCTGGCCAATGTACATTTGTGTAACATCCTCAAATTAAACTTGCTAATGAATCCTTAATGGAAAACCCTAATTTTCAAATTAAAGATTGCATATATCAAATAGAACCAAATTAGACTTTTAGACCCAAATATAATGTTCTGAGCAAAGACAAATCCATTAGGAAATGTTTACTCTTTTTATGATGGGTTGATTTCTAACATTGAGGTATGATGCATTCTCTCTCACTCTCTCTCTCTCTAGTGTAACCTCATCACCATATTTATAAACCCTAATTGGTCTAGTTTTGGCCAATGGAATTAACACAACTAAAATCATCTCTAAGTGACCATAGATGAAAGATTTCACAAATTAGAGACTAATCATAACTTATTCAAGTAAATAAATGATAATATTACAATGTAGTGATAACTCACCTTTTGATAATCAAACTTGGAAAGCAACGATGGAATAAGGTGGTAGATCATAACTTACACCTATGATCAAAATTCGAGGTCAATATGGCCTCATATACCTCAAATGAATACTTATATATTTCCTATGATTTAAAGACCTAAATATACTCATTATTTCTCTTAATGTGTCAAATCACCATAGTGATTGTTTTCTTTCCTCATTTTGTCATGCGCTGGGAGGAATCCAATCTGGGTCGGACTCCCATCCTCGTGTGATGTCGTCTCCTCCACCCATCCTGGTCTCGATAGGACACATACGACATGTAGCATATCCGCCCAACCGATCCCCCTCCCCAGCCAGTGACATTGCAAAGCAAGGTGATTTCTGCCATCTCTGGACTTTCCCGTGTCAGAAGATGTTGAACTCTATGGCATTTCATGACCAAGATCCCTCAGACAGCTAGAAATCTCTCCTCTCTCCCCTATTTAACCTTCCGTAGGAGATGCAGGAAACTATGGATCTCCACCTATATAAGGAACTATCAGAAAACTATTAGGAGGTGTCTAGGGATCAAATCCCACAACAAACTTGCCCTTGTTCACTCTCTTCCTCACAACCGATCTCCACCTTGATCTTGTCCACTTTCGCGGTTGGCGATGAGAAGTCAGGCATCCCAGAGGTGCATCGGCTCCCTAGTTCTGAACGTGGGACATTCACAAGGCTTTCATGTGCTCAAATTTCACGTTTTTCTTGGTAAGTACAATGTCCCCTTTTTAGTTTTGATGTTGATTGTGTGTGGTCCTTCAGACCCTTTGACGAGTTGCAATCACCAATTTTTGATGGGTTCTTCTCAGAGCTTCATGCAAATTTGATAAGTGTATGTTCCGCCTTTGCATTCTGCCACATTGGTCGAGGCTAGTTATCACACTGCATCTCCTTATGGTCATGGTGGAGGATATTCTAGGTGTTTTTGGCCACCCCATAACCTGTTCTTGGGCTCTCCAGGTTTGACCAACGATGAGGTAGGTGTCTAGAACCATCGACTTCAATGATAAGGGACAAATTCAGAGTTTTGGTCATGTTTCCTCATGTTGTCCATGTCGGGGTTACCAACCGGAAAAGAAGAAACCAGGACATGAGATGTCCCTAGTACCCCCAAAGTTTCCACCGAGTTATTTATTCGCCAAGGGCAATTTTGGATTTTAACCACACATGTACCCCACAGAGATCGTATGTTGTGGTCTTGTGGGACCCACACCACTTGTTTGTGCATGATTGGTCCATCTCAAAAACATGGTCCAATGTCTGCTGATCTGGATTTTCTGCCAACTTGGATTTTTGATGGTTTCTATTTTGTCGACTGTTCAAAAATTCACAGTAGATCAAAGGTTTATGAGAAAGTTATGGAAAATATTTATTGGAAAGGGTTTTTTAAAAAGAATCCGATTTTAAGATTTTTGAGCAATGGTTTGCCTTGGTGTTCTGATATTTTATTAGAAACCCTAATCTGATTCATGAAATCTTGATTAGGTATCAACTATGTTTCATGTGAAACAACTAATTTTTCCTAATCTAATAATTTTGATCAGTAAGCCTAACCCTAATGCACTCAAACCCTAGTTCAACCTAGAGTCAATACAAGGTATTGATTTATGAGGCTTAATAATTATGAACAAGTGTTTAGAGCCTAGTCAACACAGGAGATGGTTGACTTAGATTTAACTCAAAGATCATAGTGACCATCATAGGATCAACTTTGCTCCAGGTAAGAGGGTCATTCCACTATGCATATGTACATTGGTTGAATTGTATGCTATGTATAATTTAGGAATTATGCTTTTAATTTCAAGTTTAAATTCCCTAATCATGTTCATATATAAATTGTGTGATGATTTGTATGCCATATGTCTTGTGTTTATCATGTTCATTAAGATTAGAGATTATGATTAATTATTAATGATTAATGAATTTAAAGTTCAAGTTTCAAGAGGGAGAAATCCCATCATATTAAATATTAAAGTTCAAGATCAAGTTCATGTTTATGATAATGTTAATGTTAAGATGAATGGAATCAAATCAGTTTTGATGTTCTCTCTCCATCATGGACCTGAAGAGGTCGTTATGGGCATCCATGCCAATTATGGGCTTTTTAGCCAAATCATTGGCATTCGTGCCAATTATGGGTTTTCCTACCAATCATGTTCTATTATGTGGGCGTCACAGAAGGATGCATATATTTACTGCTCAATTCTTCATGTTATAAGATTCTTGTAATTCAATTTGCTTAAGTCAAATACATGTCAAGATTTTCTCTCAAGTCAAGTATATATTCTTATTTTTTTGTTTTAAAAAATGTATAGTGCCTCTTACTGATGTGTGTCTTTGTTTTTGCATGGTCATGGGATGAGATGTCCCTAGATCAAGTAGTAAATAAATTTGAAGTGAGTGCTTCAAAGTAGCAGTTTCTACGACTTAGCTTGGTGAGGTGCCATTTACAGCTTAGAAGATCCAATATCATGTTTTTGAAGAAGATTTATGCCATAGATACGGCTTACCTTTCTTGTAATATATTTTAGTTCAAGGATGAGATAGTTTATAGTATTAGTTTTCCCTTTCAAAGAACAATGTATGAAACTATTTTCAATTAATTTATGGTGTTTCATTCATCTTGTTGAAATGAATATCATGTTTTGTAATGTTCCTCCAAGCCAAGTGACCCATGTTATGGACAACATAGGGTTTTCTTCCAATGACATATATAAAACTTAGAAGGGCATTACAATATGGTATCAGAGCAAGGAGTAGATGGGCACTACGCTAAAGATTCACATGTTCTAACCCTAGATGTAGAAGGAGTAAGTGAAAGATAATATAAACTAAAGTAGAGGTCTAGTTAGAGAATATAAGTTATATAAGAGTTAGGGTTTTGTTCTTACATGTTTTGAATTTTTTTGTTAACTATAAAATTGTACATAGCATGCTCTCTCTTCTTCCCACATGTTTGTGGTACAGGACACAGGCTCATGGGGTTTGTAGAGAGATGGTTATGTGCATAGTATCATGCTTGTCTCACTCTTTTGAATTCATGTGGTATGGGATATGTGCACTAGAGAGGTGTTAAGATAAGTGTGATAAGACATGTCACCTCTGAATATATGACTGGCCGACATGTATCCAAAGGGGACAAAGAATATAAGAGTTGGCATGAAAGTTTAAGACACATAGTCACCTAAACCAAATTAGTTACATAATAAGACCATAAATGCATACAAAGGGTAGATAACTTGACATGGATATGAAAAAAAAACATGCACATGATACTAAACAATGTTCTCCACTATTTTTTGATTATGTGTTCAAATTGAACATCATGTATTACTGATGTGTGTATGAATTATGAAACTATGAAAATCATGTTTAAGTATAATAAATCATGTTATGTTGATATTGTCCTCTCCATCATGTTATGTGAGCCTTAACTGGCCTTATGTGAGCCTTAACTGGCCTTATGAGCATTGTGGGTGCAATCAGGAGAGTGACTATATCAACTCAAGGAAAAATCCACCTTATTATGAAATGATGTCATGTTAACTAAGTTCTCATAAAATTATCTTAACTATGAGTGAGTCATGTCTTAAGTACGATAATGATACTCTAAGATGATATTAGAGAATTAACATGCACATACTATGTGAAATCCTAAGGTGGGTAGACTAATTAAATTTTGAGGATGAAATTTGTTTAAGGTGGGTAGAAGTGTAACGTCCTCAAAACTTAAACTCGCCAATGAATCCTTAATGGAAAACCCTAATTTGCAATTAAAGATTTCATGTATTAAATATATCCAAATTTGACTTTTAGAGCCAAATATAATGTTTAAAGCAAAGACTAATAAAATAGGAAATGTTTACTCTTTTTATGATGATAATTAATTGTTAAACATTGAGGTATAATACATTTTCTCTCTCTCTCTCCATAAAACCTCATCACCATACATAAAATGTTAATTGGTCTAGTTTTTTTCAATGGAATTAATACAATAAAAATCATCCCTAAGTGATCATAGATGAAAGATTTCACCCATTAGAGACTAATCATAACTTATTAAATGTATATAAATGATATTATTACAATGTAGTGATAACTCACCTTTTGATAATCAAACTTAGAAAGCAATTAAGTAATAAGTTGGTAGACCCTAACTTACACCTATGATCAAAATTTGAGGCCAATATGGCCTCATATGACCCTTCAAATGAATTCTTATATATTTCTATGATTCAAAGCACTAAAAATACTCATTATTTCTCTTAATGTGTTGATTCACCATAGTGATTTTTTTTCCTTGGTTTGTCAAGGAAGGAGTCCAGTCTGGGTCAAACTCCTAGAATCATTTGATTCTATCTCCTCCACCCATCCTGGTCATGATAGGATACGGACGATAAGGAACATATCTGCCCAACCGATCCTCCTCCCTACCCAACACCATTGCAAAGCAAGGCAAGTTATTCCATCTCTGGACCTTCCCCAGTCAAAAGACCATAAACTCTATTGGATTTCATGACCCAGATTCCTTAGTCAGATAGAACTCTCTCCTCTCTCCCCTATTTCACCTTCTATAGGAGACACAAGCAACTCTGGATCTCTTCCTATATAAGGAACTATTAGAAAACTATCAGGGGGTGTCCAGGGAATGAGTCCCACAACAAACTTGCCCTCTTTCATTTTGTTCCTCACAACCAATCTCCACCTTTTTCTTGTCCTCTTTGGTGGTTGGCGAAGACACGTCAGGTGTCCCAGAGGTGTGTCAGTGCCCCAATTCTAAATGTGGGACGTTCACAAGGCCTTCTTGTGCACAAATTTCACCTTTTGCTTGGTAACTCCTCTGTCTCCTTTTTGTTTTTGATGTTGATTGTGCATGGCCCTTCTGACCCTTTAATGACTTACAATCACCATAATTTTCTAGGTTCTTCTCAGAACTTCATACAAATTTGATAAGCGTATTTTCCACTTTTGCTTTTTGCCACACTGGTTGTGGCTGGATATCGCACTGCATCTCCTTGCCGGTCATGGTAGAGGATGTTTTGGGTGTTTCTAGCCACCCCACGGCCTGTTCTTGGGATCTCCAGGTTTGACCAACAATGAGGTAGGTGGCTAACACCTTGGCCTTCAATGATAAGGGATAAATTTAGATTTTTGGTCTTATTTTCCACACACTGTCCATGTCAGGGTTGCAAATTGGCAAAGAAGAAACTAGTACATGTGATGTCCCTGGTGCCCCCAATGTTTTAATCGAATTATTTATTCGCCAAGGGAATTTTTGGATTTTAACTGCACATGTACCCCACAACAACCGTGTTGTGTTATTGTAGGAACCATGCCACTTGTTTGTTCTTGATTGGTCCATCTCATAGTAGGGTCTAGTGTCTGCTGATCTGGATTTTCTGCCAACATGGATTTTTGATGTTTTCTAATTGTTTGACAGTTCAGAAATTCACAGTAAATCAAAGGTTTATCAAAAAATTATGGAAAAATATTCATTGGAAAAGATTTTTGGATATAATTCCAATTTTGAGGTTTTTGGTCCATGACTTGCCTTGGTGTTCTAATGTTTTATTAGAAACCCTAATCTAACTCGCAAAACTCTGATTATGTATCACATATGCTTCATGTGACCTAAAACATTAATCTACCAACTAAGTTTTCGTGATCTAAAGATGTTGATCAGTAAGCCTAAACCTAATACATTCAAACCATAATTCAACCTAGGATCAATACAAGGTATTTATTTATGATATTTAGTAATTATGAATAGGTGTTTAGATCCTAGTCAAGACAAGAGAAGGTTGACCAAGATTTGACTCAAAGATCAGAGAGACTATCTTAGGATCAACTTTACTCCAAGTAAGCGGGTAATGACATTATACATATGTACATTGGTTGAATTGTATGCTATGTATATTTAGGAATTATGCTTTCAATTTTAAGTTTAAATGCCCAAATCATTTTCTTATATAAGTTATGTGATGATTTTTATGCCATATTTCATATGGTTATCATGTTCATTATGATTAGATATTATGATTAATGATTAATGAATTTAAAGTTCAAGTTTCAAGAGGGAGAAATCCCATCACTAGTACAGAGCCGACCTTTGGTGTCAGTTATTTAAGGCCTTTGGCGACGGTTTAAAAGTGACACATATGTGGGCGATGCTAAAAAGGCGAACCCTTAGGCATCAGTTTAAAAACTGACACCATAACCCTTCCCACCACCGAAAATGCACCAGCAGGGGCCACTATAGGTGTCGGTTATAAGTAGGACACCGACGCCAGAACCCTTTGTGCCACCCAAAACACACCAGCAAGGGCTCTATAGGCATCGGTTATCAGTATCAAAACTGACGCCATAATCATTCGCGCCACAAAAAAGGCACCATCTAGGACACCATCGGCGTTGGTTTCTTAGTAATAACCAACACCATTACCCTTCCCCACCACAGACATCGGTTTTTTGCTAATAACTGACGATGTATTTCTTTGTTGTCAATTTTATACAAATAACCGACGCCTATGTTCTGATTTTTTTTTCTTATCATTTTGTAGGCCTGCTGTATGGTTGGTCACAGGATGCAAAACATGTAGTTCAATTCTGAACTGTAGGTTTACAACATCCATAGATATCACCCAACAACAGGCCACAAACCTGCAAAATTAACAAGATTCATTTTCACACATTTAGCAACCTGCAGTTCCATTCAATTTTCACATTCACACATGTAGAAACATTCATGTAGTAACCTTCAGTTCCATTCATTTTCACATTCACACATGTATAAACATTCAAACACATGTAGAAACATTCATACATGTAGAAACATTCACACACATGATAATTTAGAAAAATTAATTTATAAAATATCATTCTTTAGTTAGTATCGCTATTAACATCTCAATTATATTTTAAAACTCCCACTACTTGTATGACTTTTTCCCATTCTTCTCTTACATCATTTAATTCTTCCATCATATAGGGAACATGTACATCTAATAAGGCCTTACCTGTAGTGGGGTCAGTTTTAAACACCTGCAAAGAGAATGATATATATATAATTAATAATATATAAATAAGATTGATATATTTCATATTATATATCTAATGAGACTATATATAATACCTCATGTATGGTATCAATGTCCACTGTGACATATTTGATAATCATGTGCATAAATCACATCACATAGTATGTACATGCCCAGCCATTGTCTTGTGTAGCACACTATAAATTGAAGCATACAAAATATTAAAAAATACAACTAAGTATAATTCACATAAATAATATATACATTTGAGTCGGGAACTTACTTCCACATTCTCCCAAATTACTGACTGGTTCCTTTTCCTAGGGACCTTTCCTCCAGCCTTTTTAAACTCATGTAAACCCCTACATGTTAATGTAACATGGTAAATTCCATAATTAAATAGTAATGTAATAATAGATGTTAACAAATATAAAAATGAAATATTTCTCACTGGAATAATGTCATTTTCATTGCATGTCCATATTTTTGGATTCAATTTAGTCCCCTTAGGATCTAGATAATAGACAGTGAACATCCCGGGGACAATAACTAGTAACTCCCAATGCATACCCCTAGAGGTAAAAAAGTTAACAATTAATAACTCGAAATCCACAATAAAAATGTAATTTTCTTAAGTCCAAATTATAAGCAAAGTAAACTTACTCCACATTGAATGGAGCTATTATCACTGTCTTCTTATTTTGCCCAAAATTAGTAAAAGCATCACAACAGTATTGTTGAACTGATGAAGGGTCTTTAGCTACTAGACTAATCAAAGATGGAACCAAAAATCCTACATTTTCAAATGAAAAATCTACACGTATCTTGTCTAAGTAGCTGCAAAACATGTATTACGTATGCATTAATATATAAGAAACCATATCATAAGATCCTACAAAAGATTCATGGATGTATAAACAAGATCTCACCTTATCCATAGCTCTATCACAGTTGTATTCAACTAATCATATAGAAACAACTCCAAAATATCTTGTATAAATAGTTTTTTTCATATGATTGACCTACAACATCCGCATCTATAGAAATATTTATAGGGAAATTTATATCATGTTCGCCTAACCATACTACCATACCCCTACAATTAGGACCTAATGGGGCAGGTAGGTCCTGTGGAACCCAACTTGGTAATATAGGAGGTGGAGGTGGAGGCCTAGATGCTCTGGGTGTCTTCCTTTTAACATGTACATATAATTTCAGATCAATTGACCTCATATATACACACTAACAATTTAACGTAATGTAAATTTACCATACAATTTCAGTATAGACGACATCCGCTTTGGGCCACAATATCACTCCACCTTCTGCCTCACCAAGCATTTCACAATCTGGGTGGGCATATGGCAATGGAAGATCCATCCAACTGGGGAATATACGTAGCGGGCTCACACGAACCCAACCATCTGGTAATGGAGACCCATGAAACATTTCCCCTGGAAGGGGTGGGTAAGTCGACGCCTCTACAACGACATATTCTTTACTTTTTAGATGACATGGATTCAACCCCTACCAATTTACATAAAAAATGTTATATATATATACATATCATCTTGAAAACATATCATCTTAAAAAGACTAGATACTATGTCATAAAAATACTTACAGCGGATGTGCTAGGTGGTGGGTCTAGAGGATTACTCCCAACCTCTATAGTAGGAGAAGAGCGGGACACCATAGGTATTGTCTGAGTGGAAGTCTAAGATGTCCGCCACTTGCTCATTGCTTCATGGAGTGTCTTATCAACTGCTTCCTTGACTCTCTTATCAACTACTTCATCGACTCTCCTATCAACTATCTTATCTACCTATACATGGATAAAAGAAACATTAGCTTCTGTTTATTGAATTTCCCTTTTACAGTAACATTCTAAAAAAAGAATAGGTTACCTCTTCTTGTGAAATTCCCACTTTTGGGACATGTTTGCGTTGGGATGGCCCAAAGAACTCTTTGATACCCACACCATTGTCTGCACCCGTAACACGTCCAGGATGCTCTGGGTTACCCAGAGCAACTGTCAATTCATCCCTTGTGCCCTCAGGGATGAACTTTCCTTATTTTCTCAGCTCGTACAGCTCCCGCTAATCGCCATCAACAGAAATTGATAAGTAAGTAAACACCACAAATAATCAATATTCGAACGATTGCTCTAAGAGTTGTATTTTACCATTTTTGCAACCGCCTCAGCAGTTGCGGGCTTCTTTATTTCTCCCTTCTTATTTTGCCTCCCAGCTATACAAACATCATGATGAGGCAGAGGTGCGGTACCTATAGTAGAGGACTCCTGAGTAGCAGCAGACTGAGCATACTGAGCAGTAGACTCAGCCTGTAGTCTTTGGCAAATGCCTGCATAGCCCTTTGGACCCATTGTGTGGTCATGCACATTCAGAGCATGCCTTGCTCTTTGCGCCTCACTAATAGCCAAGTTAGCATGCACATTGATTTGGTTAGTAACACTAAAGGTTAATCTTGAATAGGTGAATACAATGTGTATTAATTAAATTGGGAATGATGCCTAATACCTTGAATTCATCAGTTTTTCTTGAAGCAACAAATGCGTCCCATTCTTCTGGGTCCAGGTAGTTTTACTGATCAGTGGCTGACTTCTTCCTCTTCTCACCATCTTTTATGTATTCTCGGGTGAGATTTGTCCTATAGTTCCTTAGGACCCTCCCACAGCGTTGCATCACGCATTTACGATGCAACTTTTCATCCAATGCAAATATACTCTACAAAATAGAATTTCTATTAACTAGTATCCAAAAAATTTGTAATCCACAAAATAGAATTGCAAATAATAATAACTCACACATAAATACAACCCCAATATATGAAATAAATGAATTGCGGTTCACTCCAATTGCATTTCTTGCATTATCAAAATCCACATCCAGTTTGGGTCCATTGCCCCTTTGCGCTGTTAACTTCTTCATCATAGTGATTCCCCTTCTCTTGTCAACTTTTTGGTACTGCTCATCAAGTGCCTCAAGTGCTTCAGTGGGTACATGTGCATCATCAACCTAAAATTTAACAAAATAAACACACTTACAGGATATAACTATAAATGGACATATAGATAGAAATATATGATATATTTTTAAAACTTACATTGTGAGGCGGCGCATTGGTATCCTCACCATGCTCATCATGGACATCACGGTCATCATGCCCATGCTCATCCATCTTAAAATGTCATTAAAAAATCAAACATTTAGCATTTGGCATAACTAGAAGATAATGAAACATTGTATAGTTCACATATACAAATGAAACATTGAAAAATGAAACATATAAAAATGAAACATTGAAAAATGAAACATATAAAAAAATATAAACATGGATGCCTTTAATATTGCGATCTTTTATCAATTAACAATCCTTCATTGTGATCTTCGCGCACGTACAAGTCATAATGAGCTTCAATATTTTGTGGTGTTAGCAACCCAACTGAGAATGGACTGGAGTCATCATACTTATCATAATACTCTTCTTCATCTATAGGATCTTCAATGAACTGTCTTTTACCATGAAGAATAGTCGACCATTTATCATTTGCAGGATCATAGATATAAAATACTTGTTTCTCCTGTGATGCCAATATGAATGGTTCACCATTCTCACTAATCTTTTCAAAGTTCACCAAAATGAAACCCAATTAATCCACTATAACTCCTTTGGTGTTATCAACCCAATTACATTTGAAGAGCGGAATTCTGAAATCTATGTAGTCAAAGTCCCATATGTCTTCAATGACACCATAATATGACATTTTAGCTTCATGTGGACTCTTATCCTTTGCATTTGCAAAAAAAGTAGTCGATGCTTGAAGGGTGACCCCACTGTTTTGGATGACACACTGATCATCTTAACACTTTGTGTAATATGTGAATCCATTAATGTCATACCCTTCATAAGACATAACATTCAATTTTAGTTTAAAGGCGAGGCATTTGATAGTTTTAGTAATATCATCTGGTGTTTGAGATAGTTGATGTAAGACTTTATCATCAAACCACTTAATAAATGTCTTGTTATGCTCTCTAGCAAGCCACATTGAATTGGCTTGAGGATATTGTCTCTTGATGAAATTGGTATGTTCCTTGATATAAACACTCACTTCGTCCATGTTGTGTAAAATATACAAGTGACCTTGTTCCAACTGCTCACGGCTAATTACTTTCACCTGTGATCCCAAAATTCCTTTTCCAAACTACTCCTCAATATTCTTGTCATTAATAGGAGTGTCATTACCACTCAGAAAGTCATTGCAAAAATCCATAACCTCTCTTTCCACATAACCCTCAATAATACTCCCTTTAGGTCGATAACGATTTCGAAAATCACTTTTAAAAACATTCATGTATCGTTCAAAGGGATACATCCAATGCAAGAAAACTGGTCCCAATATTTTCACTTCCCTAGTCAAGTGGACACAAGATGTACCATGATAGGGTAACAACCACTTCTCTTTACAAATTATCGAGAGTATCAGGGTCAATAACTTTATTGCACAGACTATTGAAAAAAAAACAAAGTCTGGTGATTGCAAACCTTACATGCTTTGGCAATAAAGATCGAATTGCCACGGGCAATATTTGTTGCATTAGAGTGTGACAATCATGAGATTTTAGACCTATCAACTTCATATCTTTCATTGATACCAATCTACGGATGTTGGATGAGTAACCCTGTGGCACCTTAACATTTACCAAGCATTCACAAAAAGCTTTCTTCTCCTTTCTAGACAATGTGTAACAAGGGGGAGGTAAGTATGTTCTCTGATTTCCCATTTTACATAATTCTGTTAATTCTGACCTTATTCCCATTTCACATAGGTCCAGTCTGGATTTTATCCCATCTTTAGTCTTACCTAGTATATACAACAGAGTACCAATGATGCTATCACAGACATTTTTCTCAACGTGCATGACATTGATACAATGCCTGCTTGTCAAAGAACTCCAATAAGGAAGATCCCAAAATATTGACTTCTTCTTGAATAAAGATTTGTCACTCTGTGTTGCCATGGTACATTGTGATCTCTTACCAAATTCATTGGCAAAGTCTTTTACTCTTTCATAAACAACCTCCCCTGGTATAGGTTTAGGTGCACTCCATTCCTAATTCCATCCATTGAATGCTTTGTGCTTCCTATGATACAGATGGAATTTTGGAAGAAACATTCGATGATCAAGATATACAGTCTTGCCGCCATGTTTTAGCCTTATTGAATCAGTGTTCTCTTCACATATAGGACACACTTTAGCTCCTTTGACACTATATCCAGACAAATTCCCATATGTTGGAAAGTCATTAATAGTGCAAAACAACATAGCATGCAAATGAAATGTCTCTCTTCATGAAGCATCATAGGTCATCACACCTTCACCCCAGAGTTTCTTTAATTCATCAATCAGAGGTTTAAGATAAACATCAATATCATTTCCAGGTTGTTTAGGGCCCGATATCAACAATGACAGCATAACATACTTATTTTTCATACACAGCCAAGTAGGAAGATTGTATATAACAAGCATGATTGGCCAAGTGCTATGTTGGCTTCTCAATGTCCCGTACGGATTCATCCCATCTGTACAAAGCCCAAGTCTTAGATTCCTGACTTCTTCACTAAATTTAGGGTACAATAGATCAATCTTCTTCCACTGTGGGGAATCAGACACATGTTGTAGGATCCCATCATTATTTTTCTTAACATCTGCATGCCACCTCAAATTCTTCACATCTATCGGATTGGCAAACAAGCGTTGAAACTGTGATATTATAGGTAGATACCACATCACCTTGGCAGGAGAACTAGTTTTGGACTCCCCTGAAGTCATCAAATTATACCATGATGCATCACATTTTGGACAATCTTTCAAATCCACATAGTCCTTTTGAAATAATACACAATCATTCGGGCATGTGTGTATCTTTTTGGCCTCCATTCCCATTAGGCACAACAATTTCTTTACCTGGTATGTTGAGATTGGCAGCTCGTTTCCTTCAGGAAGCATTTCTTTCAACAAAGACAACAATGACGTGAAGCTTTTGTCACTCCATCTATTGTTAGCTTTCAGCTTATACAATCTCAACACAGTGTTAAGCTTTGTAAACTTAGTACAACCTGTGTATAACGATATTTCAGCATCATGCACAATGTTTCAAAACATGGGAGATGGATTGGTGTGCTCTACCCCACAACTATCCAACATCGCATCAACGATGTCTACTGGAACTAGTTCGTTCACATCTACATCATCGGAGGCAATTGCTTCTTCCACACAAGCACTGCTATCAACATCCATTGGTTTCGGGTTTGAAATCTCTCCATGCCAGTGCCATTCTGTATATCCTTGTACAATCCCATTGCACATGACATGACTTCTGATTTTGTCACCAGTGCTGACTTTCAAGTTGTTACCGCAATGCCTACATGGACAGTAGAACCTATCTCTAGGTTGTTTGCTATGTTCCTCGGCAAATCTAATAAACTGATCAAGACCAGAAATAAACTCTGGGGTGCAGTGATTGTGAATGGACATCCATGATCTATCCATTCTATGATCAAAGAGAAAACAAGTATATATTACAACAAGATTAGGGTCTAGGGTTAACATATTAGAGTTTATGATTAAAACTTTAGGGTTTAAGGTCTTATATATAATTAATGGTTAAAACATCCTAAGTGAGATGAAGTGTTCAAGAACAGTCCCAAACTGGGGACTATCCAAGATTTACTCCTAATGAGTATATCTTAGATGGGTTTCTAAGCCAACAAATACATGTGTTGTCATTCTTATATATAATAAATGTGTACCACCTATCCCATTCTTGAACACCTAATCTCATCACTAGTAAGTGTATAATGTGTATTGAGTTTTCAAGAAAATTTTGGCAACATTTCCTCGTTGTTCTCCAAGTACATATGTACTTAAAGAACAAATGGGGAAATGCTACCGAAATTTTCTTAAAACCCAATACACATTATACACTTACATCCTAAGTGAGATTAGGTGTTCAAGAACAGTCCCAAACCAGGGACTATCTAAGATTTACTCCTAATGAGTATATCTTGGATGGGTTTCTAGGCTAACAAATACATGTATGTTGTCATTCCAATACCTACAATCCTAGTTTCATTATTCATATCCTAGGTTTCTTTTAACATCATTTAATCTATATAGGTATCATATTCTATAACATTGATTTCAACATTTTGAGTGTACATGCATGTTCATCATCAAGATAAAGATTACACATAAATTAGTATAACCTAGGGATGTAGAGATTCATAATTGATTTCAAAATTTCAAACTAGCTCATGCATTATCATCAATCTACATCATTCAATAGGGATTCATATAGATGTTAGGGCAACACATCACTAAAAAATCATAGATTTAACATTAGGGTTTTAATATCTTAGATAGATTGATCACAAGATTTCATCACTTTAGTTAATACAAGATTATGGTGAAATGTGTATTAGGGTTTTAACATTAGGGTTTTAATATCTTATTTCAACATGCATCAAAATTTATAGAATTAGGTCAAGCATTAGTATTCAATTGGAAATGTAACTTCTTCTTCCTACTCCCTCCTTACCAAATGGATAAAAGCAAGGCCACGACCGTGTGGCAGCCCACAGCCGTGGCCAGCCCACACGGTCGTGGCCTTACTTTTATCCATTTGGTAAGGAGGGAGTAGGAAGAAGAAGAAGTGGCATATTTCTTTGCTCCTTGATCTAGGGGCATCTTATCCCAAGGCCATGCAAAAACAAAGACACACATCAGTAAGCGGCACTATACATTTTATAAGAACTAAAACATAAGCATATATGCTTGGCTTTAGAGAAAATCTTGACATGTATTTGACTTAAGCATTCTTAATTACATGAATCTGATAACATGAAGAATTGAGTAGAAAATATATGCATCTCTCCATGATGCCTACTTAAGAGAAAATTATTGTTAGGAAAGCCATAATGCTAGGAAAGCTCATAATTGGCATGAATGCCCATGTTTTGGCTAAAAAGCCCATAATTGGCACAATATCCCATAATGAACTCTTGAGGTCCATGATATAAAGAGCATATAAAAAATGATTCAATTCCATTTAGCTTAACATTAACATTACCATAAACATGAACATGATCTTGAACTTTAATCTTTGTATTGATTATATGCAAGTGAATGTATCGAAGTAATATAGGCCCTTTTGAGGCCTGAGTCGAACACAAGGAAACGTTCTCCAGAGACTACTGCTAACTATGGTCTAATCATCTAGGCCGATGTAAATGAATGAGTTTGATTGAACAGAAGCAAAAGATCTTAACACTTAAATTACTCAAATGTAGGGAATTTCTTAGGATTGTGGTTTCACCACAGATAACATTGCAATTCATTCCATACACAAATATCTATTACCCTTATCTCCATATAAAGAGCCTGTAGTCAGAATTATCCACTCCCACATCATATTTCACTACCTATTCTAATGCCAACCCCATTTCCATAGCAATTAGTTGATTAGTTAGGTGCTTAATGATTGAACTCTGGGTTTCTCTTTCCATTTATTCACCACCTTTCCCAATGGGTGCAATAAATGGGTAAATCTACGCTTTCTAACCCTTAACCTCTCTCCCAAAATGATTAAGAGTCAAATAATCTATCTATGTTGATCAGGCATAAATAGACCAATGCATCTTCATAGATTTATATCCAAAAAATAAGGATAAAGATAATATTAATGCATGGAAATCAGTTACAATGCATATTTGGGCTACTTCTGGGTCCTAAGGAATCAAGGGGATTAGCCCTACATAGTTTTCATTGATGAATACATGGTAGAGAAAGAGAAAAATGTGGGAAACATTGGAGAAACTAAGTAAACCCTAGTGAACAGTTGATCTAGATGATCCCCTACGTCGTTCGTGCAATTGGTTGTCTTTCGGCTGCCGATTCGCCTTCTTGAGGTTCTCGGATCCTCCTGGATGAAGCCTTTAGTTCCTTTATCATCTTCTCTCTCTCTCTCTCAGGTGTCGTGCAATGGAATACGGTTTCTCCCTCCTCGTATGGCTAAACTCCCCCTAGGTCACAGCAATCACTTATTGTACAAAATAACGTCCACTGTTGGATTAGATTGCCATATTCAGATTTGCCAAATCGGGAAGACTCAGTAGTGCCGACTTGGTAGTCGGTAGTATCGAGATCTTAGGGTAGCCGTAACTCTTGGCAATGTCAGTACTATTGACTTGTCTCGATAGCAATGAGTCTTTAGGTCGTCTGAGCATTGTTTTCCTGACGTCATCTCAGTAGTACCGACTTTTTGCGATTCATCCTTGTGCTTTACTGACGTGATTTTAGTACTACTGATTTTGAGTTGTCAGTAGTATCGAGTCTGTGTGAGTCTTTCTGAGCAAGTACTGACATGAAGTCGGTACTACCGACTTTTGGTGTCAGTAGTATCAACTCTGTGAAGTTCCATTGTACTTGAAAATACACAAGAACGTGGATAAATACTCAGGATAAATAATAAATCATATTAAACATTAAAAATTAGATAATTTGATGCATTTAAATATCATAGCACATTAAGAGCATTTCATGCATTATTAATCAGATAAATGACAAAACAACACATAAAATCAAGGAAAATATGACTGTGAAAATGACTAAAAACTCACACATCAAACTCCCCTAAGCTTAAATGTTGCTCGTCCTCAAGCAACACTACTCTTCAATCTATTTGATGTAAGTCAGCAAAACGATACAACACATGAACTCTTTTCTTAATCATTTCCATGAGACAATCCATGAACTGGCCTCCAATGATCACTGAACCAGTAACTACTCTACAATGACCAAAAATTTTCATAGAAGATGTCTACCTTTTGATCAATGAACACTACCATGAATGCAGTTAATATCATAATAATTTAGGCATTCACTTGGTGCACTATGTGATTCCCTTATCTAAATTGCTCTCTCCTAACTACTAACTACTTGGAAGCAGATCTCCTTATAATAATGGATGAGGAGATGAATCATTTAAGTGGCCTACCAATGAGAGAAATTAATGATATGAGATGGGTGGCAATTGAAGAATCATAAGTACATCCAAATTATTTATGCAGAAACAATGATCACCTACATGAGTGAAAAGAATGTTATGCATGAGACCTAATGCCTACTAACTTTTTCTCTTGTTTTTTCCTCTTTTTTGTTGACACATGATGCATGTATAAGGCTATCTCATAACAGAAAATGAGACTGTCAAAAACAAAAAAAACAAAATGCATCATGTGAGTTAGTTCATCCCTTCAAGAAGACTTAGGGACATACTTTTTCCTTATGAAATCTTGAGATTTAATTTTTCCTAGCCCATAATTTTTCTTATCTTTAGCATGATGGAATTATGCTCATGCTTTCACTTCATTTTTTTCTTTTCTTTTTGATGTGGAGGTATGCCCCTGCTTCAACTTTCACAATTAGAGACTACAATCCACATGACAAAAAGGAATGAATGCGATGGAATGTATTTAATCTACATGCAATTTCAATGCAACTAAGATGGTATGTTGTAAGATTGGTCTTACATACAAATGTAAAGATATTTTTTTCTTTATTTCAAATGCAAATGAGGATACGATCTAACCTACCATGTCACCTATCATGCCATGCAATGCAATCAAAAGAAATTAGTTGGAGAACTTGTTCATCTTAAGGTGTTGATTCAAAATTGGATGGCAAAGATGGATAAAATCACATAAGAGACAATTTCTTTCATTGAATTATGATATGTCCCTCTTTAATGACCTGTGCATAGGGTAATCTTAATGTTTCTATCTTAAATTTCCATTTAAGATCTCTTAATGGTTTGATCATCTTAGGCTCAACAACATCTTCATTCACTTTCCAATTTTGATTAGATGTTCATTCATATCCTATATCCTAGAGCTAACTTAACCAAACACTTCCTCGATTGGTGATGTACAAAGATGTCACAAATTAAGCTATGAAGACACAACCATTTCCTTGCACTAACACCTTATGACTTGACAAATGCAGCCATACATTAGTGCTCCACGATTACATTAGAAAGGTGTGGATCCAAAAAATGCATGATTCAAACTAAAAATAAAACAACTAAGATAAAATTGCAAGAAAAACTATAAAATCTAAGATAGAATGTTGTTCCAGCAACCCCCTAAGCTTGAATATGACTATGTCCACATAGTCGATGCTAGCACTCAAGAGGTGGAGCAGCGGTACCATTGCTCAAAATGGAGGAGGCTAAGGCATGTCGGGGTTGTGAGGGGGAAACATCCCCTGAAAAGGTAGATCAAGCAGTGGCATATTTTGCGGCTACGGGTACCCTCCAAAGTACCCCTGATTCCAATAGTGGTCGAAGAAGGGTGGTTGGTACTGCTCCATCTGCTACAGGCACATGTGAACATTCTCTTGGTTGGCTAAGAGAAGGTGTTCATTCTCATATATCAACTACTGGTTTTGTTACAGACTTCCTTGAATATCTTGTTTGGTTTTTGTACTACCTTTCATTGAATATCTTGTACATCAGCCAATGTCGCCTGATACTGTTGATGTTCAGTCTGGATCTCCTGCACCATTGTATACATACCTACCATGTTGTACGGGTCTTGCTCCTCCTGGTAACGGGGCGGGACAGAAAAAGTTGAGGCATCGTAGGTGTGGGTCCGTTTGTGTGGGATCGCTCTCCTAGAAATGGGGATGGTGGGCTCTACCTCCTCAACACTATCAAAGTCATCATCGCTCTACTCCTCATTGTCGACCTGAGCTGCTGCCCTGGGTGGATCTTCTTCCTCCCCCTCGTTCAGTGGCCACCGAAGATGGTTTACCCCACGCAAGTTGAAGATGGGGTCGGGGAGGCTCCAATCCTGAAACAGTCCTTGATGTGTGCAATGTGCATAGAGCACGTTGTGGTGGAAGTTGAGGAGGTGCACCTTGTAGAAGTACAGGAGGTCCAACTTCGTTGTATTTTCTAATGGCGTGAGGATGGACAAATCAAGGTGCAAATGTAATGCAATGGGGGTGATGAGACCCTCAAATAAAATTGGCACCTTTCTTGTCACGTTGCGCCAAACAGAGATCATGTGGAGCAGAAGGAAGGCTCCAAAGTTGACAGTATCTCCTTCCAGTAGCATGTAGAGGAAGTAGAGGCCTTCCTATTGAACCTTCCCTTGAGCTTGACCAGACTGAGAAAATATAGTGTTGGTTCACAGGCAGTGAAGGATTTGAGCAAAGGGGTGCTCAATGTCAGTAACATAGTTGATATGCCACTTTATACAAAAGCTCATTGGCACCTCTGTCAATTGCTCCCAAGCCAAGTTGAAGTCGAAGTCAGAAGGGGCCAAGTGCTCTAGGACGTGACCCCATTTGGAGATGTGCTTGGAGGCCCACAGAGTGATGGAATAGTTGTTGTTGACGAGGTAGAAGTTGACTTTTCCTTCCCACCATTTTCCTCCCAACTTCTACTCAGGGGCAACAAGAACATCTAGCGATGCCACAAACTCCATGATGAGTTATGGGTAAGTCTTTCAATCACTGAAGAAAGGATTGTCTTCCTCCATGAGCTTCTTCTGACATACCCATCACATGTTTTCCGTGAAACCCACCCTTTCGATCAACATTAAATCTTCGTATCACGTTGGAAGTATCGGCCCCATCTGTAGCTCTTCATAGATTTTCCTGATCTCCGAGGATAGATGTTGGATGCGGGTTCATTGAGGGACCAACTCACCTTGATCCGCCAATGTAGAAGGGCCTCTCCTTGGCATCATGATGCCAATGCAAGAAAGAGGATTAGGAAAGAGAAGCTCAGTGAAGATCGTCGGCTTGGTGAAGATTGTCAGCTCGGTGAAGATCGTCAGCGTCTAGTACAGCTCTGCTCTGAGTTCTAGGAGGAGTGGCAGAATTGGTGTGAAGAAAATGGGTTAAACACCCCTCCTTATATAGTTGAGTCAGGAAGAGTCTATATTACCGACTTTTGTGTCGATAGTACCGAGATACAAGCACAAATATGTGGCTCAGATGTATTAATGGCTGATGTTTGATGATGTGTCGAGTGTAGATCGCACGGAGTTGGTGGTACCAAGACCAAGTCAGTAGTACCGACTTGATACGTGGATTAGTGCTACCGACCATGCGATGAAGCTTGCATATGTTGTTGAATCGAGCTCCTCAGATTGCTGACATCATTTGTCGGTACTACCAACTAGAATGTCGGTAGTACTGAGTTGGCAGTTTTGGTTCGATATTTTAGAATTTTTCATCTCGTTGTTCCGACTCTAGGCACCAAAAAGTCGACAGTACCGACTTGTATGTCGTACCATAGAGAGCTAATCAGTTAACAATCAAAAAATTTTAGAGACTCGTTAGTACCGACTGGGAGGGTCAATAGTACTGAGTTTGGCATTCTGGTATGGATGCCTCACTGATGTAATCTTGGTACAATTTATTTTATACACCAATATCTATTACCCTTATCCCTAGATAAAGAGCTTGTAGTCAGAACTGCCCAATCCTGCATTATAGTTCACTACCTATTCTAATGCCAACCCCATTTCTATACCAATTGGTTGATTAGTGAGGTGCTTTATGATTGAACTCTGGGTTTCTCCTCCAATTTATTCTCTGCCTTTCCCAAGGGGTGTAATAAATGGGTAAATCTATACTTTTCAACCCTTAACCTCTCTCTCGTAATGATTAAGAGTCTAAGAATATATCTATTGTGATCAGGCATAAATAGAACAATGCATCTTCATATATTTATATCCAGAAAATAAGGATAAAGATGATATTAATGCATGGAAATCCGTTATAATGCATATATGGGCTACTCCCGGGTACTAAGGAATTAAGGAGATTAGCCCCGCATGATTTTCATTGATGTATATATGGTAGAAAAAGAGAAAAATGTGAGAAACATTAGAGAAACTAAGTAACCACTGGTAAATAGCTTATCTGGATGACCCCCTACGTCGTGTGTGCAATCGGTTGTCTTTTGACTGTCGATTCGCCTTCCGGAGGTGCTCGGATTATCTAGGATGAAGCCTTTAGTCCCTTTCTCCTCTTCTCTCTCTCTCTCTCTCTCTAGTGCCATCCAATGGAACACGGATTCTCCCTCCTCATATGGCCAACCTCCCCATAGGTCATAGGAGTCACTTACGGTATGAAATAACGTCCACCGTTAGATTACATTGCCATCTTCAGATTTACCAAATCGGGCAGACTCGGTAGTGCCAACTTGGTATCGGTAGTACCGATATCTTAGGGTAGCCATGACTCTTGACAATGTCGGTACTATCAACTTGTCTCGATAGCACCAAGTCATCAGGTTGCCCGAGCATTGTCTGCCTGACGTCATCTCAGTAGTATTGAATTGGTGAACTCGGTAGTACTAACTTTTTGTGATTCATACTTTTGTTTTACTGACGTAATTTCATTACTACCGACTTAGAGTGTTTGTAGTATCGAGTCTGTGCGAGTCTTTCTGAGCAAAAATTGATGTGAAGTCGGTACCACTGACTTTTGGTGTCAGTAGTATCGACAATATGAAGTTCCATTGTACCTGAAAATATACAAGAACATGGATAAATTCTCAGGATAAATATTAAATTAGCTTAAATATTAAAAATCAGATAATTTGATGCATTTAAATATCACAGGACGTTAATAGCATGTCATGCATTATTAATCAGATAAATGACAAAACAACCCATAAAATCAAGGAAAATATGCCTATGAAAATGACTAAAAACTCATGCATCAACTAGCCCTTCGTGCTGCATTCTCCTCATATATTCTCTTCTTGCAGTCATTCTCTAGATGCCCGACTCTCCCACAGTGCATACAAATGAAAGGTATATTTTCTATTCAACTTCATACCTGACACCAACAATTGAGATCATAAGGACAAGGGGTTGTTCCATGTTAATCTCTATGGAGATATTAGCAAACCCCCCCATCCTCTGGAACCTAGTATTCATTTTGACTTCAATGGTTTTTCCAATGAATCTCTTACCTCCTTCAGCAACTCTTCTGGACACATATGAATTAGAAAATTTGGAATCTTCTTTCCCAATTTTCTATAGACCTCTATGAGTTTCCTTTTTAAATGAAACTTGGATGGAAACTCATTTCAGTCTTTTCCCACCTTCAATTTTTTGGGATTTATTGGAATACGTTAAATAGCTGAATTTCATTTCTTTTGTAGTTCCTTAAATTAATTACCCATTCCATATAGAAACTCTTTTTTCTCCCAAATTCTTAAGGAAGTTTCTAGCATTATATCTAGGTGTGGGAAAGATTGGAGTCCAACATAGCCAAGTTAACGATACTTTTTTTTGTCTCCAAATCTCCTTTTTATTTCATCTATTTAAGGCATCAAATTAATTTTTTCCTCTTCCCAACTTGGCTATTTTCTTATTTTGATAACTTTTCTCATTAAAAATAATATGGAACTGAAACTGTAATAACCCGTTTACAAATTAGTCATCTAATTAGGGTTTACTGGGATGATTGTATGCTTAATTAAGTTGATCATTATTTAAACCTTGATTAATGATGGTAGTTAAGTTTTAATGTTTTAAATACAACAAGAAGGTTTAATCATACTTTGATTCACATAATTAGGGTTAAGATTTGGAAACCCTAATCGGCCCAAATTAGGGTTTTGATGACATATGAATACAAAATTCAATAAGTATAATGTCTCACTAAATGATTTTTAGTATTTTATTTGTAACTCTGATTTAAATAAAATTTGGATATGACTTGGATATATAAAATGTGAACAACATTTAAAAATATCAGAATTTTAGAAGAATGTTCTGACCTATTTATCAGTCGAGTTTCAAACTCAACCGACCATATTGTCTGATTGATACAGTAGTGTGATAATTGAATTTATATTTTTATTGGTATATCTAATTGATCTAAAATTTAACTATAGTTGGAAAACTACATTATAGATACTCTATTAAATTGGTGTAATTTTTGGATGATTTTTTATCCCTACAGAGAGGGGTGTCGGTCGAGTTCTGTGAAGGACAAACTCGACCGACCATGGTGCTGACTGCAATATAGTAGTGTAGTATTTGATTTTTATTTATTTATTGGTAACTCCAAATGATATAAAATATTTAATTTATCTTATAAACTTAATTTAATACATTTTTTTAAAGTTTCATAATTTTTGGATGAGGTTTGAGTTTTGAAACGTGTGGTTTCGGTCGAGTTTATAACTCAGCCGACCAACCAGTCTGAGCAAAATAAAAATACATTGAGGGGCTTGTTTGAAAATGTTCTAAGCACCTCAAGTCATCTATATCACTAACATAACACACAAGAATCTCTCATAACTCGTCCTTCCTATCAAAGAAACGAAATTCTTGAGAGAGAGGAGAGCTAGGGTTTTGAGAAGAGAAACTGGTGGAGATGTTGACCTAGGGTTTCTCTATCCAAGATATGATGAAATCAAGTAAGTTTAGAATCTGTGCATACAATTTCATGGTGAATCTTCTCTCACATGTCAAGATTTTGTCCCTCCCCTGATTTGATTCGAAATCACATCAAATCTCCCCCTTTTCTCACTCTTTCTCTTCTAATCCCCATTTCTAGGGTTTTCGAGTTGAGAGGAGAAAGAATTGGATTCTTTTGCAAGAGTTAGATTGGGTTTCCAAAAAATCAGAGGCTTACCTACGTTTTTAAGGTGTTTGTCACCTGAGGTGAGTGTTTCTCTCCCTCCTAAGATTTGTATTGATGTTGAAAGCCTAATTCTATCTGGCTAAAACAATCAGAAACCTTGTTTGTACATGTATGTTATTGGATTTGATTTGGGAAAGATATTGGGGATCCAATTCTACTGATTTTGATTATTTATCATTGATTGGAACTTGATTAGTTCCTGATATATTGATTTAGGATCCATGGGTTTTTGTTATGGGTAGATGACTATGCTATTTCATGTGAATTTTGCCTAAAAATCAGCCCAATGGCCGATATGCTTGGAATTGAATTGACATGTGTAAAATCATATTTGAATTGTACTAGATTGTATGATACAAGTGTATTGTTGAATGTTAATGGAATTGAATAACAACATATCCTGATTAGGATTTGTGTTGAGTAAGTGAATGAAATGAGTCAATTAATCAATGTATACTTATGATTGATGAATGGAATGTGTGAAAATGGAAACTAGGGTTTCCATGTTTGTGAATAACCCTAATGAACCCTTGAGTCATGATTGGATTACTGAATGATATGATTATTATGATATGTTGAACTAAGGAATGACTTCTTGAAAACCCTAAAATTTTATTATTAAGACGATTATGAGTGATAACGTTAGAACTTGTATATGATGTTGTAAATGTGATCAAATGCTGAAGCTGAAGGTATTAATACTTCAATTGAATATGATGAGTCTTACTAATATCATCTAAGTCTAATGCATTTGTTTTAGTATAATAAAAAATGATCATTGTTGATTATGGGAATGACATTAGTAGTCAATGACAAGGTACACTTATCTGAATATAAGAGACAATATGAACAAGATGTACTTAATGGTGATTGCAAGATAAAGATGAAACTAATGAAGATAGTATGATAAAGTATTTTATCTTTTATTTTAATTACATGTGGCTTAACCCAAATTAAATGAAATATACTAAGAACTATACTTTGATAAATGTTATGTAGAAGAGAAGCATTGTATGTAAAGTGAATCAAGAAAGATTAGTCCAGATAATGTAATGAACATGAAATGAAAGAAGTTGAGACTACTGAGTATAAAATGATGGAAAAAGATAGGAATTAGTATA
Source organism: Alisma plantago-aquatica (assembly GCA_963693085.1). Classification (NCBI taxonomy): domain Eukaryota; kingdom Viridiplantae; phylum Streptophyta; class Magnoliopsida; order Alismatales; family Alismataceae; genus Alisma; species Alisma plantago-aquatica. Next base: position 800,522,604 of record OY856412.1, read on the forward strand.
TGATTCTAAGAATGTAACTCTTACCCTAATATGATGAGTTTGATGATGATAGTGAATGACAATCTCAAATGGGGGATGAAGAGATGCACATAACTGTAGTTGAATTCAACTAAAAAATGAAAGTCAAGTATTTGAATTGATTTACAAGAATGTGTTATTGAATTGTGAATTGTACTCTAAGAATGGACTAATAGTACAAACTTCAATTGATAGTCAACATGTGTTGATTAGTAAACCCATATGAAGAATGTGAAATAAAAGAAGAAGAGAACTAAGTCTGTTTTGCATGTATATGCATGAAATTATTGGCATCTATTCAGATTGGATGGAACAGGCATATGTTGTATGATAAATCTATTCTGAGTATGAGGAATGATACATGATATCTATATGCTTTTATTCTTGCTAGTTCTAATGCCTCTTATAATATTTGTTCAGAGCTATGATATACAATGAACTATTAAGATTTATGTTGAAATTGAATTTAATATGCACTCCTTACACTGAGAAACCCTGATAAGGGTAAATGTTTCATAATGAGATTATGTTTAGGGCTGAAAGCCCACTGATGATGATAAAACCCTGATGGGGTAAATGTTGGACAATAAGATTATATCTCAGGAAGAAAACCCACTATGGATGATTGTTGTGAGATGATGTAGAAGATAGAAATAATCATATCTGTTGCAATCTACAAATTTATTGTGCTTCTTACATTGATCATTTTCCTTATTGATAAACTTGATATGTTTCATGTTATTCTAGTTACGCGAGAATACACAAATATGATGTATGATGTTTTGAATTCTTTTAAGATGAGTAAAAGAGACTAATAACAAGTGAAATGATGGAACATCTAGTTAGGTGCCATGAACACCGTGAGTTTGCCCCGAGGACCACACTGGGGAAACAAAATGGATCTTCTTGTAGTAATCGATATATTATGAGAAAGATTTCCAGAGTGTGGATCGAGACCTTAAAGGTTAGACCACTAGGATTTAGGAGTGAGTCATCTGGAGTGGCTCTGGCCCTAAATCCTTACTGTGAAAGTCTGTGTCCAGATGGAATAGACTCTGATGAAATGAAATATGTGAAATGTGAAATGAAAAATATGTGAAATACTATGATATGTGATATACTGCTTTGCTGGTTCCTATCCCGTGTACCCTAGATGAGGATGTGAGCCTCTTTAGGCAACCCTGAGGTGGCCAGGGTCTGTTGTTGATATCTTAGGGGGGGCGGCTAAATCCTAAGATAGTGACGATGAGTCATTGAGACGAGAGTCAGGCGTGGCGACTTCTACTTGGTGAGGTACAAGCCAAGTAGTTTCAGGGCAAATGAATAAAAGATGATAAGCCGTGTAGAACATGATTTGAATGATTATTACATTCCTTGTAATACTACTTGATGATTTTTCATTGTTGATTACGCTTCTTGTTGGGGAAAGTAATCATGTTGCTACGAACATTTTCTATTTCATATTATGATATGTCATGTTGACAAGTTATAAATGATGGGATTCATATCCATTCTAATTATGAGTTGGATTTCTTACTATTTGATAGTATTGCTTGGTAGATATGTATTATGTGTACTTCAGCTTTAGGACTGCAGGATGTGTTCCTGGTCCGGCTGGTGGAGTGTCACAAATATAATGTTATAGTTATGTATTCATTCAAAATGCTTATCTTATATCCCCAATTTTGATAAAATTGAATGATATAAATATAAAGCATGTTCTGATAAATAATTTTCCTGAATGGTATTATTTATGGAATAATATTATTCTTGTGACAAGTTAAAAAAATAAAAGGATTTATTTTGTTTGCAATAATCTATTAAAATGTTAAACAATAGAAAGAATGGAAAATTCTAGAAAAAAAGATATATCATGGGATAATGGTATTAATGTTCAAAAGGAACAAGCTTTGTATGGAAAAGGTATCACTTTAGATACCAAAAGAATAAATATAATTTGGAAAGGAAATTAATAAGTTCCTATAATTGATGCAAGGATATATCGAAGAGATATAAAAAGGAACTATCTAGATTGTTCATGTCTCCTTTGGGTTACCAATGTCGCCATATGAGAATTCTATTAAATACTCTCTTTATAAATTAAAAATAGTTTTCCTATGAAGGCTCTCCATAATCGTGAAGGAGGCTAATATAAGGCAAGAGAAAGGGGAATATAATTAATAACTTCCTAAACATTATCTTGTAATACTTAGGGAAGGAGACAATTCTGTGTCTATCAAGGAATAGGAGAGAAGAGAAATGAGAAGGGAAGATACAAGAGAATAGACATATATATATGTGGTATCTGTTGGATACATGATGAACCAACATAACTTCCTCTCCGTATTTCTCCTACCTTTCAATCCCCCACCTCTGTTCTCTTCTTCGACTTCATCTAGGTTTGTGTGTGGCTCCTAGCAGGAGGAACATGCGGATCTTTAACCTAAACGTAGCAAAGCCACGACCTCGGTACCCTCTCTTCCGGTCACCAATGTCCCAGCCAGAGTTTGCTGAGCACCGGATAGGCTGGGCGGAAGGGGTGGTTCCCTATCCACAATGGAAGAAAGTGTGAGCCCAGAACCACCCTGGGATGACCCTGTAGATGAAAACCCTACAGAGTCGGTTGCGTCACCAGAGGGGGGCACATCAACAACGGAGGTTGTGGTAGGCGGCGTTGGTAGCAGATATGCTTAGTCAGGTCGTTGGGCATGGCCGTTGGCAGATGGGATGATGGCTACATGGGTTCACACAGACCCCTGGTGGTGAAGAAATCCTGGCTGGCCATAACACTACCATTATTCCTCAATGTCGATGCACTAGAGGGACACGAGGCCATGGTGGGGAACTCGCACGACGTAGAGTTGGGTTGGCGGCGGTGGTCCGTTGGGTGGCTGTGTTCTCAGGACAGTAGAGATGGCAGGTGGAAGTCTAGTATGGTAGAGTCTCATGAGGGAGGTCGACCTACAACTTGAGTAGTGGTGGGGATGTCCTCCACCCAGCGGTGGCCTCGGCGCAGTCTCCCCTGCACAAGCGGGAGATCACGTGAGGAGAAATCGCGTGAAGGGAGAGAGAAGGGACCCAATTCCCTTGCCACTGGACCCGCCTCCCTAGCTGGGCCGAATTATAATAGGCCCAAGTATCTAACCCACCAGACCAAATCAGTTGAAGATAGGTAATTCCCTATTTAAAGATGATTATTAGTCCTACCTTGTTGATGCCATAGAATTAAATAGGATTATCTAATGATGGTGAAGTTATATATCAAATTGATCATCAAAACGAGTACAATCCAAATAAAATACTGTTAGAACCTGATTATGCTTCTTGTTCTAAAAGTATGTGTAATACATATGTTAGTGTGATTAGTAAAAAGAGAAAACCTAGATTTGCATAATCTGATGTTTAATTAGATAGGTTCGTTCATGTTAAGATAATACCTGATCTTGTTATGTATAATGAAGAAATTCTTGATAAAGATGAATAATTGATGATTCTAGGTTAATAATCTTATTCATGTTGATTTAGGGTTTTATAACCAACATGGACATCTTGTTATGATCTTAATGTTAGTAATGTAATTTAGGTGTCATGAGTAATCTAATATGTTTAAGATGATGATTAGGGTTTCACCTAATATGTATAATTGAAAGTGTAATCTTAGAAACCATGATGTGGTATAATTAGGGTTTGTAACCCTAATCCCTAGTCCAAACATGAGACAGTCCTAAACCCTAGTTTAGGAGCACATATAGATCTGAGTAATATAATGTGAACACATGGTGACACATACGTAGTATGCTTGTTTCTGATTATGTCAGATTGAATGCTTTGTTGCTTGGATGTTTGGATGCATTCTTAAAGTATATGATGTTATGCATGATTCTGTGATGGCATAAGGTACATGGTTACGCTTATGAATACATGTATCGAATTCTAAGATTGTCGAGGTTTCTCGATGAGATTGAACGATAAATAAAATGCTTGGTTGTTTATTTACTTCTTGCAAACTATAAAGTTCCTATGAGTATCATGTAAAGTAAATAACTACATTCTGAACCCTGGGTTAGACTGATCTTAAGGGTAATGCACACGAGCCCTGGAGGGACAGTGATTACACCTGAGGTAGTAGACCAGATAAGGGTTAGAATATGAAAATGAGTTTATGTTCTTATATGCAAGATAAATATGTTTGCTTATATCTGTACTTATGATTATTGTTTGAACCCACGTACCAGTATAGTAATATACTCACCATGTATTTGTTTGTCGGCATTTTAGGTATCAGATATACTTGATTCATGGACATGAGGGTACAGTTAAAGATGTTGAAGACACTATAGTTTAATCATGAAGGTTTAGTCTTAATGGTTTATCTTCACACATGTAAAAGTTATTTATGTTTAAAAGTTATGTAACTCCTTAGAGGAGCTTTTTATGTAAACACGTAAATATTTGTTCATTAATGGAAATTGTTTACTATTCTATATTATTTCTTGAATCTGATCCTGGAGTATATGATTAACGATCTGTGACTTTAAGGTCTTTTAGACACTAAAAATTGCGGGTTGTTACATTTGGTATCAGAGCCCAGATTCATCAACTAATACTTAATAGTTTATAATTTCAAATCATCCTTAGAAATAATAAGAGAAAAATTAGGTTTCTCATCTCACATTTTCATCTACTTCTCATCTCTTTGCTTAAAAAGCCTTGAAAAGAAATTGTTAATTAGAGAAGTAAAATGTGAAAAGATATAACCTTTTGTGTAGGTTCCTTTGGAGAGGGTAACCATTAGGAAGATAAAAGTTAGAAAGATACATGTATGGGTGAGTCATTCCATAGAGGAATGACTTGGTTTGAGATAACCCATTAGAGTATAAAACCTTTAGTGGATCAAAGGATATGGAAACTCTAAGAGGTAGAGTATAGTCCCTAACCCTAATCCTAAAAACCTTAAACTTAAATAATGAACATGGTGTGGTGGTATGGAATACTACCCATGTGAAACTTGAAATCAGGAATAAGAAAGATAAAGGGATGGGTTTAGGTAACCCAGTCTCCCATGAAAGTGTGCATGAGGAGCATAATGCTTTTGTAAGAGGTCTTAAGAAATATATGAACCCAATAGTTATACATAAGAAAATGAAAGTTTATATAACTTTCTCAAACTCCTCGTATTGTCTCTAGAAGTTTAGTGATGGTGGCCAAGCCCCTGGAGGGGAAGGTCGAGGTAGCATCAAGCCCCTGGAGGGGAAGGTGACTCAAGTTCATTGAATGGACATAGACCATGAGGGGGGGTATTCCAGAGGTTGAACAAGCATGGGTTTATATGTTATAATGATAAAAGTTATGCCTAATGAAAAAAGAGGTATCTATGAAACCTTTAGGGTTAATGTGCCAACCTAGGGTGGGTCAACCCAAAGAGTGGGAAGATGACCTATGAGGGAGGCCAAACCTAGATCTTGGGATCAGGTTGTGGCTAGAGAGCCTAACCCGCTCCTATGAGCTGAGAAGGCACCCTAGGCTAGGACTTTCCCTTGAGGTAAGTAATGAACATATTTAAGTATTGAGATAACCTTAATCCTCACCTAGAGGGGTGGAGAGTTAAAGAGAAAAAAAAATGAAAGCACTTAAATTCTTTGAACCCAAGGATGCCAACTCTGAGTGACACAACTGGTCAAGCCCATGAGGGAAGACCAATAAGGCACCAAGCGTAGGAGGGAAGGTGGCCTAAGTGGACGACCAAGCCTAGGAGGGAAGGTCATGAAATGGTAAAGCCCAGGAGGGAAGACCAGGAAGGCACCAAGTCCAGGAGGGAAGGTGGCCTAAGTCCACAATGTAGTTGTTTAGGATCAAGCCCCTAGAGGGGAAGATCACAGAGGTCAAGCCCAGGAGGGAAGACCGACATGGCACCAAGCCCTGGAGGGAAGGTGGACCAAGCCCAATGATGGGACGACACTGCATTATGTGTACTCAAATGAGAGAGATGAAGGCAATCTGGGTTAAAGAACTTAATAAGAGAATAATGTGCTTAAAAGATGTGATGTCTCCAAAGAAACACTTAGGGAGGGTAGAGTCCTAATGCAATCCTAGGGTCAAGTAGGGTGTATTAGAGGTACATAGGACCAATGGGTTGGGAGTTGATTGTGCCCTAAATGCACACGACCATGTGGTCGGGAGGTAACAACTGAGTTTGCCCAAGGTCCATGTCTCAGGAGATTAGCTACCTCCATGATGATCATGTAGCCTAATGGGTGAATGTGAAAGGAAATCCCTTGATGCATAAGGATGAGATTACTCCAAAAGAGTACCTATACTCCTAGAGACACTAAGGGTTTGTCTAAGGCTCATAATGATACACGAGATGTAGATATAAAGATATAAGGAAGTCATGAAAACTTGAGAGAAGTTGTTCCCTAACTTAAGAGTAAGAAAAGGGACACTTGGTTTAGAGTCATATAGAGTATGATTAAACTTAATATGTGAAATTAAAAGGTAATGTGTGGATGTACTATCTCCGCTCTTGGAATGGAATGAACTTTGTGTTTGGGCTGCAGTCAAATACTTGTTTCATCCCATTATGAGGGAGGGAAATGCGGTAGACACACGTTATACTTAAAATTGAGAACAAATGTCTTAAGTTGAATGTGTAATGACATGAACTAGGGCTAAAGGTGTCACCTCACCCTTATGTGAAAATAATTTGTAATGGGTTGGAAACCTAGGTGAAAAGAGAAACCACCAAGTAATAACGAAATCACCAATGAGAAGGAAATCATCAAGTGATGATACTATGCATATACTAGAGATGTAGATATACTTGAATTTCAATTCAAGTGCCAATCTTGGTAATAAAATGAAAATTGATACACTAAAGAAAGGTTGTTAAAGATATCTAAGTGGGGCGTTAACCCTAAGATTTGAAGATAATATGAGTTATCATTCAACTAGGCTTAGTGGGCCTGAATTTTGAGGACAAAATTCATTTTAAGGAGGGGTGAATGTTATATCCCCAATTTTGAAAAAATTGAATGATATAAATATAAAGCATGTTCTGATAAATAATTTTCCTGAATGGTATTATTTATGGAATAATATTATTCTTGTGACAAGTTAAAGAAATAAAAGGATTTTTTTTGTTTGCAATAATCCATTAAAATGTTGAACAATAGAAAGAATGGAAAATTTTAGAAAAAAAGATATATCGTGCGATAATGGTATTAATGTTCAAAAGGAATAAGCTTTGTATGGAAAAGGTATCACTTTAGATACCAAAAGAATAAATATAATTTGTAAAGGAAATTAATAAGTTCCTATAATTGATGCAAGGATATATCGAAGAGATATAAAAAGGAACTATCTAGATTGTGCATGTTTCCTTTGGGTTACCAATGTCGCCATATGAGAATTCTATTAAATACTCTCTTTATAAATTAAAAATATTTTTCCTATGAAGGCTCTCCATAATCATGAAGGAGGCTAATATAAGGCAAGAGAAAGGGGAATATAATTAATAACTTCCTAAACATTAACTTGTAATACTTCGAGAAGGAGACAATTCCGTGTCTATCAAGGAATAGGAGAGAAGAGAAATGAGAAGGGAAGATACAAGACAATAGACATGTATATATATGTGGTATATGTTGGATACACGATGAACTAACATAACTTCCTCTCCATATTTCTTCTCCTACCTTTCAATCCCCCACCTCTGTTCTCTTCTTCGACTTTGTCTAGGTTTTTTTGTGTGGCTCCTAGAAGGAGGAACAAGTGGATCTTTAACCTAAACGTAGCAAAGCCATGACCTCGGTACCCTCTCTTCCGGTCACCAATTTCCCATCCAGAGTTTGCCGAGCACCGGCTAGGCTGGGTGGAGGGGGAGGTTCCCTATCCACGACGGTAGAAGGTGTGAGCCCAGAACCACTGTGGGATGACCATGTAGACGAAAACCCTACAGAGTCGGCTACGTCACCAGAGGGGGCACATCAACGACGGAGGTTGTGGTAGGTGGCCTTGGTAGCAGATATGCTTAGTCAGGTCGATGGGCATGGCCATTGGTAGATGGGATGATGGCTACATCGGTTTACACAGACCCCTGGTGGTGAAGAAATCTTGGCTATCCATAACACTACCATTATTCCTCGGTGCCGATGCACTAGCCGGACACGAGGCCACGGCGGGGAACTCGCACGATGTAGTGCGGGGTCGGCGGTGGTAGTCTGTTGGGTGGCTGTGTTCTCAAGATAGTAGAGATGGCAGGTGGAAGTCTAGTATGGCAGAGTCTCATGAGGGAGGTCGACCTACAGCTTGAGTGGTGGCGGGGATGTCCTCCACCCAGCGACGGCCTCGGCGTAGTCTCCCCTGCGTGAGCGGGAGATCACGTGAGGATAAATCACGTGAAGGGAGAAAGAAGGGACCCGATTCCCTTGCCACTGGACCTACCTCCCTAGCTGGGCCAAATTATAGTAGGCCCAAGTAGCTAACCCACCGGACCGAATCGGTTGAAGATAGGTAACTCCCTATTTAAAAATGATTATTAGTCCTACCTTGTTGATGTCATAGAATTAAATAGGATTATCTAATGATGGTGAAGTTATATATCAAATCGATCAGAAAAATGAGTACAATCCAAATAAAATACTATCAAAACTTGATTATACTTCTTGTTCTAAAAGTATGTGTAATACATATGTTAGTGTGATTAGTATAAAGGGAAAACCTAGATTTGCATAATCTGATGTTTAATTGGATAGGTTCGTTCATGTTAAGATAATACCTAATCATATTATGTATAATGAAGAAATTCTTGATAAAGATGAATAATTGATGATTCTAGGTTAATAATCTTATTCATGTTGATTTAGGGTTTTACAACCAACATGGACATCTTGCTATGATCTTAATGTTAGTAATGTAATTTAGGTGTCACGAGTAATCTAATATGTTTATGATGATGATTAGGGTTTCACCTAATATGTATAATTGAAAGCGTAATCTTAGAAACCATGATGTGGTATAATTAGGGTTTGTAACCCTAATCCCTAGTCCAAACACGAGACAGTCCTAAACCCTAGTTTAGGAGCACATCTAGATCTGAGTAATATAATGTGAACACATGGTGACACATACGTAGTATGCTTGTTTCAGATTATGTCAGATTGAATGCTTTGTTGTTTGGATGTTTGGATGCATTCTGAAAGTATATGATATTCTGCATGATTCTGCAATGGCATACGGTACATGGTTACGCTTATGAATACATGTATCAAATTCTAAGATTTCCGAGGTTTCTATATGAGATTGAACGATAAATAAAATACTTGGTTGTTTATTTACTTCTTGCAAACTATAAATTTCCTACGAGTATCATGTAAAGTAAATAACTACATTCTGAACACTGGGTCAGACTGGTCCTAAGGGTAATGCACACGAGCCCTAGAGGGACATTAATTACACCTGAGGTAGTAGACTAGATAAGGGTTAGAATATGAAAATGAGTTTATGTTCTTATATGCAAGATAAAGATGTTTTCTTATATCTGTACTTGTGATTATTGCTTGAACCCACGTACTAGTATAGTAATATACTGACCGCGTATTTGTTTGTCGGCGGTTTAGGTATCAGATATACTTGATTCGTGGACATGAGGGTACGGTTAAAGATGTTGACGACACTAAAGTTTAATCATGAAGGTTTAGTCTTAATGGTTTATCGTCACACATGTAAAAGTTAATTCTGTTTAAAAGTTATGTAACTCCTTAGAGGAGTTTTTTATGTAAACACGTAAATATTTGTTCATTAATGGAAATTGTTTACTATTCTGTATTATTTCTTGAATCAGATCCTGGATTATATGATTAACGATCTGCGACTTTAAGGTCTTTTAGACACTCAAAATTTTGGGTCGTTACAGCTTATAACTTGACTTATTACTCATGCAGTAGGATTCTTAATCTAAACTAAGAAGTATCTGTTGACTTGTTCATAGACTTTCTCTAAAAGATGTTTCAAAGTTATAATTGGTTTAAGTGATTACCTTATCTGTTGGATTAGATTACCATTGTAAGTTAGATATGACTTATGATAGAACTATCTGTTAGACTTTTCAATATGTGCACGATTCTGTTAAGTTTATTATACTTAATATGATGCTGATGCATGTACCTAGCTTGAGTGGGAGGTATCCACTCACTGGGGCTCTATATGAGTCTCATGAGGTTGTTTCAAATGTTTTTAGGTATAATTCTATCCATCGGAGAGGTCGTGACAAAGAAGATATAAATAGTATAATCTAGATAGATTAGAATGTCCATGTACTCTCTCTTTCCCGTGATGGGTTGTAGATTAAGTTTGTTCATCAATGTACATGTATCTGATGTAAATTGAACCGCATATGAGAACAAGATTTGATTTTGGATTGAATGGAGTTGAATATGATTTGTGATATCTGAATGTGATGTCCTTGATGTGACATTGATTTATGAGTTTGTGAACAAAGAAAAAGGAAAAAATTATCTGTGTTTTTCATATATTATTTATTTGCCTTTGTCAATAATTTATTGTTTTATTTCATAATCTGGCTTTAGGTTTTGGGATTATCTCTAATGATTGGTATTTATGTTGATCAAAAGAGTGGGTCCCGACAGAAACCATTTAGTTGTCTTCAACACTATTTTTAAAAAAATATTTCACATAATTTTATATTTAGAATACTAGTTATCCATTACTTTTGGTAATTCACTTTACTATTGGATTCTCTCTCTTTCTTTACCCATCTCTATTATTTTATTTGGTTGGCCTTTACCCATCTTTCTTTTCCCCATCTCTATTATTGGACCATTGAAAATAATTAAATATACAAAAACCATTGCAAATTAGAATTTCTAAATTAAATTAAGTTTCTAAGATACACTTATTATTCAAATATTTATATTTCAAATGTGAAAATACATGTGAAAATCATGTCATAACACACACAAACCACCACCGTCATTATGTCTAGGCACCTCCGGAAGCTAATGAACTAGAAAATCTACCAAGTTTTGTCACAACAGGTGCCACCACATGTACGTTCCTTAAGAATCATACAAGGATGATCTTGAATCTTCCTAGTTCCATGCCCCCCGACTCCTCGTGCTTAGTGTGGGATCTACCACAATGTTGGGATTGCACACCCACTACATCTATATAGATTCCACCTTTCAAGCTTCTAACAACATTGCGGCCTTTGACTCATCAACAAGATGTTGTACGACTCCCTGGTCCTCTACAAGGGGGGCACACGAGAGCAAGGTCAGCCCTGAAAGAGGATAGATCAATGACATCATGCATGCCATACATGTGGTCTCAAATCATAATTGACAGAACATGTTGATTGCCACAGACTCCCGCTCAGTCGTCAAGGTACAACTGTCCACCATGCATGCATCACTCAGGTTCCAGTCGTATAAGTGATTGTGGACTTCTGTTTCGCTAAAGTCTCCCTCAACATGATTACTCTGTATACCCTAAGAGCCAAATGTCAATGCTGGCATTATTGCAAAGAACACTCTTAAACATAATGGTAACTTTTTCCCCTACGTGGCTCGATGTAGATTTTACTGTTAACTTGCAAACTTTCACCAACAGTACAAATCATGATGACAAATATCTGATCTCTATTAGTTTGCTAAAAAAAATTATTGCACATCAACTCTTATTCAATGTGAAATTTTCCCTTCATAGATATGGTTCCTTCCAAATAAGAAATTCTCTTTATCTAAATTTTACATTGAACATTTATTTTCTTCTAAATAGAATTTCAATTGCCAATATTTGCATTGCTACCTAAGATTTCATTTTCATCCTACTAATTATTTTTCTCCAACAAAATTGTTGTTCATCAAAGAAACAATTTTACACTAAAGAAATTGCAACTTCCAACTGTATAGTTTCCGTCAATTTTTCCCTCTAAGAAAAATATTTCTGGCAAACTAGAAGTATCTAATGATAATATTTTATGATGATTTTTTAATGAATTAATATGTGATGATAGAATGCCGCCTTTCTTATATCAAAAAGAATTCTCATTGAAGTAGTCTACTGTTTTGATAGATAAAATCACAAATTTAGTAAAAAAATACCTATCCTCTTCTCCAAGCCTACGGTAATAAAAGACGTTCTTTATGTAATACTACCTTCATATCTCTTTCTCCGTAGTAAATATTACCCAATAACTGTTTTTAATAATTTTTCCTTTCTCTTCTTCTTTGAGCTTTCTCACCCTTTCGCCCGTTGCCTATTCTTCACCTATTTCTTCACCATCTACGAAACACAAGCTTAGTCCTTACTATGCAAAGAGTGAATGAAATACACGTCTCCTTCACATAAAAAATATAGAATACTAAGTTTATATTTAGGTATTTATTCTTTCACATTCGGTTCCTTAATCCGACGGACGGAGGGACAAGCTGGTTACTCGATGTCGGGTACATCGCGTCCCGTGACAGCAAATCTGGACTCGTTTTCTCTTTCTTGATCAATTTTAACGCTTCATATCCGGGTATAAATCGATGAGAAAAGAAAAGTCAACGAGTTGAGGGCATCGACTTCTCGTTATACACATGGATTGGTCTTTTCCTACATCAGATTCGGAATATGATCAAGGACTAGAACAGACTTTTCTCCGGAGAAAAGAACATATGTGGAGCTCTTCTGCACGGATCACATCCGAGTTGACGAGTTGTCCGTTTCCTTATCGAAAATGGCAATTGGCCGTGTTGTACTCGACATGCAGTTTGTCATCAAGACTCGTCTTCCGCTCGACATATATGCGAAACAGATCCATACGAACTATAGCTTTAAAATGGGACACAATTAGACCTGGGAATATTTCTGGAAGGAAATGACTCCTCCCAAGGCTTTCATGGTCCTCCTGTCTCTTATCTTCTGCAGGCTGCAGCTCCTTCATGCCCCAAGCCATGCCTTTGAGATTGCTGCTCGGGAGTCGCGGTTAGAGCAAGGCTTTCTATTCAGTTTCAGTTTAGTGTTTTTTTCTTGTCCGCTTTTGCGTTCATATGTGAACTCTTTCATATTTTTGTATGGCAGCGTACTCCGGAGGAGCGCCTCCTGCTCCCACGGGGGACGTGCATGCATCCACTAGTGAGTGCATTGTTTGTTCGCTTTCCGTTGCAATTTCACACTTAGGCCTAGTTTGGCCGCTGTAATTTATACTTTTGATATTTGACGCACAACGTGTACAGCAAATTAACATTAACGGATGCCTTTCTGCATTTGTTTGTTTTGTACCGTTATGTATATGATTCAGCAGCAAATTGACATTTGTGAATCTCTCACCAAATTTGGCGGGTTTCAGAACAGCTGCAGTTCCGTGCCAGACTGATCTCGTATATCTTTTTTTGTGAGACTGATCTCGTATATTCTTTTTTTGTGGGCGCTGCACATGCAGAGAGCTGGTTGCTCTCCGCTCCCCTCTGCCGCTGAATATCAGAAAATGGGTAATTATGCACACGATTACCGAGACTTGTAAAGTGCTTACCCAAACTAGACCTTAAGTACAAACTTCTGCATTCTTTAACTTTTGCATTCTTTTTTTTTTAAGAATTAGACAAGGGACAGTGAATCTGACATGTTTTTCAGTTTCTGTATTTTTATTTGTTCCCTATTCACTTTGGGCGTTTATCATACATTTCCCAAATTCTGCTCCAGTTCCCTAAAGGCCCAGGCTTTATTATGCGCGAAAGTGCGATGCAAAATACCGTGGCAATAACGGGTAAGTAATTCAACTGTGTCCGATTTCCTGTAACAGATTTTGATTATTATTTTGTTATCCAGCGTGATTCCCCTCCGATTACGTGAAGTAAAGACCGTCTATGAATGCTAACAGCTGCTTTGTTTGCAGGAGGTATATACTTTGACTAGATGAGTCGCCATTGCGTTCATGAGTATTTAGAATTATGGAAAATAAGATATGATATGTGTTATTTATAGAAGGAAAATCGTAATTTTTATTATATAAAAGAGAAGGCAAGTACAAGAAAACAAATTTAATCATAATGAGCTAAGACAACAAGATCTATACGGATATTAAATTAATAATTCTAACACTCTTTCTCAAGTTGGAGTATGGGTGAAACATATGTCCACCTTGACAATACATGAAAAAGATAAAATACATGAAAAATATAAAATAACTCATTTATAAACTGATCTCCATTGACAAAAATAATCTCCTCCTGAAGCTTATAAATCAATAAATTAAAATGTTCTAATACTCCTCCTAAAGAAGATAACACGTAGTAGTTAACATGTATTTTCTCCTTGATGAAGATAAGATTAATGCAGAAGCAGTAACAGTAGAATGGACTCTCCCTGAAATTGGTAATTGTCAGACTTGTAAAAGTAATCACAAATCATTTTTTAAAAATTGTCAGATTCATTGAAACAACAATTAGAAAATATATGAATCTTTGACAAGCAACCGAAACAATGTAGATGGTGGAGAACATATGTAGAATTCATCTTATTTACCATTATTATTGATGTACTTCTGTACAAGAATCACTAAAACTCCAAAATAATACACAATAGCTGGGATAAGAGTGATTCTATAGGAATACTATGCCACAACAGGTGCCAACAACATGATTGAATATGCAGATTCTAGATAACATGGAAGCATGATATGACTACATCTCTTCATCTTCTTTACTCAATTTTATCTCTTCCTTTTTCTCATCTTTCTCTATTTGCCCCCTCAAGCCAACCACGAAAAGGATCATGATTTTGGTTGGGGTGTAAATTCATAAACATTCACAGGGGAATAAATATGTTAAGGATGGCACAAAAACAAATGAGTACCAGTACAACGACACGGTAAGAAGAACAAAGTGTTACTGGAATTGAACTCACTAGGAAGAGAGCAGTAATACCAGAATGAAACTCGGTAGAAAAAGGAATCATCTTGTCTAAATGGATCACAGTTGGAAAATAACAAAGCCTAGAAGATTAATTGCACTATAGGATATATGAATATAAAATATCTAATTTTTAAGAAAAACTCTCAGCCATGTGGATTAGGAGAACACATAGAAGAATAAAAAAATTAGTATAATACTTCCTTTTCTCTTGTTCTTTGTAAACTAACACAAGGTTTTTGCTCTTTTTATTAAACTTCGTTGATATATTCTATTTTTGTATTCAGGGAGAGGACTGCTTCTCATTCTATTTCATTCTTTGTAGCCCAACAGCTCCTTTATCCTAATAAACAAAATTTTAATTAGAAAGAGAAAAACAATGGCAATGTTCAAACAAGGAAGTCCTTTATTGCGATTATAAAAAACACATGGCTGAGTCAACTGTTAAGTTTGAAATAGAATAGTGAGGGCACATGGTGGAGCTCCCATGTTAGTGGCAAGATGAGTATGGGCTAGGATAAGAAGAGATAAGTAAGAGTCGGGATGGTAGCAACAGGGAATGGTGATACCATCCATAGGAAACCTACACGTTCCGGATTCTGGTCGTAGGCATGACATGCTTCTTCTTACTTTGATGGGTTGAGTGGCACAACAAACATAAAATGTATATTTTAAGATGGAAAATGATATACATATGAGCTACTGAACAAGAAATTGGACAATAAACTTGCCCTTTGCTCATCCACACGAGTGCATATCACACATGCCACCCACTTGTCCACCCACTCATTCAGCCCCACTTGTCCACTCACCTTTTGCATCTGTACCAGGTATGTTGATGTTTTCTACTTTTACAGAGAGAGAGAGAGAGAGAGAGAGAGAGAGAGAGAGAGAGAGAGAGAGAGAGAGAGAGAGAGAGAGAGAGAGAGGTTGTTGGAGAGAGAAAAAGAGAACATATTTTTAATAGTAACTTTTAATCAGTAATGATTTTTTTTATTAAATAAAAACTGATGCATTCCTTATTAAAAATATTTACAACAAGATCAAGTTCGATAGATTTTGAAAAAATAAAATGTATAATTTAAAAGAGGAGAGATTATATAATTGTAAAAAGTCAAAAAAAAGGAGAAAGAAATTTATTTTGCTTAAATATAATGAATCTTTTCACACAAAAAAATTGATGAGTTACTAAAAAAATATTGTGTAATAAGACTGATGTCGACATACTTTGATAATGAATTCTTTAACAAAATAAGTATAAAGCACGAGATAACATGTAACAGTTGGTATGCATGTCCAGAGAGCCAATCATATGATGATTGTAATGGCATAATTTGTAAATGATTTGATTAATAATAAAGGCATGCTTCCAATTTATTATATTTTATTCAATTATTAGATAATGAAGAAACATAATAAATGTCTAAAGAATGATATTACTCAATGATGTATATCTTCAAGTGTGTGACTTTAACAATGAGATCATATGGATGTTAAGAGTATACACTCTTGTTATATCCTTAGACAAATGTTATTGTGGAAGGTTGATAGACAATAATAACACATAAGACTAGAGTGTGTGCTGGTTGATGACAGAATCTCATCAATCATGATATGTGACATCAACCCAAGCATATAGATACTTGTTAGGGAACAATATATCAGACAAACCCATCATGGGAGTAACACATGGAAACCGTTACAATGATAGTCATAGTTAGCTTTCATAGTATTGGTGGTGATTGTGGTTCTTAAACCTGAAGGCACTACACTCATTACATGTCATTCAGTGTGCTTTCACATCATCCACTCTTGTCCTGAATAAGGATTATAATAAAGGTTATGACTGGGTTCACTATGACACATGGGATGACTTTGAGTAATGTACATGGGATTTGTCCCTCCTATGGGACTATGATATCTTGTCCACCTGATTAGCAAGAATGAGAAAAGCATGGCCATGCACATGTGAATCAGTATGTGATATTGAATTTACATATATCTCAAATAGTCTGCTATAGCAAGGAATAGAGATTGAATGTTGAAGAGGATGATTTCTCCATGACTCGAGTTCAATATGGATATCAATGGAAAAGGAACTATACAAACACTACAACACCAAACACATATTTTAAGTTGAAGTTATTCTCCACCATTTATTTGCTTGGGTAGAAATGATGTTTGACTAGGCACCTCTCATTGCTTGTGACGACATAAGTGGTTATGGACATTCACTACCAATGTAATACGGGACCTAAATGGTCACACATACGATACACATAGATGAGGAGTTTTGATCATGAATGATAATTAAATTGATTATAAAAAGTTCTTAGGTATTCGATTTAAACATCAATTGACTGACTGAATTTCCAACTACTCAGTTCATTTGATGAAACGACTAGTTGGAATGTCACGTTGATTGAGTATTGAATTGATTAACATCTGAATGAGTCAGGAAGCAAACTGAACAGTTCACTTATCAGATTTAAACATCAATTGACGAATTGCACTCCCAACTAATCAATTCATGTGATGAAATGATCAGTTGGAGTGTCAATTTGATTGAGTAATGAATTTTAGAGTTTTGAATGAGTCAGGAAATGAACTGACATGTTCACTAAGTGAACCGACAAGTTTGTGATCCCGAGACGACCAGTTTTTTATTGTGAGATGCCTGATTCGTGATGCAATTCGATTGCATCAAGGATTAGTGTTTACGTCATGTTGTTCATTACTTGATTTAGAATTGACAATTCATATGTGATTGAGAAACATGGCAAAATGAGCAGTTGAATGGGTGAACCGATCGGCTCGCATGCCAACTGATCGATTTTCCCAATGAATCGATCATTTTTCCATTCACAGGTTGTGAAAATTCATGAGATATGGCCCCTTCCACTCCCACACCAACTGGGAATGTTAATCCTAACCCTCATATATATATTGGGGTACTGGAGGCTTGTTAGACGCATCAATTGCCTCAGACAATTATTTGTCTTATGTAGTTGTGGAAAGCGAGAGAACCTGAGCAAGTCATACCTGATAAAGGTAGGGGTAGCAAGGGAGAACGATTGAAGGAGAGAAAATTGGTGACTTGTTCACCGACGGGAGGAAAAACTTCGTTTGATCCGTTTTAGCAGGACTACATGAGTTCTCGACGGTTAGTGTGGACTTTTCTAGAGGTGTGGATACTTTTTCCACTAAGAGGACAACATCATCTTGATATCTATGGTGAAGAGAAGGAGCAGCAGACATTGTCCTAGTGCAACTAGAACATAGCTGCACAACTACAATGACGAGCAGTTAGTCATTGGCCTTTCTCCAGGACTAGATATATCCTCGAAATCATCATTTCCATTATATAATTATTGATGTGATACACTAGTTTAATGGGGAATATGGCAATAAATATTTTGTTTCCACTGCCTAACTGATGTCATATTTCCCTACAGTGGTATCAGAACCACATCAATCTACTATATTTTAGGATTATTGATATGATCGTATTTTTGGTTTTTATAGTTTATTTATTGCATATGATGTGAATATTAATGTCCCATCAAATACCACACATAATACCAACCTGATATATATATATATATATATATATATATATGCATCACCCAAAAAGAGAGTTTTCATGGTAGATGTGTAGCGTGGTTGTGGCCAATAACCCTAATATCTATGTATGGTGTTTGTGTGTTTATTTCCTATTTTATCTTTGTTTGCATACATAGCCTCTACCTTATATTCTAATTGTAAAAGTTTTTTTTTTATCATACCTTTGTTCCCCTGAAATGTAACTCGAAGTTTCTTAATAATCATGTAATAGTAGGATAGTATATTTTCTTGTTATGACAAAGAAGAAAATGCTTAGACCAGGAAAATAGACCATCTCGCAACCAAGCCAACTGGCTGGAGGATGGAGAATGATCAAGGAGGATGAGCCAACCCGATCAGTTGGTGGATCTAACCAATCAACTGGAGGACCCAGAAGATGTTGGAAAGTAGACTAGATGACCGGTGTGATGACTAACCATCTGACCAAGAGGCAAGCCGATCGGTTCAAGGGTTGAACCAGTCAACCCAGATTAGCAAGAATGGATCTTCATCAACAACATGCTTATGCATAAGATGTAGACCCTAGGTTTTAGTAATTCCTTATGGCTCTTAAGAATTACACTAGAATAGCCATAATAGTCACTTTTTGTTTATTGCATGTTTTCTTTGTTGGATATATCATGTATATGATACATACTTTATATATGTGGTGATTTCATAAAGTATATGTATTTATAAATACAAACTCCCTCAAATACATATTAAGTATAAGATGCTTTAGATAAGCAACACATATGAAAATTTTGATCAACCAAGAATAGGTTACACCCAAGCGTGGTGCACCGTCCATCTCGTGGAAGTGTCATGGTAGATATGTTGGTTATGCCCAAGCAGGGTGCATATGTGTCGTATTGACTTTTGGGTCAGGCTTAACTAGTGTCCTTAATGGGATTAAGCACCAAAGGCATACAAATGATTATGGCAAGAAGTTGTACATATCATCTATCTAAGAATTGCATATGATGCAATTGGTAAAAGTTACCTACCATAATAATTGACTATAGACATGGATGTTGGTCAGGTAGCTCACTAGAAGGTTGTACGTTGCAATCTTCTGAATTTATATAGAGGGTATCAATTTGAATAAAATAGTGGGAGTGACAGTTATGAAAGACGTAACTGAATATTGTCAAAATTATCAAATCAAATCAAAAGGGGTTTTTGACAAAGTGCAAATTTTTCTTGTAGAATCAAATGGAAATCAAATAATCATTGTGATTGATCCTTAGGAAGGACAAACGTAACATGAAAAAATTTCCATGATTGGTTTTGGAATTTGATAAGGGTTCTCAATGAAGAGTGCAACGTTTGGGTCCTAGAAATACTAGTGCCGGAAATACATGCTCCTGATACGCCTAGGGCTGAGGTGGATGCTTATTGGAAGCATGCCAATGATGCTTTGGATGTAAATAACCTTATGTTGAGCTGCATGAACTATGATTTGCATGAGAATTTTGAAGATATGGGCATACTTGAGATCGTAACACATCTTAAGAGTTTGAACCATAAGAACACAAAGCAATAAAGGTACAACATCTCAAAGGCAATCTTTGAGTGAAAGATGACAGAGGGAGACTCAGTAGAGACCCATGTGCTCAATATGATTGTACATGTGAAACATCTAGAAGAACATAGACTCTCTTTGAGACAAGAGTTTTCCATGGATATGATTCTACAATCATTTCCTGAATCGTATAACCATTTCATTGATTGCTATCACTTGAATAACATGGTCATGCCGTTGTCAGATCTTCTTGTTATGTTGATAAGTGTCAAAGCAAGAATGGAGAAGGAATAATCTATGATGGTGATTAGTGGAAATAAGTCCAAAGATGAAATCAAGTTCATGAAGAGTTTTGAGGCTAAGCTAAAATCCAAATTTTCAACAGTCAATATAAGGAGAAAGAAAAGTATAAGATGAATCTATTATTGTACTTAAAGTCATTTAGGAAGAATAATATGGTGATGGTGATCTATTTTGGTATGTATTCCTAGAGAGACAATCATATGATGATTGTAATGGCATAACTTGTAAATGATTCAATTATTAATAAAGGTAAGTGTAAGGCCCCTAACCTTATTTAATGAATCAAATAAGCTTAATTATCTTAATTGAATTATTTTAACCCTAATATAACATTTTAATATGATTTGAAATCATAATACAAGATTAAGTTTCAAATTTGGTCCAATTTGGACACTATTTGAGCAAGTTATGCAATTTTATGCACATTTTGGACTTTTATGTAATTTACCCAATTGAGATGTTTTATTTGTAATTTATCACTTGAATTATGTTCCTTGGATATTATATCATCATTCTTGTGCTTTTTGAGCCATGGTGCACCTATTTAATCCTTGGTTTGAAGGTGTTTTCTCTAAGGGTATTTTAGGGTTTACCCCTTCACAAATGAGCTACCTTTAGTAGCTATCGACTAATGAATTATGTGATTGTCTGGGAAATTCAACAAAGGAAGGATAATAAGGTCTATAAGGATGGTGGGGGAGATGCTTGTTTGTGTGCTTGTATATTCTTAATAGTTTAAGGCCATAGACACATGGGGAAGCTACATTTACACCTCATGCTTGCTCCCATCCTTATCCATGGGCTATATTTACCTCTTCCTTGCACAAGTATGAAAATTTTCTTTCTTTCTCTTCCCCATAACCTGGAGTAATGACTCCACTATGTTTTTCTGCAGAACAAAGTGCTCTAAGGTAGAAGACAACCTCTTTTAGAGAAGAAGGTCTCCTAGAGCTCCATTTAGCCCTACCTAGGGTTTCCAAGGTCATCTTCTAGGGATTTTGACCAAGGCAAGTTATTTTCTTCCTTCATTATCCATTTATCTTGCTCTTCTCCTTCCGTATACCTTCCTCCAGGTCGGAACCTTTTTGTTCCATGGTAGAAATTGCTCTAAAGCTCTAAAACCCTACCTTTCTTGCTCCTTATGCTTAGGGTTTGCTCATTTGATGAAGAAAGGTGCTACATGGACGAGTTCATAGATTATGCTTGAATTTTCTACCCTACCTGCTCAAGATTTCTTCTTTTTGGGGTTTCATCTTCTCATTAGAGGCAATTTTATAACTTTCTCCATGGTTATTTCTTACCATAAGTTTTCTAGATCATGTTCTTTCTTGAAAATGATGATCCATGCACTAAAAAGCTATTTGACTTAAATTTCAATTTTTATAATGTTCCCTGTTCTGATTTCAGTTTTAGATGAACCTATGATCATGTGTAAATTATTCCTAAGGTATAATATGACTTGGATCAGGTTGGTTTGACAACCTATGGTGTTAAGAACCTATCAACCAATGGTCAATTTTAGGGTTTTAAGCTAGTTTTTTCTATAAACCCATGACCCGATGATGGTACCATTGCAATAACCCTATGGTGTTGTCTTCATGAAAATTGATGGTGGTAACCAAGGGTGTCAAATGACGTTCACCCCTGATGTCATGTCTTGGCCTAATTAGAAGCCTAGTGATTAACAACTAAGTACCCTAATGATGCTATCAATCAATGGTGATATTAGTTTGATATTTGATGTTGATTAATGAATATAGTGTTGATCTAACAACCTATGGTAACTTAATGGTCACTAATGATGGTGGATCCGGTCTCCAAAACCTATGGTGAGTTAATCATATAGTTGTAGCATCAATCAAGCCTTAGACCAATGATTTCTTGGGTAACTTGATGCAATGATCAGACCTATATTGTAATTGATGGTTTTAATATATGAGCTTGAACCAATGGTCAAGATATAATGTTTATTCCTCCAATAAAATGGAATTATGGATAATTTAATACGTTGGTCCTAATAATACGATTTAGATGGTTTGCTTTATATGATCAACTTAAGGAGCTTACTTGTTGACAATGGATGGCTTATTTTAAATGAGCAGTCGATTGTGGGTTTTACTCTACTTTCAATGGAACTTTTGTGTTGTTAATCAAGGGATGTCTAGGATTAGATGGTGAATCTTTATAGAGAAAAAATCAAGGAATTCATAGGTGGTTTATCCAAGATATTTACTTATGTAAACAACCAATGGTCTTACATACCTTTTAAACATCTAATGGTTCTGGGTGACATTGTGGTATGGTGATATGGGTTGAATGATGATGGAACAAATGGAGAGTTACCCTTAATAAGGTAGTCTTACCTATTCACTCATATGAATAGAAGGGATGATAATTATATTATGTTGATATGTAACCCGAATGAGGTATAGCTTGTTATACCTAGCTTTAATATAACTAAATGATGGTAATTGGGTATGAATAGTCCTTGAATGACTAATACAATCATGAAGTACTATGTTAATGTTGTTGAAACCCTAGTATTCTATAACCCAATGGTTACACGTTGATTTATATGTGGGTTCATACTTCATAATAGTATGGAATGTGATGGTGATGCTTCACATTATGCATCCATGATCCAATGGGGATGTCGTGAGTTGGGGTTTGGGTATAATTGTTGATTAGTAACATTAATATAATTTATCTTGTTGAACCTAACTCTAATGCAAATAGATAAAGATGAGTATTGATGTTTAACATTCTTATATGATGGCATGATGGAGAAATAATCTCCTTAATATGATCATAACCTTAATGTGTTAATTGGTGGTTGTCATAGCCAAATGGTTGATACTTGCTTATGTGAAACGTGCATTATGAATATGATGAGGGTTAATCATATCTAGATTCCTTGCATGTTGATGTAATAAAGGAATGGTCTTAATGTTAATATAACCTTGATATGATTGTTTATGAATATCTCCTAGGTCATTAATGCAATATTGTGTTGATCTTGTGTATTATATGTAAGTGATGTTGTTGAGCCTTGTTATACGGCATGAAAATATAATGATGATCTTGTAGGGAATAGTATGATCGTCTTAATGACCCTTGAGCATGGTTGAGTCCTGAATGAGGTGTAATCATCTTATGTTGATAAGGGTTGATACCCTATGATATTGTGAAAAGGATTTATATCTTGTGATGGTATGATGACTAGTGTGGTCTCATGAATGGCAAGTGAATAGTACCATGTGATGATGAGATGACAAATTATGTTTTACACATTTTATATCTTTCCAAAGATGTGATATTTATATTCTTGCTAGAAGTGAAGTAGGGTTTGTATGTCCACTTGTTTAATGCAGCCTTAATTCACTGAATTGGCATAACTAATCAACTACAACACTAATCATGTAGTGCCCTGTGCCGTAGAACCATCCTTAGTTTCAAAATTTTCTAGATGGTGAAATGAGTATTCCTAAGGGAAACTCAGAGAGCATATTGTTGAGTATGTGGGGTGGCAGTTTGAGGATATATCCTTGTCATCCACAATGCAGATTGTGGAGGTTGGCTATGGTCATGCCTCATACATCTGATGTGATTGATAACGGCTACCGTCGTGTCTTAGTGATTATAACATGATGTGATTAGAGGACAACTATGGTTGTACCTCAGTGATTGGGTTTGAATACCCTATATGCTAGCATCATGACCTGTACGAAGGTGGGCTAGTTATAGGACTATATGTTGTTGTGGTGGCAACTTTGACTGATATGTCACTTCCTTTTACTCGTACTGACCGAGGGGAAGAGATCTTAGGATACCGACATTCCTAGATTTTGTATAGAACCGAATAGCCCTTCACAGGGGTCGGTTGGACTTTGAATGGTACGATTCAAATTCCCCAGGGCATAATAAAAGATGTAATACAGCCGTGTAGCATATTTATTTAGGGATATACACAACATTTCACATTGGATGATAACCCTTGTTTGTTATCTTTACATAAAGATGATGTTTAGTGCAATTAAGAGATAGTAGATACACTTAGGTTGTGGATATTCTTAATATTGTAGATGCGTACATACAGTAGCTATGCTTGTGTTGATAACTATATTGCTATTGCTGATTATAATCATGATGCTATCTATCTCATGTTGTTAGTTATGTTTAGCATGCTAGCCATGCCTTTGTAACTAGAGATGCATATACTGCTAATCATGCTTATCTAGATAGTTGGGCTTATGTTTTTAGCTCTTCTTATGATGTTGATATGTTCAACCAATTAGACATGCTCATGTTTTTAGCTATGCTATGTTACTATACTTGCTCATGATGCTAGATATGCATATGCTACAGAATCGCTTACATTGTCAACAAGATGAAGGATGATAGTCTGGCTAATGATGATAGTTATTATCTGCTCCTTTATGTATTTTGTTAATCATCAGTATTGCTGATCTTATTTGTTATATATGATTAAACTGCTTAACTATTTAATTACTTAAAAATGTTGTAATCAATAAATATTGTTGGAGGTTATATCTCTTACTGGGACATGGGTCTCACCCTTGTGGTTGGCCACAATTTTTTAGGTAATCGAAAGTGAAGAAAACAAACATGTGGAAGCAAAGAGGAGCTATAGTAATGAGTCTTTGATAAAGTTGATTATATGTCTAGTGTGTCTTAGAGTCGTCCTTGTACTCTTAGGTCCAGACAGGAAAAGTGTGTATATGGTGTTTCAAATAAATCGGACTTTTAATAGTTGTTTGTGTGGCATATATGATTATTGTTCTCCTGTATATATATGGTGTGGCTAAGACGATAGAACAATTTGTATCAAATTCTTGGCATAATATGGATATAAGAAAGATGTTGGGCTCTTATGCTAATGTTTATGAGCGGGTGTTGACGTTGAAATTAGTTTTAATTTACCCATATTTTTGGGTATGTGATTAATTAGTGATTTATTTTGTTTTATGTTTTGAGTAATCTCATTTAGTGTAACGGGTTCTCACAGTAATCTTCCAATTTTTTCTATTTTTTCAATTTTGAGATAATGAAATAACATAATCAATGCCAAGAGGATGATATTACTCAAGAATGTATATACTGTGGATGACATAAACTCAGTCCTGAAACATGGGTTGTTATAAAGGTGATGATTGGGTGAATTTGACACATGGGGATAGACTGTGAATGATAGAGATGGGATTTAACCCTACTAAGGGAGTATGATATCCAAGGCCTCTTGATTAGTGAGATTGAGAATAGTGTGGCAATGCACATGTGAGTCATTATGTGATATTGAGCTCACATATATCTCAGACGGTCTGCTCTGCTTCAAGAAACAAGATTGAATAATAATGAGGATGACTAGTGCAATCTGGATATCAGTGACAAAGGAACTATAAAAATACTATAACACCGTGCACAAATTGTTGGTTGGAGTTGTTCTTCAACTTTTCATTTACTTGGGTATCAATGATGTGTGACTAGGAAACTCTCATTGCTTGTGATGTCATAAGTTGTTATGGACATTCACTACTAACGTAGTATGGGACCTATAGGGTCACACACATAGGAACTCATCTACAAGAGAAGTTTGATCTTGAATGATGATTGAATTGATTACTAAAGTTTTTAGGTACTTAATTTATACAAAAAATTAGCTGAATAGACTGCCAGACATTCATTTCAAGTGTTAAGACTGTCGTTTGGAGTGTCAGGTTGATTAAAATTGAATTGGTTGAGTTCTACCTGAACTGGGAAGTGAGACGACCGTTAGCTTATGTGAGATGACTGTCTCATGGTCGAGATGGCTGCTTCACTTTTGCAAGACGACTGTCTTGTGGTCATGATATGGCCATCTTGTGGAAGAGAGATGACCAGTTTGTGGGGAAATTCGTACATCAAGGATTAGTGCTAACATCACGATGAACATTAATTTGATTCAAATTGGCAATTCATGTGCGATTGGGAAACATCATGAAATGGCCATTTTTCTTAATGAAACAAATGTATCGCGTATAAGACGATCGTCATAGTTATGAGACGACCATTTTTACGCATGTATGTTGTGAAATTTCTAGAATACTTGCAAAAATTTAAGATCTTCTGGTCCTTTCCATTCCCACATAGACTGGGAACCTTGACCCTAACCTTGCCTATACATAAAGGGGTTCAAGGGGCTTCCCAGAGTACAACACAAACAATTAAGAATCAGTTGCACTGACAAACATTGTCCTCTCTGGTTGTGGTAACCATGAGAGCTCAGTCAGGTCCTACCCGACTAGGGAGGGATAGCCAAAGGAGACAAACAAATGAGGATCATTGTTATGGAAGAGTAGGTTGGTGACTAGTACGCCAATGGGAGGGACAACTCCTTCCTATCCATTCTAGTAAGATGATAAGAATTCTAGTTGGTCCGTGTGGACTTCTCTAGAGGCTAGTTGGCTTTTATCTGTCACTAAGGAGGATGACGTCAGCTAGCAGTCCGTGAGGAAAGGAGTTTCTATAGATGACAACGTTCAAGTTTGCTATCATTAGAGGAGTAGTCAGACAAGTCCCAGTAAAACTAGGAGTTGCACAAACACCGTCCAAGATAAAGTGAGCATCTACATCTATGAGGATTGTCACTAGACTTACTCCAAGACCAAGTATATCTTCGTGAAACTATCCTTTCCAATTGCATAGTTATTGAGACGATCCTTTGATTTATGGGAAATATGTCAGTAAAAAAAATTGCTACCGATCTGATGTCTTATTTCCCTACAGTGGTGTCAGAGCCATGCCAATTAATTTTGTTTTTAAATAATCAATATGATCATATTTTGGTTTCACCGAGTTTATGTATTTCATGCAATGCATATATTTAAACTGGTTGATGTGCAAGTCCGTCTAATCACCACATAAGAACCCAAATGAATATATATGCATATGATATGATCTGATATATATGCAATTTACATGCATCACCCTAAAAGAGAGTTTTGATGGTGGATGTGTATCATGGTTAGCAAATAACCCCGATTATATGTGCATGGTTGTGTGGTTGGTTTATCTTGTTTATCTCGGTCTACAAACCGAACCTCACTCTTATCCTCCCAATGTAAAAATATTTATCTTCTACATTTTCTCCCCTCAAATGTAACTTGAGGGTCCCATAATTATGTGAAAGTAGGATGATTTACTTTCATGTTTTGACAAAGAAGAAATATGCCATACGACTGCGCAAAGGTACTAAGCGGACCGACTTGATGGTCCGAGCCGACCGGCTAATGAGGCTGAGGGGACCGTCTGGCAGGGCCGAGATGATCAGCTGGTGATCCGAACAAGAGCCCTAAGGACCAGATGAGATGACCGTTTGGTGGAGCCAAATGATCAGCTACATGACGACCAACTAGTCATTTGGAGGAGGTAGACGTCTAGTTGGAGGTGACCAATTGAATGACCAAGAGGCGAGCCGATCGGTTCAATAGATGAACCAATCAACCTAGATTGGCAGGCAAAAATCTTTCTCAACAACATGTTTCTTCATGTGATGTGGACCTAGATTGTGGTAATTCATTGTGGCTCCAATGAATTACTTTAGGCTGGACATAACCATCACTTTATTTTATTGCATGTTTTCATGCATAACATATGTACTATATATGTAGTGATTGGTTAATGTATATGTATTATACAAACTCCCTCATTAAAATATTAAATCTTAGATGCTTTCCATTAGAAACACACATGAAAAGCTTGATCGACTAAGCGTGGGAACGCCCTAACGTGGTGCATCGTCTATCTCGTAGAAGTGTGATTGTAGATATGTGTACCTACCCTAGCAGGGTGCATAGTCTATCATGTTGGCTTATGGGTCAGGCCTAACTAGGTGATCTTAATTTGATTAAGCACCTAGAAGCATACAAATGATCTGTGCTAAGGAGTTGTGGATATCATCTATCCAAGAGTTGCATATGATGCAATTGATAAAAGTTACCTACCTGATAGAATGAAGTTGTGGGTGATAGCTCTAGCTGGATCATGATTTGGATGAAATTAGGATCTTGGCTCACTAGAATATTGTACGTTGCAATATTCTGAATTGATATTGAGGGCTATCAATTTGAATAAAATAGTGAGAGCGATAGTTAGTTAAAGACCTAATTAATATCGAACTTTTAGATAAAAAAATTGATGTTTGACAAATGCAAATTCTCTCTTGTAGAATCAAATGGAAAACATTCAATCATCGCAATCAGACAAATTAAATGAGATTTGTTTCCATAACTAATGTAGGACCTTGAGAAGTGTCCTGCATGTTCCTGAAATACCAATGTCAGTATCCACTCCAAATTTTCCTAAGAGAGACATGGATGCTTATTTGAAGCATGCCAGTGATGTTCTAAACATCAATAACCTTATGTTGGAATGTATGAACTATGAGTTGCATAAATAGCATGACAAACATTACAGGTATAATGTCTCTAAGATGCTATTTGAGTGCAAAGTGACAGAGAGATCCAATAAGACCTCGCGTGCTCAATATGATTAGGCATATGAAGCATCTTGAAAGACTGATATTTCCTTTAGGTCAAGAGTTGGCCACGTATATGATTTTGCAATCATTGCCTAACTCATATAGCTAGTTTATCGAGTGTTATCACTTGAGTAACACGGCTAGACCGCCGTCAGATTTTCTTGACATCTTGGGAAGTGTCGAAGAAAAAATGAAGATGGACAAATTTGTGATGATGATCAGCGGAATTGAGTCCAAGGACATGAGAAAGGCCAAGAAGTGTTCTATGGCTAAGCTAAGGTCCAAAATTTCTACACTTGGAGTAAGGATAAGGACAAGGGAACCTAATAAGATGAAGAAAGGGATTGAAATATCTACTTCTGGTGTATATGTTATTGAGGTTAATTTTATTATTTACTGGATGTGGATCACACATTTTCTCATATGTCAAGGACTCTAAAAAGAAGTAGACCTTTAGATAAAGGTGAGGTAGAACTCCGAGTTGCAAATGGCACAAGAGTTGTGACCAGCGCAATCAGAACCTATGAGTTAACTATACCAAGTGGGCTAGTAATAGAGTTAGAGAAATGCTATTACGTGGCTACCATTAATAGGAAAATCAATTCTGTATCTTGTTTGGACAAGAACATATTTGAATTTCTTATAAAGAATGGAAGATGCACTATTAGTAAAGATGGAATCTTTTATGGAAGTGCCCCAATGTCTTATGGTCTATACTTTATAGATCTAGAGACAAGAGTATATAAAGTAAACACCAAAAGACAAAAACTCAATGACTCAAACCAAACATACCTTTGGCATTGTTGCCTAGGGAACCTAAATGAGAAACACATATCCAGACTCCATAAAGATGGTTATATGGACTCTTTTGATATTGAATCAATAGTGACATGTGAATCTTGTTTGTTGGGCAAGATGACCAAGAATCCATTCACTGGTAGCATTTAGAGAGCTACTGACCTATTAAGACTCATACATATTGATGTATGTGGGCCTTTTAGAACAAATACCAAGGGTGGTTATCAGTACTTCAATACCTTCACTGATGATTTAAGTAGGTATGTCTATGTTTACCTGATGAAACATAAGTCCGAAACTCTTAAAAAATTTAGAGAGTTTATGAATGAAGTACAGAACTAGCTTGGTAAAAGTATTAAGACATTTTGATCCGATGGAGGTGGAGAATACTTAATCCAAGAGTTTGAGGACCTTATGAGAGCCTGTGGTATTGTATCACAATGGACTGCATCTGGAACACCAAAACATAATGGTGTGTCATAAAGAAGGAATAGCACATTATTGAATATGATGCGATCTATGATGAGTTTAATTGATCTCTCGACTTCCTTCTTGGGGTATTCTCTTGAAACCACCATGTTTACACTAAATCAAGTATCATATAAGACGGTTCAAAAGAGGCCATATGAGTTAAGGCATGTGAATTTTCCTGATGTGTCTTTTATGAATATTTGGGGATGTGAAGCTCATGTTAGGAAAATTTTGCCTAAAAATCTTGGCCCTAAGTCTAAAAAATGTCATTTTGTTGGATATTCCAAAGTGACAAGGGGATACTACTTATACAACCCAACTGACAACAAAATAGTTGTTGCTAGAAATGTTGTATTTCTTGAAAAGGAATTTATTTCCAAAGGAAATAGTGGGAGGAAAGTAGAATGTGAAGAGGTTCTATGACACCCTGCTCCACAACAAAGATTACTCAAAACATAACTGCGGAAAAGAGATTAACGAACATATTATTGAGAAAATGCTAAAATTTAAAACAATTTTCATAAAATAGCCATATAGAAAGAACCTTTACACATGAGTCCTTTCATGCCTCAAAGCATTCACAAAGCATGCTATCAACATGTAATGAAAGTATTGTGCAGTACATATATACATAATTCCATCATATCTGATATAAAAAGGCACATAAAGAAAATATGTTCACAAAACATCTACAAAACGCTCCCAAGGACCTGAGTGTATAGGGACGACTGTAGGACTCTATCCATAAAGGACATCCAGCAACACTTCCAACCTTATTAGCTATTTCTCCTCTGGATGCTGCTCAACCTCCTATGCACGATCTCTACCTCTTCATGCTCATCCACCTAAAAAGGGTTTCAACCAATGGGGTGAGACACACAGTCCTAGTGAGAGATATAATTCTCCACCAACTCTATTATTATCACAGATTAGATAAACTGAGTAGTAATATAGATACAACTAAGATGTAATAGGAAATGGTTATTAATAGGAAGGGAAATTACTGTTAATGTATGAAATATCTTAATAACTATAAACGAATATGAAGAACAAGTATATTTTCTATCAACATTATTGTATAAAGATCAAGCAAGGCCTCAACCAATGTTTTCATATTGGATCCTATACAATTATACTAAACGACTGATTATGTATGCATTATGCCCTGATGATTTGAATCGTACCATCCAAATCCAACCGACCACTATATGTATATAGTCAGAGTCAGTGCCATACAAGGTCTAATGGAAGAGCCAGAATCTACGACCTCACCTTCCTCGGTCAATATGAGTAAAAATGCAGTGACATCATGAGTCATCTACTTCTAGAGATATTTTAGTCTATCTATACATATCTAGCCCTCCTTGGTACATGTTATGATGCTAGTAAAATTGATCTATGGCTTACAGCAATGCTATTCTAGGATTTGACTTATAGTCAATCCTGTGATACATTTCCAGGTATGACTTACAATCAATCCTGTGATACATTTCTAGGTATGACTTACAGTCAATCATGTGATACATTTCCAGGTATGACTTATAGTCAATCCTGTGATACATTTTTAGGCATGACTTACAGTCAATCCTGTTATACATATACATTCAGGACACAAGGAGATACCTCAACTTGTACCCCGCATATTCAACAATATGTTCTCTAAGTTAAACTAATTTCACCATTCACCAAATGCTGACACTGAATGGATCTATGGCACAGGGCAAACTACACAATAGGATTTCACTTTTTTAATTAGACCAATTTAAACATCTTAAGCATCAATCAAGTTACATCGTATAACCTTTAAACAAGATCTACATAAATAAGTCATAACTCATCATCAGAACATATTGATTCACATTTAGTGTGAACTCATCACATCATGTCTCTTTATGCTTATTATTCACCATATGTCCATCACATGGACCACATGTCTATCACAAGGACCAAATGTCGATCGCAAGGACCACATGTCCATCACAAGGACTAAATGTCCATCACAAGGACCGAATGTCCATCACAAGGACCAAATGTCCATCACAAAGACCACATGTCCATCACAAGAACCAAATGTCCATCACAAGGGCCAAATGTCCATCTCATCATAACCACCATAGCTCATACATGGCTATGTACATCAATCCATATCACCTACATGGTTAGAAACTGATAACAGGAAGGAAACACATCATCATCTCATAGAACTCATGCTACACATTTACATCATACATCTTACATCATAGCAATTAGGGTTTCACTTTACTCGATTAGGGTTTAAATGGTTGGATCACCAACCACCCTTAGGTTATCACTTTCCTCATCATTATAAAATGTGTTATGGGATATAGAAGCATGTTTCTCATTATCACTATAAAACATATTATGATTATAGAAACATAACCCTCACATCATGCGTACCACTATTCCATAGGATACCACACCATCACTATGAAACCCTCTCATCAACAAGATGCATCACTACACATCACATAGGGTATCGGTTAGGGTTAGGGTATCATCCACCACACTAAGGTAGGGTATCGACCACCACATTGAGGTAGGGGATCAACCACCACACTAAGGCAGGGTATCAGCCACCACACTAAGGTAGGGTATCGGTCACCACATTAAGGTAGGGTATTGATTTATCATCACTTGGTATTGGGCTCAACACCTCAATGAGAGAGCATCGTCCAAGGCACAACAAAGGATATCGGTCTAGAGGTGCATTAGAAAGTGTATCGGTCATACCATCTCATAAGGTATCAGCCTCACCATCCATTAGGGTATTGATCTCACCATCTCATTAGGGTATCCGCGTACCCATCAACTAGGGTATGATCCTATGTTCCCCTTTGTGTATAGGCCACATAGATCTCAATAGGATATCAGCCACTAGGGTTTTGTTGTATTGGCCGAACCTCAAGGGAAGGGTTTCTCACCTCTATTAAAGATGTGACGGGATAAGGGTATCAGATTGCAAGGAGTGTTAGATTACATGTGTATCGGATTAGGGTTACCCATGTCAACTTCCATACTCAACTAAAAGCATTAAGGCTCAACACTCTTCATTACTAGTCACCACTAGATCATGGCAAGCCACATCATAATAGGTATATCGGTTTACTCGAGAGCATATCGGTCTAGCATATCAGATTACAAGCATATCAGTTTAGCATACTGGATTGCAAGCATATAGGTTTAGCATTTTAGTTTATCATATCGGCTTGCAAGAATATTGATTTAGTCATCTTCTACCTCAAGGTGACGATACTATCAAGGAAAAAGAAAGGTGCATCTCGTGGCAGCAACTTAGCAAGGTTATATTCTCAAAATAGAATGTATGACTACCAAGGAAATCTACTAACTAGTAAGAAATAAAGATATAAGGACAACTAGCAAGGTAACAAGTAGAAATGTGATAATAACAAAGTAGGTTTATAGTTATATAACCCGCCTCAAGAACAACCACCAAGCTCTAAGCTCCAAGCTTCCCAAGCTCAAGGTAGAAGAAGGTCCTCCTAGCTCAATCTCCACAACACATACAAGAAGGAAGATTGAACCATTGTTAAGAAAGCAAAAGAGAGAATAGAAGGAACCAAGGTCCTTGGCCGAGAAGGAGAAAGAAGGAGAGAAGGAAAGCTAGAAAACCATGGCTTACTAAGGAAGAAGATGAAACAGAACACCACAAGCTTTGGCTCACCCACCAAGCTCCAAGGGAGAGTGGTCTTCAAGCTCAAGCTCGGCCACTAAGGAGGGAAAGCAAGGATTACTAAAGGGGTTCACTTGCTTGGGAAGAGAGGGGCATATATGCATGGCCGATGAGAGAGAGATCAAGGGGAAGGTGTCACCACCTTAGAACCCTAGATGACACATGTCCAAGAAGAAAGGCCACATGCCACACCATGAAACAAGGTGATAGTACCTATGTATCACCCACTAGGTCACTAAGGAAGGTCAAGGTTGATACACACATCCACCCCCATCACAAACCGATAGGGATGAAACCCTAGGTCACAAATCAATATGACATTCCTATAGAGTCACCACAACCCGAC
Organism: Alisma plantago-aquatica; assembly: GCA_963693085.1. NCBI lineage: Eukaryota > Viridiplantae > Streptophyta > Magnoliopsida > Alismatales > Alismataceae > Alisma > Alisma plantago-aquatica. Next base: position 800,556,831 of record OY856412.1, read on the forward strand.
ATGGTGATCCTCAAGAAGCCACCAAACCGATAGGATGTCCCTCAAGACACCCTCAACTGATACCAAGCCTCCTCAAGGTAACCACAAACCAATACAGGTCTCACCAAGGCTCTCAAGCCCAAGACAACACTCTTATGAGAAAAGCATACCTCAAACATCATCACCAATGATGTCACCACTCAACCAAGACCAAAACAAGGCATCAAACACTTTGTCTCTCCTCTAGATGATTCCAAGAGAGAGAAGGAACACTTTAGAGGTGGAAAACTTACACATCAACCCCTACACTGGGAAAATTGAAAGTTTGTACCAAACCTCACCGCAAAGCACAAACATCAAGTAACAGGTTCAAACAAGGTGCACAAACCTCCAACATGCCCTAATTACATCTTAGATGATTAGAGAATGGAGAGAAGCAACACACTTAAGAAAAGAAAATAGGGTTAGCCCAAAATGTGGGTTGGGGTCCTTACTGGATCGAGACCAACAAGAAAACATTGAACCTGAGGAGGTACATGAGGAACTAGGAGACTCACAAAATGTTTTAGAATCTCAAGTCCCTCAAGGAATACAAGAACCTCATAGATCTAATATGACACACCTTGAACCTAAGAGATATGGATATCTTATGACTCAAGAAGGCAATGAATTGGTCATAGATGATGAGCCAAATACCTATAAAAATTCTATTAGGGACCAAAGTCCAAGAAATGGCTTGAGCCCATGAGATCTGAGATGGAATCCATGTATACTAACAAAGTATGGACTTTGGTGGATCCGCCTAAAGGGATAAAACCCATAAGCTGTAAGTGATTCCTCAAGAAGAAGACTAACATGAATGGTAAAGTACAAACCTATAAGGGTAGATTGGTTGCAAAGGGTTTTAGACAAATTCAAGGTGTTGACTATGATGAACCATTTTCTCCAGTGGCCATGGTTAAGTCCATCGGGATCATTCTTGCTATTACAGCTTATCACAACAATGAGATTTGGCAAATGCATGTTAAACTACATCTCTTAATGGGAATCTTGTTGAGGATGTGTGTATGACACAACCTGAGGGTTTTATAAATCCAAAGTTTGCAAATAATGTCTGTAAGACACAAAGGTCAATTTATGGATTGAAGCAAGCATCTGGAATGTGGAAACTTTGTTTTAATGAAATAGTCAAAGAGATTGTCTTTGTTCAAAATGAAGATGAACCTTATGTATAGAAGAAGGTTAGTGGGAGAATGGTAGTATTCCTCGTATTGTATGTAGATGACATACTATTGATGGGGAATGACATACCTGTTGGGTTTTAGGGAAGGCAGAGAAGGCAGCAGAAATAAAAAAAAATTCTCCCCCAAACCCAGAACAAGGAAACGCGTCAACGTCTATACAATAGGAAAGGATGGTTTGTGGAATCATACGTTATCCCGAAGCTTGCTCGGCGACAATACCTCGCGCCTTGCGCGGTCTTCACCTCCAGTCTTGGACGGTGTCTGTGCAGCTCCTGGTCACACCGGGACTGATTACTCCTCCTCTCACTGGGACTGTCGGGGTTGACAGTTGTCCTCCTGAGCGGCAGAAACCTCTCGCCTTTGAAGTAGTCCACACAGACCACCTGGAACTCCAATATCCTTGTCCCACAAGGAATTGGAAGGAGTCCCACCCTCCTATTGACGTACTAGTCGCCAACACACTCTCCTGCCTCCAGTTGCAACTACAGTTGTCTTTCCCTTGCTGCGCCTCCCTTTGCGGGTAGCACTTTCTCAGGCTCTCTCGGTTACCAAAACCAGAGAGAACGACAACTTTGCAGAGCAACTGGTTGCACGGAGTTGTACTTTGAGAAGCCCCCAATACCCCTATATATAGGAGGGTCATGGGACAGGGTTCTCCATCCCAGGCAATATGGGACTAACCAGGAGTAGAAGGGTTCAAGATTTTCCACCAAAAACAATCAACTCGCAACCTGAACCGATCGTTTCACAACTGAAACGGTCGGTTGGGGATCTGAGCCGGTCGGTTGACACTCAACCGATCGGTTGGGACCCATGAGTCGGTCGGTTCACTTTCTGAACCGATCGGTTCGTGGTCCTGATCAGTTCCCGATCGACTTTCCCTCTTTTGTTTCTAATTGGTATCAAATACCAATCCTTGTTCCAATCAAATTGGGCAAGTGAAACACAAGGAAATTCTCACCAATCCGACTTTCCCAAGTTGCTCGATTGCACCAGTTGAATCGATCGTTTCAACACTTGAAGCAATCGGTTCACCCTGATCTTGAGCCGATCGGCTCAACACTTGAGCCAACCGGTTCACCAAGCTCAGCCGACCAGTTCATTACATGAACCGATTGGTTCGGAGTACAGGTTGTGCAGAATCAGTCAATTGCGATTTCAATCAATCCGATACTCCAATCAATGTGTCCAACACCTTGAACATTATGACATTGAGCTATCAATTGATTGAGTGTTTAATTGAACTATTAAACTCCTTTAGTAATCAATCTAAACATTGCTTGTGGACAAAACTCGTCTTATAGGTTAAATCCTATGTGTGTGACCCTGCAGGTCCATTTCACGTTGGCAGTGAAAGTCCATAACACTTATGACTTCACTAGCAAAGAGCGGTGCCTAGTCACACATCAGTGCTACCCAAGTGAAAGCAGAAAGTTGGAGAACAACTTTCAATCCTACAATCCGTGAATGGTGTTACAGTGAATGTATAATTCCTTTGTCATTGATATCCCGAATGAACTCGAGGCATGGAACAGTCATCCTGTCAACGTTCATTCACTTTCTTGATCTCATAGTAGATTGAACGAGATATGTATGACATCAATATCACATACTGATTCACACATGCATGTGCACGCCTATCTCAATCCTACTCATCAAGTGGCCTTGGATATCAAACTCCCTCAGGAGGGACAAATCCCATATCAATCACTCACCCCTCAAAAGCCCCATGTGTCAAAGCCACCCAATCATCACCTTTATAACAACCCATGTTTCAGGACTGCGTTTGATGATGTCAATGTGTACCCAACGACATGTGTTGAGTGTAGTGATTTCAGGTCAAAGAATCACATTCACCACCATCACTGTGAGTACTGACTGTGACTACCATGTCATGCTTCCATGTGTCAAACTCACAGTGGGTCTGTCCGGTACACTTGTTGTCTAACAAGTACCTATGTGTTTGGTTTGATATCTCTACATCATGACTAATGAGATTTTGTCATCAACCAACACCACAATCTAGTCTTGTGTGTCATCGCTGTCTATCTACCTTCCACAATGACATCCGACTAGGGACATAACAAGAATGTACAAACTCTTAGCATATGTATGATCTCATCGTTCAGGTCCTCAACCTGAAAGCATACGTCATTGAGTACTGTCATTCTCTAGACATTCAATCTGTTCTATCACTATCTCATATGACTGAACCTGAAAGAATTGGAAGCTTGCCTTTGATGTTTATCAAATCAATCTTAATGTATCCCACCAATCATCTCATGATTGGCTATCAGGGCATACATACCAACAGACTCCCACTTGCACTGTGAGCCAATCACCCTTGAATCATATTCATAGTGATCTTCAAACATGTCCCACATGTTACTGTGCTCTAGTGCGAACATAGTGAGTTATGGAAACACCTTGCCAAAGTCAGTATAAATTGCATGTCTCTCATCTCTTCGTTGTACGTCACACGTATGAGATGGAGGTGCCGTAATATGCGATCTACTATTCCTTTACTAACCTTTAGCCACATTGCATGATCAAGGATTCCATACTTGTCATCAATGAGCGGAATATAAGTTCATCTCATGAACTTCCAGATCCATATAGTATCCACTGTTGTTCTCTAACACACAGATACTCGACATTTCCTTTTAAACAACTTTATTGGAACACTTCCAATTATCAACAAACTTTCACTTTTATATATCGTATATACATATTGCGATTAATTTTCTGTCCTTTCAGAAGTTCGCATCAATGTAACTCTTTACATCGAACTCTTCCTTATCTCCATAGAACCAGCACTTCTCAAGTACTTATCAAGTTCTCATGGTATTCCAGTAACCCTTACTAGAAGTAGACAGACATCCACTCGTCATGTCTCACATACGAGCTATCAGGATGAGCACATCATATTGCCATGTCCTACATACAAGATGATGAATGCATTTTGTTCTTGCCATGTCGATACATGCAAGATAATGGGATGATTACATACATGATAGATCCATATCTATCTTTAGTGTTTCCATTCATCATAAGAATTGAACACTTGGCCTTGGGATACTAACTCCATGTAACATGGACAAGTTTTCTCCCACTGAATCTGTGCATACTGAACCCTTCAGTACAGATTGCCAATGTATGCTTTCTCCTTACAGGTCAAGAGGTTTTCAAGAACTATCTCTATAGATCTCTATTCCTATCACATAGGAAACATCTCTATCTTCCTTAAAGATAATTTCCACTTTTGGATTTCCATTTCACATCAACATGTGGAATGTGAACACACTCCCATTAAATCACAGATCCCTTCTTTATCTTTGACATATCTGTCAAACCCTTTGACTATATCATCAAAGTAAAGATCCAATTCTGAGTCGCTTGTACTCAATCAATCACATTGATTAGTCCATTGTAACTTATAGACTTCATTTGCATTAGTGGATTCATAAACCTTATAGGTTGTGTCACGTACACATCCTTGTTTTATTCCTCATAGGAATGCGGTTTTAGTATCCATATGCCAAATGTCTTAGTCATTAAGTTGCAATCAACAAGCATCATCCTTCTCAAAATGTTATCCATGTGTCTTAACACTTAAGACTTATCTACACTTATGGATTTTATTCCAATGGGTGCTACCATCAAAGTCATACCTTATGGTTCATATGGATATCATTTAGGATGTAATGGTCATAAACCGTAACTCAAAATTCGGTTCCTCATATTCATGTAGATAGTTGACTCATCACATGAACAACTCATCACATAAATAATTGAGGTGTATCTATCAAGGTTATAAGAACTCACAACTCCTTGTGACTCTCAATGTCCTTTATTAGTGTGTGGTATTCTTTTATTAAGAAGAATTCAGTTATTTGATAATCATTCTCTAACTCCTAAGAGAATGATTCCTTCTTGATTTAGACATCTCCATGCCTTAATCATGAGTTCACTATGATCCACTATCATAATCACTCATAAGGATCTCAAACATTTGGTCCAAGTATTTCATTCATTGATCTCATCAAGAATTAACACTTTACCAAATTTGCACTTCATCTATGATAATCTTGAACACTGCAAGATATTCATACTGGTATTTCTTCTAAACACCATTTGAAGTATTAGTGTTTGTTCCAATAGGTATGTAAATACATCACATGTATCATACCTAATAGGATAATCATTTTCCCACTACCTTTAGTGCAGATTGATTAATCATGTCCAAGATATTCATGTCTCTTACTGGTTCTCTAACCAAAAGAGTCTACATTTATCCATCACATGGAAACTAGAAATGAACTTCTCATGATTGTCGCTAATTTGATTGTTTGATTTATCAATAACTTTAGGTATCATTTTATCTTATGCATATCAAATACCACAAGATAAATAAGGCATTGCCACAAAGATCACATCTTTATAAATTGAAACATCTCTTTATTGATTGAAATCATTGTCATACAATATGCAAAAATAAAGTGTTTCTATCTATTGGAAAATATGAAATAGCAGTTTATAACTGTATTACATGCCTTATAGGATGAAAATAAACTAAAGTACTCCTATCTATGGCGGAAACACTTGCCCCAATTATGAGTGCTTTACACTTTACATCTTGGTATCATATACCTCAAAAGTGTTACAAGTTTATTTTCATGACACCTTCAAGTGGAGACTTCAATTGTCTCCTTCTTCTTTTGTTCTTCCAGATAGAGAGGACAATTCCTTTTCCAATGTCCTGGCTTTTGACAATGGTGGAAATTTCCTTTCTTGGTCACGCCTCCCTTGGCCTTGAGAGTTGAAGTCGACTTGGGCTCCTGGCTAGCATCAGAACCTTTCTTAGCTTTGCCCTTGCCCTTGCGCTTGGACTTGCCCTTCTTGCTCGTGATCACCATCACAGGCTTGGGCTTGTCCTTCTTCATCTGTATCTCGGCTGTCCTCAACATGCCCAACAACTCTGACAGTGGCCTATCAAAGTTGTTCATGTTGTAGTTCATTACAAACTGACTGTAGGATTCTGGCAACGATTGCAGAATCACGTCAGTAGCCAACTCTTGGCTAAGTGGAAATCACAGTCTCTGCTGGTTCTCCACATACCCAATCATCTTGAGTGTGTGAGGACCAACTGGATCTCCTTCTGTCATGACACACTTGAACAGTACCCTTGATACATTGTATCTCTCTTTCCGTGCCTGATCTTCATACATGTTCCTGAGATGCTGAATCATCTCAATGACACCCATGTTCTCATGCTGTCTCTGCAACTCATGGTTCATAGAACATAACATCAAGCACTTTGCATCAATGGCATCATCAGAATGCTTCTTGTAAGCATCCCTTTCTGTCTTTGGTGCATTAGGAGCGGGTTCCTCTAGAATTGGAGTATCCAGGACATAGAGCTTACGCTCTTGAGTGAGAGCAATTCGCAATGTCTGATACCAGTCATGGAAGTTTGTCCCATTTAGCTTGTCCTTTTCAAGGACCGATCGCAAAGAAAAGTGATTGTTGTTTGTCATCATTTGTACTACAAAAAAAGGAAATATGCAATTTTAGTCCAAAAACTCATTTTTGACTTATTTGATTGATTTGAAAAGTTGACGATATAATAAGGCCTTTAATTAATTATCTCTCCCACTATTTTACTTCAAATTGATAGCCCTCACCATCAATTTAGAAGATTGTAGTGTACAACCTTCTAGTGGGTAAGATCCATATTTCATCAAGTCATGAGTCAACTTTGGTTGATCGCCCACAATCTTGACTATTTAGGTAGGCCATCATGCCAATTGCATCATATGCAACTCTTGATGAATGAACATGCGCAACACCTTGCCATGAACATTCCTTGCCTCTGGGCTTAGACGCTCTAAGAATCACCAGTTAAGTCTAACCCAAAAGCCGACACGGTAAACATGCACCCTGCTTTGGCAGAACCTACATGTCTACCCTTCACACTTCCACAAGATAGACGGCGCACCACGCTTTGGCATAACCTACGCTTGGTCGATCGAGTTTTTCATGTGTGCCGCTAATGGAAGGCATATAAGACTTAATATTTTAATGAGGGATTTGGTTTTTATATACATATACATATTCAATCAGCATAATACATAGTATGTATCATATACATGCTATATCCCACAGAAAATATGCAAAATGATAAAAGCGATGATTATGGCCATCCTAAATTGATTCCTCGAGCCAAGAGGAATCACGGTCATCTAGGTCTACATCACATGCAACCTGTACAAGATGAATTATGTGCCTTGCCTTCTGAGTAGATCAACTCATCACATGAGTAGTCTGCTCGATCTGGCCCAGTCGTCTGGGTGCCACCAGCCGATCGGTTGGCTCCTCCAACCGATCGGTTCGCCTGGTCGTCGTGCATCTCATCATGGCCACCACCCACTCGTCTCGCTCCTCGAACCGGTCATCAACCGATCGACTCACTCCTTGAACCGATCGTCTTGTATGTCAACCGATCGGTTCACGCCTTGAACCGATCGTCTCAGATGTCTTCTGGATGTCCGCCGTTCTATGACATAACAGGAAATAAAATCTATCCTAATTTTACATTGCTCAAAAGGGAAACCCCGAGTTACATTCGGGGGGAGCAAAGGTAGGAAAGAATCTCGAATTATTTCGAGTTACATCAAGAATAGGAGAGGGAAGATCGGTGCGCAGACCGAGATGCAAGCAACCACATACAACCATACACATATAGGGTTTATTGGCCATAACCATGCTATACATCCACCACAAAACTCGTTTAAGGGAAATGTGTATCGAGTGCATAAATAATACATATCATATATGTAATTGGGATTTGTGGATTTAGGATTGGACATGCATAAAGCCAATTTTATTCGCATCGGATGCAATAAATAAAGGCGACAAACCAAAATCGATCATATCGATATTCCTAAAATATAGAACAGTTGACGTGGCTCTGATACCACTGTTGGGTTTTAGGGGAGGCAGAGAAGGCAGCAGAAACAAAAAAAATTTCTCCCCCAAACCCAGAACAAGGAAACGCATCAACGTCTATACAATAGGAAAGGATGGTTTGTGGAATCAAACCTTGTCCCGAGGCTTGCTCGACAACAATACCTCGCGCCTTGCGTGGTCTTCACCTCCAGTCTTGGACGGTGTCTGTGCAGCTCCTGGTCGCACCAGGACTGACGACTCCTCTCACCGGGACTGTTGGGGTTGACAGTTGTCCTCCTGAGCGGCAGAAACCTCTCGCCTTTGAAGTAGTCCACACGGACCACCTGGAACTCCAATCTCCTTATCCCACAAGGAATTGGAAGGAGTCGCACCCTCCTGTTGACATACTAGTCGCCAACACACTCTCCTGCCTCCAGTTGCAACTGCAGTTGTCTTTCCCTTGCTGCGCCTCCCTTTGAGGGTAGCACTTGCTCAGGCTCTCTCGGTTACCAAAACCAGAGAGAACGACAACTTTGCAGAGCAACTGGTTGCACTGAGTTGTACTTTGAGAAGCCCCCAATACCCCTATATATAGGAGGGTCATGGGACAGGGTTCTCCATCCCAGGCAATATGGGACTAAGCAAGAGTAGAAGGGTTCAAGATTTTCTACCAAAAACAATCAACTCGCAACCTGAACCGATCGTTTCAGAACTAAAACAGTCGGTTGGGGATCTGAGCCGGTCGGTTGACACTCAATCGATCGGTTGGGACCCATGAGCCGATCGGTTCACTTTCTGAACCGATCAGTTCGTGGTCCTGATCAGTTCCCGATCGACTTTACCTCTTTTGTTTCTAATTGGTATCAAATACCAATCATTGTTCCAATCAAATTGGGCAAGTGAAACACAAGGAAAATTCTCACCAATCCGACTTTCCCAAGTTGCTCGGTTGCACCAGTTGAATCGATCGTTTCAACACTTGAAGCAATCAGTTCACCCTGATCTTTAGCCGATCGGCTCAACACTTGAGCCGACCGGTTCACCAAGCTCATCCGACCGGTTCATCACATGAACCGATCGGTTGGGAGTACAGGTTGTGCAGAATCAGTCAATTGCGATTTCAATCAATCCGATACTCCAATCAATGTGTCCAACACCTTGAACATTATGACATTGAGCTATCAATTGATTGAGTATTTAATTGAACTACTAAACTCCTTTAGTAATCAATCTAAACATTGCTTGTGGACAAAACTCCTCTTCCAGGTTAAATCCTATGTGTGTGACCCTGTAGGTCCATTTCACGTTGGCAGTGAAAGTCCATAACAGTTATGAATTCACAACCAAAGAGCGGTGCCTAGTCACACATCAGTGCTACCCAAGTGAAAGTAGAAAGTTGGAGAACAACTTTCAATCCTACAATCCGTGAATGGTGTTACAGTGAATGTATAATTCCTTTGTCACTGATATCCCGAATGAACTCGAGGCATGGAACAGTCATCCTGTCAATGTTCATTCACTTTCTTGATCTCAGAGTAGATTGAACAAGATATGTATGACATCAATATCACATACTAATTCACACATGCGTGTGCACGCCTATCTCAATCCTACTCATCAAGTGGCCTTGGATATCAAACTCCCTCAGGAGGGACAAATCCCATATCTATCACTCACCCCTCAAAAGCCCCATGTGTCAAAGCCACCCAATCATCACCTTTATAACAACCCATGTTTCAAGACTGCGTTTGATGATGTCAAAGGGTACCCAACGACATGTGTTGAGTGTAGTGATTTTAGGTCAAAGAATCACATTCACCACCATCACTGTGAGTACTGACTGTGACTACGTCATGGTTCCATGTGTCAAACTCACAGTGGGTCTATCCGGTACACTTGTTCTCTAACAAGTACCTCTGTGTTTGGTTTGATATCTCTATATCATGACTAATGAGATTCTGTCATCAACCAACACCACAATCTAGTCTTGTGTGTCATTTCCTTCTATCTACCTTCCACAATGACATCCGACTAGGGACATAACAAGAATGTACAAACTCTTAGCATTCGTATGATCTCATCATTCAGGTCCTCAACCTGAAAGCATACGTCATTGAGTACTGTCATTCTCTAGACATTCAATCTGTTCTATCACTATCTCATATGATTGAACCAGAAAGAATTGGAAGCTTGCCTTTGATGTTTATCAAATAAATCTTAATGTATCTCACCAATCATCTCATGATTGGCTCTCAGGGCATACATAACAACAATACCTACTTTACAAAAGGTAAAGACATGGCTTATAAATACATTCTCTATGCAATACTTGGGAGAAACTTCCTACATCTTGGGAATAAAGATCATACATATATATCAAAAGGGCTTCTTGGACTAAGTCAAAGCACATATATTGACAAAGTGCTAAAGCGGTTCAGCATGGAGAATTCAAAGAGAGGAAACCTTCCAGCGTTACATGGAGTGACCATCTCTAAGATTCAATGTCCAAGTTCTTATGAAGAAAGGGAGCACATGAGTGAGATTCCAGATGCCTCATGAATTGTATGTATCATGTATGCAATGTTGTGCACATGTACAAACATCTCATATGCCTTGAGCATGTAAAGAAGATATCAATCAGATCTAGGTGATGCTCACTGGATAGCTATGAAGAATATCCTCAAGTACTTAAGAAGGACTAAGGATCAGTTCTTGGTCTATGGAGGAGAGGAAGAATTGGTGGTAAGAGGTTACACTGATGCAAGCTTCCAGACTGAAAAATATGATTACAAATCACAATCAGGATTTGTGTTTTGCCTAAACAATGGAGCTGTAAGCTGGAAGATTTCCAAGCAAGAGATAGTTTTTGATTCTACAACAAAGGCTGAGTATATTGCTGCATCGAATGTAGAAAAGGAGGTTGTATGGATCAAGAAGTTCATTATTGAACTTGGGGTTGTTCCAAGCATAAAGGACACAATCGAGGTATATTGTGATAACAATGGAGCTATTGCACAAGCTAAGGAACCGAGATCGAATCAGCGCTCAAAGCATATACAAAGGGGGTATCATCTCATACGAGAGATTGTACAGTGAGGAGATGTAAAGATTCACAGAGTACCAAATGAGAAAAACATTGCTAATCCCATGACTTCATGGGTGATTCTCTCTAAGTGCAAGTGGGAGTCTGTTGGTATGTGTAACACCCTGATTTTCATATCACGTAAGCGGAAGCATATATATATATATATATATATATATATATATATATATATATATATATATATATATTCAATCGGGAGTGTCACAAACATGATTATTGATACAATTAAAGTAAATGAAACACTTTGCATAATTGGAGAACTGATTCATACATAGTTTTGACAAAGAATAACAAGTCATCTAATGTACTCTGATAAGATGATTATGCATAAAAAGATGTCCAAATGCCAGATAGTCTCGGTAGATGGCACCCTACTAGGCAAGCTTGAAAATCTCCTAGACCTTTACTTGTTCCTTTGATCCTCAGCTGCTCCAAAACCGGCAGACATTGCATCCCCAGCCATGCATTGGGGAAAACAATCATTAGAGTAAAGTGGCATTAGTATTCCAAAATATACATGGTTAAAGATCTAAAATTGGATTTGATAAACATGAAACTAACATCAAACTCTAAGTAAGTATGTAACATATTCTCTTTTATTACTTTATCTGAATTCTTATCTTTCCACCTTTTCTCTCTCTGGAGACTTGTACCCTGGTACATGGATCTCAGGACTTGCACTGTCGTGCATGGGTCATACTTATCATATATGATTCCCTCTCATCACACTCATGGATGAGGTTATGGGCATCTCTAATCCAAGGTATCTTTTACTTACGATTTTTATCTGACTGTGGCCACCAATATACAATAAGTCCTCCTCTGTTGACACTGAAGTGTCCTCTACGGTGCAACACACCCTCTGTTGGCACAATGTGCCCTCTGTTGACACCGAAGTGTCCTCTATGGTGAAACACACCCTATGTTGGCACAATGTGCTCTCTAAAATAGAGTAAACACTCCTCTGAATTGGCAACAGATGCCTCTGAATCATCCCAGGACTCTATGATTGAGGACTTATCATATAATGTATTATGTGAAGGTTCTGAATTGATTATCTTAAAACTACCATTACTAAACTCTAAATGTGAACTTATGTGAAACTAAGTACTAAACATGTACTAAATCTTGAATCTGAAATCTGAATCTAAATCTTTGCTCTTTCAAATCTGAACTGAATATATTATGGAATTTGGATATGTATTTCAAATTACAACATAATTGAGATTGGGTCTGTAATCCATATCATGTATCTGTATTCAAAATCTGGCTACTCACACAGTGAGTAGTCTAAGTCTGAATCTAAATCTCTTATTCTTAAGTTCTAAACTGAATTCATTTCTGGATTTGAACATGTATCTCATTATCTGGGTAACTTTATTCTAAAACTCTTATTTGGTAAGATTACTTCAGTATACCAATTATATCATAAATGAGTCTAATGTCTTATGATAATGGATCTGACATGAATATAGAAATACTAAGTATACAAAGTATCTTAAGTCAAGCTTATTAAAGTATCATAATTACAACATATCTAAAAATATCAATTTTGATAGGATGGTTCAATCCTTCTTATAAAATATGATGTTACCCTGAAACTTTACATATGAACTTACATATTAAACCTTAAATATCAAAATAGAAATCTTATAAAATATTTTATTGCAACCTAATCATAACGTAATGTGTCATTATCTTGTAATTCCATCATGAACTCATTTTTACAATACATTGTGATCCCAAAAGTACCTTTATTCCTAACAGTAGACCATGTCTTAATATTCTAAAATTCATATTCTTATATTGTAATTAAATTCTAGATATTATTCATTCTAAGGAATCTAGTCTTACATCTTTACATATGTATGAAATCTTAAAGGGATGTTTCTACTTGAAATCGTAATACATAGTTATGCCTATAAATATGAGAAATCCTGACAACATAAGTGTACTTAAATTCTCAATACAAAACTATCCCAAATCACCAACTAAGTATGGCTACATTACTTGCATATCTTATCTTACAATCTTATTCAATAATTTAAAACATTTCTAGGAAATCTTGTAGTAACATGATTCATTAACTTTCTCATGGACTTGGTCCATGGGTCACAACTATTTTGAGCAACATGTCTCTATTTGAGATTTTGGATATCTGAACTTCATAATGATAGAGATATGAGAATATTCTTGTTTGCATTAAAATCTTAGAACATTGAACCATATAAATTATAAAAGTCTTATCAGGAGATATGTAAACATGTTGAACTTAAAACATGAGTACTCATGGGCATGGACCACTTACCTCTTGTACAAACGACATTGATAAGGAAGTCTTGATTCTAAGTTCCATAGCTTTAATAACCTAAATATCATAATAGTTTTATCAGTCCAATCCTATATTCCCTCTTTGTATTTCTAAATCTCAAAACCCCATATTCCTAACTATATATACCAACTTAGGGCTCTTATTTAGACTAAACACAACTTTAATCTAAAATCACCATAAAATCTTGGCGTTGAAGTAAAATAAAACTCATATTATATAATTAGTATTATCTTTATACTCAAATGAGACATAAATCGTCTTATGCACTAATATGAACATATACTTCATATAATGAGAATAATTCTCAAACATAGTCATATATTCTAAACTTACTGATTCAATTAGGAAATCAAATTAGAATACCATCACATTACTAATATCAGGCCTAATTGGCCATACATATATCACTTATTGTGTCAGGATAATCATTTATCATTCTTTCATAATGGCTACTCATCTAAAACTAAATACTAATATAATAGCACAAGAAAGTTCATCAAATCTCTAGAAAAGTATTCATATAATGTAGGAATGATCATGTATTAAAAAAACCAGGTCATTTAAAAATCAGATCATGGGTGAAATACCCAAAATACCCTTATTAGGGTTTATATCAAAAACCTCAATAAAACTTCATATAATAGAGATCAGGCTTTGAAATAATGTTAAGAATATCATATTACACATTCATTAAAATTTGCATGAATTTCTAAATTCGTTTGCTATTTTTAATTGACAAAATATCAAAATGATATAGTTTTGTCTACCCAACATATAATAAATAATATATATCCAAATAATATTATGGAGATATTTTTAGTATATAGTTCATTCAAAGAGATTTCCATAGGTACCTTATTCAATAAATTCTGACTTCTATATCTCATGATATGAATTTTAGAAGTTTACCTAAACTTGGCCAATTTCGGTCGTCGAGATCTAATATGACGAACATAATCTATCGCGTGTCACATGCTTAGGGCAAGCGCTCCCTCCCTTTCCTTTATCAACCTACGTGCGTAAACACCCAAAATAGAGGCCACTGTGCCCAGAACTTCCAATGAGCTTGATCTCACTTCCTTGGTCACTAACTCACTAGAGAAACCATGCCCCAGCTCTGGCCTGGTCTGATCCGCAAGGGCGGCGCTATCTCCTTGGTTTGGGCAGTTAGGATCAAGGATCCCTCGTAGCACACCTCCATAGCTACCAGCAATGGTGCCGCCCAGCTTCTTCTTCTTTGCTCTCTTTCACCAGCCCAGTCTTGACCAAAACCCTAGCTACGAATTCGTCCAACCCTTGAGGTCTACAAAATTAGGCTTTTATAGCCTTTTGCCCTCTGGATCTTGGGCAAGCATCCCCTTTGGGGGACTCTGTTCGGGTCTGAAGAACAGGGGCGCAGCTCTCAGTCCACGTGGACTGAGTCACCCCCTTTTTCTATTTTTTTTCTTTTTGACAAAAGTCCAAATTAGATAAATAATTATATGGAGTACCTCATAACTCTGTTTGATCCCATTTTTTTGGGAAAAACTTTATATTGTCATCTTCTTTACATGAGAAAGATATCAAGTCAGAAATAACTATACAGACACTTCAAACTTGTCTTATAAATAAATATTGGATAATTACTTATTTAATTATCTTGGTCGTTGATTACATCATAATTATCTGAAATGTCTCCCATTACCTTATCTTCTAATTATACATCTGCTTGTAATATTTTGAGCATTTTTTTATGAGCACTAAATACTCTATTTATAATTTGTACTACAAGGACATATTTTCAAGAACCTAATTGGTCCAAATGGGATAGAATTGGACTCTCGGCCACATGGCCCATTCCTTGGTCTTTCAAAGGGTTGTTGAGCTTAATCTTATTCTAAACCATGAAACTAATCTTGAATTAGTATGATTTCTCAATTGGATCCCTTGCATGACGCATGTGATCAATATTTTTTTATTTACCTAACATGATGATTTAAGTTGGGTCTAGGGATCAAATCGATAAGTGAAGTCATCAAATTATACATTCGTCACATTTGTTATTTATAGGAACAATTCATTCATAATCATCTACACTCGACTACAATCGTACATGTTTAAGCCATTATGTCAGTATTGGTTGACCAAATGACTTGTATTATAAATTCTGTAAACTTAATTACATACCTAGCCATGGTTAGGTTCATTAGGTCCCTTGGCACACACTTACTAGAAAACTCCACAATAAAGACTTACATTAGTTATGAAATTAAGGATGTTACAATTCTACCCACCTTGAAATAAATTTCATCCTCAAATTTTGTCTAGGCTACTACCCACCTTAGGGTCCTACTTACTTCTTCATTCTCTGATAGTTAACATATCAAGACCCACTTTTGTTCAAAATTTTGCATGAAAAAAAATGTAATGTATTTCATAAAATAATCTTGTGAGAAAAATCTATTTCCTTGGTTTTTATCTCAACTCATACTTAGTTTTTGTGAAACTAAACTTGGCTTTATACTTAGGACTTCTGCCTCAACCTTGTCATGACTTCCTAACATTAGTCACACTTGACTGTCTGATCTTGGGTTCTTCAAATAACTCCTACATTCCTAGATATGTGGTGATCAGGAACATACCCAGAGATGTGGGATCCTGACATGCTACCTCTCACTAACCTACCGACACATGTGTCCCATACCACATGGACCAGTAAGAAAGCACAAATGCATAAAATTCTACTGTTTATGCCATCTCTCTTCAATTCTCAATTGGCTGGCCATAACCATTGAGAATGTAGAGGCTATGTCATTAGCTAAGGTTAGGTTGAGATCTAGACTAGGTAAACATCTATTTTTGACATCTCTATTATCTTTTAAGGTAAAAACCCTTATCATTCTAGGTTATGGTATCCTTCTTTGAGAATCTAATCCTAACCACTAATATTACCCTTTCATTCTTGGGTGACTATGAGAATCATGTTTGCCTAGTGGCCATTTACCAAATTCCTCTGATACCATATTGTAACTCCCCGATTTTCATATCACGTAAGCGGAAGCATATATATATATATATATATATATATATATATATATATATATATATATATATATATATATATATATATATATATATATATATATATTCAACCGAGAGTGTCACAAACATGATTATCAATACAATTAAAGTAAATGAAACACTTTGCATAATTGGAGAACTGATTCATACATAGTTTTGACAAAGAATAACAAGTCATCTAATGTACTCTGATAAGAAGACTATGCGTAAAAGATGTCCAAACGTTGGATAGTCTCGGTAGATGGCACCCCACTAGGCAAGCTTGAAAATATCCTAGACCTTTACTTGTTCCTTTGATCCTCAGCTGCTCCAAAACTTGCAGACATCGCGTCCTCAACCATGCATTGGGAAAAACAATCATTAGAGTAAGTGGCATGAGTATTCTAAAATATACATTGTTAAAGAACTAAAATTAGATTTTATAAACATGAAACTAACATCAAACTCTGAGTAATTCTGTAAAATATTCTCTCTTATTACTTTATCTGAATTCTTATCTTTCTACCTTTTCTCTATCTGTAGACATGTACCCTGGTACATGTATCTCAAAACTTGCACCGTCATGCATGGGTCATACTTATCTTATCTGATTCCCTCTCATCACACTCATGGATGAGGTTATGGGCATCTCTAATCCAAGGTATCTTTTACTTATGATTTTTATCTGACTGTGTCCACCATTATACAATAAGTCATCCTATTTTGACACCGAAGTGTCCTCTATGGTGCAACACATCCTCTGTTGGCACAAGGTGCCCTCTGTTGACACTGAAGTGTCCTCTATGGTGCAACACACCCTCTGTTGGCACAATGTGCCCTCTGAAATGGATTAAACACTCCTCTGAATTGGCAACAGATGCCTTTGAATCGTCTCGGGACTCTCTGATTGATTACTTATCATATAATGTATTATGTGAAGGTTCTGAATTAATTATCTTAAGTCTACCATTACTAAACTCTAAATATGAACTTATCTGAAACAGAGTACTAAACATGTACTGAATCTTGAATCTGAAATCTGAATCTGAATCTTTTCTCTTTCAAATCTAAACAAAATCTATTATGAAATTTGGATATGTATTTCAAATTACAACAGAATTGAGATTGGGTGTGTAACCCATATCATGTATCTTTATTCAAAATCTGGCTACTCACACAATGAGTAGTCTAAGTCTGAATCTAAATCTCTTATTCTTAAGTTCTAAACTGAATCCATTGCTGGATTTGAACATGTATCTCATTATCTGGGTAAACTTTGTTCTAAATGTCTTATTTGGTAAGATTACTTCATTATACCAATTATATCATAAATGGGTCTAATGTCTTATGAGAAAGGATCTGACATGTATATAGAAATACTAAGTATACAAAGTATCTTAAATCAAGCTTATGAAAGTATCATAAGTACAACATATCTAAAAATATCAATTCTGACAAGATGGTTCAATCCTTCTTATAAAATATGATGTTACCTTGAAACTTTGCATATGAATTTACATACTAAACCTTAAATATAAAAATAGATATCTTATAAAATATTTTATTGCAACCTAATCATAACTTAATGTGTCATTATCTTGTAATACCATCATGAACTCATTTTTACAATACATTTTGATCCCAAAAGTACCTTTATTTCTAACAGTAGACCATGTCTTCATATTCTAAAATTCATATTCTTATATTGTATTTAAATTCTAGATATTATTCATTCTAAGGATCTAGTCTTAGATCTCTACATATGTATGAAATCTTAATGGCATGTTTCTACTTGAAATTGTAATACATAGTTATGCCTATAAATATGAGAAATCCTGACTACATAAGTGTACTTAAATTCTCAATACAAAACTATCCCAAATCACCAACTAAGTATGGCTACATTACTTGCATATCTTATCTTACAATCTTATTCATTAATTTCAAACATTTCTAGGAAGTCTTGTAGGAACATGATTCAATAACTTTCTCATGGACTTGGTCTATGGGTCACAACTATTTTGAGAAACATGTCTTTATTTGAGATTTTGGATATCTAAACTTACATAATGATAGAGATATGAGAATATTCTTGTTTGCATTAAAATTTTAGAACATTGAACCATATAAATTATAAAAGTCTTATCAGGAGACATGTAAACATACTGAACTTAAAACGTGAGTACTCATGGGCACGTACCACTTACCTCTTGTACAGATGACATTGATAAGGAAGTCTCGATTCTAAGTTCCATAACTTTAATAACCTGGATAGCATCATAGTTTTATCAGTCCAAGCCTATATTCTCGCTTTCTATTTCTAAATCTGAAAACCCCATCTTCCTAACTATATATACCAACTTAGGGTTCTTATTTAGACTAAACATAACTTTAATCTAAAATCACCATAAAATCTTGGCATTGAAATAAAATAAAACTGATACTATATAATTAGTATTATCTTTATACTCAAATAAGACATACATCGTCTTATGCACTAATATGAACATATAATTCATATAATGAGAATAATTCTCAAACATAGTAACATATTCTAAACTTATTGATTCAATTAGGAAATCAAATTAGAATACCATCACATTACTAATATCAGGCCTAATTGGCCATACATATATCACTTATTGTGTCCGAATAATCATTTATGATTCTTTCATAATGGCTACTCATCTAAAACTAAATACTAATATAATATCACAAGAAACTTCATCCAATCTCTAGAAAATTATTCATATAATGTAGGAATGATCATGTATTAAAATATCAGGTCATTTAAAAATCATATCATGGGTGAAATACCCAAAATACCCTTATTAGGGTTTATATCAAAAACCTCAATAAAACTTCATATAATAGAGATCAGTCTTTGAAATAATGCTAAAAATATCATATTACACATTCAGTAAAATTTGCATGAATTTCTAAATTCGTTTGCTATTTTTAATTAACAAAATATCAAAATCATATAGTTTTGGCTACCCAACATATAATAAATAATATACATCCAAATCATATTCTGGAGATATTTTTAGAATATAGTGCATTTGAAGAGCTTTCCATAGGTACCTTATTCAATAAATTCTGACTTCTATATCTCAAGATATGAATTTTAGAAATTTACCTAAACTTGGCCAATCTCGGTCGTCGAGATCAGATCTGACGACCATAATCTATCACGTTTCACAGGCTTAGGGTCGACACTCCCTCCCTTTCCTTTGTCTTCCTACGTGCGTAAGCACCCAAAACAGAGGCCACTGTGCCCAGAACTTCCAATGAGCTTGATCTTGCTTCTTTGGCCACGAACTCGCAAGAGAAACCATGCCCCAGCTCTGGCCTGGTCTGATCCGCAAGGGCAGCGCTGTCTCCTTGGTTTGGGCGGTCAGGATCAAGGATCCCTTACAGCACACCTTCATAACTTCCAGCAATGGTGCCGCCCAACTTCTTCTTCTTTGCTCTCTTTCACCAACCCACAGTCTTGACTAGAACCCTAGCTACAAATCCGTCCAACCCTCGAGGTCTACAAAATTAGGCTTTTATAGCCTTTTTCCCTCTAGATCTTGGGCAAGAATCCCCCTTTGGAGGACTCTATTCATGTCTGAAGAACAGGGGTGCGTCTCTCAGTCCGCGCAGACTGAGTCGCCCCCTTTTTCTATTTTTTTTATTTTCTTTTTGACAAAAGTCCAAATTAGATAAATAATTATATAGAGTACCTCATAACTCTGTTTGATCCCATTTTTTTGGGAACTTTCTATTGTCATCTTCTTTACATGAGAAAGATATCAAGTCAAAAATAACTGTACGGATACTTCAAACTTGTCTTATAAATAAATATTGGATAATTACTTATTTAATTATCTTGGCCGTTAATTACACCATAATTATCTGAAATTTCTCCCATTACCTTATCTTCTAAGTATACATCTGCTTGAAATATTTTGAGCATTTTTTATGAGCACTAAATACTCTATTTCTAATTTGTACTACAATGGCATATTTGCGAGAACCTAATTGGTCCAAATGGGCTAGAATTGGACTCTAGGCCACATGGCCCATTCCTTGGTCTTTCAAAGGGTTGTTGAGCTTAATCTTATTCTAAATCATGAAACTAAGCTTGAATTAGTATGATTTCTCAATTGGAGCCCTTGCATGACACATGTGATCAATATTGTTTTATTTACCTAACATGATGATCTAAGTTGGGTCTAGGGCTCAAACCGATAAGTAAAGTCATCAAATTATACATTCGTCACATTTGTTATTTATAGGAACAATTCATTCATAATCATCTACACCCGACTACAATCATACACGTTTAAGCCATTATGTCGATATTGGTTGACCAAATGACTTGTATTATAAATTTTGTAAACTTAATTACATACCTAGCCATGGTTAGGTTCATTAGGTCCCTTGGCACACACTTACTAGAAAACTTCACAATAAAGACTTACATTAGTTATGAAATTAAGGATGTTACTGTATGTATGCCCAGAGAGCAAATCATATGATGATGGTAATGGCATAACCTGTAAATGATTTGATTATTAATAAAGGAAAGCTTCCAATTTATTCTATTTGTTTGGTTTTGAGATAATGAAATAACATAATAAATTTCTAGAGAATGATATTACTCAATGACGTATGCCTTCAGGTGAGGACCTGAACGACAAGACCATACATATGTTAATAGTATATACATTCTCGTTATGTCCCTGATCGGTTGTTATTGTGAAAGGTAAATAGACAACAATAACACATAAGATCAGAGTGTGAGTTGGTTGATGGAAGAATCTCATTAGTCATGATATGTCCATATCAAACCAAGCACATAGATACATGTTAGAGAATAGTGTATTAGATAGACCCACTGTGAGAGTGACACATGGATGCCATCATCATGGAAGTCATAGTCAGCTCTCACAGTGATGGTGTGGTGGTTGTGGTTCTTAGACCTGAAATCATTGGACTCATCACATCTCATCGGGCACACTTTGACATCATCAAACACAGTGCTAAAACATGGGTTATTATAAAGGTGATGATTGGGTGACTTTGGCAAATGGGGATAGACTATGAATCATAGAGATGGGTTTTGTCCCTCCTAAGGGAGTATGATATTCATGACCTCTTGATTAGCAAGATTGAGAATAGTGTGGAGACACACATGTGCGTCAATAGTGATATTGAGCTTACATATATCTCAAACAGTGTGCTTTGATTCAAGAAATAAGATTGAATATTAATGAGGGTGACTGCTCCATGCCTCTAGTAAATCTCGATATCAGTGACAAAGGAACTATACAAACACTATAATACCATGAACAAATTTTAGGTTGAAGTTGTTTTCCAACTTTCCATTTACTTGGATAGAAATGATGTGTGACTAGACACCGTTCATTGCTTGTGAGGTCATAAGTTGTTATGGACATTCACCACCAACTTAATATGGGACATATAGGGTCACAAACATATGAACTCATCTAGAAGACGAGTTTGATCTTGAATGATGATTGAATTTATTACTAAAGTGTTTAGGTACTCAATTCACATAGTAAATCAGATGACTAGACTGCCAAACATTCAGTTCAAGTGTTGAGACTGTAGTTTGGAGTGTCAGCTTGATTAAAATTGAATTGGCTGAGTTCTGCCTAAACTGGGAAGCAACACGACCATCTCATTATCAAGACAACCATTTTGCTTTTATGAGACAAACGTCTCATGGTCGTGAGAAGACAATGTCACAAGAGTGAGACGACTGGTTTGTGGAGAAATTTGAATACATCAAAGATTAGTACTAACGTGATGTTCAACATTAATTGGATTCGAATTGGCAATTCATGTGCGATTGGGAAACATCACGAAATGACCATTTCACTTAGCAAAATGACCATCTCACATGCGAGAAGACCGACTCAGTTATGAGACAACCATTTTGGGACATGTAGGTTGTGAAATTTCCAGAATTGTTGCAAAAATTCAAGATCTTCTGGTCCTTTCCACTCCCGCATAGACTGGGAACCCTAACCCTAATCATGCCTATATATAGAGGGGTACTGGGGGTTTCCTAGAGAACACCACATGTAATTGAGAATCAATTTCTCTGACAAACATTTTCCTCTCTGGTTGTGGTAACCACGTGATCCCAGGAAAGTCCTACCCAACTAGGGAGGGAAAGCCAAGGGAGAGAAACATATAAGGATCATTGTTGCGGGAGAGTAGGTCGGCGACTAGTACACCAATGTGAGGGACAAGTCCTTCCTGTCAATTCTAGGAGGATGGTAGGAATTATAGTTGATTTGTGTGGACTTCTCTAGAGGTGAGGTGGATTTTATCCATCGCTAAGTAGGACAACATCATCCAACAGTCTGTGATGAGAGGAGTTGCTGTAGACAACGACGTTTGAGTTTTTTGTCCCTAGAGCAGCAGTCAAATGAGTCCCAATGCAACTAGGAGCTATACAGACACCTTCATAGATAAAGTTTGCATCTACATCGATGAAGATTGTTGCTAGACTTCCTCAAGGACCAGGTATATCTTTGTGAAACCATCCTTTCCATTCTATAGTAATTGACGCGATTTGCAGGTTAATGTGAAATATGTCAGTAATTTTTTTGTTTCTGTTGCCTATCTGATGTCGTATTTCCCTACAATATACACTTCATGTATATATATTATTGAGATGAACTTATCTACTTCTTCATCTTAGGTACTAGATACTAGATTTGGATCTCACACATGCTCAAATATCCAAGATCTAAATAGAAGTAGGCCTTTGGAAAAGGGTGAGGTTGACTTGCGAGTCACAAATGGAGCAAGAGTTGCTGCCACTACAGTTGGAACATATAGTTTATCTCTGCCCATAGGACTTGTAATAGAGTTATGAATTGCTAGTACGTACCTACCATAAATAGAAACATAATTTTTGTAACTTGTATGGACACGGATGCATATGGATTTCGTATTAATAATGGTTGATGTTGTATTTCTAAAGATGGGATCTTTTATGGCAATGTCCCAATGTGTTATGGTCTTTGTTATCTAGAATTAAAGATAAATGTCTATAACATAAATGCCAAGAGACTAAAACTCAACAACTCAATCCAAACATACATTTAGCATTTTTGTATAGGGAACCTAAATGAGAATTGCATATCTAAAATCCATAAAGATGGTTATTTGAACTCTTTTTATTTTGAATCAATAAAGACGTGTCAACATTATTTGTTGGGAAAGATGACCAAGACCCCTTTCACTGGTAACAATGAGAGGTCTAGTGATCTATTAGGACTCATACATACTAATGTATGTGGCCCTTTTATAACAATTTCTAGAGGTGGGTATTAGTACTTCATTACCTTCACTGATGACTTTAGTAGGTATGGCTATGTTTACTTGATGAAACTTAAGATAGGAACTCTTGAATATATCAAGGTGTTTATGAACATAGTACAAAACCAACTTCAAAAAAGTATTAAGGCACTTCATTCTGATCGAGATGGATAATTTTTAGGCCAAGAGTTTGTGGACCTTCTACGAGCCTATAGTATCATATCACAATGGAATCCACCTGGAACACCACAATTTAATGGTGTATCAGAAATAAGGAATCTCACATAGCTGGATATGGTGTGATCAATGATGAGCTTAACTGAACTTTCGACTATCTTCTGGGGTTATTCTCTTAAAACTGCCGCATTTACACTAAACTGAGTACCATCTAAATTAGTACAAAACACACCATATGAGATATGAACTGGGAAGCGTCCCAATATGTCTTCTTTGAGGATTTGGGGATGTGAAGCTTATGTAAGGAAAATGTTTCTTTAAGGCTTGCCCCTAAGTCTGATAAATGGTATTTTGTTGGATATCCTAAAGAGACCATAAGATATTACTTGAATTCCCTATCTGACAACAAAGTGATTGTTTCTAGAGATGCTACATTCCTAGAAAAGTAATTTATTTATGAAGGAATCAAAGGGAGGAAAGTGGAACCCAAAGAGTTTTGAGACCAAAAAGAAAGCATTAAACCAATACCTGTACAAGAGAAACAAAGAGAATCACAAAGTTTTGTGGAATCTCAAATTCCTAAAGTAACACATGGACCTCGTAGATCTAGTAGGACATGCCTTGGACCTGAAAGAATTGGATATCTTGTGACTCAGGAAGATGGTGAGTTGGTCATAGATGATGAGACAACAACCTATCTAGAAGCTACTATGGTACTAGAGTCTGTGAAATCTCAAGAAGAAGACGGGCATGGATGGTAAGGTAAAAACATATAAGGGAAGATTGGTTGTAAAGGGTTTCAGACAAGTTCAAGGTGTTGACTATGGCGAAGCCTTTTCTCCAGTAGCCATGGTAAAGTCCATCAGGATCATCCTTGATATTGTAGATTATTATGACTATGAGATTTGACAGATATATGTCAAAACCACATTCCTTAATGGGAATTTTCTTAAGGATGCTTACATGTAAAAAATTTAGGGTTTTATAAATCCAAAGGATGCAAATAAAGTTTGTAAGCTAGAAAGGTTAATATAAGGATTGAAGAAAGCATCATAGAGCCAGGATCTTCATTTTGATGAGACAGTCAAAGAGTTTGGCTTTACTCAAAATGAAGATGAGCCATGCGTGTACTAGAAGGTTAGTGAAAGCATGATTATATTCCTCATATTGTTTTTGGATGGCGTACTATTGATGGGGGATGACACCCCTACTTTCTAAATGGTAAAGATATGGTTGGGAAATACATTCTCTATGAAAGACTTGGGAGAAGCATCCTACATCTTAAAGATAAAGATATATACATACAGATCCAAAAGAATTCTTAGACTAAGTCAAAGCACATAAATTGATAATGATTGAAGAGTTCAGCATGGAGAGCTCAAAGAGAGGAAACCTTCCCATGGTACATGAAGTTACCATCTCTAATGCTCAATGTCCCAGTTCTTATTAATAAAGGGAACACATGAGTATGACTCCATATGAACCAACAATTGGATCAATCATGTATGTAATGTTGTGTACGCGTTCTAATGTGTCGCACACCTTGAGCATGAGGAGCAGATATCATTATGATCTAGATGATTCTCACTGGAGAGCCTTCAAGAATATCCTGAAGTATTTGAGAAGAACTAAGGGTCAATTTCTTGTCTACGGCAGAGAGGAAGAGTTGGTGGTAAAGGGTTAAACTAATGCAAGCTTCCAAACATACAATGATGACCATAGATTGCAATTTGGATTCCTATTTTGCCTCAACAACTAACCTGTGAGTTGGAGAAGTTCCAAGAAAGAGACAGTTGCGGATTATGCAGTAGAGGTAGAGTATATTGCTGCATCAAATGCAGTAAAGGAAGCTATTTGGATTAAGAAGTTCATTTTAGAACTTGGGATAGTTCCAAGCATCAGCGACACAATTGAACTATATTGTGACAAGAATGGATCCATTGCACAAGCTAAGAAACCCAGATTGCATCAATTTTCCAACCACATACAAAGGTGATTCCATCTCAAATGAGAGATTGTACAATGAGGAGATGTGAAGATTTGTAGAGTACCAACCAAGAACAATGTTGGTGACCCCTTAACTAATGCAATTTTGTAGTAGAAGCATGATGGTGATGTTACATCACTTAAATTGAGATTCATGATTGATTTTCTCTAAGTGCAAGTGGGAGTCTATTATTATATATGCCTAGAGAACCAATGACATGATGATTGTAATTGCATAACATGTAAATGGTTTGATTAATAATAAAGGCATGCTTCCAATTTATTCTTTTTTGTTTAGTTATGAGATGATGAAGTAACATAAAAAAGTGTCTAAAGAATGATATTACTCAATGATGTATATCTTCAAATGTGTGACATCAACAATGAGATCATAGGGATGTGAAGAGTATACATTCTTGTTATGTCCCTAGTCGGATGTTATTATGGAAGGCTGATATACAAGAATAACACATAAGAAAAGGGTGTGTGTTGGTTGATAACATAATCTCTTCAATCATGATATGTGATGTCAAACCAAGAACATAGATACTTGTTAGGAAACAATCTATCAGACAAACCCACCATGAGAGTAACAAATGGTAACCATTACAATGGTAGTCATAGTTAGCTTTCATAGTGTTGGTGGTGATTGTGGTTCTTAGGCCTGAAGTTACGACACTCATAACATGTCGTTCAGTGTGCTTATACATCATCCATTGTAGTCCTGAATAAGGATTATCCTAAAGGTGATGGTTGAGGGCACTATGAAACATGGGTACTACTGTGAGTGATGTACCTGGGATTTATCCATTCTATGGGAGTATGATATCATAGCCACTTGATTAGAGAGAATAAGAAAAGCATGGCCATGTATATGTGAGTCAATATGTGATATTGAGATTACATATATCTCAGACAGTATGCTATAGTAAGGAAAAGGATTGAATGTTTAAGAGGATGACTGCTCCATTCTTCGAGTTCAATTTGGATATCAGTGATAAAGGAACTATACAAACACTACAACATGAAAAAAATTTGTAGGTTGAATTTGTTCTCCAACTTTCCATTTACTTAGGTAGAAATGACGTGTGACAAGATACCTCTCTTTGCTTCTGATGACATAAGTAGTTATGTACATTCACTACCAACATAATATGGGACCTATAGGGTCACACACATAGGATAAACTTAGAAGAGGAGCTTTGATCTTGAATGATAATTAAACTGGTTACCAAAATTTTTTAGGTTTTTGATTTAAACATCAATTGACTGAAAGGACTCCCAATCGATCAAATATGTGATGAAAAAACCTATTGGAGTGTTATATTGATTGAGTATTGATTTGACTAAGTTCTGAATGATTCAGATAGTGAACTGACCGATTCACTAAGTGAACTGATCAGTTCATGATCACAAGATGACCAATTTGTGGTTGTGAGATGCCCTTTTCATGGTGCAATTTGATTGCATCAAGGATTAGTGTTTACCTCATGTTGTGCATTAATTACATTAGAATTTTTAATTCATATGTGATTAGGAAACATGACGAAATGACAGGTTCACTAGGTGAACCAATCATCTCACATGCCAACCGATTGGTTCGCCCAACAAACCAACCATTTCTCTATTTGTAGGTTGTGAAAATTCATAAGATATGGTCCCTTCCACTGCGACACCAACAGGGAACCCTAACCCTAACCCTCGTATAAGTAGAGATACCGAGTGATTCTCTAACACATCAATTACCCCTAAAAATTGTTTGTCTTCTCTAGTTGTGGTAACATAGAGAACCTGAGCAAGTCATACCCGATAAATGAAGGGATAGCAAGCGAGAGCAATTATGGGAGATCATGTTGGTGACTAGTACACCAACGAGAGTGACAACTCCTTCCTATTCATTATAGAAGGAAGACAAGAGTTCTAGGCAGTCCTTGTGGACTTCTCTATAGGCGTGGGTACTTTTCCCGCTAAGAGGAAAACATCATCCTATTGTCCGTGATGAAGAGCAAGAGACGCCACAGACACCGTCTGAGTGCAACTAGAAGACATCTACATGACTATAATGATGACGATATTGTCGTTGGACTTTCTCTAGGACCAGGTATATCCTCGATATGATCCTTTCCATTATATATTTGTGGACGCGTTCTACTAGTTTAATGGGGAATGTGGCAGTAAATTTTTTGTTTCCTTTACCTTGAGAGATGAACATGTTTAACTATGTGGAAATTCATACAATGAAAACCCGCGGTGAAACTGCAATCCTAAAGATCTTCATTTGAATTGATTAAACTAAACACTTAATCGATTGTTTTGTTTTGTTTTATTTTCTTTTATTTCACAACAACTCTCATAACCTTTTTATTGGTCTAGCTAATTGTGAGTAGTTAGTAGTAGTATACCGATAATTTAGTGTCCTTGAGTTCGACTCGGGCCTCACAAGGGCCTATACTACATTGACGCGTGCACTTGCGTTATACGCACGGTAACCTGATGCCATATTTCCCTATAATGTTATAACATGTGATAACACACGATATAAAATAGTCTAAAAAGGGATATCACATGGGATAACATGGAAGAATGCTTGGTATACATGTTGTAACATAAAGTTAACATAATATAACACATGGGATAACACATGGTATAACATGGAATAAAACATGGAATACATTTTATAACACAGGGATAACATGTTATAACACATGATATACCATGTTATAACATGGGATGTTATCTCTACTCCGTTTTTATTTTATCTCCAGTCCAATTGGATGTTATCAATGGTCCATTTGGATGGTGGTTTTGGTCCAATTGGATGTTATCTCAAGTCCCCTATCTCTTATCCAATTGAATGTTATATTGGTCCAATTGGATGTTTGATGTTATCACCAGTCCATTTGGATGTTATTTCTGGTCCAACTGGATGTTATCTTAGGTCCAATTGGATGTTATCTCCAATCCAATTAGTTTTTATCTCCGGACCGATTAGATGATGTCTCCAGTGCATTTGAATGTTACCAGTACATTTGGATGTTATCTCGGGTCCATTTGGACGTTACTTCTGGTCAACTTAGATGTTATCTTCGGTCCAATTTCTTTTTATCTACGTTCTGTTATAATGTTATCTCCAATCTAGTTTCTTGTTATCTCTGGTCCAATTTTTTATTATCTCTTGGTCCTACTTGTTGTTGTCTTTGGTCCAATTTATTGTTATCTCTTCTCTGATTTATTGTTATCTCGAATCAAATTTATTGTTACATCTCTTCCAATTTTTTGTTATGTATGATCCATTATATTGTTTCTCTATTCAATATTTTTTTTCTCTTTGCTCCCCATTTAAGGAAAATAAATGTCTCTCTCCTCATTTAGAAAAATAATTTTCTCTCTCTGTTTTATTCTTTTTATTCTAGTCGCTTCCACTAATATTTTGGATTGTATACTACATTTTTTAAAATATGTCAAAATTGGTCATACTGTAACATACTTTTGTAAGGAATGTGTCAGTTTGATTTGGTCAAAAAATTCATCACATATTGGGATTTATAAGAAAAATAATTATTCTCTCTTCTTTTCTCTCTCTTACCCACTCCCTTTCGTAGTCACTCCCTCTCTCTCAACCACTCTCTCTCCCACTCCCGGTCTCCCAGGTTTTTTGCCAACCCACATTGGGCAGCATGTATTTCTGCCAACCACCTTGATAAGAATGGAACAAGCTGACAAAAGGGTTTGTGATCTCGTCCATTATCCTCATCCATATAGCAAAGCTCTTTTAAAAAAGCCAAGGTAGGGGTGCATGACCTTCTTCTCTTTCAGGTGGAGGCCCATCACCTGCAGATTGGGTTGTGCCCATCAGGTGGAAGCACCCAACCTTGTCTTCATTTCTGGATCAAATACGTGTTAGTGGGGTTCAGATTTGGACCGTATGGATGTTTTATTCAGAATGTCCTGAGGGAGATTTAGATTGTTCGTCGGTGGGACAACTACATGACATCGCGATTTCCATCAGATCCTCGAGGGGTATTTTGGGGCTGATCAATTTGGTATATAGTTTTACTATTTTCTGAGCTACCTATAATTAGTTACAATTTAAAGTAAAATACCTAAATCTGAGCCAATCACGGGATGCCACCTCAGCTGCCAATTCACCATCACAATTGGATGTGCATCTGAACCTAGCTAGTAGACTCAGGCCAGCAGAGTGATCCACTCCTATGTGTCTTATGCAATGGAAAAGAGTAAAAGGACCATAATGTTCTCACATTTTAACATGCTATCCAGGGGTAGATTAGTATTTTTTGTATGTGTCATCTCATTTGTCTCCACACCAGAGCTTCTATGCTTACGCTAGGCTAGGTCAACAAAGAGGTTAACTTTGTGCCAAAAACCATAAAAACTTTGCACGATGATGCATGGATGTTCACAAGCTCCTCCTGGGCCAGATAGTGCCCTTGGATTGGCTGGATAGGCGTGAAGAGGAGGACGACTAGTGCTACGCCCATCAATAGGGAGTAGGGGACCTAACACTGCATAAAAGAGTCGCGTGGTGATCTCCTTGCCTTATGGGATTGTGAAAATGGCTTCCCTGAGTTGGTGCGAGACCCCTACCTTTATATATGCAATAGGCAGCGAGGCGGTACCCTTGATGTGTCCATAGAGTCTGACCCCCTTAGTTTCTTGAGGAAATCTCAACCCATCACGAAGATAGGGATATCTTGGGGTGGTTGGATTCTCTTTTACACTTCAAATTCAATGGGTTAACTTCCTAATGTTGTGGTAAATTAGAGCGAGAGGGAGAGACCAAAAAGGGAAGGGATTCACTGTTGCTCGAGTTTCCTGTTCAGTCAGGAGTAAGATGATGAGGTGGTTGTCATTGATCCTAGATCAGATGGTCCTAAAGCCCCATGAAAAATAAAAGGGTTGCTTCAAAGTTTCTAGGCACATTAAATGTGACAGACAATATTAGTTTATCCATTAATCCTTCACTTCGGGATAACTCATAATATTCATAGATTTCTTCTCTATCCTACAATTGATCCCAAATTTCAAATGGAAGTCTTTAATGCTTATATCTAAGTGTGGGAAAGATTTGGGACCAGAAAGATATATCTAGACACCCCTTCTTCTCTCTCTTCAAAAAGGAATATAATTCATTTATTTAAAGTAGGTCCCTCTTCCTTTACGATTTTCTCTAGGCCACTAGAAACCTCCTTCTTTTATGGAACATGAAGGCAAACTCAATTAAGTCTTTTCCAACCTTAATCAAATTTGTTGAAGTTTATTGGTATAAATTAAATATTTGAATCTTTCTTCTTTTATAGATTCTTAAATTAATTACTCTTGTTACATGGAAATTCTTTCTTCTTCCAAATTCTAAAGGGGAGTCTCTAGCATTTATATCTAGGCGTGGGCGAGATTGGAGACCAAAATACACAAGTAAAAGATTCTTTTCTTTGTCTCCAACTCTTCCTCTTTATCTTATTATTTAAGGCATCACAAACAATTATTTTCACTTTCTACATTTTTACATCTCTTATTTTGATTACTTTTCTCATTAGAAACCATGTGAAAATGAAACCAAACTATTAATGGCCTTCAACACCTTTTTTCTATAGAATTCCACATACTACAAAAGAACATTATTAATTGTCCATTATATTTTATATTTAACTTAATTCATAGATTTTCCACTTTCTTTACCCCATGTCCATTATTAGATTATTAGAAATAGTGAATCCAAAAAAATCATTGCAATGTAAGATTTGCAAATAAAATTCATACTTTTAAAACAAACACTCTCAGCATTCTAGTGTATTCTTAATAATCCATTATTTGCATTCAACTAAATATCCATAAATACAAGTGAAAAACTAGGTTATAATAGTATGTAAAAGACTAAATTTTGATCGGTTTAGTAAATAATGAATCCTCAGACATATACTCTTATATCCTGCCCAACAACAAGTGAATATTGGTTATGCTAAATGGTGAATCCTAGGCCAGACATTTTTAATCATGTATTGGTGAGCTAAAACTTATTTTGTGCACTAAAGACTAATCTATCCCGATACAATCAAGACATAAAAGCTCATCCTACTAGGACATACAATTACAAATAGAATATGCATTCCCAACATGTGGTAATACGAATAGATTGAATGTTGGCTTGACAAGGTGCTTGAGATCACATTTGTTGGTTCACAAAGGAACATGGAGCTGTACTTTTGGTAATAAGATTACATTTGGGAAGCACTAGATTGAAGTGAGGGACTTTATTATAATTTGGATAATATGTTGTTTTATAAATGGTTCGGTAATGACTTCATGCAACATGTTTGGGGGGGTGGGTCGGATCATTATTATATCTGGCCAACAAAAAATGACGACTGTTACAATTAAATAGTAAAACCTAGGTTAATACTGATGCAATCATTGTTTATTAAAAGAGTGAATATTTGTTTAATTTAAGAATAAGTATTTGTTTATTGTAAAAGTTAGTACATATTTACTTGAAGAGGTAATACCCATTCGTTTATTAATTTAACCTAGTTCATTGTTTGTCAAACCTGATTTGAAAAGTTAAATCTTAGAACATAGACTAATCAATCAGGTGCAATCAAGAAAGATGTTCTGAGATACAATATATATAAAATCTACATTGTGCACAAGTTATCATTTTGGAACATTTCCTTAACTAGGAATTTTGAAGCTATAACAACTGTCTATGTTGTTATTGAAAACACTGAGCTTTAGCCGATTATGTTTGATGTTAAGAAGTTTCCTGAAGACCTTCACTTGGAACTCTTGATGAATGATTGATTGGTCCATTGCTAAAAACATTCTTGAGGGAGTGTGCCCATTCCACTAGTTCATCATCAACATGAAAAAAATCTACCGTCATTCACATTAGGGTGAAGAGGAACATGAAAAACTGCCCAATACCAATTGTTACAATTTAGTATTTCCCTGAATGAGTCTTTGGTTGTCTCCAGATACAGCTTCATGTCAATCATAATCTCCTCCCCAGACGTCCTGTACAAAGTGTTGAATGTTTCCTCACATGGAATAATATTGAGACAAAGAAGACACCTTCTAGGGAAGTCAATGTGGCATAGGTTATAATGGCAGTCATTCATAAATGTGATCATGTACCAACAAAGATTCATAAATGTGATTTTAGTAATAAAGTAATGTTTATTGGTGAAGATAAAATCAATACTATTGCTAACTTATAAAGTCACACTCATTGTGGGTAAAATTAGGTCTTAATGTAAGATAATAAGTTTGTAAAATGCAATTTATGAAATTCCATTATTCAAAAGGACCCACAAAGTTGTTGAAGTGAATTTGGGTGTTCCACTACAAATACAAATTAAGGTTTACTGAAAAAGATTGAAGGGGTTTGTAATATAAAGTAATATGAAAGAGAGAGAAAATAAGATAATAAGAAAAGATAAATAGTAAATATTAGAATGGAAATATAGCATAATATAAAATAGAAAAAGAAGATAAAAATTGGACTCGATAAACATCGAGTTCAAGTTAGAATGGAAATATAATGCAATTTGAAACAAAAAATAATTTGAAAATTGGAACAGATAAACAATGAGTAATTGAATGAAAATATAATGTAATATAAAACCGAACCAGAATATGAAAACTAGAAGATATAAACAACTAGTACTGGAATGGAATCCAAAAGCGGAGTAACTCACACTAATATCAAATGGAAGACAAATAACTTTCAAGCAGCCCTTACAGCGAGACAACTCTCGTCTATTAAAAAATGTTGCACATGTCATGTTGACACTCTCTCAATAACCCTATTTTCCAAAAATGATGTCATATCCCTCCGTTATAGATGGATGTAGCCATCATCAATCATAATATAGTATCTACAAATACAACCAAAATGGGAATCTAGTACTCCACTTAATAGAAACACATTATAAACTTACTCAGAAATGCACTATGAACTTATTGTGTCTCTACAAAATACCATGCAAACCTCACAAGAATCTTATGGTGTGATCGGAGATTTGAATCACTTCTTGATCCGGTATTATGACAAATATGTATCTTGATTGCTTTGAATAAGAAGATCATGCCTGCTCCACCTACTCCCTCATCGGTGCCATTTGCCAATTTCAGTAGGAGTCGATTTCTTAGGAGAGAAGAGTCTACCTACTCCTACTTTTTTGGATAGGTACTCAGTTGCAACTGCAGTCGAAAAAAATAACAAGTCCTATGGCAAATAATAGAATGTATGAGGGGGCAGCGTTGGAGGACGGATTGGGAAATGAAGGATAATGGACTTGAAAAGACATGTTGGCAGTATGGCAGCGGTTCCACATTAATCATTAGTTATTAATCTCTAGTAGGGTGGCAATTAGAAGACAAAGGCCGCAATAATTAAAAGCTAAATGCTGAATTTTTTAAACTTTGTGGAATAGTATATGTGCTGGTTATATTTATGCTACTAGAATGTTGGCAAGGTTGAGATACACTTGTTATTATGTTCATGGAAGTGTACTTAATAGGTTGATCTAATGCTTGTGCGCTATTCATATTATGCGGACTATAGTAATTAATAGGTTGTTGATCGGGTATGACAAATAGAAAGGTGCGATTGTTATCTGAATTACGCTGAATGGGAACCATCAGAAAATCCCAATGTCAGCCGGCCCAACAAGAATAATTATTGACAGTGTCGAGATACAATCTCATCGAATATATCACATATTTTTGGACAACATGGTAACCAACAACATTGAATGTATCCTAGAAAGGGATGTTGTTGAGACAAATATACCTCTGTTGGTGAAAATTCAAGGTGATGCCACATGAGAATCATATACTGCCATAAATTGAGAAGATAGTGAAAACTATATGCAGCTTACCGATTAAATTTGAAAATTAATGTACTTACATAATCACATTCACTCTGCAGAAGTTTGGGTAAGATGTAAAATAATCCCTTTAACAAATCCTTCTTATAGTGTCGTACTCCTCTAAATCTTAGACTCCAGTCTTGTCCCTAAGAATGTGGATGTTACTTTGCAAGTAAAGCTTAACTTAGTGTATCAAATTTGGAAAGTCGTATTTCAAGAGACGGAAATTGGAAGGTTGGACACCCACAAAACATGGTCCACATACATAAAAAACTTGGATCACGAAGCTGACTTACTGAAACATCAAACGTAAGATAAAGGTGTTTGAGTCTGCCTCTAGTAGCCTTAAGCTCCCTTCTGTTGAGATAGTAGACATATGAGTCTATGACCTTGTAATACAACCAGTTGTTGTTGTCCAGTGATCTAAGATGGTTCCCTTCAGTCTTCTGCAGCCGTCAAAAAAGACATTGCCACAATTTCAAAAAAGATTTACGTCATAGGAAGTACACTTAATTACATAGTATATATCTAATGTGGAAACTCACTAATCTTTCTCAGTAGGGTTCCAAACAAGACAAACGATAGCCCTTTCTTTCTCTTGTAGAACTGATCCTTCAAAATGGTCCTTATCCACCGTCACTAACTCCTCCCGTGCAACAACCTTTTGTTTCCTCATCACCGGCGATTAACTTTAACTTGTTTGGTTGTTCTCCATCTGTTATGAAGACGTCAGAGAAGAATAAGAGAAGAGATGAATGACAAACACAAATCACACGTCAGTAAAGGTGAACTCTGAATTGTAATCTTTGCTAACGGTTTTGTGGGTGTAACGGGACAAGGTATAAGAAGCACCCAAAAAAACCCAAACAACCGACGGCTCACAGGTATCTTACCCCCAAAAAAATGATGTCTGCCATCAAATGATGGCGTGCTTCAAAAAGTATTTGTGTTCAAAAATACCCCTCACCTATCATATAGAAGATAGACTGCCATGTCTCCATCCGACCTATGGACGTCACTGATTGTACTTAGGATGTTCTGAGAAAAATACCCATTAAGACTAAATTTGAACCCCTCTCCTATACCCAATCAAGCGCACTTCTTGCAAGACTGGTAGTGAACGATTAGGGATCGACACTTTCTTAACAAGGAGAATACCGACCGATTGACGCCGTTACAAACAAATTAAACTCAACCGGACAATGCGAACCCATACCATACATATTTTTTATTGCTTTTCGAGCACACCTATCTCACCATGATGGACTTTTATCAATCCGCCACAGAAAATAGTTATGATGTAAATAGCGTTCACTCTTTTAAAGTGATTGGACTATCAGGTGCAGGGTGTGAATCATTACGAATCATTTTGTAAACACATAGTTGTTAATTGTTGTCATTGAAACTATTTTTTCTAGTCTGTGCGATCGAAGACCTCCACCGGCCACAAACTCTTTTACTGTGAGAAATTGCTGCAATTCAGTGATGAACAATTAAAAATGAATTCAAGCACTTTCCCAAAAACCAAATTAACTGACATTCATTCGTCTAGATGATATATATTAATTTATTTTTCCATTCTTCATGAGTAAGAACGCTTGTGGCAACTTACTCCGTTCACATCCTCTTGAAAAGTACACGGATTGTCAGTCTCTAACTAGATTGTATGCGTTGATATGTATCACATAACTAGAACTGGTGTTATTTCTCAATTCTATAAAAGGACCCTTACAAGTGGCATGATTTAGCTTGCGTCGGTGATCGAGACTCCAGTAGAAAAATGTTGGTGTGACTATGTTTAATTTTATGCAGTTCGTTAAGTAATATTTTATAAATATAGGTGGGTAGATTGTTCAAAGAAGCATATTGTGTCGTTGTGTTGCAAAAGCGAGAAAGAAACATAACTACAGCAACAGCGCTACTTTGAGATGAACGATTCAAGAGATTAAGCCCATATGATACATGAAGGAATGTCCAGTTGTTGCGAAGGATTCCCATAAAAGAAAAATAAGCAGAACAAACCTTGATTGAGATCTATAGGAGGCTCGGTATGTTTGGGACGTTGTATCGATATAGTCTCGAATGTGAAAAAAATTTATTACGAAAGTGTTACCGTCAACGTATAAATCCAAAAAGAAAATACTAGATTTAACGTGGAAAACTCTCCCCAAAAGGAGAGAAAAATCACGGGGAATTACGGTCAACAAGTGCTATATAATTAAGATTACAACTTAAACTGTCAAGATTTAATTGCCCCTAAATTCAGATAGCCCTCCCCACACGAGAACAAAGATGAGAAAAAAGAGAATCACACACAGTGTGTACAAAACCTCCATCTTTACTTGATATCCTCACGAGACCGATGCCGTGTTAGGGACTGCTTGATGTTGTTGTGGCTGCTGACTGGGTCGAACAGTTGTCGCTATGGTAACACTGTGTCTGTAACCTCCAATCGCTACTTTGCTTCAAGGAGAAGTCGTTGACCATCTCTTATCAACTAAGAGAGCTGCTTTGTTAGTGCACCCAATGTGTCACCGACTGTCAGCCACTACTTCACTTCAAGGTAAAGTCGATGAACCTCTCTTATTCAACCAAGAGAGCTCCTCCAGTTGTTCTTGTTCTCTATCTCTTCCACCACAGAAGACACCAACAAGCAACTAGAGAGAGCACACCTCAACCAGTGGGATAGTCTTAATGGCCTCCCACATGGCCTCTATTTATAGGCCTTCATGGTATGTGGTTGCAACTAAGAATCTTTTTTCCAACTCTGAGTCCAACTCCATGTTGCACATAGGGAATATTTTGCTTTCCCTTTTAATTTGAACCCTATTCAGATTGGTAGCACAAGACAATTCCTACTCAAATCCAAATCCAACTCGGGCATGGGCCGAAATCCTATTCCTTTCCCAACAATCTCCCCATCTGACTCATGAGGGACACATTGTCTTCAACAATCATCTGGAGTAGCTGGTGGATCATGCCACCACATGTGATGGATCCATTCTCCTCAAACATGCCATCATCCTATCATTTTCATCCATCTTCTTGAAGTCCCATCCAGACTTCACTTAGTTCCCAAGCAACCGAGAAGAAGTGTCCTGGAAGTGCTACTTCTCTCTCCATGCCCACACCTGGAACTTTGCTAGCTCCCCCTGACCGATAAGTCGAGCCACCCTGGATGAAAACCTTATTTATGACTTTCTATATGAGGTTCAGAAACGCTCTGATGATGATCCTCTTTTCCATGTAGCTCCTCATTAGAAACTTGATCCTTGCTATTGTCATTTCTTTTCATCATGTAAATCCACTTGTTCTTTAGTGCTCTCTGGCCTTTGGGAAGCGCCATAAGCTCATAGGTATCATACTTTAGCATAGAAGACATCTTCTCTTGCATTGCCTGATGCCACTGTGCTTTATCTCTATGAGTTTGTGCCTCATGTTAAGTCTTTGGCTGTCCCTGATCAGTAACAATAATATATTGAAATGTCAGATATCTAGATGAAGGATGACGAACTCTGTCAGACCTCCTCAGCTGCTGCTCTGAGGACTGCCAGATGATGATCTTGCTGCCCCTGCCCAGAAATCTCTGACTGTGAGTATGGATTGCTCATCTATGTAATTGGAACCAGAACACTTGATGTACTATCACTTTGCTACTCAGGGTGATCATGCTGCTTCACTTCATAATTTGAAGATTGTACCAGTGCAGAAGATGAAGCATCCTCATACTCATCATTAAAGGAACTATCACCTAATCCTACAACATCTACATCATCACTCTCAGGCTCTCTAACAGTTTGACTTTCACAAAATGTCACATCTCTATCTCTATTGATGGCCTTTTTTAACAACATTCCATAACATGTAGCCAAATTGGTGATCTCCATAGCCTAGAAAGATACACAACATTATTTTATCATCCAACTTTTGTGTCTTTTCCTTTGGAACATGTGCATAAATCTTGCATCCAAATAATCATAGATGATCATAGGATGCATCCTAGCCAGTCCATACCTTCTTAGGTTTATCAAACCCTAAAGGAACTGATTGAGATAGATTAATCAAATAGTTGGCAGTACACACTGCCTAGCCCCTGAATGTCTTTAGCAACTTTGCAGTCTTCAACATGCATCTAACTTTCTTCACTATGGTACGGTTCATCCTCTCAGATGTACCATTGTGTTGTGGTGTGTCAGCCTCTCTCCTTTCATGTTGTATTTTGTGTTGTGCACAGTAATCCTATAACTGTTGGGTTTTAGGGGAGACAGAGAAGGCAGCGGAAACAAAAAAATTCTCCCTAACCCATACCGAGGAAACGCGTCAACGTCTATATAATAGGAAAGGATGGTTTGTGGAATCATACCTTGTCCCGAGGCTTGCTCGGCGACAATACCTCGCGCAATGCGCGGTCTTCAACTCCGGTCTTGGATGGTGTCTGTGCAGCTCCTGGTCGCACCGGGACTGACGACTCCTCCTCCTACCAGACTGTCGGATGACATTTGTCCTCCTGAGCGGCAATGTCCTCCCGCCTCTGTAGTAGTCCACACGGACCACCTGGAACTCCACTCTCCTTGTCCCACAAGGAAGTGGAAGGAGTCACACCCTCCTGTTGACGTACTAGTCGCCAACACACTCTCCTGCTACCAGTTGCAACTGCAGTTGTCCTTCCCTTGCTGCACCTCCCTTTTTCGGGAAGCACTTGCTCGGGATCTCTCACGGTTACCAAAACCAGAGAGAACGACAACTTCACAAAGCAACCGGCTTGCATTGAGTTGTACTCTGAGAAGCCCCCAATACCCCTATATATAGGCGGGTCATGGGACAGGGTTCTCTATGCCCGGCAATATGGGACTAAAGCAGGAGTAGAAGGGTTCGAGAATTTTCCACAAAAAGCAACCGGTTCGCAACTTGAAATGATCGGTTCACAACTGAACCGATCGGTTCGGCCATTGAGCCGATCGGTTGGACCTGAGACGATCATTTGGGGCACTCCAACCGATCGGTTGGTTCCCTGAACCGATCGGTTCATGGTCCTAATCCGGCTCAAAAAGGCTTTCCTTGTTTCGTTCTCAATTGGTATCGAATACCAATGTTATTCCCAATCGAATTGGGCAATTTGAAACCAAAGGAAAATTCTTGCCGACATGACTTTCCCAACTGGTCGGTTGCACCAGTTGAGCCGATCGGTTCAACTCTTGAACTGGTCGTTTCAACCTGGTTATGAGCCGATCGGCCTGGACACTCCAGCCGACCGGTTCAGCAACCTCAGCCGACCGGTTCATCACATGAGTCGATCGGTTGGGAGCATAGGTTGGGCAAAATCAGTCAATTGTGATTTCAATCAATCCGATACTCCAATCAATGCGTCCAACACCTTGAACCATACGATATTGAGCCATCGACTGATTGAGTGTTTAATTGAACTACTAAACTCCTTTAGTAATCAATCTAAACATTGCTTTGTGGACAAAACTCCTCTTCCAGGTTAAATCCTATGTGTGTGACCCTGCAGGTCCATTTCACGTTGGCAGTGAAAGTCCATAACACTTATGACTTCACAAGCAAAGAGCGGTGCCTAGTCACACATCAGTGCTACCCAAGTGAAAGTAGAAAGTTGGAGAACAACTTTCATCCTACAATCCGTGAATGGTGTTACAGTGAATGTATAATTCCTTTTTCACTGATATCCCGAATGAACTCAAGGCATGGAACAGTCATCCTGTCAACGTTCATTCACTTTCTTGATCTCAGAGTAGATTGAAGGAGATATGTATGACATCAATATCACATACTGATTCACACATGCGTGCGCACGCCTATCTCAATCCTACTCATCAAGTGGCCTTGGATATCAAACTCCCTTAGGAGGGACAAATCCCATATCTATCACTCACCCCTCAAAAGCCCCATGTGTCAAAGCCACCCAATCATCACCTTTATAACAACCCATGTTTCAGGACTACATTTGATGATGTCAAAGTGTGCCCAACGACATGTGTTGAGTGCAGTGATTTCAGGTCTAAGAATCACACTCACCACCATCACTGTGAGTACTGACTGTGACTACCATCTCATGGTTCCATGTGTCAAACTCACGGTGGGTCTGTCCGGTACCTTGTTCTCTAACAAGTACCTATGTGTTTGGTTTGATATCTCTATATCATGACTAATGAGATTCTGTCATCAACCAACACCATAATCTAGTCTTGTGTGTCATTGTTGTCTATCTACCTTCCACAATGACATCCGACTAGGGACATATCAAGAATGTACAAACTCTTAGCATCTGTATGATCTCATCGTTCAGGTCATGAACCTGAAGGCATACGTCATTGAGTAATGTCATTCTCTAGACATTCAATCTGTTCTATCACTATCTCATATGACTGAACTAGAAAGAATTGGAATCTTGCCTTTGATGTTTATTAAATCAATCTTAATGTATCCCACCAATCATCCCATGATTGGCTCTCAGGGCATACATACCAACAGACTCCCACTTGCACTGCGAGCCATTCACTCTTGAATCATATTCATAGTGATCTTCAAACATGTCCCACATGTCGCTGTGCTCTAGTGCCAACATAGTGAGTAATGGCAACACCTTGCCAAAGTCTGTACAAATTGCATGTCTCACATCTCTTCGTTGTACGTCACACGTATGAGATGGAGTTGCCGTAATATGCGATCTAGTATTCCTTTGCTAACCTTTAGCCACATTGCATGATCAAGGATTCCAGACTTGTCATCAATGAGTGGAATATGTATAAGTTCATCTCATGAACTTCCAGATCCATATAGTATCTACTGCTGTTCTCTAACACATAGATACTCAGCATTTCCTTTTAAATGGTTTTATTGGAACACTTCCAATTATCAACAAACTTTCACTTTTATACATCCTATGTATATTTTGCGATTAATTTTCTATCCTTTCGGAAGTTCGCATCAATGTAACTCTTTACATCAAACTCTTCCTTATCTCCATGGAACTAGTACTTCATAAGTACTTATCAAGTTCTCATGGTATTCCAGTAACCCTTACTGGAAGTAGACAGACATCCACTCGCCATGTCCCACATACGAGTTATCAGGATGAGCACATCATATTGTCATGTCATACATACAAAATGATGAGTGCATTTTATTCTTGCCATGTCATACATGCAAGACAATGGGATGATTACATACATGATAGATCCATATATATTCTTAGTGTTCCCATTCTTCATAAGAATTGGACACTTGGCCTTGGGATACTAATATCCATATAACATGGACAAGTTTTCTCCCACTGAATCTGTGCATACTGAACCCTTCAGTACAGATTGCCAATGTATGCTTTCTCTTTCCAAGTCAAGAGATTTTTTCGAGAACTATCTCTATAGATCTCTATTCCTATCATATAGGAAACATCTCTATCTTCCTTAAAGATAATTTCCACTTTTGGATTTCCATTTTAGGACATTTCCATTTCACATCAACATGTGGAATGTGAATACGCTCCCACTAAATCACAGATCCCTTCTTTAGCTTTGCATATCAGTCAGACCCTTTGACTATATCATCAAAGTAAAGATCCAATTTTGAGTTGCTTGTACTCAATCAATCACATTGATTAGTCCATTGTAACTTATAGACTTCATTTGCATTAGTGGATTCATAAACCTTATAGGTTGTGTCACGTACACATCCTTGTTTTATTCCTCATAGGAATGTGGTTTTAGTATCCATATGACAAATGTCTTAGTCATTAAGTTGCAATCAACAAGCATCATCCTTCTCAAAATGTTATCCTTGTGTCTTAACACTTAAGACTCATTTGCACTTATGGATATGATCCAATGAGTGCTACCATCAAGGTCATACCTTATGGTTCACATGGAAATCATTTAGGATGTAATGATCATAAATCATAACTCAAAATTCGGTTCCTCATATTCATCTAGATAGTTGACTCATCACATGAACAACTCATCACATAGATAATTGAGGTGTATCTGTTACGGATATAAGAACTCACAACCCTTGTGATTCTTAATTTCCTTTATTAGTGTGGGGTATTCTTTTATTAAGAAGAATTCAGTTATTCGATAATCATTCTCTAACTCCTTAGAGTATGATTCCTTCTTAATTTAGACATCACCATGCCTTAATCATGAGTTCACTATGATACACTATCATAATCACTCATAAGGATCTCAAACATTTGGTCCAAGTATTTTATTCATTGATCTCATCAAGAATTAATACTTTACCAAATTTGTACTTCATTTATGATAATCTTGAACACTTCAATATATTCATATTGGTATTTCTCTAAACACCATTTGAAGTATTAGCATTCGCTCCAATAGGTATGTAAATACATCACATGTATTATACCTAATAGGACAATCATTCTCCCACTACCATTAGTGAAGATTGATTAATCATGTACAAGAGATTCATGTCTCTTACTGGTTCTCTAACCAAAAGAGTCTAGATTTATCCATCATATGGAAACTAGAAATGAATTTCTCATGATTGATGCTAATTTGATTGTTTGAGTTATCAATAACTTTAGGTATCATTTTATCTTATGCATACCATGTATCACAAGATAAACAAGGCATTGCCACAAAGATCATATCTTTGAGATTGAAACATCAACTTTATTAATTGCCATCATTGTCATACAATATGCAATAATAAAGTGTTTCTATCTATTGGCAATATATGAAATAGCAGTTCTCAACTCTATTTCGTGCCCTTTTAGGCTGAAATAAATTGAAAGATACTCCTATCTATGGCAGCAACACTTGCTCCAATGATGGGTACTTCTTTCTTGGTCCTTTCACAAAGGCCATCACTTCTTTGCGGATATTGCATATCATATATGACATATCCATATCTTGGTATCATATACCTCAGATAAAGAAGCGGTTCATTTCATGATACCTTAGGTGGAGATCTCCATCCCCTCCTTCATCTTCTTTTGTTATTCCAGATATAGAGGGCAATCCCTCATACACCCTTTCCCCATGTGCCTTGAGGCTGAAGACGGCTTGGATTTCTGGCTAGCATCAGAACACTTCTTAGCTTTGCCCTTATCCTTGCCCTTAAGAATTACCTTTCTCTTTGATCACATCAAAGATTATGGTTTGTCTTTCTTCATCTATGCCTCTACTATCCTCAACATGTCCAACAACTCTGTCAACGCTTGTCAAAGTTGTTCATGTTGTAGATTATCATGAATTGTATGATTCTCACAACATTTGCAGTATCATACCAATAGCCAACTCTTGGCTCAGAGGGAATCCTTCTTAATCAGGTTTTCCACATACCCAATCAAATTGAGTGTGTGAAT
Source organism: Alisma plantago-aquatica (assembly GCA_963693085.1). NCBI lineage: Eukaryota > Viridiplantae > Streptophyta > Magnoliopsida > Alismatales > Alismataceae > Alisma > Alisma plantago-aquatica. The sequence continues at coordinate 800,601,226 of OY856412.1, forward strand.
ACCTTACTGGATCTCCTTCTGTCATGACATACTAGGATAGTATCTTGGAGACATCATATGTCTCATGTTGTCTCTACAACTCATAGTTCAGAGAACACAACATCAAGCACTCCTCATCAATGTCATCCTCAGTATGCTTCCATAAGCATACTTTCAGCCATTGATGTGGTGGGATCGAGTTTATCTGGTTCTGGTATAACTAGGACTTAGAGCTTTCACTCTTTGATTGAGAACACTTCTCATGGTCCTAACCAATCGTGGAATTATTCCCATTCAATTTGTTGGTCTCAAAGACCCATCGCAAATAAAGTGATTTGTTGATTAACCATTTATATTAACAAAAGGAAATATATGCAATTTTAGTCCAAAAACTCATTTTTGACTTGTTTGATTGATTTGAAAAGTTGACGATAAAATTAGGCCTTAAATTAATTATTGCTCCCACTGTTTTACTTCAAATTGATAGCCCTCACCATCAATTCGGAAGATTACAACGTACAACCTTCTAGTGGGCAAGATCTTGAAATCCTCTAAGCCATGGACCAGCTAGGGCTGTCACCCACAACATAGATCTCTCAGGTAGGCAACTTTTGCCAATTGCATCATATGCAACTCTTGATAAGATGTCATATATAACTCTTTGCAATGATCATCTCCATGCCTCAAGGTACTAGATCCCATCTAGATCACCTTGTTAAGTCCGACCCAAAGCAAACACGATGAACATGCACCCTGCTAGGGCAGACCCACACATTCATCCTTCACGCTTCCACGAGGTAGACGGTGCACCACGCTAGGGCGTGCCCACACTTGGTCGAACAAGATTTTCACATGTGTCACATTTAGAAGGCATCTAAAACTTAATATTTTAATGAGGGATTTGGTTTTATATACATATACATATCCAATCACCACAATACATAGTACGTATCATATACATGCTATATCCCACAGAAAACATGCACAAACGATAAAAAGTGATGATTATGGCCATCCTAATGTGATTCCTCGAGCCAAGAGGAATCACGGTCATCTAGGTCTACATCACATGCAACTTGTACAAGATGAACTATGTGCCTTGCCATCCGAGTAGATCAACTCATCATATGAATGATCTGTACTCTCCAGCCGGTCGTCTGGGTGCCACCAGCCGATCGGTTGGCTCCTCCAACCGATCGGTTCGCCTGGTCGTCGTGCATCTCGTCATGTCCGCCACCCGCTCGTCTCGCTCCTCGAACCGGTCATCAATCGATCGGTTCACTCCTTGAACCGACCGTCTGGAATGTCAACCGATCGGTTCACTCCTTGAACCGATCGTCTGAGCAGTCGTCTTGATGTCCGCCGGTATTTGACATAATAGGAAATAAAATTCTAACCTATTTATTACATTGCTTTAAAAGGAAACCCCGAGTTACATTCGGGGGGAGCAAAGGTAGGAAAGAATCTCGAATTATTTCAAGTTACATCAGGAATAAGAGAGGGAAGATCGGTGCGCAGACTGAGATGCAAGCAACCACAAACAACCACACACAGATAGGGGTTTATAGGCCATAATCATGCTACACACATCCACCACAAAACTCGTTTAAGGGCGACGCGTATCGAGTGCATTAATAATACATATCATATATGTAATTTGGGATTTGTGGATTTAGGATTGGACATGCATAAAGACAATATTATTCGCATCGCATGCAATAAATAAAGGCGACAAACCAAAATCGATCATATCAATATTCCTAAAATATAGAGCAGTTGACGTGGCTCTGATACCACTGTTGGGTTTTAGGGGAGACAGAGAAGGCAGCGGAAACAAAAAAATTTCTCCCCAACCCATACCGAGGAAACGCGTCAACATCTATATAATAGGAAAGGATGGTTTGTGGAATCATACCTTGTCCCGAGGCTTGCTCGGCGACAATACCTCGCGCAATGCGCGGTCTTCAACTCCGGTCTTGGACGGTGTCTGTGCAGCTCCTGGTCGCACCAGGACTGACGACTCCTCCTCCTACCGGACTGTCGGATGACAGTTGTCCTCCTGAGCGGCAGTGTCCTCCCGCCTCTGTAGTAGTCCACACGGACCACCTGGAACTCCACTCTCCTTGTCCCACAAGGAAGTGGAAGGAGTCGCACCCTCCTGTTGACGTACTAGTCGCCAACACACTCTCCTGCTACCAGTTGCAACTGTAGTTGTCCTTCCCTTGCTGCACCTCCCTTTTTCGGGAAGCACTTGCTCGGGATCTCTCACGGTTACCAAAACCAGAGAGAACGACAACTTCGCAAAGCAACCGGCTTGCATTGAATTGTACTCTGAGAAGCCCCCAATACCCCTATATATATAGGCGGGTCATAGGACATGGTTCTCTATGCCCGGCAATATGGGACTAAAGCAGGAGTAGAAGGGTTTGAGAATTTTCCACAAAAAGCAACCGGTTCACAACTTGAAATGATCGGTTCACAACTGAACCGATCGGTTCGGCCATTGAGCCGATCGGTTGGACCTGAGCCGATCGTTTGGGGCACTCCAACCGATCGGTTGGTTCCCTGAACCGATCGTTTCATGGTCCTAATCCGGCTCAAAAAGGCTTTCCTTGTTTCGTTCTCAATTGGTATCGAATACCAATGTTATTCCCAATCGAATTGGGCAATTTGAAACCAAAGGAAAATTCTTGCCGACATGACTTTCCCAACTGGTCGGTTGCACCAGTTGAGCCGATCGGTTCAACTCTTGAACCGGTCATTTCAACCTGGGTATGAGCCGATCGGCCTGGACACTCCAACCGACCGGTTCAGCAACCTCAGCCGACCGGTTCATCACATGAGCCGATCGGTTGGGAGCACAGGTTGGGCAAAATCTGTCAATTGCGATTTCAATCAATCCGATACTCCAATCAATGCGTCCAACACCTTGAACCATACGATATTGAGCCATCGACTGATTGAGTGTTTAATTGAACTACTAAACTCCTTTAGTAATCAATCTAAACATTGATTTGTGGACAAAACTCCTCTTCCAGGTTAAATCCTATGTGTGTGACCCTGCAGGTCCATTTCACGTTGGCAGTGAAAGTCCATAACACTTATGACTTCACAAGCAAAGAGAGGTGCCTAGTCACACATCAGTGCTACCCAAGTGAAAGTAGAAAGTTGGAGAACAACTTTCATCCTACAATCCGTGAATGGTGTTACAGTGAATGTATAATTCCTTTGTCACTGATATCCCGAATGAACTCAAGGCATGGAACAGTCATCCTGTCAACGTTCATTCACTTTCTTGATCTCAGAGTAGATTGAAGGAGATATGTATGACATCAATATCACATACTGATTCACACATGCGTGCGCACGCCTATCTCAATCCAACTCATCAAGTGGCCTTGGATATCAAACTCCCTTAGGAGGGACAAATCCCATATCTATCACTCACCCCTCAAAAGCCCCATGTGTCAAAGCCACCCAATCATCACCTTTATAACAACCCATGTTTCAGGACTGCGTTTGATGATGTCAAAGTGTGCCCAACGACATGTGTTGAGTGCAGTGATTTCAAGTCTAAGAATCACACTCACCACCATCACTGAGAGTACTGACTGTGACTACCATCTCATGGTTCCATGTGTCAAACTCACGGTGGGTCTGTCTGGTACCTTGTTCTCTAACAAGTACCTATGTGTTTGGTTTGATATCTCTATATCATGACTAATGAGATTCTGTCATCAACCAACACCACAATCTAGTCTTGTGTGTCATTGTTGTCTATCTACCTTCCACAATGACATCCGACTAGGGACATATCAAGAATGTACAAACTCTTAGCATCTGTATGATCTCATCGTTCAGGTCATGAACCTGAAGGCATACGTCATTGAGTACTGTCATTCTCTAGACATTCAATCTGTTCTATCACTATCTCATATGACTGAACCAGAAAGAATTGGAAGCTTGCCTTTGATGTTTATCAAATCAATCTTAATGTATCCCACCAATCATCCCATGATTGGCTCTCAGGGCATACATACCAACAATAACTCCCTGGAGGTGTACTCTTCTTCATTTTTTGTACAGAGACACTTTAACTTTTTCTTTTCTCCCTCTCCACCATGGCATGGAATTTTTGAAAATACTAAAAGACTTAATCCTTGGTCTTCAAGAAGTAGGCCCACACCTTCCTAGTTGCATCATCAATGAATGTGACACTATACATATTGCCATCCAGTGAAGCTACCTCAAAGAGACCATAGACATCCCAATGAACCAGTTGTAGAAGTTGTGACTTCACCTTTGATCTTGTCTTGAAAGGAACACATCGATGTTTTCCTGTTAGACATCCATAACATGAACTAAGACCAGTGTCCTTGCAACAAGGAATCAATTTATGATTTGATAATAGCTTCAAGTCTTTCTCACTCATGTGTCCTAGTCGTATTTTCCATAGACCTGTCTAGTAATCCTCAACTGTATATAAATGGACGCCTTTGAACACCTTAAGCTAGGTCTTGTATAATGTGAGACACAATTTGTCCCATACAATAACCAAAGACCCCTTAGTGATCTTGCATTTCCCACCACTAAAATCCAGATGACAACCTTCTCTATCAAAGAATGAACTAGATATCAAACTTAGACGCAAATTTAGAATGTGACGAACATCCTTTAATGTGAGCGTGCAACCAACACTTGTTTGAACACAAATGTCTCCAATCTCGATAATTCTAGAGAAGCTAGAATTTCCCATGTTTACCATCCCAAAGTCTCCCCTCCTGTATGAAGTGAAGAATTCCTTACTCGGTGAAGTATGATAAGAAGTTGCAGTATCCACCACCCACTCAGAATCATCATCCTTATTATGCAAACATTGCACTTGGACTGTTAAGACCACATCATCATCATCATACTTGTCAACTGAGATTGTCGTTGTAGTATTCTTGTCGTCATATTGCTTGACTTTGTCTTCAAACTTATGTTTCCATTTCCAAACCTTGCAATCCCTTTTGAAATGGTGTGACTTGCCGCAATAGAAGCACCCTCTACTACTCTTCGACTTGGATCTACCACAAGACTTCTCACGGTTTCAAGACTCACTAAGGCTCTTGGATCTACCAAAGTCTCTTGCTCTATCAACGCCTCTACTCTTTGTGAAGTGCACCTCTGATCTGTTGTCTCCTGAGGCTCATTGTCAAGTCATTCAATAGACTGGTCTTCCCTTGGTTAAGTGTCAAATTGCCTTCATGTGCAAAATTGATGATTGTCACTACAAGTGTCTCCCAACTATCAGGTAAAGATCCCAGAAGAAGTAGATCCCAGAGTTCATCATCAAGAACCATTTTCATTGACCCTAGTTTATTTACATTACTTTGGAATTCATTTATATGCTCAGTGATACTTATACCATCGCAATACTTGAGGTTTACAAACTTTCTAATCAAGAAAGCTTTATTTATGGAAATCTTTCACTCATATAACTTCTTGAGCTTCTCCCACAAATCTTTGGCATTGGTCTCCTATGAGATGTGACGGAACATGGAAATGTTGAGCCACTATCAAACTATCCAACGGTCTTCTTATTTAATTTCTTCCAGTCCCCATCAAACATATTCTCTAGCTTTTGTCCCTCTATCAGATCATACTGATCTTTGCAATAGAGAATATCATCCATCTTGGGTTTCTAAATCTGCCAATTTGTGTTTGTCAACTTTATCATCGGCGCATCTTCATCCTTCCTCATCCGGACTAGTATCTATAGCATGCACTCTGATACCATTTATTGGGTATGTTAACCGATAGGGTCCCAGATGTGATGAAAACTTGTTACGGAAATGTTATCGAAAAGCATAGAAACCCAAAGAAGAAACATCAGATTAATGTAGAATACTCTCCCCAAGACAAGGAGAGAAAAACCGTGGGGCAACACCGGCCAACAAGCACTATGTATGTAAGACCCCTGACCTAACTTTTGAGCTAACCTTGTTTTCTTTGGTTGATTACATAACTTAATCTTAATCTAGTCTCTTGTGATACTTTAATAACATGTGACAATCTTATGTTTTATGTTTGGTCCAATTTGGTTGATTTTTGGGCTATGTATCCTTGTTTTGGACCAAGTTGCCATTTAACCATGAGTGAGGGTTATCTTGCAATTTGTCACATGTACAGTGCAGTTCTTGTGCCTTAGCAAAATAAAAGAGGAGATGATGTTTGCGGCGCCTTGTTGGGACCATGGTTGATGATGTGATATCACATGATGAGATTAGGGTTTCTAGAGTTTGCCTTGTTACAATTATGTATTTCTGATTCATTTACATTGTATTTCTTTACTTATACATTACTTGGGCTTTAAGTAATGGGCCGGGTCTGTTTGTATAAATATACTATCAAATAGTACAAGGAAAGTTGATGTGAGTAACCAACACAAACAATTATCGTGTCTCCTTCCATTTTGAATAGAACAATAATCTATCTCCTCTCTCCCACCTCTCTCTTTCTCAATCTCCTTCTCTCACAATTTCTTCTCATCCTAGATCTAGGGTTTCATCTACGAAACCTAATTTGGTAGCAAAACATCACCTCTGCCGCCACCAACTATGTCTTCTTCCTCAGTGACTGGACCTTCATCGACACCAGGAGCTTCAACATCCAAGTATCCATACCCTGCTGACATCAACGTCTCCAATTTTGTCTCTCTGAAGCTAACCAATTCCAACTGTCTGTACTAGGAGGTTCAAGTTCCAACATTGATCGAGAGTAACTCTCTTGAGTCTTTCATTGACAGAGAAGCTGCCTGAGAAGATCATCGTCGAAGATGAAGGCACGATCACTGCCAATCCTGCTTATGTGCTATGGATGAGGATGAACAGACTAATCAAGGGATGGATAATGGGAACTCTGACCGAGAAAGTACTTAGAGTCGTGTTAGGTCTATCTGTGTCTTTTCAGATCTGGACTGCTCTTGCAAAGAACTTCTGTGAGTCTACTCAGTCTAGGAGCTTTGAGTTAACTACGTGACTACGTCACATTAGAAATGAAATAGGGCTGTAGTTGAGTATCTATGAGAGTTCAATCTCATATGTGATCAACTTCATGCTATAGGTTAACCCTTACCTGATGATGACAAAGTTTACTTTCTTCTCAGTGGTCTTGGATCTGATTTTGAGACTTTTACCGTATCAATGATGAGGCATCCTCTTCCATCGTATGATGAAGTAGTCTCTCTATTAAAGGATCATGATATGTGTACATCCTCCTCTAAATCCTTTTGTAGTCCTAATCGAGCCTTTCTGGGACAACGATTGAGCTTTGGACTGAGAAATTCTGGAAGAGGGAATTATTGAATGAATCATCCTCCTATTTAGCAATATAACTCTAATCCAGGCCTTCTCGGAACCAGACCTCCAAGTCAGTTCTCCTCTCAAGGGCATGGTTTCAACTAGAGCATCATGCCTTCTCCTGGGACATTTGACAACTCCTTTTGCCCACCTATTTTCTGTCAGATCTATGGAAAAAGAGGTCATGAGGTCTATCAGTGCTGGCATCATTTTGACAACTCATACCGGAGTTGGAGGTTCCCAGGAATCTTACTAAAGACGTAGTGTCTAAACAAGCTAAGGCCATGGCAGCTATGCAGGTTTCTGAACCAAATGTTTTCAACATGAACAAGTGGCAAGTAGACTCTGGTGCTACCAATCACGGTTCTCAGAGTGCAAGTATTCTTAGTAATGTCATTTCTTATAAGGGATACAACTTCATAATGATAGGAGATGATACTTATCTTCCTATCACCAGTACTGGTAGATCACATATTATACAAGATCATGCTATACCTCTTGGGAAAGTTTTAGTTGTCCCCTCGATAAAGAGGAACCTACTATATGTTTCTCAATTGACCTGTGAATTCCCTTGTTATTTCATCTTGTTCAAAGACTTATTTCTTATACAACATTTGCAGACGCACACAACCCTGGCCAAGGGGCTACTTAAGGATGGTATTCACTCGATCATCTCTGGCAGACACAAAGCTTTTCTATCAATAAAAGGTTCTACCACAACTGCTCTCACCTGGCACAGGCAATTTGGCCACACTCATAGAGAAGTACAAAAACACTTAAAAGATAGAAACCTAATAAATTCATCAAATAAGCAGCTAGATTTCTGCAATAGTTGTCAATCAGGTAAAAGTCATAGACTACCTTTCTCAAATAGTCATGTTAAAAGTAGTTTTCCATTTGGACAAGTCTATTGTGATTTGTGGGTAATGTCTCATGTAATGTCTAAACATGGATTCCACTACTATGCTTTATCCATTGATGAATGTACTGGTTTCTCATGGTTTTATCCTATGAAAGCTAAGTCTGATTTCTTTGATCATTTTATTTTCTTTTGTAAAATGATTGATAATCAGTTCCATACTAAAATTCAAACTCTCATGACTGATGGAGGTGGAGAGTTTGTTAATCATATGATGGCAGATTTTTTGTCTTCAAATGGCATTGTTCATCATCTCTCTTTCCCACATACCCATTAATAGGTTGGTTTAGTGGAAAGGAAGCACATACATGTTGTTGAACTAGGACTAACTATGCTTCTGGATGCCAAAGTTCCTCTGTCCTGTTGGCCTGAAGCTTTGTCATCTACAAACTTCATTATCAATCGTCTGCCATCCAAAACAAATGATCGAGTGTCTCCTTTATTCAGAGTGTTTGCAAAAGTACCTGACTATGATATGTTGCGCGCCTTTGTATGGTTGTGTTTTCCCTACCTTCGAGATTTCAATAAGCACAAATTATAGCCACGATCACTACCCTATGTTTTTCTAGGTTATAGTGATACTTCTAAGGAATAAAAATGCTTGAATGTTTCTACTAATCCTATCTATTTCTCTCGACATGTGGTTTTTAATGAGAATGTATTTCCCTTTAAGGAAAACATTCCACAAAATGTTGCTTTGGGCGAGCTTTCTATTTTCTATGACTTTATTAATGTTGAGGATAATTCTTCATATGTTATTGATTCAGTGCCACATGCATCAATAACAAGCAAAGATTACACTACTTATGTCAATATACTTCCCAAAATTATTCATGTTCAGTCTCTTACTCAGGAGTCGAATGCATCTATGATTCCTTCAAGCTCATCTTCTATTTCTGACTATCAACCAGTTACTATCTGCACATCACCTCAGCTAAGGTCTTCACAGATTGTTCCTTCCACAACTACAAAAGCTTCTACTGTAACACAATCTGAACAAGTTTTAGAACCTAAGGAAGCTATTCCATCCACTATAAATAATCTTAATACAAAACAAGTTAGAGATCATATTATGTCTTCACAATATTCAAGCAGTTTCAAACTGAACCCAAATATCCACCCTTTGATCAGCAGAACTAAACCACGCCTTTTACATCAAACTTCTCCTTATGCGATGATAGCTCAAATCATTCTTGAAATACCGCACTCTATCAAAGGTTATCTCAAGTTCCCTCACTGGGTTCAAGATATGTAAGAGGAACTGACTGCTCATGAGCACAATGCCACTTGAACTTTAGTTCCTCGTCCGACTCATGATCATGTTTTTGGCTCTAAGTGGGTATTTAAGTCTAAATTGAAAGTTAATGGTAGCTTAAAAATGCTAAAAGCACAACAGGTGGCCAAAGGTTACAGTCAAGAGGAAGGCGTCGACTACATTGAAACCTATAGCCTGGTTGTCAAAGCCACTACCATTCGTGTAGTTCTTACATCAAGCACTACTTTTTTCTAGAAGCTAGTACAAATTGACATATGCAATGCCTTCTTAAATGTCGATCTAGTGGAGCCAGTTTTTCTCAAACAACCTCCTGGTTTTGTAAACCTACATTTTCCTGATTATGTATGCAAGCTTAATAAAGCCCTCTATGGACTCAAACAAGATCCATGAACCTCATTTAACAAGCTCAGTGATTTTCTTCTCGAGTTTGGATTCTTTTGCAGTAGTGTTGATCCCTCTCTCTTTGTATATTCTAATCACCAAGATGTCATATACCTTCTTCTATATGTTGATGATATAATTCTTATTGGCAATAATGCAACTTTAGTCAGTCGATTACAAAATGCCCTAAGTGCTACATTCAATCTCTGAGATCTTGGGAAGTTGTCCTACTTTCAAGGAATTCAAGTATTTTCCTCCTCTTCTGGACTAATTCTTAGTCAGGAGAAATACATTGTTGATGTCCTTCATCAAGCTGATATGAAAGACGAAAAACTTGCATCTACTCCAATTGTCTCAATTTTCACAATGTTTCTGACTCTCCTAACTTCCTGATGCTCAACTTTATAGGCGATTGGTTGGTTGCTTACAGTACATCATAATCACCAGACCTGATATATCATATGCAATCAATATTGCCTATCAATTTCTTGCCTTACCAACTCAACATCACTTTCTTCTAGTTAAATGTATTCTACAATACTTGAAGGGCTCTCTCTCTCGCTATTAGTCTAACTATTAAGCCTGCTATGTCTATTACCCTCACTGCTTTCAGTGATTCATACTGGGTAGGGTGTCCCTCCACTAGATGCTCAACAACAAGTTTCTATATATTTCTCGACACCACCTGTATCTCTAGGAGTGCTAAAAAGCAAACTATAGTATCTCGTTCCAGTTGTGAAGCTGAGTACAGAGCTCTAGCTTCCACAGCAGCAAAGCTCACTTAGATTTTGTTTCTTCTTCGAGACCTTCATGTTCCTCTTCCTCAACCTGCTCAACTTTTTGGTGATAATCTCGGTGCTCTTCAACTTTCTATCAATCTAGTTTTCCATGCTAGAACAAAACATGTTGAGATTGATTATCACTTTATTTGCAAGAAAGTAATGCTGGGACACATTGTTACCGCTCATATCGCTTCATCTCAGCAACCAGACAATGTCTTTACAAAACCTCTAACCAAGTCCATCTTTCAGTTTCTCCAGCTCAAACTGGGACTTCATCTACCCTCGTCCAATTTGTAGGGGGGTATTGGGTGATATAGAGAACTCTACCGATTTGAGGAATTGCCCAAGTTACAATTGTGTATTTTTTATTCACTTACATTGTATTTCTTTACTTGTACATTACTTGGGCTTGAAGTAATGGGTTGGGTCTGTTTGTAGAAATATACTATCAAATAGTACAAGGAAAGATGATGTGAGTAATCAGCACAAACAATTCTCGTGTCTCCTTCCATTTTGAATAAAATAGTAATCTATCTCCTCTCTCCCACTCTCTCTTTCTCAATCTCCTTCTCTCTCAATCTCTTCTCATCCTAGATCTAGGGTTTCATCTATGAAACCTAATTAGCAGTTCCTTGTTGGGACCATGGTTGATGATGTGACATCACATGATGAGATTAGGGTTTCTAGAGTTTGCCTTGTTGTTGTGTGTCGACCTTGCTAGGGTTTGTGTGTGTTGTGACCACAACACCACACTTGAATGAGTGTTGTGACTTCAACACATGCCTTAGGTGTTATTTTTTTTTTACCATGGTGACCTAGGTAAGGTTTGGTCAATGGGGTTTGTCTTTTAGTGAAGTGATTCGACCATGTTGAGGTGGGTGACCTAGTGTAGAGGTCGCTACATGGTATACCTTAATGAGTTTCGATCGCAACATGAGATGTAGCTGACCTAGGTGGATGCTACACTCCCTATGATATATTACCCTTCAATGCATGTATGTGTTAAGTGGTTGCATGGTTGTTTCTTTGGTGGACAAGTGTTCTTTTTGGTTCCCTCTTGTGTTAACACCTCATAACCCCTTGCTTCCCCCCTACTTTGTGTATATAACCCCTATCCTTCACATGCACGTATCCTTTTTGTCTCTACTCTTTCTCATCTCCCTTGTGTTCATCCTTTGAGATTTGTGGAGCAAAAGAGAACTGATCTAGGAGCTTTGGTGGCCAATCAACCTTGCATGTGTTGATCTAAGGCTTGATCATCTCCTTTATGGTGATCGTTGGTGATCATCTTTCTTGGTAAGTGGCTTTGAACCCTTGATATCATTTTCTTTTATACCCCTCCCCTTCCTTCTTGTCCATGAGATTATGGTGCAACCATGGTGGCTATCTTGAAGATCTTCTCTTCACAAAGGTCAAACACTATGGTTTGATTGTGATGGTACCAATGTGAGAAGAAGCTCTCTTCTTTCTTCTTCTTGTTCGGCCTAGGATTTTCACCCTCCTTCTTGCATTCTTCTTTGACCATGGTGTTCTTCTCTTTTGAGGAAACCTTGTGTTCATGGAGTTTCTCTTGGTTGGAGATTCTTTCTCTCCCTTGGAGCTTGGTCTCTACATAAGGAAGGTTATATAACTCTTTTCCCTCATCTATTATTTGCACCATAATTTGCTTTCATGCTACTGAATTCATCTCTAAACCATGATATTAAGATGCTAGAGGATGTTATCATGATCCAGGATTTATGACTTTGTAATATTCCTATATAGTTTTCTCTCTTTCTTACACTCTAATTTCATGAGCTTGATTTATAAGTGATGTTGAATTGAAGTTGCTACATGCATCATGATCCTTGGTTTTATCACCATGCTATGGTTCGACCATTACATTTTACTTGAGGTTTAGATCAGTTTTCTTGAGATTGAAGCTTGTTCTTCTCTATCCTGGTTTTCTTTCTTGGTTGTTCATGATGGGGATCGTTTCTATGGTTTCATGTTCATTCTTCCTTGAGAATTGAACATGGTGGTGTTAGGTCCTCTTGGAGTTCTACACCTAATTCTACTGATGTATGTTTATCCTTAGGGTTTTGGTTGATACTCTTATGCGATCCATGTATATGGTTGTCACCTAAGTTGTTGTTGTGGTCAACATGCCCTTTTTGCCCATGACTTGGTTTTTTTTGGTCAGCACACTTGGATTTGGTTGGATGACCACTACACTTGTAACATGTTGGTCACTACATGTGTTATGATGTGTTTTGGATGCAACATAGTGATGATTTGGTTGGATGATTATGAAACTTAACCCTAATGTGCTCCAAGAAAGTGGGAATTGATGTACCTAGGGTTTTGTGGTGAATGTTGAATTGGAAACCCTAATATCAAGTACAAGATATGTTTGTTGAGCTTTCTTGATTTAATAGATTGAGATGATGTTTTCTCTCTCCTACTTGTGTAATTCTAACAATGTAGGTAAATGAATGCCATAGATATTGACTACTGTGATGATATTGATGTGACACTAGTTGAAAATTATGAGCCTTGAAGAAGCATGTTGAGATCGTAATGATGTGATCGCTCTTATGACCTGATGGAGGCTTAATGCCTTGTGAGAGGTGATATCCTATGGTGATGAAATAAAGGATTGCTATCCCCTAGTGATATGATAATGTTGGTGGCCTTGTATGGTAGTGATATCAAGAGCTAATGTGACAAGTCTATGCTTTATAAATTTTATATCTTATGGAGTTGTAACACACCCATAATTTTGTTGGGTTTGTTTAGGGTTTATACATTTTAACTTTATTGATGCTAAAATATATTCAATTGGCATAACTGATCAAGTAAAACCCTAATCATGTATCTTCCCTGTGCCATAGATCCTTCTTCAACATCAATACTTTTCTAGATAGTCAAATAAGTATTCCCAGGGGAGACTCAGAGCGCATATTGTTGAATATGCAAGGTGCAAGTGACTACGTGTCTTTGAAATCCTGATCCCAAGTATTTTGAGAACGACTGCGGTTGAGACTCAGTGATGAGCATGTGATATGATGTAATAGAGGACAACTATCATTGTATCTTAGTAATGGGGTTATATACCCTGGTTTCTAGCATTGTGACATGTACAAAGGAAGGCTAGGTGTTTTACAAGACCGTAGCTTTGGCTATGAGTTGTTGTTTGTACATGACTATATATGTGACTATAAGTTCCTATTTTTTGCAATATTGGCTATATGTCATTGCGGTGCGGACTCAAACTGATTGAGTAGTGCAGGTGAAGATCATGGAGTCCAACTCTTCCTTTGATCTTGTATGGCACTGATTTTGACTTCGCAGTGGTCAGTTGTATTTGGGTGGTATGACTCAAATCCACATGGCATAATAAAAGACATAATGCAGTCACGTGGTATATTTGCTTAAGGTCAAATATGATTCACATTGGATGGCCCCTTGCCTTAACTTTGTACTGATTTCTTGAATTATAATGTGATAAGAGAACTCAATCATTATACATGTTCCTCATATTCCTTCAAAAAGCATAATATGTTCTACTACTCAGTTATAGATACCTAAACTACTTAAATAGTGTTAATTTCCTTGTTTATATCATTGATCTGAATTTGCTTATAATGTTTAATTTGCTCATTATTATCTACATGTGCTTATAATAAACATTGGTGGAGAGTTATATATCTCTCTGGGATGTTTCGTCTCTCCCAATGGGTTTCCGCATCTTTTACGTGGCCATGCATGACAAGGTAGAAATCATGCAGTTGAGGTAGGATAGCAAGAGGGGCAATAGTTGTTTAAAGGTTGGATATGCTACTAGTGTTTTATAGTAGAATACTATGTGTCATTCATGTCCTCTCAAATCCTTGAAGGTGTTTAGTAGATGTTGTATATCGAGATGAGGTTTTTGATTGTATGCCATGATTGTACAAATATGATGTGTATATTTGAATAGGTTATATGTGTAAACAGGTTGTGGCATGTGAGCCAGTAAACAATGTCATGTAATAATTTTTCAGCATGAAATATGTTACATGTGGCATTTGTTGACTCAGATGTAATATGTTTCCACTTGAAGTGGATGTGTGATATCAGTTTTAATTTACCATATTTTATGGTAATTTGATTTGTTAGTGATAATTATGTGCTTTGTTTTGAGTGATCTCACTTTGTGGTGTGTAAAGGCATCACAATTTGGTTGGTATCGGAGATTTAGGTTCGCTAGTCTACATGGACATAGGACTAGGGTTGTGTATGTTCTATTGTCCTCTAGTATATTGTATGGAAACTTCTGCTTATGTAGAAGAAGAAAAAGAAGAAGAGAAGAAAAGTTTTCTGGAGAACATGAAGAACATGCTGCTGAGAGAAGTGTTGTTGCACCAGGAGGTGGTGCAAGGTGGCTGACTAGGGTTGATGGAGTGCCTGAGGAGCCCCGATTTGACCCAGAAACTATGGCCAGTCCTACTTTTTAGTCCATGTTTGGATAGTTCATGGCCACGATGATGCATGTGGTAGACAGAATGCCCCATACCAAGTGAGAGAGGCAATCCCCAATATGTAATCTTTGGGTTCTAGAAATACCTTTTAAAGGTTGGGGTGTGTAGGGGCAGTGGAGTATGCAGGTATAGAGGACTCGACATATGAAAATTTGTGGTTGACTGAGTTAGAGAAGGCATTCAAGATCCTCAACATCTCTGAATATGACAACGTGAAGCATGGTATGTATATTTTAAAGGGGAGCATTGGCCATTGGTGGGCCATTGAGAAGGAGAAAAGACCTAGAGTGGCGATCACTGGGAAGGTTTCAGGTGGGAGTTTGTCAGTCGTAACTTCATAGAGACATATCTAAAGGAGAAGATCATGCATTTTTAGAATATTTGATAGGGATCTATTACATTCAATGAGTATGAAGCTAAGTTGATGGAGCTTCAGAGGTTTTTCCCTCATATGGAGACGAGAGACAAGGAGAGAATGAAATGGTTTGAGAAAGGTTTCAATACTGAGCTGAAAATGCCAACGTCATCCCTAGAGAACAGAGAGAAGTTTGCCACATTTTTGGAGTCATTCTGGAGGGTAGAGCAATCAGTGGTTGTGAAGCATGAGACAAAGGCCAAGAAGAGGCTTGTACAATATCAGGGACAATTGTCTTGAGGCTTTAAGAAGTCTAGGTTTTCAGCACCGTCGTCACAATAGAGATTGGTGGGTAAGTCACAATGGTCACTGAACAGAGGCAGAGGTCGTAGCTTTCCACCAACAAGAGCCCATAGCATAATATCAGTTTTGATAATTGGGTCGTCTAGGACATGATATTAGAGCAAGACTTGATACAAGTCTGGACAGCTTGGGCATACAAAGTGGTTCTACCGAATGAAGGATGAAGAGGTTACCCAATAACTGAGACAAAGTTAGCAAGGGTCGCAACAACGATAGTAGTTCAATACTGACAGATGACGTAGTTAGGCGTCACAGGATGGTGTGTTTTTGGGCAAGCCAGTAGAGGAAGGGGTGACTACAAGGAATGACTTGATTCTATGTGATTAGTCAGCCAGAAGGAGTGATCAACATGACAGTTGTCATAGGCCAGATGAGTTATTTCATTCTGATTTGTCTTCTTCTTGCTTTATATCTATTTTGGTTGACCTGGATACAACACACTCTTTTATCACTACATAAGTGATTGCTAGTTGTTCTTTGTCTGTTAGTCATAGAGTTGACATCCTTTGATTAGAAACCCCTTTGGTTGGTTCTGCTGAGATGTAGGAGGTGTGTCCTTCTTGTGTCCTTTCTTTTTCATGACACAACATTCAATTGAACCTCATACCACTTGACATGTATGGATTCAATGTGATCCTTGAATGGAAACTTTGGAGAAGTATTAGGTGATCTTGGACTATAGTTCCAAGGTAGCGACGTCTATCGACAGTGATGTTTTGTGGATCTTCCAAGGGGATAGGAAGATTCTTCCAACATGTCTGGTGTCTGCGATGGTGGTAGAGAAGTTGATGAGGCAAGGTTGTGAAGCATTCTTGACAAATGTGATGGTTACTAAGGTTAGGAGTCTGAGCATCCAGGAGGTTCCAGTTGTCCTTGAGTTCGAGGATGTGTTTCCTGATGAGTTACCAAGTGTTCCTCTAGTTAGAGAGATTGATTTTGAGATCAATCTATTTCCTGGTAAGTAACTGATAGAGCAGACACCATATGGGATTGTGCTAGCTGAGATGAAAGAGTTAAAGAAGTAGTTGCAAGAGTTTCTTGATAAGGTTCAGTCCGAGCACATCACCTTGGGGTGCTCCTATTTTGTTTATAAAAAAGAAGGATGGATCCATGAGTCTTGAGTCGATTATAGGAAGTTGAATAATGTGACGATAAAGAATAAGTATCCTTTACTGCAGAATAATAATATGTTTGACTAGTTTTGAGGTACCACCATGATTTCAAAGATAGACCTTAGTTCTAGATATTACTAGTTGCATATCAAGGCCGATGACACACCAAAGTCATCTTTTAAGACGAGGTATGGTCACTACAAGTTTGTGGTTATGTCATTTGGGCTAACCAATGCACCAACAATGTTCACGGACTTGATGAATAGGGTGTTCGGACCTTATCTTGATAAATTTATGGTGGTTTTCATAGATGTCATCTTGATATATAGTTGATACAACCAATGACACAAACAACATCTGTGTCAGGCGTTGACCTTGTCAAGACAACATCAGTTATACGTAAAGTTCAACAAGTGTGAGTTCTGGATGAAAGAGGTGTCTTTTCTAGGACATGTCATATCTAACGAAGATGTACATGTGGACCCCAAGAAGGTTGAATTTGTGATAGAGTCGGAGCAGCTGAAGATGTCGACAGAAGTTCACAATTTTCTAGGTTTGGCAGGATACTACATGATGTTCATCAAGAACTTCAGTTCTTTGTCTTCATCTCTAGCAAAACTAACTAGTAAAGATGTTCCATTTGTCTGGGATGACAAGTGTTAACATGATTTCCATATATTAAAGGGGAAGCTGTCAAGTGCACCGGTGCTAGTGCTTTTAGATTAGGGAAAAGGAAACATTGTCTTTTGTTATGCCTTGAAGAATGGTCTGGATTGTGTGTTGATAAAAGACAAGAATGTGATCTCTTTTGTGTCACATGAGTTGAAGAAGCATGAGGAGAACTATCCCACCCATGATCTCAAGCTAGCAATAGTTGTTCATGGTCTAAAAAACTAGAGACATTATCAGTATGGCGAGAACTGTCAGATTTTCATAGATCACATGAACCTGCAACACATCTTCTCGAAGTAGGAGCTGAAAATGAGGCATGATCGCTGGATGGAGTTAATCAAAGATTATGATTGCACCATAGATTACCATCCAGGAAAGGAAAACTTGGTGGAAAACATTTGGAGCATGAAGTCTTCGTCATCATCATCTGTTGATAAGGCATAGTTATGTTCCTTAGTATGCCACAAGTGAGACATGTTAGTGTATTTTCCTGAGATGAATGTAAAGTTGGAAGTATCCTTGTTGGCTTAGTTATAGATGAATAAAATGTTTAGGAAGAAAATTCGAGATGAAAAACTGAGTGATATTGGGATATCTCATATTCAAACAAAGTTTGGCAGCAAGAAGTGTGATGCTTTTCACAAGTCAGAGGATGGTACAATATGTTACCGTGGAAGAGCTGTGGTTCCTAATGTCGATGATCTAAGAAAGATGGTTTCAGAAGAGGTTCAATCTTTCATATACGATATGCATCCAGGTAGCACCAAGATGTACTAAAACTTGAAGGACTTGTATTGATGGCCTGGCCTAAAGCATGATGAGGCTGAATTCGTTGCAAGGTTTCCTATATGCCAGCAAGTTAAGGTAGAGCAATAGAAGAATGTAGGGACTTTACAATTGTTACATATAACACAATGGAAATGGGATCATGTTACAATGGACTTTTTGATTGGTCTACCTAGGACAACCAAAGGTCATGATTCCATTTCGGTGATAGTTGAGAGTTTGACAAAAATAAAGCACTTTTTTATCATGTGAAGACGATGTACCAAACAAAGAAGCTTGCATAGATATATGTTGATGATATCATTTGCTTGCATGGTATCCCAGCTACCATCGTGTCAGATAGAAATCCTCAATTCATCAATCATTTTTGGGAGCACATGCACACAACTATGGGTACGCAGTTTAAGTTCAGCACAACATTTCACTCACAAACAAATGGATAGTTCGAAAGGACCATACAAACCTTGGAAGATCTTCTAAGAGCATGTGTCTTGTAGTTTTTGGGCATTTGGAATGCCCACCTAAATTTGATATAGTTTTCCTATAATAACAGTTATGATAGGAGCATTGATATGGCACCTCATGAGGCATTTTATGGGAGATTTTGTAGATTTCCATTGTGTTGGTATGAAACTAGTGAGCATCAGTTTCTAGGTCCTAAGCTTGTGCAACAGACAATAGAGAAGATCGAAGTGATTCAACTACAGCTGAAGGCAACCCAAGTCAGGCAGAATTCATATGTAGATAATCGTCGTAGGCCCTTAGACTTCCAAGTGGGAGATAGGGTGTATCTCATGGTCTCTCCTTGGAAGGGATTTTTTAGGTTTGAGATGGAGGGTAAGTTGGCTCCTAGATTTATGGGACCTTATCCTATGGTGTCACGTGTTGGAAAGGTGGCTTATAAGTTGGAATTTCCACCTAAGTTGCATAGGTTGCATCCAATGTTCCATGTGTCTTTTTGAGGAAGTGCTACCCAAATACCAAGTTAGTGATGTACCCAATGGAGGTTTAGTTGGAGGAAGATATGTCATATGTGTAAGGTCATGTGTTGATCCTTGATAGAAGAGTGAAGAAGTTGAACAAGAAGGACATAGTGTTGGTGAAGGTTTTGTGGCATCACCGTGGCATATAGGAAGCCACATGAGAGCTTGAGGAGGATATGATAGGAAGTACCCGTCTCTTTTTGCGTAGGATTTCAAGGGTGAAACCCTTATTAGGGGTTTATGGTTGTAAGACCCCTGATCGGGCTTTTGATCGAACCTTGTTTTCTTTGATTGATTAAATGCCTTGATCTTAATATAATCTTTTGAGATGCTATAATAACATGTGACAATCATATCTTTTCAGTTTGGTTGATGTTTGAGCTATGTATCCTTATTTAGGACCAAATTACAATTTACCCATGAGTGATGGTTTTCTTGCAATTTTTCCCATGTAGAGTGTGGTTCTTGTTCCTTAGCATCATGATAGATAAGATAATGTTGAGGGGCCCCTCATTTGGACAATGGTTAATGATGTGACATCACATTGTTAGATAAGGGTTTTGGAGTTTGCCTTGTTGTTGTGTGTCAACCTTGCTAGGGTTTGTGTGTGTTGCGAGTGCAACACCACTCGTGGATGAGTGTTGTCACCATGACACATGCCCTAGGTGTTGTTTGTTTCAATCATGGTTACCTAGGTAAGGTTTGGTGGATGGGGTTTATCTTTTAGTGAAGTATTTCAACCATGTTAAGGTGGGTGTCCGAGTGTAGCAGTTTCTACATGGTATATCTTGGTGAGTTTTGACAACAATATGGGATGTTGCTAACCTAGTTGGTCACTACACTCCCTAGGTTATATCACCCTTTGATGCATACATGTCTTAAGTGGTTTCATGGTTTTTTCCATGGTGGACAAGTGTTCTTTTTTGTGCTCTCTTGTGTTGACACCTCATAACCACCTTGCTTCCCTCCTACCTTGTGTATATAACCCCTCTACTTCACATGCAACTATCCTTTTAAGCTCTACTCTTTATCTTCTCCCATGTGTGCGTCCTTGGAGCAAAAGAGTACTGATCTTGGAGCTTTGGTGGCTGATCAACCTTGAATGTGGTGATCTAGGGTTTGATCATGTCGTTTGTGGTGATGTTTGGTGATGTTCTTTCATGGTAAGTGGTTTTGAACCCTTGATCTCATTTTCATTTGCACCCTACCCTTTCCTTCTCATCCATGAGACTATGGTGTAACCATAGTGGCTATCTTGAAGAGCTTGTCTTCACAAAGGTCAGAGACTATTGTTTGACCATTATGGTTTCTACGAGACTATGGAGATTGTTTTAAGGGTTTGATGTTCATGCTTCCTTGAGAATTGAACATTGTGGTGTTAGGTCTTCTTCATCTTCTACATCTATCTTGAGCTGATGAATGTTTTTCCTTAGTGATTTGGTTGATACTCTTATGTGATCATTGTGTATGGTTGTCACCTAATTTATTGTTGTGGTGGACATGGCCTTTTTGCCCTTAGATTGGTTTTGTTTCGGTTCAGACACTTTGATTTGGTTGGACGGCCGCTACACTTGTAACATTTTGGTAACTGTATGTGTTATGATGTGTTCTTGATGCAACATAGTGATGTTTTGGTTGGATGATTATGAAACTTAACCCTAATGTGCTCAAATAATGGGGGAATTGATGTGCCTAGGGTTTTGTGGTGGTTGTTGAATTCGAAACCATAATTGGCTATAAGAGAAACCCTAGCCCTAATCAAAGGTGTAGTATATGTTTCTTGATCATGCTTGATTTAATAGATTGAGATGATGTTTTCTCTCTCCTACTTGTCTAATACTAACCATGCAAGAAAATGAATGTCATATCTATTGAATGTTATGATGAGATTGATGTGATAGAAGTTGAAAATTATGAGCATTGAAGAGGCATGTTGAGATCTTAATGATGTGATGGGTCTTATCACCTGACAGAGGCTCAATGCCTAGTGAGAGGTGATATCCTCTGGTGATCAAATAAGGGATTTCTATCCCCTAGTGTTGTGAAATGTTGGTGGCCATGTATGGCAGTGATATCAAGAGCTGATGTGATAAGTCTATGCTTTATATGTTTTATATTTTTTGGAGTCGTAACACACCCTTAATTATGTAGAGTTTTTTAGGGTTGATGCTAAAAGATACTCAATTGGCATAACTAATCAACTGAAACCCTAACCGTGTAGTTTCCCTGTGTCATATATCCATTTTTAGTGTCAATACTTTACTAGATGGTGAAACTAGTATTCCCAAGGGAAACCCACAACACATACCATTGAGTATGCGAGGTGCATGTGACTACGTGTCCTTAACATCTTGGTCCCAAGTGTTTTGAGAACGACTATGGTCGGGTCTCATAGATGAGAATGTGATATGATGTGACAGAGGACAAATATTGTTGTAACTTAGTGATTGGGTTATATACCTTGGGTTCTAACATCGTGACATGTACTAAGGGGGGATATGTGATTTACATGACCATAGCTTTGACAATTAGTTTCTATCTCTACAGGACTGTAGTTGTGACTATAATTTTCTGTTTTTGTAGTATTGGCTATATGTCACTGTGGTGCATAGTTGAACTGACTGAGTAGTGCAAGTGAAGGTCATGGAATCTGACTCTTCCATTGATCTTGTATGGCATTGATTTTGACTTAGCAGTGGTCAGTTGGACTTGGGTGGTACGACTCAAATCCTCCAAGCATAATAACAGACATAATACAGCCATGTAGTATATTTACTTAGGGTCAAATACAATTAAGATTGGATGACCCTTTGTTTTATCTTTATATTGATTTCTTGATTATAATGCGATAAGAGAAATCAACTATTATACATGTTCTTCATATTCCTTATAAAAGCATAAGATGTTCTACTGCTCAGTTGTAGAGACCTAAACTGCTTAAATAGTGTCAATTGCCTTACTTATATTATTGAGTTGAATCTACTTATAATGTTTAATTTGCGCAATATTATCTACATGTGCTTATAACAAATGTTGGAGGAGAGTTATATCTCTCACTCAGACATTTGGTCTCAACCCATGTGTTTCCACATCTTTTAGGTGGTCCTGCATGATGATGTAGAGATCGTGTGATTGAGGATGAGAAGAAAGAGGTGTGATAGCTATTTTAAGGTTGGATATGATGCTAGTGTTTTCAAGTAGAGTCCTACTTGTCGTCCCTGTACTCTCAGGTCACTAGGGTGTATTGTATATATTGTATATTGAGATGATGTTTTTGACTATATGCCATGATTGTAGTGATATGGTGTGTATATGTGAATAGGTGATATACGCAAATAAGTTGTGAATAATTTTTCAGCATGAGATATGTTACATGTGGCAGTCGTGGAATCAAATGTAATATGTTTCCACTTGAAGTGGAAATGTGATATCGGTTTTACTTTACCCTATTTTACGGTAATGTGGTTTGTTAGTGATAGTTCCACACTTTATTTTGAGTGATCTCGCTTTGTGGCATGTAAGGGCGTCACAATGTAATTAAGATTACAACTCACATTACAAAGATGAGGAAGAAGAGAGTCACACCCAATGTGTATAAAACCTCCCTCATTACTTGATCTCCTCACAAGGTCGATGCCGTTGCTGGGGACTTCTTGATGTTGTTGTGACTGCTGGTTGAGTCGGACTACTGTTGCTATGGCAACAATGTGTCTATAACCGCCAACAGCTACTTTCCTTCAAGGAAAGGTTGATGTCCCTCTCTTATCAACCAAGTGAGATGCTCTGTTAGTGCACACAATGTGTCACTGACTGTCAGCCTCTACTTTGCTTCAAGGCAAAGTTGTTGACCCTTTCTTATTCAACCAAGAGAGCTCCATCAGTTTTATTTGTTCTCCGACTCTTCTACTACAAAAGGAACCAACAAGTAACTGGAGGGATCACACCTCAACCGATGGAATGGTCTCAATGGCCTCCCTTAGGGCCTCTATTTATAGTCCTCCATGGTATGTGGTTGCAACTAGGAACCCTTTTCCAACTCTAAGTCCAACTCCATGTTGCACATAGGGAACCAACTTATGTACCTTTTAGATTTGAATCCTATTAGCATTGGTTAAACAAGACAACTCCTATGCAAGTCCAAATACAACTAGGACATGGGCCGAAATGTTATTAATTTCCCAACATAGTGCACCCATCATACACTCTAAAGTGACCAATAAACACTACTTGGACATCCTATAAAGGGTAGACTTCAAAATGAATGGGTTGGCTGACAAATAACTATTGCTTGTCGACTATTGTTGCATGGTCAAGTCCACTCTCATATTCATTTCTACGTACACAATCAAAATGCCACTGCTTCATCTCAGTCTATGTAACCACATTGATGGTATCATCAGACATTTTCTATGGGGGGGGGGGTTAACCACTAATCCAATGTCCCTTGTAGTATGGGATAGGGTTACAAGAAACAACATCAAAGGAGGGTTTTCTATACAAACTATGGGAGAATGAAATGTTTCTCTTCTTATGAAGAAAACCAGGGAAATAGTTGCTCATAGAAATTCATTGTGGTGTATGTTCATGCATCCCAAATATGACTACTACTTGGCAGGAAATAAGCCAACGTGTTACAGACAACACATACCACACTGTAGGGAAAAGACTTCATCCAAGAACATTCTTACATTCATTTAATGAATAGAGAAATTAAGAATTTCTAGAGAGATTATTGGAGTTAAAAGAGATTGAAACTCGATCAGTTGGTTTTGAGGAGAATCTTGAGGACTTAACAGATCTACAAGTGGCTAGTACTATCACCAATGATGGGAAGTTGGATACCAAAGGATATTGTCTGCCACATCATGCAAATCAATCCACTAGGAAAAACTGATGTCAAATTTATGAGAGTATGGACAACATATGACAACATACTATACATGACCAACTCATCATATCAACTCCTCTATAAACATAAAGACATAGGTAGAAGGAGATTGGGAAAAATTTGGAGAGAAAAGGTGTTTGTGAATGTCAAGTTCTTCATATGGCTAATGTTGTACGATGAAAATTTGACAAACAACAGACGTGTTTAAAGACATTGTTCTACAAACAACATTTTTAAATGATCCAAGGAACACAAAGAGACCAGTCTCCATGCATTAAGTAACTGTAAATATGTAATGGAGGTCTAGAGGGTATTTCTAATGGGAATCTTGACGAGTGGATTTCTTAGTATGGATACTAGGACCTGGATCAAAACCATATTGGATGGAGATAATACCCAACACAATTGCTTCATGATCATTTGTAGGGTATTTGTGGGCTTGTAGAAACAACCACATGTTAGAGAAAAAATGAAACCTATCCAACACCAAACCCAATTCATGTTGAAAGAATTCGATCACTCTGCACAGGCATCGACACATGAGAACAACACTATTTAATGTCCGTAAGGTAAGTTGAGGAGCCACATTGGAGAAAACCTATAATTTGTACTTTCAAGATAAACATGGATGCGGCAATGAACAAGACCAAAACTTCAACAACTATGATCCTCAGAGATGATAGAGGTGTGTGTATTGAAGGTCATGGTTGGAGTACTAGAGCTAAATTGGACTTATAAGATGTTTTGTTAGCCAATAATCTAGCTTTAGAAAGGCCCCATGATTTCTCCATCAACCAATTGGAGCTGGAAATGGACTGCAAGACGACCATAAGTATATCAATGATGCACCCTAGATATAATCCTAAATTTGTTATATGGATTCACAAGCTACATAGTATAACCAAAGAGAATGAGGGTTGATCGATCAAGTATGTTAGCAGAAAATGTAACAATAAATTGGGTAGTTTTAAGTAGACTAGACCTATGGATTCTATTAAGGTTTGTTTGGAGGAAGAAAATTATAATGGTAGTAGTAGTACCACATTTATTTCATGTTAACTTGAAAATGGTTGAGTAATAATTGGTTTTTACTCATAAGAGGGGGGACAGGATGAATAGATAGCCTCTTGCTCCTCCCTAAAAAAAGATATCTATGAGAGGTTATTTTTTTCTTTTGTGGTTATAGAACTATATTTTTGAACTGAGAAACATATAGAGGCAAACTTAAGGTTTCATATCTCTATTTCTTGGTTGAGAAGATTACTTATATATGTTGGTATGTATGCCCAAAGAGCCAATCATGTGATGATTGTAATGGCATAACTTATAAATGATTTGATAAAGGCAAACTTCCAATTTATTTTGTTTTATTCAGTTATGAGATAATGAAGTAACACAATAAATGTCAAAAGAATGATATTACTGAATGAAGTATGTCTTTAGGTTGATGACATGAACAATGAGATCATACGAATGCAAGAGTATATACATTCTTACTTTGTCCCTAGTCAGATGCCATTATGGAAGGTTGATAGACAATAATAGCACATAAGACCAGAGTGTGTGTTGGTTGATGACAGAATCTATCCAGTCATTATATGTGATATCAAACCAAGCACATCAATACTTGTTGGAGAAGTGCGTATCAGACAGACCCTCCATGAAAGTGACATTTAGAAACCATTACATGGTAGTCATATTCATCTTTCATAGTGTTCATAGTGATTGTGGTTCTTAGTCCTAAAATCACTACATTCATCACATGTCGTTCAGTGTACCTTGACATCATCCATCATGACCATAAATAAGGGTCACCATAAAGGTGATGATTAGATGCATTGTGACACATGGGGAAGACTGTGAGCGATGCCATGGGATTTGTCCCTCCTATAAGAGCTTCATATCCTAAACACTTGACGAGTTAGACTGAGAAATGCATGGCCATGTGTGAGTCAATATGTGATAGTGAGCTTACATATATCTCAAACAGTCTTCTCTAGTTCAAGGAACATAGATTGAATGTTGAAGAAGATGATTATTCCATGCCTTGAGTTCAATCTAGATATGAATGACAAAGGAACTATACAAACACTATAACACCAATCGTAGATTGTATGTTGAAGTTGTTATCCAACTTTCCATTTACTTAGATAGCAATGATGTGTTACTTGGCATCTCTCTTTATTTGTGATGTCATAACCTAGTTATGGACATTCAGTGCCAATGTAATATGGAACCTATAGGATCACACACATAGGATACACTTGAAAATAGGATTAATGTTCATAAATATTTAAGTTTTAGGGTTTCAATTTCAACAACAATTGACTGACTGGACTCTAAATTGACCGGTTCAAGTGTTGGATCGACCGGATGGAGTGTTAGGTTGATTGGAAATTGCATTGGCTGAATTTTGCATTAACCAGGGCATGAACTGCCTGGTTCACAGAGTGAATTGATTGGCTCAGGTTTGTGAGACGACTGGATCATGGGATGAGACACCCAGTTCATGGATCAATTTGATTGTATCAAGGACTAGTGCTGACATCAAGTTGTGCATTAATGGGATAAGAATTGCCAACACAATTGCAATTGGGAAACATGATAAAATGACCAATTCAAGGGTTGAACCGATTGGCTCACATGCCAACTGGTTGGTTCACCTATGAACCAACCATTTCTCCACTCGTAGGTTTTGAAATTTTTTAAATTCTTTCCCTTTCCACTCCCACGCAAACTAGGAACCTTAGACCTGACCCTCCTATAAATATAGAGTTATCGGGGGCTTCCAAAAAAACACAGCAAAATTTCCTCTGACAGTTATTGTTCTCTCTAGTTGTGGTAACCAATAGAGAACCCAAGAAAGTCCTACCCGACAAAGGAGGGATAGTTAGGGAGAACAATTGTGGGAGAGCAAATTGGTGACTAGTACACCAATGTGAAGGGACAACTCCTTCCTGTCTATTCTTCTAGAATGACAGGTGTTCCCGGTAGTTTGTATGGACTACTCTAAAGGCAAGGAGCTTTTCCCTCTAGGAGGACAATGTCATGTTGTCATCCATGGTGATCAACCAAGAGATATTGTAGACATTATTCAAGTGAAATTTGAAGACACACTACGACGAGGAGATTGTCATTGGATTTGCTTCAGGACATGTATATCCTTGAAACCATCCTTTCCATTATATTGTTGTTGACGTGATCTACTTTATAAGGGGAATATGGAAGCTAATTTTTGTTTCTTCTTCCGACTCTATGCCATATTTTCCTACAATAGTATCAGAGCCACACAAACTTACTATGTTTTGGGATAATCGATATGATCAGATTTTTGGTTTTCATTATTTATTTATTGCATATAATGTGAATATTAATGTCCATATCTAATTATATACCACAATCTCAAAATTATATATATATAAATATATATATATATAAATATATATATATATATATATATATATATAAATATATATATATATATATATATAAATATATATATATGCAATTTACATGTGTCTCCCTAAAAATATGGTTTGATGGTGTATATGTAGTGTGGTTCTTGCCAATAACCTTAAAATATTTGTGCATGGTTGTTGTGTGGTTATTCATGTTTTATCTCGGTTTGCATACCGATAGTCTTCCTTATCTTCCAATTGTAAAGGTATTATTATTTACTACCTTTGAATCCCTCTAATGTAACTCGAAGTTTCTCTATTACCGTGTAATAGCAATTAGGATAGCTTAATTCATGTCACATTGAAGATGATGAGATGCATGTTACTGAAGACTTGCCGACCGAATGGAGGATATGAGGAGCCAAAGAGATTGGTTGGAGGCCCAACTGATCAACTAGAGGATCGATAAGATGGTGGATTGGAGACCAGGTGACCGAATAGACAACCAATCGACTGGCCAGGTGGCAAGCCAATCAATTTAAGGGTTAAACCGATCAATCCATATAGGAAAGCACATATCTTCATCAACATTAGGCTTTTGCATGAGATGTAGACCTTAGGTGGTGGTAATTCATTGTGGCTCCAAGTAATTACATTAGAATGTCCATAATCATCACTTATGTCTTATTGCATGTTTTTTGTGTGGAATATAGCATGTATATGCTACATACTATGTATTAGTGGAAATTGGATATGTATATGTATTTATAAATACAAACCCCTCAATATGCATTATGCCTAATATGCTTTCCATAACAAGAACACATGAAAATCTTGATAGACCAAGTGTAGGTTATACCAAAGCATGGTACACCATCTATCTCGTAGAAGTGTGAAGGTAGATATGTAGATCTGATAAAGGAGGGTACATATTATATCATGTTGGCTTTTAGGTTAGCCTTAACTAGATGATCTTAATGATATTAAGTACCTAGAAGCATAGAGATGGATTGTGACAAAGAGTTCTTCTCACCATCTATCCAAGAATTGTATTTAGATGCAAATGGCAAAAGTTACCTACCTAAATAGTCAAGTTGTGGGCAATCAGCCAAAGCCGACTCATGATTTGATGAAATATGGATATGTGATCACTATAAGATTGTATGTTGCACTCTTCAAAATTTATACGAGGTCTATCAATTGAATGAAATAGTGGTAGTGATAATTAATTAAATTCCTATTGAATATCGTCAAATATTGTTCAAATCAAATCAAATAAAAAATGTTTTGGCAACATGCAAAAAGATTTCTTATAGAATCAAATGACAATCAAATTGTTGTTGTGATCAGTCCTTAGGAAGGACAAGTTTAACGGTATTTACATGGATGGTTTTGGAATTTTAGAAGGGTTCTCAATGATGAGCATAAACTCTATGTCCTAGAAACTCTAGTACCAGAAATACTTGCTCCTGATGCACTGAGGGATGAATTGGATGCTTAATGGAAGCATGCTAATGATGCCTTGGACATAAAGCACCTTATGCTAAGATGCATGAACTATGAGTTGCATGAGCAGTGTGAGAACATGGGATCTTTGAGATGGTAACACATCTTAAGAATATGGACCATAATTGCACAAAGTGAGAAAGGCACAATGTGTCAAAGGTGCTCTAAGTGTAAGATGATAGAGGGAGATTCAGTAGAAACCCATACTCTCAGTATGATTATACATGTGGATCATCTAAAAGAATTGGGATTCTATTTGAGCCAAGAGCTGACCAAAAATATGATTCTACAGTCATTGCCTAAATCATATACCCATTTTATTGAGAGCTACCACTTGAATAACATGGCCATAATATTGTAAAATTTTTCTTGGCATGTTGATTAATGCCAAAGAAAGAATAAATAAGTATGAATCTGTGATGATGATCAGTGTAGTGGAGCCCAAGGATGAAAGGAAGACCATGTATAGTTTTGAGGCTAACCATAAATCCAAATCTTTCGCATTGAAGATAAGGAGAAAGAAAATTATAGGAGAAATTTGTCCTTTATACTTGAAGACATTCAAGAAGAAGAAGATGGGAATAGAGATCTCCAGTTTAGGTATATGTTTTATTGATATAAACTTATCTACTTATTCATCTTGGATACTAGATACTGAATTTTGATCTCACATATGCTCGAATTTGTAGTATCTAAAAAGAAGTAGGCCTTTAAGAAAGGGTGAGGTTGAGCTGTGAGTTGTAAAAGGAGCAAGAATTGCTGGCACTACAGATGGAACTCATAGTTTATCTCTTCCCATTGGGATTGTAATAGAGTTAATCAGCGACTATTTTTTACCTACCATAAATAAAAACATCATTTCTATTTAGAGTTAATGAACTACTATTATGTACTCTCTAGGCTTGTATGGACAAGGATGCATATGAATTCCATATTAAGAATGGTCAATGTTCTATTTCTAAAGATGGTATCTTTTATGGAAATGCCCCAATGAATTATGGTCTTTATTTTCTAGATCAGAAGAAAAACATTTATAACGTAAATACCAAAAGTTTAGAACTCAACAATTTAGACAAGACATATCTTTGGCATTGTCTTTGGGGGCACATAAATGAGAATCACATATCTAGAGTCCATAAAAATTATTACCTAGAGTCTTTTCCTTTTGAATCAATAGAGACATGTGAATCTCGTTTGTTGGGCAAGATGATGAAGACTCCTTTCACTTTCAACAATGAAATGGCCAGTGATCTATGAGGAGTCTTACAAACTGATGTATACAGCTCTTTTAGAACAACTACTAGAGGTTGGTATTGCTACTTCATTAACTTCACTAATGACTTTAGTAGGTATGTCTATGTTTATCTAATGAAACATAAGTCAGAAACCAGTGAAAATTTGAAGGATTTCATGAATGATGTACAAAACCAACTTGTTAAAAGTATTAAGGCACTTCATTCTAAGAAAGGTTGAGAATATGTGAGGTAAGAGTTTGAGGACCTTCTACGAGACCGTGGTATTGTATCAGGATGGACTCCACCTAGAACACCTCAATGTAATGGTGTCTCAGAAAGAAGGAATCACACTTCATTAGAAATAGTGCAATTGGCAATGAGTTTAGATGAACTTTCGACTACCTTTTGGGGTTTCTCTCTAGAAACCACCAGGTTTACACTAAATCATGTACCATCTAAATCAGTTCATAAGACACCATACAAGATATAGTATGGGAAGCATCCCAATGTGTCTGTTATGAAGGTTTGGGGTTGTAAATCTTATGTGAGAAAGTAGTTTCCCGAAAATCCTGAACCTAAATCTAATAAATGTTATTTTGTTGGATATACTAAGGAAGAGAAAGGATATTGTTTTTATTCCCTATCTGACAACAAAAGATTTTTTGCTGGAGATGCTTCATTCCTATTAAAGGAATTTATTTGCAAAGGAATCAGTAGGAGGAAAGTAGAACTCAAAGAAGGTTGAAACCAAAAAGAAAACATTGAACCAATAGATGTACATGAGGAACAAGTAGACTCACAAATTGTCATGGAATCTCAAATTTTCAAGTAATATAAGAACCTCGTATATTTAGTAGCACACACCTTCAACCTAAGAGATTTGGTTATCTTGTGACTCAGGAAGGCAGTGAGTTGGTTATAGATGATGAGCCAACAACCTATCTAGAATATTCTGGGACCAGTGTTTGAGAAATGTCTTGATTCCATGAGATCTGAGATGAAATCCATGTACACGTATAAGGTATGGACCTTGGTGGATCCACCTGAGGGGGCAAAACCCATAGGTGAAACTAGGTTTTCAATAAGAATGTAAGACTCTTGGACTATATTTTTGCTTTCTTAGCATAATAAGATTCTTAGAAACCTGAACCCAATCATGTGCTGAGATGTAATAACATGTGACACACTTAAGTTTTCAGTTTGGTCCAGTTTGGATGATTTTTGAGCTACTTATGCTTTTATGTGTTTGTTTTGGACGTAATTGCAAATTACACATATTTGTGGTTTATATTGCAATTTTTCACATGCTTGATGTGCCTTACATGTTTTAGCATCATGTTGGAGATGATGGTGCATAGAAATGCCTTGTTTCACCTTGGTTCAATATGATGTCTTCATGTGTTGAAGTTAGGGTATTACATGGATGCCTGGGTCAACATTGACCATGGATTGTGGCGACCGATGTGTTTCCTTGGTCTTATTTGAAGAATATAAGATGTTTTGTACATGTTCTATAGTCTTAATAGTAGATGCAATTTAGTGCACCTACTGGTTGCTAGGTTTTTGACCCTCTTTGGTCGTTATGTTTTTTATGTTCCTTGGTGGCCACAGTGATAGCGGTCGCTATCATTGTTTGTTTGCTAAGTTTTTTCTTCAACCAATGTGTTTTTAGGACCAATACAATCTCTATCCTTACTTGATCTTATCATCTTTGATGAATGCATGGACTTAGTAATTGGATGGCCAAGTTATGGTGGACTAGTGGCACGTTTAGTTGGACACCTAACCTCCCTTACCTTTCTACTATCCTTAGGTATTTATACCCCTATCTTTGCATGCAAATGATTCTTTTGATCTCTTTATGTCTCTCTTCTCCTTGGATCTCATCACTCTTTGGTTCTTGGTGGAGGAGGAGGTACCAAGGTTGAAGAAGGTGGTCATTTTTCCCTTGCATGTGACCTATGTTTTGGAGCAACCTTTCCTTGGTGATCATTAGATGATCCTTTTCCTTGGTAAGTGATCTACCTTTCTTGATCCTTGTTTTATTGCAACCCTACCTGCCTTCTTTCTCTTTGCCGAATCCATGGGTTTCTGTGGTGGTCCTTCTTGAGGAACTTCCCTCTTCTTGGGCAAACCCATGGTTTTCCATGGTAGTACTCAAAGTTGAGATGAAGATCTCCTCTCTTATCTTACCTCTGTCCTATAATTTTGTCTCTCCCTTCTTGTTCTTCAAATTAGGGTTTGGTTTCTCTCTTTTTGAGGTGGATACTAGCTTGATCATGGAGGTTATCAAGATGAAGCTTTTTTCCTCTCTCTCTCTCTTTCTCCCTCTTCTTGAAGGTTTCTTGTTGTTTGGAGTAGGTATATCATAATCCAAGGTGACATGTATAACTATCACCTCAATTATTGTTGCACTTAATCTTGCATGTTGATAATATATCTCTAAAACTTAGTTCTTAGTATCTTGGTTATAATATCTATGTTCAAGGGTTTAATTTTCATGGTTAAATTTAGTAGATAATCTTTTTTTCTAAACCCAAATTCATGTGGCCAAACTCTTCTGTGATGGTGGAAGTGGTGATCCTTTCTAGCATGTGTTCAACCTTGGTTTTCCTTCTCATAATTGTGGTTTTTATTTCTTGCTTCATGATGGAGGTTTTGGGATACATGCATGATAGTCTGAACTATGGTTGTCTCTTTCTTGTTTCATGGATTGGTTTTCTCTTGTGGTGATGGTTGATTTTTGGGTTTTGGTGATGACCTTCTTCTTGTGCTTTGCACTTTGATGGTTTTTGGTTTCATGGTTCTTCCTTGATTTGTTGATGATTGGGATCAGGGTTTTTGGTGTTGATGTTGTTCATGACGTTACACCTTGGTGTTTTGGTTTCATGGTGATGATATTGTGGTTGATGATTTTGTCTCTCTCCATGCTTTGGTCCCCAAGGTGTTGATGGGGGTAGTCGATGAGATTTCCATCTTCTTGAGGTTGTTGATCTTGATAAGTGAGATTGTCACCATGTATGTTGGTGGTTTCTTTAGCCTATGGGTTTACACCATGCCATGTTCTTCGGTCACCATGTTCCCTTTAGTCGACGAAATGAGTAAGGTTTCTCTTCGGTCAATTAGGTGTGGGACCTTGCCTTTCCTTTAGTGGATGATATGTTTTCTTCTCTTTGGTTGACGGTGTGATGATCATGATGGTCGATTTGGTTGGTCCACTTCTTCGACCGATGATGATGGTAAGGTCTATTTCCCTTCGATCAATGAGGATTCCTAGACCTTTTGTTTGCCTATATGGTTGATATTATAGTGGTGGCATTTGACTTGTTTACTTACAAAATATGGGAGATGGTGATCATTAGGGTTTAATGTTAGTGCTGATTTGAAACCCTGATTCGGTTAAGCAATGTTGAGAACTAACCCTAATTACAAGTAAATAATGATGTTGCCTAATCTGTTGTAACGACCCCACCTCCCGGTAACCCCCAATTAAGGGAGACCAAGAGGTCATAGCCGTTATCCCAATTTCCCGTATCAAAGGTTTGACAAATAATCAGTAATAATTATTAAATTCTACCATGACTATACTGAAGCTGGACTAAAATAAAACTTTGCATACCTTTTTCAAAAACTTAGATATCTAACTTCTATCCACATTTGGACTCTATTCTAACTAATCCTCCTTGCACTTTATTTCTTAATTTCACAATATGCCACTTTACTGTTGTCCTTTTCAATTTTTACCTAAAACACCGACAATCAAAACGTCGGTCAGCATAAATAAATATTCTAGTATGTGGGGGCAACAATAATCGTGCAATTAACTGTAACAACATATTGTAGTCAATTATGATTTATCAAACAACTTTACATTTTAAGGATAAATGCTCAATCCATACATACTCTAGCCACTGCGTTGTCCCTATAGTGGACCTAGAAGCTACCTTCCTCATGGTAGATCCCCATTAAACCCCTCATGATCCTACCTAACAGGTGAATCAATTTCTAGGGTTGAGTCACATGGAACTACCCATAGGTAGCCCACTCCTTAACTCATGGTGTTCTAAAGAGTCTCATGGCACTACATGTGGTAGCCCAATTTCTAAATCATAATAACCTGATGTCCTACTTAACAAGTAGGCCGTGTACCAGGTTACTCTTTTCATCATTAGCAAAGCCACAGAGGAGAACCAGGATCTGAGCCAGTCATGTATACGTATTTATGGTGATGATCATAGTCACTTTATAGTTGCATGAAATAAAAGTCATCCAAGCAGTTATTTTCAGGCAACCACTAAAACATCTGAGAATCGCCGTGAAACTAAAGCGATTAACCATAAGCGTAACCACATACATGTCATGCTAATTTGAGATAGAATTAACCCAATCAATGCAAGAAATCGAATAGGCAAGCAAGCACACAAAGAGATCCTGAAATATGCATATAATTTCCTATCATTGATCATGCCATCAAGATCTATTAAACCTAGCTCGCTTCCAAGGGTTTCTAGTCCACTTTTGGGGTTTCCATTGCAATTAGGGTTTCACTTCATTTTTACTATTTTAAACCTCAATTTTATACAATTACTCACAACCCTAATTATCTCATCTACTCCTCATGAAAGATATTAATGTTACCTTTTAACAACATATAACCCTAATTTTGGATTAAAGGAACAATTAAAAATCAAATAATTCTATTATGCCCCTTTTACATTAAAACTACCATTTTTATCCTTTTAATTCATGATACGATCTTTAGGCCCAATTATCATCTTTGGTTCCTTCCGGATTAACAACTCATAGTTCACTATGGTCTAATTCACATATGAACTCTTTTAATATTTATTCCACCTTTATCCATTAGAAAACCCTAATTACCATATTAAGTGTATTTATCCACAATTAGGAACTTTTATACTCAATATAGTGTAGATTCATCATATCTCAGTTTTATTCATGGATTTGAACAATTAAAGCAATTAAGGGTCATAATTACCAAAGTTAGGGTTTCAAGGCCCATTAAAGCATATTTAATGTACATGGAACCCTAAATTAATTCAATTATGTACATAGATCATCCCTTTAGATCTAATGTGTCCTTTTATAAACAATAGGTTAAAATCAACTTTAAATGTCCATATAACCCTTCCCAATTAACTAATCATCATAGATTAGGGTTTCTTAATCATTAATGCATTAAAGTTGATAACTTTAACTAGTTTTTGAATTAGAAGAAAAACTTGGCTCTATAATTATTATTTTTATTGAATTCCTTGTATTTTTCTGAGCAAGATTCATATATAATTTTCTTTAATCTAAGCTACCTGTAATAAGTTATGAATTGTGCTATTTTAATCATTGCCAACCAATGGCTGATTGACACGTCAGCAAGCGGCAGCGACTATAGAAAACTAAAAGATATTTGCACCCCTTACCTCACTACGTTCCACTCAAGGGCATAGATGTCTTTTCATCAGCCACTTCTTCAACCTTGCGAGCCCGCTCTTGCTCGTGATGCAGTGTTAGGTCGTGGTCAACCTCGGGGTTGACTTTGAGATCAAACTTCTCGAAGCAAACGACTAAGCTTCCATGACCTCTGCCGCACCCGTACGAATTCGTCAGTGCTTCAAATTTCTCCCGACATGGCTGGAGTTGATGAGATGGCAAAAGGTGTCTCCGACGGCAACCAGTGGGGTCTTTGGTGTAAGGGAGGTTCAAGAGGGAGGAATTGAGGGCTAGAACTTGGTCTGTAGGTTCTGTAGGATCTCGCGGAATAATGTTCAAACTCAAAGAGGGGTTACATCCTCTTTTATAGCCTATAGCCAGCGTAGGCGGCCGGCGAGAGTCCGGATGATTTGGGGGTTCTTCTAGATGCCCCCAACATATGAAAAACCTAGGGTAGGGATGGTCGCAAGGATCTCACGAATCCAACTAGCTGGTTTCCAAAATTGCTCGCGCACTCAATCACGAGAGATTGGCTTTGGGAAGATCATGATTCGTATTCAGACTTTCCTTATCTGTCTTGAGGTAGGAGATGGTTTCCTGATCATCGAATCTCGATCCCACAATCATAAGTTCACGTGGCAATAACACAGAGTCCGAGTCAAAATAAACTTTGTGACATTTAGAGATTATCCATTCCTTTTAGGGATTTTTAAAAATCCATCTCTCTTAAATTTTACATCCAAATAATCCCAAATTTTGAGGGAAAGTTAATAATAACTTAATATTTCATCATGCCTAATTTGAGCTCATTATTTAAAGAAATCGGATCCCTTTCTTTAGTTGCAAGTTATTACTAAATTATGTATATTTCTCATATTTTCTCTTTCTTATTTCCTTTTATTTTCTTGATTTTGATTTATTTTTCCATTAGAAAACATGTGAGCATGAATTTTTTTCCAATATGGATCTATTATCCATATATCCACATATTTCTTGTAATATTATCATTATCTCACATTTCTTCTAAATAAAGAAATATTTAATTAATCTGTGCTCTTTCTTGATGCATTATCTTTGCAACTTGGACTCTTTGGAACCCAATGAACCCAAAAGGCATGAAATCAACCTTTGGAGAATATTTCTTTGCCTTCTAGAGGCTTATACCTCTTTCTTTTCTCCATTTTTTAATTATTCATTTAATAATTGAATTTCTTTTTTCTTTTCCTTATTATTGGGCCCAATAGCCAATAAAGCCCACAAAGGAACCAACAAGGCTATTGTAAATGAAATTCATTCATTTCAAATATAATCACACCATTATTTATTCATATATATTTATTTTGATAAATTGCATTTCTCGTCAAAAGAACCCAAAATTGGGGTTGTAACATCCTTCCCCTCTTATAGGAATTTTGTCCTCAAAATTCCATCAAGCAAATAAACAATTCTGGATAAGACTTTTCCATGTCCATCATTAGCCCCTATATGGATTTACCCTATCCATGGCACTTCCAAAGAACCTTTATCATCACATATTCTTTTCTTTGAGTTTCTTTCACCTTGGCATCTATAATCTCACAGGTGACTTAGGACATTTCAGCCTCCCTTGGGGCTCACTAGGTTCATTGCTCAACACATGGCTTGGGTACCTCACATAGTGCTCTAAATCGGACTCATGGAACACATTATTCATCATTTTATCCTGAGGGGTAAGGCTAAACATAACCATCTCCACCAATCCATCTCAAATGGACCCATATATCGGGGACTTAGCTTTCTCAACTATAACTTAAAGGGGTTGGATTTTCCATCACATACACTCCCACAGTGAACTGCATGTCAGTCTGCTTTGCATCCGCTCATGACCCATGTCGCCCCTGGGCTCTCTTTCAGCCATTGCATGATCAAACCAACTTCATCTGCACACACTGTGGTCCTTTTTCTGACCTTCGCGAGATCCCTTCACCAACATCATCTTAATGAATTGGTGACTGACATAACCTCCCTTACAGAGCTTCCTTACATCCCAATACTGGCAATGGTGGTTATCATCACATCCTACATAGGACAAGAATTGTCTCTGTGTATCACCCTGAATGAGCACACATGCTCTCATCAGACCCTCTAGTCTGGATCATACTAACCATTAGTTAGGGGTGATAAACTCTACTAACTTCGAGTTCTTCATGTATCTACCTCCACTTCATGGAAGTGAATTTTTAGTTCATACTCAAGAACTTTTGAACTCTCATCCTTGGGTAGTTGAACCATCTCTCTTACATGTAGTTCAACCAGATCTATCCCTTAATAGTACTCTCTCTTTCTCTTAGACTATGTCATCTAGGTAAGGCGATCTACCATAACCCATATTGCACCTTGACCTTCTTCGGTCCATGGGAGACTTACCACGACCTCCATAGCGATGAACTCCCATTCCCTCTCAGGGACTTTTTATCCTTTGTATCAACTCACTAGGTTACTGGTGTTCGTCCTTCGCCTCCTGGTATGCATGGTGACAAGCCACATGAAACTTCATCTTAGGTATCCAAAGTACTACCGCAACTTACTATCTTAGTAGTACCACGGTGTATGGTGAACTTAAAATCATGATCTCCTGTATGTCATGATTCCTTAAGGTCGATTCCTCAGAAACCCTAAAACACTCTAGTCAGGGTTTCATCACCTCCTTTTCCATAGAAGTGCATCTAGGGTTCTACAACCATCCTTCCATCATGACAAGCCCTAGGCTGGCTAACTAAGCAACCATTAACTCACTCAACAATCTTGTTACATCTGAGTGTTAGCCAAACATATCTCACAAACTTAGGGTTCACCTAACCACCTCTTCCATCCTATCCACTAGCTAAGCTAGATAACTGCCTCTCAAAAAGAGCATCCATTACCACCTCATATCCTTTTGTGTTAGGTATTGTTGAAGACATACACCTCCATGCATTCCATTTATTATCTCATGTCAAACTCTAAGTCTATCTTCATGAAGAAAACTCTGAACTCATTCTCTTAGTTTATGAACTCAACCTTGTATAACTCATAGCTCATGATAAAAACATCCTCTTAAGATGACTACCTTAGTTCTCTTAGTGTTTGTAAACCATCCATGTATCATTCACTCCACAAGGGTATGTTATCATCTTTGTCCTCATACCTCATAGAAACGTTCCAACTCACATCATATTTTATCCTTGGTGTATGGCATGCATATTGTCCTATCTCTCACTCCCATAACAGGAGGAAATAAGAATTTGGTTGCAGTACAAATACCAAGTTCTTCCCATTCCAAGAGTAGAGATGGTACATCCCACCTTCCTAGTACGCCTTCAAATCTAAGTTGAAACGTGCAACATATGTCTCTAAATCACGATCATCTCGATATAAAAGTTACTTCCATGGAAACCTGGTCTCAAACCCACTTGGGTCACCACACAATCCTTGGTCATCTCCTCTAGGTCTGTAGGGTGCCAACACTTTTGGGGTCATCCCTCTTCCCTTATGCATCCAGAGAGTGCCCTCCTCATCTGCCCTTTGGGTCCCATGAGTTCATGAAGGTGATCAATCCCCTAAGCCATGGCCCTCAGACAATGATAGTTGTTACCTCCCTACCCTATGGTCATGTGCAACTAGGGAATCAGGCAACTCCTACTTCCATCGATCTTATCCCTACCTAACCCTAGGATAGACTTAGGATTCTATTATAGTACAGTTCCAACTTAGAACCTTACCCAAGTCTCCATCATCTCTCTCTACATTCATGGGCTGACCTTCATCATTTCATAGGGGTCATGGCAACCTACCTAGCTTGGTCAGGCCCTATACCAGTTACCTACATGGTAACACATCCACATACACTTAGAGATGTTTATCTATGGGTCTACAGGTTCAATCTCTTACCATGTACTCTTCACTTAGATTCTCAAGATCCTATGAGACCTCTTTAGGTTTCCTCAAAACCAACAAAAACTGGTATACACCTTACAAAAGGGTTCCTCTCCCAGGATGGGAGGAAACTATCTCATGATAGCAATAAAGGTCACAAACGTCCTTATGTCTAGGGTTTATATCCACATGACCGTGCTTAGCCCTAGAAAGATACTATGACACAAGAAGACCACCTACTTAACCATGTTGGGTCATACTTGTTCTCATTCCTCAACATTGGACCAAGAACAAACCTTCCCATGTCACCAACTTAGCTGTCAGGGGTTCATTAAACATACCTTTGACTCAAGGGGTTTCCCTTTCCTCTAAACATGAGGAGTGCCATGCTCGAACTATGGAAACTCAAATCTCATCATCAGCATCAGGTACACTACTTTCCCTCTTAGGCCTAGGAACCCTAGGTTAACTTTTTAGATGCCCCTTTGCATGCTCAACCTTTTAACCACAAACCAAACATGTACAAGGTATGAGATGCACTTCCCATGATCCTTCTACTTGAACAACACTTCAGAGTGGAGTCCTACTCAAGGACAACCTACTAAGTGTAAGGCCACACAACCTGTTACTAAACTTCTTCAGGGTCTAAGGAACTCTTCTTCCTAACTTAGAAGGTAAACACCTATACCATAGGCACATAGGTATCAACAATCTCATCCTCTCTCTAGGGTTTGGTTTCTCTAAAGGCAAGTAAGATACCATCCGCCTCCAGGGATCATGCATGAGGAAACCACAACCATCCTCTTAGGTTGTATCATCCTCAACTCCCCATTGTTCCTCATATCTCAGAGTCTAAGCTTCCAACCTTCTTGCTTGGGTCCTTCTCTCTCTCTCTCTCACTGGACCTAACCCTACAACAACCTTACTACTAGAGGTCCTCTCTCGAAGGTGGATCAAGATTACTAGAATACACCCACATGGGTGAAACCTATGTTTGCTCCAGATTATCTATAGCTCTTTATGCTCATCTCATAAGCTATCCATCATACTCTCCTAGCCATGGTTTCAGCCTACTTCCCGCACTACTGACGTACTCTGGGTGCATGATATGCCCTACTCGCATAAGCCCATAGGGTTTCTATAGGTTCTTCACTAACCTCAACAATGAAGGATCTATCCTTCACTTTAACATGCACGACCCTTCCCAGGGTTGGGTCACCAACGGCACTAGGACATCCAACCTCACATGGCTCATATCGTCATGGGAATCTGAAAGCATGTCTGCTCACACACATGGTCGAACATGGCATCTAACTCATCATGCCATCTCTCTCTCTAACCACCACTTAGGGTTAGGGTTAGCATCATCCTCAGAGGATGTGTCAGGTCTCTACTTATAATGGAGGTCTCTACCTCCAAGACTAACTTTCTCTACTCATCCTCCTGACAAGGAGGTCTAGCCTCAGGTCTCTCCTGAGGGCATGACAACATATGTCATACGACATAAGCATGTATCTATTCTTTAATTTACGCTTAAACTATTAAACTTATGTCCATGACATTTTATTTGCATGCTTTTAATTAATTTTTTGGAGGATTCCTTAAACCTTATCAACTTAACCCATACCTCGAGAGGGTGAGGAAGAGAGAGAAAAACCCTAATCCTTAAAATCCGTAACAACATTTGACTTTGAGAAGGGATGAACAAGATGAGAGAGTCATGAAAGTATCTTATTTCGAGTCAAATCCTGAGACTTTGGCCAGGCAGTCACACAAATCCAGGAGTCCTTATATTCTGACTAGCGGTGCGGAGGAAAATCTTGCCAGCCCCTGGACGTGATCCTTTTCTAGACACCTCTACCTTTTGGAAAATCCTCTAATAACTCTCTCAGTTCTACAGATAATAATTACTAAGGATTAAATGAGGAACCAATTCTCTGATACCAAATGTAATGACCCTACCTACCGATAACCCCCAATTAAGGGAGACCAAGAGGTTAGAGTCGTTATCCCAATTTCATGGATCAAAGGTTCAACAAATAATCAGAAATAATTATTAAATTCAACCATGACTATACTGAAGATGGAATAAAATAAAACTTTGCATACCTTTTTCAAAAACTTGGATATCTAACTTCTATCCACATCTAGACTCTATTCTAACTAATCCTCCTTGCACTTTATTTCTTAATTTCACAATATGCCACTTTACTATTTGTCCTTTTTAATTTGTACCTAAAACACTGACAAACAAAATGTCGGTCAGCATAAATAAATATGCTAGTATGTGGGGGAAACAATAATCGTGCAATTAACTGTAACAACATATTGCAGTCAATTATGATTTAACAAACAACTTTACGTTTTAAGGATAACTGCTCAATCCATACATACTCTAGCCTCTGCGATGTCCCTGCAGTGGACCTGGATGCTACCTTCCTCATGGTAGATCCCCATTAAACCCCTCATGATCCTACCTAACATGTGAATACATTTCTAGGGTTGAGTCACATGGCACTACCCATAGGTAGCCCACTCCTTAACTCATGGTGTGCTAAAGAGTCTCATGGAACTACACGTGGGTAGCCCAATTTCTAACTCATAATAACCTGATGTCCTACTTAAAAAGTAGGCCCTCTACCAGGTTACCCTTTTCATCATTAGCAAAGACACAAAGGAGAACCAGGATCTGAGCCAGTCATGTATACATATTTATGGTGATAATCATAGTCACTTTATAGTTGCATGAAATAAAAGTCATCCAAGCAGTTATTTTCAAGCAATCGCTAAAACATCCGAGAATCACCATGAAACTAAATCGATTAACCATATGTGTAACCACATACTTGTCAGGCTGATTTGAGATAGAATTAATCCAATAAATGCAAGAAATCCAATAGGCAAACAAGCACACAAAGAGATCTTGAAATATGCATATAATTTCCTATCATTGATCATGCCATCAAGATCTGTTAAACCTAGCTCGCTACCTAGGGTTTTTAGTCCACTTTTAGGGTTTCCATTGCAATTAGGGTTTCACTTCATTTTTACTATTTTAAACCCTAATTTTTTACAATTACTCACAACCCTAATTATCTCATCTACTCCTCATGAAAGATATTAAGGTTACCTTTTAACAACATATAACCCTCATTTCGGATTAAAGGTACAATTAAAAGTCAAATAAGTCTATTATGTCCCTTTTACATTAAAACTACCATTTTTATCCTTTTAATTCATGATACGATCTTTAGGCCCAATTATCATCTT
Organism: Alisma plantago-aquatica; assembly: GCA_963693085.1. Taxonomy (NCBI): domain Eukaryota; kingdom Viridiplantae; phylum Streptophyta; class Magnoliopsida; order Alismatales; family Alismataceae; genus Alisma; species Alisma plantago-aquatica. The sequence goes on from OY856412.1 coordinate 800,644,318, forward strand.
TGGTTCCTTCCAGATTAACAACTCATAGTTCATTATGGTCTAATTCACATATGAACTCTTTTATCATTATTCCACCTTTATCTATTAGAAATCCCTAATTACCATATTAAGTGTATTTATCCACAATTAGGAACTTTTATACTCAAAATAGTGTAGATTCATCATATCTCAGTTTTATTCATGGATTTCAACAATTAAAGCCATTAAGGGTCATAGTTACCAAAGTTAGGGTTTCAAGGCCCATTAAAGCATAGTCATGTACATGGAACCCTAAATTAATCCAATTATGCACAAAGATCATCCCTTTAGATCTAATGTGTCCTTTTATAAACAATAGGTTAAAATCAACTTTAAACGACCACATAACCCTTCCCAATTAATCAATCATCATAGATTAGGGTTTCTTAATCATCATTAAAGTTGATAACTTTAACTAGTTTTCGAATTAGAAGAAAAACATGGCTCTGTTAATATTTTTATTGAATTCCTTGTATTTTTCGTAGCAAGATTCATATATAATTTGCTTTAATCTGAGCTACCTATAATAAGTTACGAATTATGCTATTTTAATCGTTCCTAACCAATGGATGATTGACACGTCAACAAGCGGCAGTGACTAAAGAAAAGTAAAAGACATTTGCACCCCTTACCTCGCTGCATTCCACTCAGGGGCATATATGTCTTTTCGTCAGCCGCTTCTTCAACCTCACAAGCCCTCCCTTGCTTGCGATGAAGTGTCAGGTCGTGGTCAACATCGGGGTTGACTTTGAGATCCAACTTCCCGAAGCAAACAACTAAGATTCCATGACCTCCGTCGCACCCGTACAAACTTGTCGGTGCTTCTAATTGCTCCCGACATGGACAGAGTTGTTGAGATGGCAAAATGGGTCTCCGACGGCAACCATGGGGGTCTGCGGTGCAAGGGAGGTTCGAGAGGGAAGAATCGAGGGCTAGAACTTGGTATGTAGGTCATGTAGGATCTTGCGGAATAATGTTCAAACTCACAGAGGGGTTACATCCTCTTTTATAGACTATAGCCAGGGTAGGCAGCCGGAGAGAGTCCTGATGATTTGGGGGTTCTTCTCGATGCCCCCAAGATAGGAAAAACCTAGGGTAGGGATGGCCGCAAGGATCTCACGAATCTAGCTGGATGGTTTCCAAAATTGCTCGAGCACTCAATCGCGAGAGATCGGCTTTGTAAAGATCATGCTCCCTATTCTGACTTTCCTTATCTGTCTCAAGGTAGGAGATGGTTGCCTGGTCATCAGATCTCAATCCCACCATCAGAAGTTCACGCGGCAATAACACAGAGTCTGAGTAAGAATAAACTTTGTGACATTTAGAGATTATCTATTCCTTTTAGGGATTTTCAAAAATCCATATCTCTTAAACTCTACATCCAAATAATCCCAAATTTTGAGGGAAAGTTAATAATAACTTAATCTTTCATCGTTCCAAATTTGGGCTCATTATCTAAATAAATCTGATCCCTGTCTTTAGTTGCAAGTTATTACTCAATTATGTATATTTCTCATATTTTCTCTTTCTTATTTCCTTTAATTTTCTTGATTTTCATATCTTTTTCCATTAGAAAACATGTGAACACGAATTTTTTCCAATATGGATCTATTATCCATATATCCACATATTTCTTGTAATATTATCATTATCTCACATTTCTTCTAAATAAAGCAATATTTAATTAATATTTTCTGTTTCTTGTTGCATTATCTTTGCAACTTGGACTCCTTGGAACCCAAGGAACCCAAAAGGCACGAAATCCACCTTTGGAGAATATTCCTTTGCCTTCTAGAGGTTTCTAGCTCTTTCTTTTCTCCATTTCTTAATTATTAATTTAATAATTGAATTTCTTTTTTCTTTTCCTTGTTATTGGGCCCAATAGCCAATAAAGCCCACAAAGCAACCAACAAGGCTATTGTAAACGAAATTCATTCATTTCAAATCCAATCACACCATTATTTATTCATATATCGTTATTATGAGAAATTGCATTTCTCATCAAAAGAACCCAAAATTGGGGTTGTAACATCCGTTGAGTAATTAGCATGTTGAATGAATGCTTTCTCTCCCTTAGCCTTTTGTAACCCTAATCTATTATCATATTAGCATTTTGGTACTTGAATTTATGGTTATGCCAAACTTATGTGTACGATGGTAATGACGAGACTTGATGAGGCATGCAGGGAATACCATGAATGTGTAAAACCACTAGAGGGGGGTGAATAGGGTTTTATAATGATTTTAAAATTAATTCAACCAAGCAACTACAATTGAAATTTGGAGAAGGAGACACGACATTTAGAGTGGTTCCACCCTTAGAAAAAACTGAGGGAGTCAGTCCACTACCCAATTGTTTCCATTGGGATTTTGAATGCACTTGTATTATATTACCTCGCAAGGATGTTACATAAGATACAAATACCTTCACCATTAGGATAGACTTCACCTAGAAGTAGTCTCACCAACCTTGAAGTAGCCTTCCATGAAGTAACTCCAAGCTCCCCCTTCAAGTAGCCTTCTTCTTGAAGTATCTTCCCATTGAGACAACCTTCTTGAAGTAATCCTAAGTCCGCTGAACTACCTTCACCACCGAAGAAGCTCCAACAACCTCCTTTATGTAGCCTCCAACCTAGGAGTAGCAGAGGAGAACAAAATACAATAGAAGGAACAAGATTGGAAGAAGGAAACATTGTTACCAATTGAGTATAGCACTTTGATCCTATATTAAGCGTTTGATCTCCTAACCAAAGTGGATGGATGTGGATGTATAATGGAAAGGAGATATCAGCCTATAGGACGCTAATGTAGAGCTCAAGGAAAACATATTGCAATTGTAGCTCAACTTGTTTGCTCACAAGGATTGAATCTCAAGTGTAATTGTGTATGCAAGTTGTACTTTGAGGTGTCCTATGGCCGTCCTATTTATAGGAGTGGTTTTCTAATGCTTGGGGACGTTCTAGACACCTTCTAGGGTGTTCTTAGTGCTCAACTAGCTATTAGGTATCCACTAATTGCATTAGTAACGACTAGTTAATTAATTCTAAAAAGTGCATACATAAACATTCTCAGTCGAGAAGTTTGTCGACCGAGAGTAAGTATAGAGTAAGTGTATTTCAACGTTCAACTCAACTCCCAACTACTTTTGTAACTTAGTCTAACGGCTAGGAGGGTCTTTTCTCGGTCGAGGAGTTTGTCGTCCGAGAGTGTCTCGGTCGAAGTTTTTGTCGACCGAGAACATCCCTGATTCAATGTATTCATTTACTGAGTGTGTGTATCAATGTGCTATTGTGGCGCTAACTTAGGAGATGACCTATCTAAGTGTTGTGTGTGGATAGGGAATATCTAAATGCTTCATTTACATGATATCTAAGTACTTTTACATTATAAACTTGTATAAGTTTTTACATTGATTACAATCATGAAAATAAAGCAATTTTAGCATATTGATCTTCCAAGTCTTCGCTATCCACCACCTTATATGCTTGTCCCTGAAACACTTAAATAGCAAGTTAAAACCATAAGGAAGAAATGTTTATCATCATCAAAACAATGAGATTATAATAATTTCCAATTTAGCCAACAACCTCCCCCTTTTTGAAGATTACAAACATTTCCAAAATATAAATCAATGAAATATAAATCATATGAGTTTCATACCCGAAGTTTACCTTTTGCAGCCATTCTTTTATTTGCAAGTATGTGCTAGCCGAGAGATTATGAAACTCATTTCACTTTATGTTATTGATTTTATATTATTTCTCCCCCTTTGTCATTTCAAAAAGATAACCAAGATAAACATTAATTATGACTTTTATTTCTCCCCCTTAATTTGATAATTTGATACTCAATGCAAACCACTTATTTTTATGTCAAATTTGCCACAATTTATTTCTCAATCATTCGGAAAGGATGTTAGGCCTTGAAATGATATGAGATCCTTTTAGATTCATGGCATATGTGTTTTGATTTCTCATCCATTTTACAAGGGATGTTAAGCCCTAAAAATGATATGAGATCCATTTAGGTCATGATGGATACATATATTGATTTCTCATCCATTTTACAAGGGATGTTAAGCCCTAAAAATGATATGAGAATCCTTTAAGCTCATGAATATATTTAATAGTTTCTAAACCATTTACAAGGGATGTTAAGCCCTGAAATGATATGAGATTCTTTTAAGCTTAGTAATGAATGTATCTCTAACCAAATACACGGGATGTTAAGCCCTAATTTGTTTAGAAAATTCCATTAAGTACAAGATATACATTATATTCATAAATATTGTAGACTCCTTTATTTTCATAACCAAGATTACTTTAAAGATACTAAGGTCATAACTAGTTTCAAATTTTCTTTATGATGTTTATAAAGTTTTGTGAACTCCTTCTTAATCTTATAGTCAAGATAGTTTTTGTGAGCTCCTCCTTAATCTTATAATCAAGATAATTTAAGGATTCTATGGTCATAACAAGCATTAGATCATAATAAGTTAACCTTTTATGAGACCTATGCACTAAAATCTTGTTTTAATATACTAAGATTGAGTGCAAGGAAATGATTTACAATTAAGCATTTTGTCAAGCTTATTTTAGGTCAACCTTGACTTCGACCTGGGCGCCCCTTGGTCAAACTTGATTTAGACCAAGAGGCAATTTCTATAGATTTCCAGTTTAAACATTCACAATGATCCATTTGTTTGAATATAAAGCCTTTATGTAACTTGAACATGTAGGTACCAATTTGAAAGAGTTTATATCAGTTTTATAGATTAGGATCAAGTTTGTGTATAACTTAATTCATGTGAGCAATATTTGATTTTGAAATGGTGTCTTTCTCTTGATTTTCTTAGAATAGGCTTTAGATAGAATATTGAAATAATTTTATTCTAAACAAGACCTCTTATTCCACTAATGCAAGAAATATATGAAGTTTTCTCAAGGCAACATGATTCATAACTTTCAGATTGACCAAGAAATACTTTTAGGCAAACCATGTATAAGATCATATAAATTGAAAATGAACTTGCAATCTATGCTATATTTGTATTGAAGCATATCTAATTGCAGTAAGAGTATAGATTTCCAATCATGCATCACAAAGATAATATCCTTTTCCATAAGTTAAGCACAAGATAATTTTAACTTAATATGTCAAGATGCATTTGTGCCATGGAGTTTTACTTTTATGCTAAATGACATTTTCAATGACAACATCATCTTTATATGTAATGAGCTGAATCACTATGATCATTTTGAAAACAATTTCCATTCATGGTTTGTATATATAGATCAAAGATTATTTTAGACAAACCAAGTAAAAGATGAAACACAATGATCATGATGAAACAATAAAGGCATATCCATAATTTCATGAAATATAATGATCATGATCATTTAAAAGAAAATTTCAAAATACATGGTTTCTATATAGATAGACCAAGGAATACCTAGGAAAAACCATGTTGATTATGATAAAACAATAATTTCCTTGATTAAATCAACATGGTTCATAGATTTCATTTTTAAGCCAAACCATGTAGGAGATGAACCAAAATAATCTCATGAGAAGCAAATCCATGATTTTCTTGATTAAACTTACTCAAATCATCACATTTTTTAGTTTTAAGATAGATAATGCAGAGAATCATACCTTTTAAGGAAGATTTATCAAGGCAATATCTTTTTCTTGATCAATCATGGTTCATCAATTTTCAAATTCAAGACAAACCATGTAAATTAACATGCTTAATCATTTCAAGAGAAATAGAAATTGAAGACTTTACAATGTGTGCATTTTAAGAAAACATTTCCGGTTTCTATTTGCATATAGTTTTTGATCACATAATTAGTAAATTTATAGCATGTTTCATAAGAATATAAAGAATCAACATATAGATCATGATGAAAATTATCAATATGTGATTTTAGAGTTGTCTCCAAGATTTATGATTCATTTATAATTTCCAATCAATTTTCATATATACCAAATTTATAACAAGTTTATAGAAAACTGAACCAGTTAAATAGGTTTTCCAGAATCTTGTTTGGTTGAACTTTTTGTCGACCGACTTCTTTTTCGTCGACAATCTTTTTGACCGAGAAGGTTGTTGTATCTCTAGTTTTATCAATTAAAATTTGGTCCAATAAATGTTTTATCACGGAACCAGAATCCCAGTCCCATGAACCAAACGAATATCAAAGGCGACATGCAGAAGCGTAAATCTTAGCACACATGAACAAATAACAAGATACAAGCACCAACATAATCTCAACAATCAAAAAAATATATTTAGCAACATTATCATATTACATGATTATAATTACATATTCAAGAGTCACTTTGTACAAGTCTGCTCATGTATACTATATCTGGATCATACAATAAGTACACCTAGCATATCTCACCAAGCCCATCAACCTTCTAGCCATCTCTGAACCTAAAAACAAAATACGAGAAATGGGTCAACACATGAGGTGTTGAGTATGGGGCAGAAAGATACATATATGTATAAGCTTTGCATAAGTTTGAAAATATTTCAAGACTAAACGAACAAGAATAAACATGTTAATTGTTTAACAAATGCGAAACCATATTTTATGTCATTTCACTCCATTATACCAACAATGTCAAGCATGTTTAAGGCCTTTGACCATCTTCCCGTCAGAAGGGTCTGTAAGGGTGCTCAAGCTTAGCTAACCCTTTTATACGAGAGGGACCTCATGGACGTAACCAAGAGTTAACCCTTTATCAACAATATTATAATGGAGTTCTATATATATGTGTGTGTGTGTTCAAGTTATAAAACTGACGAGGCAAACATCGAGTAAGATAGCAATACTACATGGCAATATTTGAGCAAGTAAACAAATAAGCATACAATATATGTCTTTTCAAGCAAGAAAGTGGTAGTCATATAACTAGATAAGGCACATACCTGATTCAGACCTAACATATCCTTCATCATATAGCCACATGCCAAACCTGATTAACAACAAGATTACATATACGCATTAGATTCTCATCATTTACCCTAATTAGGTGCATTTTAGGGTTTTGGCCAAGATAGGTTCCAAGTTGCTTATTAGTACATTAGATGATCTCATATTGATTTAGGGTTCATCATAAGAATGTGGTTCAAGATTGGTTATAAGGTTTCTCCAAGAGTTATAACAACATAAATTACTGATCTCGTGTTTGGTTTAAGCGTTAAGAGTCATTAGGTAGCAAGGTTAGCATCAAAAGAGCAATGTATAACATTATAGTCCAAAATGGTCACATATGTACAAAAGGAATCATGTACGAGCATAAGGGGGAGTAGGACCTTCATATAGATCAAAGATGTATTAAGGATTCTGATTTCATGACTAGGCTGATAGATGGTCATCAAAGGTTCAAGTTTTATCACATAGATGCATTGAATGTACTCAACATGACTAAACCTATCATTTTTAGGTAATCAGGAAACCAAACATTAGAATTAGAGTCTAGGACCAAACCCAAAGTGTAGATCTTGTCGATTAGATGAATTGTCATATATTATATGTGATATTTGGCCAAAGGAAAGTAAAGTTATCATCATTATCCCACATTACGAAAAACTAGGATGTCACCTTGCAATTTGGATTGGGCCATGGCAGCGGCTCACTGGGCCTCATGCCTGGACGGCCTTGGCCCACGAGGGTTGGGCTCTTCTAGACCCCGCTTTCTCCCACACACCAGCGCCCCTCATTCTTGCGATCCCTGTGCAGAGAAGGGGACGAACAGAGCACCTCTGCTCCTGCTGTCCGCCGACGGTTGCACCTTCTGCAAGAGCCACAGGGCGACTTAGCGTTGTGTGCGGCAAGGGTGGCAGATTCCCATGGTTTTCTCCTGACCTTCATGAACTATGAGAGCCCCTCTGGTTGCTGGTGGCGCTTGTTGGCTGGCACGGACCTCCTCCCAGCCGACCCTAATGATGCAGAAGAGAGGGGGAAGAGGAAGGGCAGAAGGGAGAAGATTAGATGTCGCCCACAGGTAGGGGAAACATTGCTAGTCTCCTTGGGGAAAGGTGACAACCCCAGTGCCGATTCCATTATCAAAATGGAGGGGGGGGGATATTGGCAAGTGACAGAAAAAAGAATAGGGAGGACGATGGTTCCAAAACACCTTGGCGGCTGGGAAGATGCAAAGAGGAAAACAAGGTTAACAGATCTAGGTTTAGATGGGAGGGATTTATAATCAGATCAAGAGCACTAGGGTTTAGATTCCAAGCAATTAATAGCTTTCCCTTGTTGCATGATTTGGCTAAAGGCGGCGGGCGTTCTTCCCAGTCTGTGTCGGGCGTTGACTTTTGCCATTCACTTAAGGCCACCTTCTCAATCCTGAGCTTGGTGCCTGGGAGTCACCTCTCATGGTGCTCCATAGTCATGCATCATAGACCACATTCTCATTCCCGAGCTTGGTTTCTGGGGTCACCTCTCATGGTTCCCATGGGTCTACCCTCTTGGGCCTGACCTTTATGGCATCTTCCATTAGGGTGGCATGTAGGTGCGAGAATACACATTTTTTTATAATTGTGATAACCATAGTGACTTTATAATTTTGCAAGTATGAACATCCAACTGTTTAGATTGCATTCAATACGAGGAAACATACAGAAAAACCTCAGGAAACTAATGTGATTAACCATAATTAACCACATACTTGTCAAGTTGATGTGAGACAAAAATAGTCCAATCAATCAATAGGCAAGCAAGCATTCAATAAGATCCTGAAACAATTGTACAATTTCCTTTTATTACTCATGCCATTAAGATCTATTAAATCTAGCTCTCTTCCTAGGGTTTCTAGTCCACTTTTAGGGTTTCTATTGCAATTAGGGTTTCCCTTCATCTTTTACTATTTTAAACCCTAATTTAACGCAATTGATCACAAACCCTAATTATCTCAACATCTAAACCTCAGTTTTGGATTTAAGGCATAATTAACCATTAAATAAGTCCATTAAGCCTCTTTTCATTAAAGATGCCATTTTTATCCTCTTTAACCCATGACAAAGTCATTATGCTCGTTTATCATCAATTTGTAGTTCATTATGCTCTACTACTCATATGAATGTTATTTATTATTAATTCTACCTTGATTCATTCAAAAACCCTAATTTCTATATTAAGGTTATTTATCCACAAATTAGGAACTTTAATGCTTGAAATAGCTTAAAATCATCATCTCTTAACTTTGTTCATGATTTTGAATAATTAAAGCCATTAAGAGTCGCATTTACCAATATTAGGGTTTCAAGGCCCATTAAAGTATATTCATGCACATAAAACTCCAATTAAACCAATTACATGCAAATTTCATCCTTTTTGATTTTAATGTTCCATTTCATGATTAACAGGCTAATACCAACTTTAACCATCAATTAAACCCTACTAATCACATTAATCATATCCAAATAGGGTTTCTTGATCACTATTACACTAAAGTTAACAACTTCCTTTACTTTTGGAATTGCAAGCATAATCAGGCTCTAATTATATTTTTATTGGATTCCCCTCGTTTTTCTGAGAAAAATTCATGTATAAACTTTTGTCATCCGAGCTACTATTTAAGAGTTATGATTTTTGCAAGAAATACCTTTTTAGACCAACCAGAAGTTGCCATGTCGCTCATTTTCCATGCAATGTGCTAGCTTTGAGAATATGATGAATTGACTCTTATACCCCCGGGCCGCGGATCGCTGCTTCATGCTCAGGAGGGGTATTCTCATCCAAACGAACCGCAGGTCATCTTCTTCCCTGCAACGGCGCATCCAGCCGCCCTAGACGCAAATTGCAGGTCTTCTCCTCTCTCCCCTGGGTCCTAGCGACCACCGGCGGTGGTGCCTCCACCTCCGACACTCATCGGTGCTGCCATGGATACCAAGTTCACGCGGCCAAAGCTGCTGGCCCGCGTTGGCCAAGCCTGCCTTTGCGGCTGACCCTTGCAGCCATCCAGGGGCTGCTGCGTCAAGGTTAGGGCAAAGAAATGACCGCCAGACTTCCCTCTAGCTTCGTGGGTGCATGGAGCCTCGAACAGGATCAAACAAGAATCCTCAAACATTCCAGGGATAGAACTACACCCTCGACTAGGGTTTTCACGTAAGGAACAAGGACGAGAACGTGTAATCTTTCTCTCTCTCTCTTGGGCTCGAACTAGGGCTTTACCCCTTTATATAGGGTGAGGATCCACGCCCTAAGACGACCATCTATGGGTCAACTAGTTCTTTTTCCAATAGGAATCAAATTCCTTTATGGAGAAGAAATTCTTCTCTCTCCTATTTACCTTCTTGATATTCTTTATTGCATGGATAATTAGAAATACAAAAATTCTCTCTCTTATTCTCTTTATTCATGCCTTTTAATATATTAGCCATGAAAATATATTTCCTTAAGTAGAAAATACTTTCTTCTTAACAAAACCACATAATTCATTAATTATGTATTCTCATTATCCCTTTATTTTGCAATTTTGGTATTTTCTCTTTTTTTCCTCTTTATTGGGACTCCATGGATCCCAAAAAACTCTATTATTTCGAAATCCTAATTATTGGATACTCATTATCCTTCTAGATGCATCTAAATGCATTATTTTTCATTATCATGTTTATTTCTTATTAAAGTATCTCTTTTTGAGAATTTATCTTTATTTCTCTTTTATTTTCCTCATTGGTATTCTTTTTATCATTAGGAATCCTTGGGATACGAAATTCCACTCAGGATTACTCAATTATACATCTTTTCACTTGTTTTCCACATTTTACCATTGTTTTCAATTTCTTTCTTAATAAGGAAAAACTTAATTGATCTTTTCTTTTCTTATTGCTTTCTTTTTGCAACTTTGGACTCCTTGTAACCCAAGGAACCCATGTGGCACGAAATCCACTTTTGGTTTAAGTTCTTTTGCCTTCTAGAGGATTCCACACCTTTCTTTTCTCAAGATCTCCATTATTCATTTACTAATTGAAATTCCTTGTAATTGGGCCCAATAGCCAATAAAGCCCACAACACAATCATCAAGGCTATTGTAAATGAAATTCATGCATTCAATCAAGAGACATCATTATTTGTTCATTTATCTTTATTATGAGAAATCATATTTCTCACCACATGAACCCAAAACTCGGGGTTGTAACATCCTTCCCCTCTTATAGGAATTTTTCCCTCAAAATTCCCTCAAGTAAACAAACAAATAGGATAAACCTTTCATATGTCCATCATGGCTCCCATGTGGCTTCACCCCTTTCGATGGTGATTCCCAAGAACCTTCATCATCTCATATTCTTTCATCTGAGTTCTTTCTTACCTTGGTATATCGTACCCTCATAGGTGACTCGGGACATTTTAGCCTCTCAAAAGCTGAATAGGTTCAAGGCTTAGCACATGGCTTGGGTACCTCACATAGTGCTCTAGATCGGACTCATGGAACACATTACACATCATGTTATCCTGAGGGGCAAGGCTAAATACAACCATCTCCACCAATTCATCTCAAATGGACCCATATATCGAGGATTTAGCTTTCTCAGCTGTAGCTTAGAGGGGTCGTATTTTCACATTATATTCTCCAACAGTGAACTGCATGTCAGTCTGCTTTGCATCAGCTCGTGACTCATGTCACCACTGGGCTCTCTCTCAGCCATTGCACAATCAAAGTGACTTCATCTGCACACACTGTGGTTCTTTTCTGACCTTTGTGAGGCCCCCTTCACCAACATCATCTTAATGATGTGGTGACCGACATAACCTTCTTCTAGAACTTCTTTCATCCCGATAAAGGCTATGGTGGTTATCATCACATCTTACAAAGGACAAGAACTGTATCTATGTATCACCCTGAACAAGCACACATTCTCTCATCAGACCCTCTAGTCTGGATCATACTAACCATTAGTTAGGGCTGATAAACTATAACATCATCGAGTAGTTCATGTATTTACTTCCACCTCATGGAAGTGAACCCTTAGGTTATACTCAAGAACTTTTGAACTTGCATCATGGTGTAGTTGAACCATCTCTCTTTCTTATGTAGTTCAACCAAATCCGTCCCTTGACAACATTCTTTCTTTCTCATGTTATCTAGGTAAGGCGATCTATCATAACCCATATTGCATCTCGACCCTCCTTGGTCTAAGGGAGACTTACCACAACATCCATAGCGGTGAACTCCCATTCCCTCTCGGGGACTCTTATCCTCTATGTCAAAGCATTGGGTTACTGGTGTTCATCCTTAACCTCCTGGCTGGCATGGCTACTTGTTACATGAAACTTCATCTTTGGTATCAAAAGTACTACTTTCACTTACTATCTTCGTAGTACCACGGTGTATGATGAACTTAAAATCATGATCTCCTGTATGTCATGATTCCTCAAGATCGATACCTCAAAAACCCTAAACCACTCCCATCAGGGTTTCATCACTTTTCTATCCAAAGAAGTGAATTTGAGGTTCTATCACCATCCTTTCACTACATCAAGGAGTAAACTGGCTAACCAAACAACATATCTTGTTACATCTGTGTGTTAGCCAAAACACATCTTCTTTCCAGACATAGGGTTAGTCGAACAACCTCAACTTCTTCTAGCTTCTACCTAAACTAGGCAGCTATATCCCAACCAGAGCATTCATTACCACTTCTTATCCTTAGGTGTTAGGTAATGTTGAAGACATACACCTCCATGTATTCTACTTATCATCTCATCTCAAACTCTAAGTTTTTCTTCATCAAGAAACTCTGAGATCATCCTAAGGGTGATCAAACTCAACCTTGTATCACTTGCAAATTCCACATAGCTCATGCTAAAAACATCCTTATAAGATGACTACCTTATTTCTCTTAGTGTTGGTAAACCATCCATGTATTATTCACTCCACCCATGTATGTTATCTTCTTTTTCCTCCTACCTCTTAGCAACGTTCCAACTCACATCAAATTTTATCCTTGGTGTATGGTATGCGTATTGTCCCATCTCTCCCTCCCATAACAAGAGGAAATAAGCATTTGGCGGCCGTCCAAACACAAAGTTCTTCATGTTCCAAGAGTAGATATGTCACATCCCACCATGCCAGTACACCTTCAAATCTAGGTTGAAACGTGCCACCCACATCTCTACATCATAATCTTCTCGATATCAAGGTTACTTCCATGGAGAACTGATCTGAAACCTACTTGGGTCATCACACAATCCTTGGTCATCTCCTCTATGTCTATAGGGTACTGGAACTTTTAGGGTCATCCCTCTTCCCTCATGCATCCAGAGAGTGCCCTACTCATCTGTCCTTTGGGTCCCATGAGTTCATGAAGGTGATCAATCTCCTAACCCATGGCCCTCGGACAATGATAGTTGTTACCTCCCGACCCTATGGTCATGTGCAACTAGGGAATTAGGTAACTCCTTCTTCCATCAGTCTTATCCCCACCTGACCCTAGGATAGACTTAGGATTACATTATAGTACATGTCTAGCTTAGAACCTTACCCAATCCTTCATCATCTCTCTCTACATTCACGACTGACTTTCATCCCTTCATAGGGGTCATGGCAACCTGCCTACCTTGGTCGGGCCCCATACCGGTTACCTCCATGGTAACACATCCACATGCACTTAGAGATGGTTATCTATGGGTCTACAGGTTCATTCTCATACCATGTACTTTTCACTTAGGTTCTCAAGATCCTACGAAACCTCTTTAGGTTACCTCAAAACCAATAAAACTGGTATACACCCTACAAAAGGTTCCCTCTCCCAGGATGGGAGGAAATTACACCTTGATAACAAATGTCACAAGCATCCTTAGGGTTTACATTCACATGAGCATGCCTAACCCAACATCTACTAAGGCACAAGCATACCACCTATTAAACCATGCTAGGTCATACTTGTTCTCTTTCCTCAACATTAGATCAACTTAGTTGTAAGGGGTTTATCAAACATACCCTTAACTTAAGGGGTTTACTTTACCTCTACACATGAGGAGTACCATGGTCAAAACTATAGAGACTCAAATCTCATCATGAGCATCGGATACACAACTTCCCCTCTTAAGCCTAGGAACCCTAGGTTCTCCTTTGGATATCCAACTGCATGCTCAATCTCTTAACCACGAATCAAGCACGTCCAAGGTATGTCATGTACTCCCATGATCCTTTTGTATGAGCAACACCTCAGAGTTGAGTCCTCCTCAAGGACAACTACTAGGTATACTGCCTTACAACTGGTTACTTAAACCTCCTCAGGGTCTAAGACACTCTTTGTCTCATCTCAACAAGTAACCACTTATACCATAGGCACATAGGTACCAGAAGCATCATCCTCCCTCTAGGGTTTTGGTTCCTCTAAAGTCAACCAAGATATCATCAGCCTCCAGGGGTCAAGCATAAGGCAACCACTATCATCCACTTAGGTAGCATCATCCTCAACTCCCACTGTTCCTCATATCTCAAGGTTTTAGGCTTCCAACCTCCTTGTTGGGGTCCTACTTTCTCTTTATAGGACTAACTCCACATCCAGCCATACTACTAGAGGTCCTCTCTCCATGAAGGATCAAGCTCATAGGCATACCTCTATGTGGGTGAAGCCTATGCTCAACCTTATGTTTGCTCATGATTATCCATAGCCCCTCATGCTTATCTCATAAGCCATCCATCCTATCCTTCTGTCCTCAGTTTTAGCTTACTGCTCATACTACTGATATACTCTGGGTGCAAGCTATATCCTTCTTGCAACAGCCCATAAGGTTTCTATAGGTTCTTCTCTAACCTAATCCATGAAGGAGCTATCCTTCGCTCAAACATGCACGACCCTTCCTAGGGTTGGGTTGCCAAAGGTACTCGGTCGTCAACTTCTCATGGCTCATATGTCATCCAAGGCATTGTTGGTATGTATGCCCTGAGAGCCAATCATGGGATGATTGGTGGGATACATTAAGATTGATTTGATAAACATCAAAGGCGAGCTTCCAATTCTTTCTGGTTCAGTCATATGAGATAGTGATAGAACAGATTGAATGTCTAGAGAATGACAATACTCAATGACGTATGCTTTCAGGTTGAGGACCTGAACGATGAGATCATACGAATGCCAAGATTTTGTACATTCTTGTTATGTCCCTAGTCGGATGTCATTGTGGAAGGTAGATAGACAACAATGACACATAAGACTAGATTGTGGTGTTGGTTGATGACAGAATCTCATTAGTCATGATATAGAGATATCAAACCAAACACATAGGTACTTGTTAGAGAACAAGTGTACCGGACAGACCCACCGTGAGTTTGACACATGGAACCATGAGATGGTAGTCACAGTCAGTACTCACAGTGATGGTGGTGAGTGTGATTCTTTGACCTAAAATCACTGCACTCAACACATGTCGTTGGGTACACTTTGACATCATCAAACGTAGTCCTGAAACATGGGTTGTTATAAAGGCGATGATTGGGTGGCTTTGACACATGGGGCTTTTGAGGGGTGAGTGATAGATATGGGATTTGTCCCTCCTGAGGGAGTTTGATATCCATGGCCACTTGATGAGTAGGATTGAGAAAGGCGTGCACGCATGTGTGAATCAGTATGTGATACTGATGTCATACATATCTCTTCCAATCTACTCTGAGATCAATGAAGTGAATGAACGTTGACGGGATGACTGTTCCATGCCTCGAGTTCATTCGGGATATCAGTGACAAAGGAATTATACATTCGCTGTAACACCATTCACGGATTGTAGGATGAAAGTTGTTCTCCAACTTTCTACTTTCACTTGGGTAGCACTGATGTGTGACTAGGAACAGCTCTTTGCTTGTGAAGTCATAAGTGTTATGGACTTTCACTGCCAACGTGAAATGGACCTGCAGGGTCACACACATAGGATTTAACCTGGAAGAGGAGTTTTGTCCACAAAGCAATGTTTAGATTGATTACTAAAGGAGTTTAATAGTTCAATTAAACACTCAATCAGTCCATGACTCAATATCATATGGTTCAAGGTGTTGGACGCATTGATTGGAGTATCGGATTGATTGAAATCGCAATTGACTGATTTTGCCCAACCTGTGCTCCCAACCGATCGATTCATGTGATGAACCGGTCGGCTGAGGTTGCTGAACCGGTCGGATGGAGTGTCCAGGCCGATCGGCTCATGCCCAGTTTGAAATGACCGGTTCAAGGGTTGAACCAATCGGCTCAACTGGTGCAACCGACCAGTTGGGAAAGTCATGCCGGCAAGAATTTTCCTTTGGTTTCAAATTGCCCAATTCGATTGGGAATAATATTGGTATTCGATACCAATTGGGAAAGAAACAAGGAAAGCCTTTTTTGAGCCGGATTAGGACCATGAACCGATCGGTTGGAGTACCCCAAACGATCGGCTCAAGTCCAACCGATCGGCTCAATGGCCGAACTGATCGGTTCAGTTGTGAACCGATCATTTCAAGTTGCAAATCAGTTGCTTTTTGTGGAAAATTCTCGAACCCTTCTACTCCTGCTTTAGTCCCGCATTGCCTGGGATAGAGAACCCTGTCCCATGACTCTCCTATATATATAGGGGTATTGGGGGCTTCTCAAAGTACAGCTCAGTGCAACCAGTTGCTCTGCAAGTTGTCGTTCTCTCTGGTTTTGGTAACCGTGAGAGAGCCCGAGCAAGTGCTTCCCGCAAAAGGGAGGTGCAGCAAGGGAAGGACAACTGTAGTTGCAACAGGAGGCGGGAGAGCGTGTTGGCGACTAGTACGTCAACAGGAGGGTGCGACTCCTTCCACTTCCTTGTGGGACAAGGAGAGTGGAGTTCCAGGTGGTCCGTGTGGACTACTTCAGAGGCGGGAGGACACTGCCGCTTAGGAGGACAACTGTCATCCGACAATCCGGTTTGAGTAGGAGTCGTCAGTCCCGGTGCGACCAGGAGCTGCACAGACACCGTCAAAGTCCGGAGTTGAAGACCGCACATTGCGTGAGGTATTGTCACCGAGCAAGCCTCGGGACAAGGTATGATTCCAAAAACCATCCTTTCCTATTATATAGACGTTGACGCGTTTCCTCGGTATGGGTTTGGGGAGAAAATTTTTGTTTCTGCTGCCTTCTCTGTCTCCCCTAAAATCCTACAGTGGTATCAGAGCCACGTCAGCTGTTCTATATTTTAGGAATATCGATATGATCGATTTTGGTTTGTCGCCTTTATTTATTGCATACGATGCGAATAATATCGGCTTTATGCATGTCCAATCCTAAATCCACAAATCCCTAATTACATATATGATATGTATTATTAATGCACTCGATACGCGTCGCCCTTAAACGAGTTTTGTGGTGGATGTGTGTAGCATGATTATGGCATATAAACCCCTATCTATGATTGGTTGTGTGTGGTTGCTTGCATCTCGATCTGCGCACCGATCTTCCCTCTCTTATTCCTGATGTAACTCGAAATAATTCGAGATTCTTTCCTACCTTTGCTCCCCCCGAATGCAACTCGGGGTTTCTCTTTTAAAGCAATGTAATAAATAGAATAGGATTTTATTTCGTGTTATGTCAAAGACCGGAGGACATCAAGACGACTGCTCAGACGATCGGTTCAAGGAGTGAACCGATCGGTTGACCTTCCAGACGGTCGGTTCAAGGAGTGAACCGATCGGTTGATGACCGGTTCGAGGAGCGAGACGAGTGGGTGGCAGACATGATGAGATGCACGATGACCAGGCGAACCGATCGGTTGGAGGAGCCAACCGATCGGCTGGTGGCACCCAGACGACCGGCTGGAGAGTACAGATCGTTCATGTGATGAGTTGATCTACTCGGATGGCAAGGCACAGAGTTCATCTTATACAGGTTGCATGTGATGTAGACCTAGATGAGCGTGATTCCTCTTGGCTCGAGGACTCACATTAGGATGGCCATAATCATCGCTTTTTATCGTTTGTGCATGTTTTCTGTGGGATATAGCATGTATATGATACGTACTATGTATTGTGGTGATTGGATATGTATATGTATATAAAACCGAATCCCTCATTAAATATTAAGTTTTAGATGCCTTCCAAATGCGACACACGTGAAAAGCTTGTTCGACCAAGTGTGGGCACGCCCTAGCGTGGTGCACCGTCTACCTCATGGAAGCGTGAAGGATGAATGTGTGGGTCTGCCCTAGCAGGGTGCATATTCATCGTGTTTGCTTTGGGTCGGACTTAACAAGGTGATCTAGATGGGATCTAGTACCTTGAGGCATGGAGATGATCATTGCAAGGAGTTGTATATGACATCTTATCAAGAGTTGCATATGATGCAATTGGCAAAAGTTGCCTACCTGAGAGATCTATGTTGTGGGTGACAGCCCTAGCTGGTCCATGACTTAGAGGATTTCAGGATCTTGCCCACTAGAAGATTGTGCGTTGCAATCTTCCGAATTGATGGTGAGGGCTATCAATTTGAAGTAAAATAGTGGGAGCGATAATTAATTAAAGGCCTAATTATATCGTCAAATTTTTCAAATCAATCAAATAAGTCAAAATGAGTTTTGGACTAAAATTGCATATTTTCCTTTTTTTAGTTCAAATGGCAACAAACAAAAACAACTTTTCTTTGCGATCGGTCCTTGACAAGGACAAGCTAAATGGGACAAACTTCCACGACTGGTATCAGACATTGAGAATTGTTCTCACTCAAGAGCGTAAGCTCTATGTCCTGGATACTCCAATTCCAGAGGAACCCGCTCCTAATGCACCAAGGACAGAAAGGGATGCTTACAAGAAGCATTCTGATGATGCCATTGATGCAAAGTGCTTGATGCTATGTTCAATGAACCATGAGTTGCAGAGGCAACATGAGAACATGGGTGTCATAGAGATGATTCTGCATCTGAGGAACATGTATGAAGATCAGACACGGCAAGAGAGGTACAATGTTTCTAGGGCGCTGTTCAAGTGCGTCATGACAGAAGGAGATCCAGTTGGTCCTCACACACTCAAGATGATTGGGTATGTGGAGAACCTGCAGAGACTGGGATTTCCACTTAACCAAGAGTTGGCTACTGACGTGATACTGCAATCGTTGCCAGAATCTTACAGTCAGTTTGTGATGAACTACAACATGAACAACTTTGATAGGCCACTGTCAGAGTTGTTGGGCATGTTGAGGACAGCTGAGTTACAAATGAAGAAGGACAAGCCTAAGTCCGTGATGGTGATCACGAGCAAGAAAGGCAAGTCCAAGCGCAAGGGCAAGGGAAAAACTAAGAAAGGTTCTGAAGCTAGCCAGGAGTCCAAGCCATCTTCAGCTCTCAAGGCCAAGGGAGGCGTGACCAAGAAAGGAAATTGCCACCATTGTCAAAAGCCAGGACATTGGAAAAGGAATTGTCCTCTCTACCTGGAAGAACAAAAGAAGAAGGAGGCAACTGAAGCCTCTACTTAAAGGTGTCATGAAAATAAACTTGTAACACTTTTTGAGATATATGATATCAAGATGTAAAGTGTAAAGCATTCTTACTTGGGGCAAGTGTTGCCTTTATAGGAATACTTTAGTTTATTTTCAGCAAATAAGGCATGTAATACAGTTATGAACTGCTATTTCATACTTACCAATAGATAGAAACACTTTATTTTTGCATATTGTATGACAATGATGGCAATTAATAAAGAGATGTTTCAATTTATAAGGATGTGATCTTTGTGGCAATGCCTTATTTATCTTGTGATATTTGATATGCATAAGATAAGACGATACCTAAAAGTTATAGATAACTCAAACAATTTAATTAGCATTAATCATGAGAAATTCATTTCTAGTTTCCATGTGATGGATAAAACTAGACTCTTTTGGTTAGAGAACTAGTAAGAGACATGAATATCTTGGACATGTTTAATCAATCTTCACTAATGTAGTGGGAGGGTGATTATCCTATTAGGTATAATACATGTGATGTATTTACATACCTATTGGAATAAATGCTAATACTTCAAATGGTGTTTAGAGAAATACCAATATGAATATCTTGAAATGTTCAAGATTATCATAAATGAAGTACAAATTTGGTAAAGTATTGATTCTTGATGAGATCAAAGAATGAAATACTTGGACCAAATGTTTGAGATCCTTATGAGTGATTATGATATTGTATCATAGTGAACTCATGATTAAGGCATGGTGATGTCTAAATCAAGAAGGAATCATACTCTAATGAGTTAGAGAATGATTATCAAATAACTAAATTCTTCTTAATAAATGAATACCCCACACTAATAAAAGAAATTAGGAATCACAAGGGTTGTGAGTTCTTATATCTTTAACAGATACACCTCAATTATCTATGTGATGAGTTGTTCATGTGATGAGTCAACTATCTAGATGAATATGAGGAACCGAATTTTGAGTTATGATTTATGATCATTACATCCTAAATGATTTCCATGTGAACCATAAGGTATGACCTTGATGGTAGCACTCATTGGATGAAATCCATAAGTGCAAATGAGTCTTAAGTGTTAAGACACATGGATAACATTTTAAGAAGGATGATGCTTGTTGGTTGCAACTTAATGACTAAGACATTTGGCATATGGATACTAAAACCGCATTCCTATGAGGAATAAAACAAGGATGTGTACGTGACACAACCTATAAGGTTTATGAATCCACTAATGCAAATGAAGTCTATAAGTTACAATGGACTAATCAATGTGATTTATTGAGTACAAGAAACTCAAAATTGGATCTTTATTTTGATGATATAGTCAAAGGGTTTGACTGATATGTCAAAGATAAAGAAGGGATCTGTGATTTAGTGGGAGTGTATTCACATTCCACATATTGATGTGAAATGGAAATGTTCTAGATTGGAAATCCGAATGTGGAAATTATCTTTAAGGAAGATAGAGATGTTTCCTATGTGATAGGAATAGAGATCTATAGAGATAGTTCTCGAAAATCTCTTGACCTGGAAAGAGAAAGCATACATTGGCAATCTGTACTGAAGTGTTCAGTATGCACAGATTCAGTGGGAGAAAACTTGTCCATGTTACATGGAGTTAGTATCCCAAGGCCAAGTGTCCAATTCTTATGAAGAATGGGAACACTAAGAATAGATATGGATCTATCATGTATGTAATCATCCCATTGTCTTTCATGTGTGACATGGCAAGAATAAAATGCATTAATCATCTTGTATGTAGGACATGGCAATATGATGTGCTCATCCTGATAACTCGTATGTGGGACATGACGAGTGGATGTCTGTCTGTTTCCAGTAAGGGTTACTGGAATACCATGAGAACTTTATAAGTGCTTGTGAAGTACTAGTTCTATGGAGATAAGGAAGAGTTCGATGTAAAAGGTTACATTGATGCGAACTTCCGAAAGGACAGAAAATTAATCGCAAAATATACATAAGATGTATAAAAGTGAAAGTTTGTTGATAATTGGAAGTGTTCCAATAAAGCCATTTAAAAGGGAAATGCTGAGTATCTAGGTGTTGGTGAACAGCAGTGGATACTATATGGATCCGAAAGTTCATGAGATGAACTTATATTCCACTCATTGATGACAAGTCTGGAATCCTTGATCATGCAATGTGGCTAAAGGTTAGCAATGGAATACTAGATTGCATATTACGGCAACTCCATCTCATACGTGTGACGTACAACGAAGAGATGTGAGACATGCAATTGGTACTGACTTTGGCAAGGTGTTGCCATTACTCACTATGATGGCACTAAGAACACAATAACATGTGGGACATGTTTGAAGATCACTATGAATATGATTCATGGGTGATTGGCTCGCAGTGCAAGTGGGAGTCTGTTGGTATGTATGCCCTGAGAGCCAATCATGGGATGATTGGTGGGATACATCAAGATTGATTTGATAAACGTCAAAGGGGAGCTTCCAATTCTTTCTGGTTCAATCATATGAGATAGTGATAGAACATATTGAATGTCTAGAGAATGACAATACTCAATGATGTATGCTTTCAGGTTGAGGACCTAAACGATGAGATCATACGGATGCCAAGATTTTGTACATTCTTGTTATCTCCCTAGTCGGATGTCATTGTGGAAGGTAGATAGACAACAATGACACATAAGACTAGATTGTGGTGTTGGTTGATGACAGAATCTCATTAGTCATGATATAGAGATATCAAACCAAACACATAGGTACTTGTTAGAGAACAAGTGTACCGGACAGACCCACCGTGAGTTTGACACATGGAACCATGAGATGGTAGTCACAGTCAGTACTCACAGTGATGGTGGTGAGTGTGATTCTTTGACCTGAAATCACTGCACTCAACACATGTCGTTGGGTACACTTTGACATCATCAAACGCAGTCCTGAAACATGGGTTGTTATAAAGGTGATGATTGGGTGGCTTTGACACATGGGGCTTTTGAGGGGTGAGTGATAGATATGGGATTTGTCCCTCCTGAGGGAGTTTGATATCCATGGCCACTTGATGAGTAGGATTGAGAAAGGCGTGCATGCATGTGTGAATCAGTATGTGATATTGATGTCATACATATCTCTTCCAATCTACTCTGAGATCAAGGAAGTGAATGAACGTTGACGGGATGATTGTTCCATGCCTCGAGTTCATTCGGGATATCAGTGACAAAGGAATTATACATTCGTTGTAACACCATTCACGGATTGTAGGATGAAAGTTGTTCTCCAACTTTCTACTTTCACTTGGGTAGCACTGATGTGTGACTAGGCACCGCTCTTTGCTTGTGAAGTCATAAGTGTTATGGACTTTCACTGCCAACGTGAAATGGACCTGTAGGGTCACACACATAGGATTTAACCTGGAAGAGGAGTTTTGTCCACAAAGCAATGTTTAGATTGATTACTAAAGGAGTTTAGTAGTTCAATTAAACACTCAATCAGTCGATGACTCAATATCGTATGGTTCAAGGTGTTGGACGCATTGATTGGAGTATCGGATTGATTGAAATCGCAATTGACTGATTTTGCCCAACCTGTGCTCCCAACTGATCGGTTCATCTGATGAACCGGTCGGCTGAGGTTGCTGAACCGGTCGGCTGGAGTGTCCAGGCCGATCGGCTCATGCCCAGGTTGAAACAAATGGCTCAAGGGTTGAACTGATCGGCTCAACTGGTGCAACCGACCAGTTGGGAAAGTCATGTCGGCAAGAATTTTCCTTTGGTTTCAAATTGCCCAATTCGATTGGGAATAATATTGGTATTCGATACCAATTGGGAAAGAAACAAGGAAAGTCTTTTTTGAGCCGGATTAGGACCATGAACCGATCGGTTGGAGTACCCCAAACGATCGGCTCAAGTCCAACCGATCGGCTCAATGGCCGAACCGATCGGTTCAGTTGCGAACCGATCATTTCAAGTTGCGAACCAGTTGCTTTTTGTGGAAAATTCTCGAACCCTTCTACTCCTGCTTTAGTCCCGCATTGCCCGGGATAGCGAACCGTGTCCCATGACTCTCCTATATATATAGGGGTATTGGGGGCTTCTCAAAGTACAGCTCAGTGCAACCAGTTGCTCTGCAAGTTGTCGTTCTCTCTGGTTTTGGTAACCGTGAGAGAGCCCGAGCAAGTGCTTCCCACAAAAGGGAGGTGCAGCAACGGAAGGACAACTGTAGTTGCAACAGGAGGCAAGAGAGCCTTTTGGCGACTAGTACTGCAACTGCTCGAGTGTGAGTTCCGGTGGCTTGCAGTTCAATTCCTCACACGGTAAGCACCTCTAATCAATATTACAGCTTTTGCATTTGTCCTCTTATGTCATGTTTTCCCCATCTCTTCTACCGATAAACTCTAGCTTAATGCCGGAAACACAGACTGTCGACACACATATACAACTATGCCCAGACTCTGTATGACACCAGTCTGGCTTCGTTTTGACCCAAACGACCTGGATACGTTGTTGATTTGAGAAAATTTACTATGCATCAACAAGTTTGAATCTGCGTTTTCAGTCCCCTGTATTTCGGTATGTGTTGGTTTCTGCTTTTCCCTGCCGATTTCAGATGTCTCCTGTGTGGTTAACTTGCTGAAGAAGAAGCAAGATTAATACATACTTGGATTTGGGGCATGTGCCACCCTAGTTTTTATGTTGAGTTTGATCACCTCCGCAGCCATGGCTAGCAGTCGTTCCATGCGTCTGCCCTCCCTTGGACTTCTGGTAGAGGTCTTTGAGTTCGGTTGACCTCCAGGCAACCCGTAGTTATGGTAGCATATACTGATTTTGAACTCAGAAATGTGCTAATGCCTCAAGTCGTTAGTTTGAGTTGTCCGGCTTTCCAGCCATCACAATGGATATCTTTCCGGCCACAATACGAACATCATTATGGATCTCTGAAATTGGAAGAGCACGATTATGATATGCCCCGATTGGTTTTTTTTTTTCTTTTTCTCCGTCTTTATCACTATTTGATTTCGGAGATGTGTTTCCAGAAACTCTGGCGTGCGTTTCCTTAAGGAGTGACTTTGTCCATTTGTTTGATCAAACATGTTACTGGTGGATTCTGTATTTTGTTTAACTCAGCCTTAGTTTTTAAAACATCACGTGTTGCTTATAAGGGTGGCGATTCCTTTCACTTTTGTTTATACATATATGGTCACACTTGATGCTTTGAAAGAAAGGGAGTTGCATACGTTTCTTTCTAGATTTTTCTCAATTGTTAGAACTAGGAAGTCTGTAACTAATCATCCCGATGTCAGAAAAATAAGATTTATATATTTCTTGGAAAAGTCTTGATACAAGCAACTACCATGAATCCATCAACAGACCCCAAGTTTCAACCTAACTCCCATATTTAATTAGAAATCATACACCTATGTTAAGGAAATATAATTAATTCATGAATATGTTATGCATAGGGTAGTAGGACTGAACAGGACCCGATCTACTGTTAGCGTACCTCCTCCATCGCAGGTGAGTGGATCATGCACACTGAGTATAATTCTAGGATTAGGGGTTTACATTATTTGTTTATTCAGTTATGATTACTCAATAAAGTACAACTATGATATTTTTCAACTTATGCTTATGAAAACCATAAAAATGCTATGAATTTATGTTTTCTACTATTTTGATGAATATGCGTTCATTTGAAAACACTATGAATCACTGCCATGATAATTGATCAAGAAATCATGATAACTATGTTCATGTCTAATAATTCATGTTATGTTGATATAGTTCTCTCAATCATGTTATGTGAGCCTTAATTGGCCTTATGAGCTCTGTGGGAGTATTATGTGAGCCTTAATTGGCCTTATGTGAGCCTTGATTGGCCTTATGTGAGCCTTAATTGGCCTTATGAGCACTGTGGGTGCAAATCAGGAGAGGGACTACATCAACTCAAGTAAAAACCATCTTATTATGAAATCATGTTAAGTTAATCATGTTCTCATGCAATCATGTTAATTATGTTACGTAATTATATTCCAAGTTATTTCCTCATGTTATTTCAATTATAAACTATTAACTTATATAACTGCTCAGTGCCACTCACATAGTTTTATGTTTCCTTGCATGGGCTGGGGACGAGATGTCTGAAGACGAGGAGGAGAAGAAGTAGACTTCAGGGACGTCAGCTCAAGCTCAAGGATAGTTCGTGAATCCTACTTGGTGGGGTGCCATTCTAGATAGATGTCTTTCCTTATAATTATGTTATGTTGGAGTTTCATTCTTTGAACTCTTTTATGTTCGACTTAGAGTCTTTTGTTTATGGTTTGTAATAAGGCACTCTGGTGGATATTTCTTTTATTCTATGAATTTTGCTTGGTCAATCATATCAGTTCACGATTTGTCATGATCTCCATTATGTGCAATGCTTCCGCTATGGTTGTATTATTATTATTAGAAGGGAGGTCGTGACAGTGTTCTTAGTGCTCAACTAGCCATTAGGTATCCACTAATTTCATTAGTAAGGACTAGTTAATTAATTCTGAAAAGTGGAGATAAAAACTTTGTCGGTCGAGAAGTTTGTCGACCGAGTGCCTCTCGGTCAAGGAATTTGTCAACCGATAGTAAGTCTGGAGTAAGTGTATTGCAACGTTCAAATCAAATCCTAACTACTTTTCTAACTTATTCTAACGGCTAGGAGGGCCTGTTCTCGGTCGAGGAGTTTGTCGACCGAGAGTGTCTCGGTCGAAATTTTTGTCGACCGAGAACATCCCTGATTCAATGTATTCATTTACTGAATGTCTGTATCAATGTGCTATTGTGGCTCTAACTTAGGAGATGGCCTATCTAAGTGTTGTGTGTGGATAGGGAAGATCTAAACGCTTGATTTACATGATATCTAAGTACTTGTACATTATAAACTTGTACAAGGTTTTACATTGATTACAATCATGAAAATAAAGTAATTTTAGGAAATTGATCACCCAAGTCTTCGCTATCCACGTCCCTAAAACACTTAAATAGCAAGTTAAAACCATAAGGAAGAAATGTTTGTCATCATCAAAACAATGGGATTATAATAATGTCCAATTTAGCCAAGAGAATGGTCTCTTTACCTTGGAAATGGTTTTGTGCCCTATTTTAGATGAAGTCCTCTATGTGACGTGACAAGGGATTAGGTATCGCATGGTGATATAATGATGGTAGTAGTTTCATGCAGAGAAGTGAAACAACACCATGTGGTGATGTAACACGTTTACACCTTATACGTTTTATACCTTCCAAGGTTGTAATCAACCCTTATGTTTTGTTGAATATGTGTAGGGTTTGTGCATAACTTGATTGATGTAGTAAAAGATATCGAATTGGATTTAACTAATCAAGTTGAACCCTAATCATATAGTTTCCCTATACCATAGATTCATTCTAGTGTCAGAACTTGCTGGATGGTTAAAAAAGTCATCCTATGGGAAATTTGGAGTGCATACTATTGAGTATTTGAGGTGAAGTGACAAAGTGACCTTGACATCTTGATTCCAAGGTTTTGAGGATGGCTTTAGTGCCTCACTAGGAGAATTGATGTGGTCGTGTCTCAATGTATATATATGGTGTGATAGAGGACATCTACAGTGGTACCTCAGATGATTGGATTTTCATATTGTATTCACATCGAGGCGAACTAGGCTATTTTGCAGTTGGACTCTATCTATCACTGTGGCGAACTCATAGTAATCGAGGGTGGATGAGGTCCTTGGATTCCAACTCTCCCATAAATCTTGTATGGCATGGATTTCATCTTAGTAGTGGTTAGTTGGAATTGAGTGGTATACCTCAATTCATCAGGGTATTCATAAAATACATAATACAATAATGTAGTATGTATGCTTAGGGATAAGAACACTTCACATTAGATGTTTACCTTTGCTTGTTTCTTATATTTCCTAGTTGTTATATAATATGGTAAGAGAAATTAACTGTATACATTTTCTTCATATTCTTTCTTATCATGTTGCCAAGCTTAATAAGTTATAGTTGTTTAATCTATGAAACTTGTGTAATCAATTTAAATGATCCATTTAGTTGAATTTTCGCATCTTGTTTAATGGTATATATATATATATATATATATATATATATATATATATATATATATATATATATATATATATATATATATCTTGTTATGTTTCAATAATCTTTTTTTGAGAGTTATATCTGTATCTGGGACATGGGTCTCACCGTTGTGGTTTGCCCCATCTTGGAGACTGTGATGTTGAGGAGGAGAAGCTTGGAGAGTAGTAGTTGCAGAAGGTTGGATAAGCTACTAGTATTGTAGTAGAGTTCTATGTGTTGTCCATGTACTCTCAGCTCCATGAAGGGATTCCTTTTGTTGATATTGTACATCGATGTGTGTTTTAGCAGAATGTTGTGGCTTGTATATGTGAGAAGAAAACTTTTGTAATAAGTGTGTGGAAGATGTCCACTATACAAATGCATATACTTGTTATGGTATGTGATGTGTTATGGGTTTCTAGACCTTGATGGAATATGTATCCGCACAACAATGGTAATATAAGATCAATTTTCATTTACCTTGTTTTCTGGTAAGATGGTTGTTAGCAGTTGATCACGTGCTTTTTTTTTAGTAATCTTCTTTGTGTGGCATCCAGTTCACAAGTTTGGTGGGTATCAGAGCTCTAGGTTCACTAAGTCTACAAGGACATAGGACTAGGCCTTATGTCTTTTCTTGTGTCATCCAGTGTATCTAATTGTAGCTTCTGCTTATGTAGAAGAAGAAGAAGATAAGTTTAGAGAGCATGGAGAACATGTTTAGAGTAGTATTGCTACACCATTAGGTGATGCAAGGAGGTAATACAGAGTAGATGGAGTGTCTGAAGCACCTCATTTTGACACAACAACCATGGCCAACCCCACTTTTTAGTCAATGTTTGGATATTTGATGGCCACAATTTCATAAATGGCAGATTGAGTGCCCATACAACATGTGAGGGAAGCTATCCCCAATGCAGAATCCTAGGGTTTTTGGAAGACTTTTGAGAAGTTGAGGCGTGTGGGAGCCATCGAGTATGCAGGTATGGCAGACCCGTCAGACACAAACATGTGGATGACAATGTTGGAGAAGTCTTTTCAGATCCTCAATATCCCCGAAGAGGATAAATTAAAGCATGTGGCTTACCTGTTGAAGGTAGTGTTGGCCATTGGTGGGCCATCGAGGAGGAGAAGGGGACTGGTGTGGAGATCATTTAGAAGATTTTCAGAGGGAGTTGGTGAGATGAACTTCTCGATGATGAATATGGATGAGAAATATTACATTTTAAAAAGATTTGGCAGGGATCGATGTCGATCAATGAGTATGAAGTTAAGTTCATGGAGTTTCTGAGGTTTTGTCCTCACATGTCTGCAATAGACAAGAAGAGGATCAGACGGTTTGAGAAGGGCTTGAGAACAATGTTGGCAACGACGATGGTGTTAGCTTTAGAGAACCAGTAGAGGTTTGCCACATTCGTGGAGTCTGTGAGATAGATAGAATGGTTTTCTATGGAGAAGTGTGAGATAAACACTAAGAAGAGACCGGAGCAGTTTCAAGGGATGTCATCTAGAGGTTTCAAGAAGCCTAGGTTTTATAACCTTATACATAAAGAGAATAGTCGTGTTGTCTTAGTGGTCCCCAAGCAAGGGTAGAGGTCACAATTTTTAACCAACTGGAGCTCACAACACAACATCAATATCTGTGATCGGATCATCTAGGCCACAGTACGACTCTAGGACATGTCATAAGTGTGGATAATTGAGACATTCCATGTGTTCTTGCCCTCTGAAAGATGAGGAAGTGACACAAAAACCAAGGCAGAGTCTGCAAGGTTTGTAACAATGAAAATTCAGTAGTAGTGGTGGTAGTGGATGTGACTAAGCATAACATGAAGGATTCTCTGGATAGGAAATCAGAATACATGGGAAACAATAGGAAATGACTCTATTCCATGCCATTAGCCAGCCGTAGGGAGTGGTCAACCCATGGGTCATGACATGTCAGATGGAACTTTTTCATTCTGATTTGTCTGCATGTATTTTTGTATTTGTTTTTGTGGTCCAAGAGAAACACACTCTTTTATCACTAGGGAAGTGATATGTAGTTGTTCTTAACATGTGAGTCATAGATCTGATAGTCTTTGGCTAGAAAACCCTCTCGTTGGTTCCTTCCAAGTTGTGGGAGGTGTGTCCATCCTGCGTTCTTTCTTTCTCAGGATGCAACATTCAAGTGGATCTTATGCCACTTTACGTGCATGGATTCAATGTGATCCTTGGAATGGATACCTTGGAGAAGTATGAGGTGGTCTTGAACTATAGTTCTAAGGTGTCTACGTTCCATGACAGTGATGTTTTGTGGAATTTCCAAGGAGATAGGAAGATTCTTCCAATGTGTTTAGTATCATCCATGATAGTGGAAAGGCTGATGAGGTAGGGATGTGAGGCTTTCCTGGAACATATTGTGGATGTCAAGGTGAGGATTCCTTGTATCTAGGAGGTCCCTATTGCATGATAATTTGAGGAAGTCCTTCCTGAAGAGTTTCTCGGTGTTCTGCTTCCTAGAGAGATTGATTTTGAGATCAATCTTGTTCCTGGTACACAACTGTAGAGATGTAGGAAAAGAAAAGGCAGTTTTAGGATCTTCTAAAGAAGGCCTCTATCAGGCTGAGCACTTCCCCTTTGGGTGCTTTGGTGTTGTTCGTGAAGAATAAGGATGGATATTTGAGGTTGTGCATCGACTACTGATAGTTGAACAAAGTGACGATCAAGAACAAGTACCCTTTGCTAAGGATAGACGAGATATTTGACCAGCTGAGAGGTGTTATAGTCTTGAAGATATATCTGAGCTTAGGATACCATCAGTTGTGGATCAAAGAATATGACATACCCAAGTTATCTTTCAGGATTTTGTATGGTCACTACACGTTTGTTTTTATGTTGTTTGAGCTAACCAGTGTGTAGGCAGCGTTCATGGATCTTATGAATAGGGTGTTCATTATGTATCTTAACTAGTTTTTGGTGATGTTCATTGATGACATCTTGATATACTCCATTGATGCTCAACAACATGAAAAAACATCTACGAAAAGTGTTGGCATTGTTCAGGCAGCACACGTTGTACCCCATGTTAAACAAGTGTGAGTTTTGGTTGAAGGCGGTGTCTTTTATTGGGCATGTAATATCTTCTGAAGGTGTTTGTGTGGACCCAAAGAAGGGGGATTCTATAATAGAGTGGGTGCAGGAAACTATAGGAGGTTAGTCAAGAACTTCATTTTTGTGGCGTTACCCTGAATGAAGTTGACCAGGAGGGGTGTTCCTTTTGTCTGGGATGACAAGTGCCAATGTTCTTTCTAGTTGTTGAAGGACAAGTTGACCAGTGCACCAGTGTTAGTGCTATCAGAGTAGGGAACATGCTATATCGTCTTATGTGATGCATTGAAGAATGGATCGGGATGCATATTGATGCAGGATAAGTACATGATCTCTTTCGCTTTGTGACAACTTAAGAGACACGAGGAGAATAATTTGATGCACTATTCATAGCTTGCTTCTATGGTTCATGCTTTGAAGATTTGGGGAAATTCCATTTATGGCAAGAAGTGTCAGATATTCACTGACCATAAGAATCTTCAACATATCATTTGAAAGTAGGAGTTGACCATGGAACAAAGATGTTGGATGGAGTTGATCAAAGATTATGACTGCACAATAGACTACCATCCCAGGAAGGTAAAAGTGGTGGCATATGCTTTGAATAGGATTTCTTATTTGTCATCATCTACTCATAAGGCACAGTTGTATTTCTTGGTGTGCCTCAAGCAAGACATGCTGGTGTCTCTTTGTTAGATGAATTCCCAACTGGAAGTCTCCGTGTTGGTAGGCTTGCTAGCACACTTGCAGGTGAAACCTTTGTTGCTACAATAGAGAGATGAGCAACATGATGATGTAGTGATACATCATATCGGGTCAGAGTTTGGTAGCCAAAAGCGTGATGGATTCCATGAGACAGATGAGAGGACAATGTGTTTTCATGGCAAATAGTGGTTCCTAATGTTGAGGGTTTGAGGGAGTTGGTCCTTGAGGAGGCTCATTCATCAATGTACACTATACATCCATGTAGTACCAAGATGTACCATAACTTGAAGAATCTGTATTGGTGGCTTGGTTTGTAATGTGAAGTAGATGGGTTCATAGAAAGATGACCATTGTGTCAGCATGTCAAGATTGAGCTTTATAAACCTATAGGGACATTGCAACTGTTGTCTATACCAAAGTGGAAATGCAATCCTGTCACTACAGACTTTTTGTTTGGTCTTATTAGGACTACCAAAGGTCATGATTCCATCTAGGTGATAATAGATAGGTTGAGAAAGACAACATACGTTTTTACCAATGAAGATGACATATATAGTTGAGAAGTTAGCACATATCTATGTGGTGAGATACTTTGTTTGCACAATATCATGATGATGATAGTATTTGATAGAGGTTCTCTATTTACTATCCATTTTTGGTAGTGTCTTCACATAACCATGGGTACACAATTGAGGTCCAACACAACATTTCATTTGTAGATAGATGAGCAGAATGAGAGGACTATTTAGATTTTAGAGGATCCTATGAGAACTTATTTTCTAGCAATTTTTGGGTAATTGGGATGTGCATTTGAGCTTGCTGGAGTTTTCTTAGAACAATAACAACCAGAGAAGTATCTACATGGTACCATATGAGGCTTTGTACAGAAGGTGTTGTCTCGCACCATTGTGTTGGTATGAGGCTGGTGAGTATCAACTTTTGGGTCTTGAACTAGTGTAGTAGACTACATAGAAGGTCAAGGTGATACAGTAGCAGTTGAAGGAATCTAGGATAAGTAGAAATCCTATGCTGATAATCATCATAGGCCTTTGGAGTTCCAAGTAGGAGACAAGTTGTATCTTAAGGTTTCTCCATGGAAAAGGTGTTCTAAGGTATGGAAATAAGGGTAATTTGTCTCCCACGTTTATGAGACATTACTCTGTGGTGGCACGTGTTGGGAAGGTGTCTTATAAGTTGGAGCTGCTGCCAGAGATACATAGGTTGCATTTTGTCTTTCACATTTTGATGTTGAGGAAGTGTCATCATGATACCTACTTAGTGTTTCACCCTATGGAGGTTGATTTGGAGGAGGATGTGTTTTATGTTGAAGCAACCTATGTTGATCTTTGATAAGAGGGTGAAGAATTTGAAGTAGAAGGATATAGTTTGAATTAAGTTTTGTGGCATCACCGCGGTGTGGAGGAAGACATGTGGGAGTTAGAGGGTGAGATGCGTAGGACGTACCCATCTCTTTTCACGTAGGATTTTAGGGGTGATACTTGTTAGGGGTTTATGGTTGTGAGACCTCTTATGAGAACCTATTACACTAAATGAGATTACTCAAAACATAAAAGATATTCAATCAGTAATTAATCACATACCCAAAAATATGGCTAAATTTAAACCAATTTCAACATCACCACCCAATCAGAAACGTTTGCATAAGAGCCCAACATCTTTCTTGTATCCATAATATCCCAAGATTTTGATCCAAATTGTTCTAGCGCCTTAGCCACAACATATATACACAGGAGAACAATATTCGTAAATGCCACAAAAACAATCATTAACATGCTAACATAAGTTTTATTTGTTTGAAACACCACATACAAACATTCCATGCCCAAACGGGAGACTATAAGGACGACTCTAGGACACATTAGACATCTAATCAACTTTCTCAAAGATTCATAACTATAGTGCCTCTTTACTTTCATGGTTCTTACTTTCACAGTTCTATTATCGTCACTACTGATTACCTAAAAGGATGTGGTGAACCACAAGGGTGAAACTCACGTCCCAATAAGAGATATAACCTCCAACAACGCTTGTTGATTACAACATTTTAAATAGTACATAATTGAGCAGTTGGAGTATTTAATAATCAATTGAATAGATTGAATAGTTTATGTTTGCTACACAGATTAAGCCAGTAATCTTAGCAACAAGTATGATTATCAATGTATATATAGGTAACAAATAAATACATTTCTCTAGATTGATATCTACTCAAATTTCATCAAATTGCATCTAATAACAATCATCATCATTAAACTGATTGTCATCATATTCTTTGCTAACAGCACAAGCAATATAGTAGCATAAGCATCCCTGACATTATGAATATGTCCAGTAACATAACATGGCTATCAATATTGGCATCTCAAATAAAGGGAATAGATCTATATCTTAAGTAGAACTAACATCATAGCACAATGAAATGCATAGACATGATTAGTAGTTTAAGCATTTCTAATTACATAGGCATGGCTATCAATATTAAACATAGCTAGCAACATCATCTTAACCATCAGTGTCAGTATATTTGACAACATAAGCATGTTTACAAAATGAGCATAACTACAACATAATCATATCTATTATCCCTTATTATACTATACATGATCTCAATGAAAAGAAAACAAACAAGGGTTATCATCTAATATGAAGTGTTGTGTATAACCCTAAACAGATATGCTACACATCTATCTTACATCTTTTATTATGCCCTGGGGAATTTGAATCGTACCATCTAAACTCCAACCAACCCCTATGAAGGGCTATTCAGTTCCATACAAGATCTAGGAGTGTTGGTATCCTAAGATCTCACCTCAGTCAGTATGAGTAAAAACGTAGTGACATAGCAGTCAATGTGACCACTACAAGAACATATAGTCAAGCTACTGACAATTAGTATGCCCTTGGTACAGGTCATGACACTAGAGAAAATGCTCACGCAAGGCCATTCTATAAGAGGCAATGTAGTTATACTGCTGCCTTTCACATTTCACAATATTTGAGGCATGACCGCAATAATACTTCATAACCTGCAATTGTGGATGACAAGGATATATGCTCAACTTGCCACCCCCCACATACTCAACCATATGCGCTCTGAGTTTCCCTTAACAATACTCATTTCACCATCCAACAAGTTCTGACACTGAAGATGGTTATACAACATAGGGTACTACATGATTAGATTTTTACTTGATTAGTTATCTCCAATTGGGTGAATTAAGGTTGCATCAAATAAGCGGACATACAAACCCTAATTCGTATATAGAAAACATTACTAAATAACAACTTCAAAAGAAATAAAACACATGAGCATTAATTTCTCATCTCAACATCACATGGAAGTATACACCTACCAATCAAGAGATTATATGTATCATCAAATCATCATCACATGATACTATTGTCTTGCCATTCATGAGACTATACTTATCATCATACTATCATAGGGTATAAATCCTTTTCACAATATCACATGCTATCAACCCTTATCGACACAAGAGGATTACACCTCATTCAACACCCAACCATGCCCAAAGGTCATTAAGATCATCATACTATTCCCTGCAAGATCATCATTATCTTTCCATGCCTTATAACAAGGATCAACAACATCACTTACATATAATACACCAAACAACACAATATTGCATTAATGAGTTGGGAGATGTTCATAAACAATCATAGGAGGGTTCTATTAACAATAAGAATATTCCTTTATTACATTAACATGCAAGGAATCTAGATATGATTGACCCTCATCATAATCATAACGAACATGTTTAGCATAAGAAAGTGTCAACCATGTGGCTATGATAACCAACAATTAACACATTAATGTTATTATCATATTAAGAAGATTATTCCACCATCACCATCATATAAGAAGGTTAAACATGAATACTCATATTTATCTATTTGCATTAGAGTTAGCTTCAACAAGATAAATTATATTAATATTACTAATTGTAAGAAGTGGGACCTGAGAGGGGATGCACTACCTACTAAAAAATTTTGAAGAATAAAACATCGATTCTGAACACACTCAAAAGTATGTTGGAATAGGTGTAAAATTTTCAAATTTCAATATATGGTATTCAAAACAACCAAAGTGTAGCAGTGGAATCAAACAAATGACTATATTCACTTTTCACAAAAGATTACAAACGTACATCATAATATCCAATAACGGTTTACATTTATGATACAACATAAGGATCTAAGTAGAGGGAAGTCTAAACTACTTCAAATCTACCTCCAAACAACATCTCCAATTTCTAGGTCCATGTTGGAAGCTATGTTCTCCTTGATCATGTTCAACATCCTGATCTAAACCTAGGTGGTTGGGAAATCACCCAGCAAGAGATAGAAAAACAAGGTATGTGCCAAATAATGAACAAGAATAAACGATAAGGAAATAAAATGAAAGTAAAGGCTAAAATTTCATCATAAGGTGAAGAGAATAAGAGTATGATGCATAATCTAAATAGATGCTTGCCATAACATTAAAATAGTAAAGGAATCACATGCATGATTAATATTGACTACATTAACTAAGTAATGTTGATGCACCTAGCGGACCTCAACCTATAGGTCAGGGGAGAATTAATACATTCCCAGTCACCTACACATATTTGTATGGGGGAGAATAAGACATTCCCTAGGGAGAATTAATACAAGCCTTGTCTATGGGTAGTTGTACATAAGTACCACTACTATAGCTAAATAGTCCATAAAATCAACATGCTAGAAAAGAAATCATGGCAAGTAAGAGAATCATATCAATTAGAACATGGCAGTAGGGTACAAGACCCAAGAAAAAGAACATCGTTACTGGTTCTGAGGCCATTTAGCAAAAGAATAATGAATAGAGGAAATTGGGTTCATTAAAGCCTCATTAGGAAAATATAGGGTTTGGTTTGCAAATATCCCAACTAAGGGTGTACGAATGTGCATACCTCTCGTACTGATATCAATTAGTAACTTTCACCACTTTAATTGAGTCCAAGTTCCAGTTTACCTATTTTCAATGAATTAACGTGTATTAGAGTACATAATGCACATTAATGTATAGAAACCCTAATTTTAAACCTTTTTAGAAAAACTCAGATTTATACTCTTAAAACCTCACCAATGAACTTATTAGGTTCTCTTGATCAAGAAAATATATTTTTATGTTAATTTTGGAGTTATGATGATTAAAATGTAATTTTTATGGATTTTAGGCATTAAATTTATTTTACAAAAATCACCCTATGTCAAACCTTGAAATCAGACCTTGAAAATATTTATATAAGATAGATATTAATTTTTGAATTCCAAAACATATTTATTTGTCAAATTTGGATAAGTGGATTAAAAGATATGGATTTTTCAATTTGAACCAATAAGGCAATGATAAGTCAAAAAACTTTGAGAGCTTGGAAGAGTGAGAGGGAGAGTGAGAAAACACCACTTGACCCAAAATTAGGGTTCGAGTTGCATAGGTAACCAAACTAGAGCTGCTGGAGAAGGTAAAATAACAAGAAACCAAAACCCTAGAAGAACTTGGTAAATAGAGATGGAGATTATCGATTTTAAACATAGAAGCATGAGTTTTAAGCATGTAGTGAGCAATATATCGGAAGGGAGGCTAAAAAAACTCACCTCTAGGGAAGGTGGAAAAGTTCAAGTAGAAAGAATACTGAGCTAGAGAGTTTGGTTTCTCCAACAAATCTCCTATCTCGAGCAAGAAGTACCTTCTCCACTTTAGAGGTGAAAACCCTAGCAAAAGAACTTGGACATGAGGTGTTTAAGGGTTCTAGGTGGGGTTTCACCATGGAAGGCCATAGTTCCAACCTAGAAGAAGGTGGAAGGAAGACTAACATCATGAAAACATGGAAGGAAAGGATGAAACTTACTATGTTTGGTCGAAATAAAAAATAAGGAGCTTTAGAAACCCTAAATAGAGAAAATTCAGAACCCTATGAGCCTTCTTCACCAAGGTAATCACTCTGTTTTACCATGGGACAACAACTTCATGGCCAAACAGATTAGGAAAGATGCTCTAAGCTTGGGGAAAGAGAAGTAGAGCAAAAGTTTTTGAATTGGGAGGAGGGAAGTGGTAGACATGGATTTATAAAGAAAGGGGCAAGCATGAGGTGTCTATGAGACTTTCCATGTGTCCTTAGCCTAGGGTTTTATGGTCATGCAAGAGGACAACTCATAGAGATGTCTCATATATCAAATGTCAATCCTAACAACCCATTGAGACTTCTAGGCCATCCCGACCGTCCTCCAATAAAAGAAATAACCCCATTGGTTGATAGCTTTTAAAGATAAGATCATTTATAAAGAGGGTAATCCCTAAAATGTACTTGGTTGAAACACCTTCAAACCAAGGTGAAACTAGGTGCCCCATGCTTAAAAATCTCGAGAATGGTAAGGGAATATCTATGGATTATAATGCATGTGATAATTTGCAAAGAAGACCTCCCGATTGGGTAAGTTACATTAAAGTCCAGAATGTACCTAAAATTTCATAAATTGCGAAAACAAATCCAAATTGAACTAAATTTCGAACTTAGGCTCATTTTATGATTTCAAAACACATAAAAAAGTTATATTAAGGTTTAGAACACCTAACTAAGGTCTTTAAATAAACTTTCACTGAGGTATTTGTGCATAAACCCTTTTCTTGGTACAAATAGTGAATAAATGTTCACCAAACCACTATAAATTCCACTAATTAAACATCAAGGACATAAAGGACAACAATGAAACAAAAATTTGGAAAAAAATATTATATGGAGATAAGATCTAAGTTCAGTTTGTTACAACACTCCACCCCTTGAAAACGATTTCTTCCCCAAAATCTCAAACAAAAAGAGTTGGGTGAGTATGCAACATCCCAACAATAAACTCCAAGGTTGTTTCCATAAAGCTTCCACCAAAACTTTCACTACTCAAACTCCTTGTTTTTCAACTACTTAACTTGGGAGTCGCCCGGGCCCACTGCCCAAGGCTCTAGTAGAGTTTCAGGAATGACGACTGGCCCCACAGACCACCACTAGCCTTAACTGCGCACTTTGTCCACACTGACGCGCAAGCCAGGATCAACTTCCTGACTGGTCACCCATCCTAGTACTACTCCAAGCCGAGCACGCTTAACTATGGAGTTCTTTAGTGATGGGCTCCCGGAAAAGGAGGTGCACCTTGGTGATATGGGTAGTCCAATCATTCCTTTTAAGATCATTTTATCCGAGGCCTCAAATCCTGGGATGTTACAATCTCCCCCACTTAGACTCTTGACGTCCTCGTCAAGGATCAACTATAAGGCCTCATTATCTCTTCCCCATTTCAGTGCAGACCCACAATGGCCCATGGACACCCAGCTCCCGATCACGGAATACCAGCACAAGGGTGGCTACGTCAACCATGGACAGCCCTTTCCTACATGCCTGGACCGCACGGCTCAAGACTGGCATGCCATGCCCATGTGGGGCCCAACTACTGGAGGGGAATTGGCTCTGATACCATTTGTAACGCCCAGGCCCACTGCCCAAGGCTCTAGTAGAGTTTCAGGAATGACGACTGGCCCCACAGACCACCACTAGCCTTAACTGCGCACTTTGTCCACATTGACGCGCAAGCCAGGATCAACTTCCCGACTGGTCACCCATCCTAGTACTACTCCAAGCTGAGCACGCTTAACTATGGAGTTCTTTAGTGATGAGCTCCCGGAAAAGGAGGTGCACCTTGGTGATATGGGTAGTCCAATCATTCCTTTTAAGATCATTTTATCCGAGGCCTCAAATCCTGGGATGTTACAATGGTGGAGGTGCGGGGAATCTGTTGACGATGAAACCGCGTTGAACGGGTCACTCTATCGAGCGGGAGCAGCCGTTAAAGTTTCCCTATTGTTGCCCATCTCACGCGAGCGAAGCGGAAGGTAGGGGACGACCAGGTCCCGCTACCCGGGTAAGGGAACCGGAAAATAAACCCGGCCCAGAGGCTTGGTCTGGCCGTGAACCAAAATAAACCAGAAATCGACCAAAAGTTAGGATAAAAACTTATAAAAGCTATTAGGGCCTAATTAAAGGTGCATACGATGTCCAAAAGACCCCAAAATTTGAGGGTTAATAAATTAAGATGTGAGGAACTCAATTATAGGCTTAGATTTGGGTTTTGAGGTAACTTTGGTTGTAATTTTACCATTGTGCATTAATCATTCAATTAATGTGATGAACTAAGTCTAAATGTCAAAGATGGTCAAACCTTCCATCTAAACTCAATTATTGACCTATATGATACCCAGGTCTATCCTAGTTCACAAATCTAGGGTAAAGTGATCTAGATCATCATTATTGCTTATGAGCTAGCTAATTGGGGTATTAAGATAGCAATTCTTCATGTCCTCCATTCTATGGAATATGACTCGAGTTAAACTAGGGTTTGAGGGTCAAAAGTCGCCTAATTCAATACAAAGTTTGAAGAAACATTTCCATGATGTAAATATCAAAGTAGGGTTAAAGAAAAGGGAAAAAATGTTTTGTACCTGGAATTGGGGATGTTACAAGTTCAAAATCTTTTCAAGAAACTCCACATAGGTCAGGTTCTCATGGATCATTAATGACTCCACTATTAAGATTTCTTTTTATTAGATATAACACAATTAACATTTTAGGCCTATTCATATTATATTCATTATGATATTATACCATCCTTATTATTCTTTTAATTATCCCATGTCACATTTTAGGCCTATTAATATTATATTTTATTATTATACACAAACTCCTATATATTTCTTATTTATCTCATTAACATTTTAGCACAATCAGGATTTACTTAATTATCTCAATATACTTGATTATTATCCTTAATTTAGTCTCAGTTATCAACATATTGAATAATAACATATTGTTTTTAAGAAATAAGACATTTAATCCAGTTTTTTACCATTAATCCAAATAATGTCACATTAATCACTTATACCTTTTTTTTACATTAATGCCATCATCAATCTTTCTCATGTTTTTTTTCACTTCTTATTATTGATTATGCACATTTATGTGAATCCAATTACTTCTTATCCATATTGAAGTCATTATATGTATTTTAGTGACCAAGGTGGGACATATTACATATTAAAGATTTGATTCACATACTAAGTAATTATTAGGTGATTATTTAGGTGTTTATTAGAGAACAAGGTGATATGCATTTCATATCAATGACCTTATTAATTTATGATTAGGTGATTATGTATCATTTATGTGTATCAAAGTATGTTATCTGATCAAGTAGTTAAACAATAAGCTAGGGTTCTCTCTATCTTGTGTCTAGCTCTTTCCCTGGCAGCACCGCTGGGGGAAGGGGAGAACCTTCTCGGATCTTCCCTCTCCCTGTCCTCAACGACAGTCAGCTAGCTCTGTGGTTGTGTGAGTATTCCCTAGTGATCCAAGGAGCCGGCATCTCCAGTTGATTCATAGCAGGCCCTTGTGCCCTGGTTCGTAGCAGAAAGGATGCGCTGCAAGGATCCCAATCCAGACTGATGAATCGGCATTTCGACTTTGTCGAATCTATTCCATTCAAGAGTGATGGATAGATAGGAGCTGATCTAGGTTCGGAACGGTCCTTGTGCTACTGCTCTGAGCTGGTGAAGCCAGGTGGTCTCCACGCCACCTCATTCCCAAGCATCTGCTCGGCTGGTGGTCGAGTGTTCCTGGGAACTAGGATTTGGTGCTCTTTGGCTTCGATTGGATGGGATGAGTCTTGGCGTTGGGTGGGTTTTCTCACCGAGCGATCTTGACCCTGGTGTTCCTCAACAACGGCGGAATTCTGATTCCTTTTCGGATATTCTAGTGATGATGACCTCCTCGATTGGGTGACTGGGTTCCCCGTGGTCTACTCAGAGATGTAGCCTCATCTCTACGGTGATGGTGGTTCCCCTTTCTGGGGCTTAGGTCCTCGCCCTATTCCGGTTCCTGGTTTCCAGTTCACTTACGAGTCCCCTGGTTGGTCACAGAGGCAGAGGGTGTTCTCGTTTGGTGGCTGGGATCTTCCCTACTGTCCCCTGTGTGGTAGCCCAACATCAGTGTGCAAGCTTCTGGCTCCCCGGCGTTGGCTCTTGACCACTGATGTTTGCAAGTTGCTGTGTGGAAGAACGCCTTCAAGGTGTTTTCTAAGAAACTCTAGTTGGTTAACTTCCTGCTTAACGTGGTTATCAGAAGCTAGATCTGTAGATGTATGCAGGTGTTCAGTCAATCATGTCCTCCCTTTATGGGTGATTTAAATGCTAGAGGCTCCATGTTTGCCTGTTTGTAGCTGCATAAGTCTTAGGAAGCTCGCTGATGGTGCCCTCCTGTTGAGCTCGAACTACAGGCTTGGTTGGGTCCGTTCTTGGATGAGGCAATGGACCAGGTGCAGATGGTCAAAGGAAGGAGAAGAAGAAACTAAGGAGTGTTTGAGAAGATGAGATTCCATGGATCGACGATTCTGTCTAGACCCTCTTGGTACCTTGTTCCCTTCCTTCTAGGCTTGAGATTTTCAGTGCTGCTTTGTTGCTGATTGGTAGCATAGTTCTAAGAGGACAAGTTCACTTTTAGTCCTTGAGGATGGTGCTCGGTGATATTCCCCTCTGCTACAATTTCTGGTTGTATCTACTGTCATCTAGTTGGAGGTGGAGCAGATGGCCAGTATCTTCCAAAAGGCTAGATGTTGATTTCCTGTTTCTTGCATCTATCTGTCGACGAATACTAGGGCCTTCAGTTCTCTTATCTGGCTTCATCTTTATTGGTAGAAACTAGTTCTTCTATTGATATCTTCTTGAGTTTGGACCTGTGAATACCCGATGTTCTTCTTCAGGATAGTTGTTGAAATGATGATCTGATTAGCTTTAGATTAGCATCTAAGAAGGCACACTTTCTAGGTGGTCGTATTGTTAATGCTTTCTTTCTGCTGTATTTTAAGCTTGAGGGTGGTCGTTTTGTCTATGTCCCTTGGAGGACTCTTTGGTCCTTTTTGGTCCTTGTTCCTGGGGTTATTTGGTATGATGCTTCCCTGCATGATTATGCTATCATATATTGGTTTGTTTTTAGGGGTTTGTTCTTTGTACATAAGCCCAAAGTTTTTGGTTTTAATACAGCAACAAGATTTTTAGCCGACCAAAAAAAAGTATGTTATCTGATTATGATACCTAATGTCACTAATGTATCAAGAATGTCATTAAGGATGCATATGTTAAGGTTAGATGATTACAACTTAGGGTTTAGGTCACTATGATCATTATTCTTCACCTATATATTCTTTGTATGCACTAAGTCCAAATTTAGGTTACAAATATCTTTCTCATCATATCATTAGAGTTTATAGGTCTAAGACATGGTTAGCATCATGTGTACCCACTAGTAGTATCAATATGTGAGTTACTCATATTATGTGCATTGGATATTCGTTAGGGTACAAACATGTGAACTATTCATTATATGATTATTATATGTTCTTTAGGATAACAAAAAGAATGTGGGGTTACAACTATAACGTGTTTGGTCAAAAATGAGAATCCAAGCAAACTATCCTCCTAATCACGGAGTTAGGGTTTCTAGGGTCAGTGTAGCTAGATTTTAGTATGTTACAGGACTCCATCCCCTTAAAAAGGATTGCGTTCACAAAATCTAACTACCCAAACATCATCAAACCAACTACTCTCCACTCA
Source organism: Alisma plantago-aquatica (assembly GCA_963693085.1). Taxonomy (NCBI): domain Eukaryota; kingdom Viridiplantae; phylum Streptophyta; class Magnoliopsida; order Alismatales; family Alismataceae; genus Alisma; species Alisma plantago-aquatica. The sequence continues at coordinate 800,687,348 of OY856412.1, forward strand.
TTAAAAGGTTTGTCCTACCAATTCAAACTAATATAGAGGTAAAATGGTGAGTCTAACTAAACCATGTACAAGTTCCATCATGCTTCCACTGTGCACTCTGATTGCTTACCAAACACCAAACTTCAATGTTTAGGTTCTTAGGGATAAACTATCCAAAATGTGGTTATAGGGGACATAAGATAACTATATTGGGTATCCATCCTCAAAGAAGTCACTCCACCTGAAAGACAAGGTCAACATATTAGGTTCTCAAGAGTATCCAACTTAGAGGCTACTACTATCAATACACATGTTATTTCAGACATTCAATATCAGCTCAGGCCACACATGTATCATATGGATCTGGGAGTCCTGGTAAACCAAGCTAGTGGTGCAGAGGAAAATGTTGCCAGCCCCCAAACCCTGATTCTTTCTAGACACCTTTGCTTTCAACTTATGCCCTAATATCTACCTAACATACTCATCACATTATGGTTAACTAAACATGTTTCTAATGTGAAACTCTTATGATCCTAAATCAATGTTCATCTCAAGTGTAGCATGGATAAATTATAGGGAAAACATATCACTTAAAGAGGAACTATATGAGGCAAGAGTTCTTATTAGGGAGACAAAGTTGAAGTAGTCAAATTTCGACTACCATGGGCTCTGATACCATTTTGTAAGGAGTGGGACCCAAGAGGGGATCCACTCCCTACTAAAAAAATTAAAGAATAAACTAGCCATTCCAAACACACTCAAAGGTATACTGGAATAGGTGTCAAAATTTCAAATTTAAATAAATGGTATTCAAAACAACCAAAGTGTAGTAGTGGAATTAAAGAAATGACTATATTCAATTTTCACAAAAGATTACAAAGGTACATCATAATATCCCATAAGGGTTTACATGTATGATACAACATAAGGATCTAAGTAGAGGAAAGTCTAAACTACTTCAAATCTATCTCCAAGCAACATCTCCAATTTCTAGGTCCATGTTGGAAGTTATGTTCTCCTTGATCATGTTCAACATCTCGATCTTAAGCTGGGTGGTTGGGAAGTCACCCAGAAAGAGAGAGAAAAACAAGGTATGTGTAAAATAATGAACAAGCACAAAAGATAAGGAAATAAAATGAAAGTAAAAATGCTATTATTTCATCATAAGTTGAAGAGAACAACAATATGAGTTGTAATCAAAATAGATGCTTTCCATAAAATTAAAATAGTAAAAGAATCACATGCATGATTAATATTGACTACATTAACTAAGTAGGGGTGACACACCTACCAGACCTCAACCTATAGTTCAGGGGAGAATTAATACATTCCCAGTCACCTACCCATATTTGTATGGAGGAGAATAAGACATTCCCTAGGCTGTATTAATACATGCTATATATATGGGTGATTGTAAATAAGTACCACTACTATAGCTAAATAGTCCATAAAATCAACATACTACAGAAGAAATCATGGCAACTAAAAGCATCATATCAATTAGAATATGGCAGTAGGGTACAAGACCCAAGAAAAGAATATCATTATTGATTTTGAGGAAATTTAACAAAAGAATAATGAATAGAGGAAATAGGGTTTTTAAAGCCTCATTAGGGAAATATAGGGTTTGGTTAGAAAATATCCCAACTTAGGGTGTAAGAATGCACATACCTCTCGTACTGATATCAATTACTAACTTTCACCACTTTAATTGAGTCTAAGTTCCAGTTTTCTTATTTTCAATGAATTGACATGTATTAGAGTACATAATGCACATTAATGTATAGAAACCCTAATTTTAGACCTTTTTAGAAAAACTCAGAATTAGACTCTGAAAACCTCACCAATGAACTTATTAGGTTCTCCTGATCAATAAAATATATTTTTATGTTAATTTTGGATTTATGATGATCAAGATGAAATTTTTATGGATTCTATGCATTAAATTCATTTTACAAAAATAACCCTTTGTCAAACTTCAAAATAAGACCTTGAAAATACTTTTATTAGATAGAGATACATGTTCAAAGCCCAAATCATATTTATTTGTCAAATTTGGATAAGCGGATTAATAGATATGGATTTTTCAATTTGAACCAATCAAGAAATGACAAGTCAAAAATCTTCGAGTGCTTGGAAGAGTGAGAGAGAGAGGGAGAAAACACCATTTGACCCAAGATCAGGGTTGGAGTTGCATAGGTAACAAAACTAGAGATGCTAGAAAAGGTAAAACAACAAGAAACCAAAACTCTTTAAGAACATGGTAAATAGAGATGGACATCATCGATTTTAAACATAGAAGAATGAGTTTTAAGCATGTAGTAAGCAATATATGAGAAAGGAGTTAACAAAACTCGCCTCTAGGGAAGGTGGACAAGTTCAAGAAGAATGATTCCTGAGCTAGAGAGGCTAGTTTCTCCAACAAATCTCCTATCTCGAGCAAGAAGTACCTTCTCCACTTTAGAGGTGAAAAGCCCTAGAAAAAGAACATGGAGACGAGGTGTTTAAGGGTTCTAGGTGGGGTTTCACCATGGAAGTCCATAGTTATGACCTGGAAGACGGTGGGAGGAAGACTAACATCATGAAAATAGAGAAGGAGAGGAGGAAACTTACTATTTTTGGTCGAAATCACTAATAAGGAGCTTTAGAAACCCTAAATAGAGAAAATTCAGAATCCTACGAGCCTTCTTCACCAAGGTAAGCACTCTCTTTTACCCTAGGACAAAACCTTCTTGGCCAAAAAGATTAAGAATGATACTCTAAGCTGGGGGAAAGAGAAGGAGAGAAAAAGTTTTTGAATTAGGAGGTGTGAAGGAGTAGACATGGCTTTATAAAGAAGGGGGTAGGCATGAGGTGTCTATGTGACTTTCCATGTGTCCTTAGCCTAGGGCTTCATGGCCATGCAAAGGACAACTCATAGAGACTTCTTGTATATTAAATGTAGGTCCTAAAAGCCCATGGAGACTTCTAGGCCAACCCCACCTTCCTCCAATCAAAGAAATAATCCCTTTGGTTGATAGCCTTTAAAGATAAGCTCATTTATAAAGAGGGTAATCCCTAAAATGCCCTTAGAGAGAAACACCTTCAAACCATGGTGCAACTTGGTGCCCCATGGTTAAAAATCTCAAGAATGGTAAGGGAGTATCTAAGGATTATAATGCATGTGATTTTCTAAAAGTTACAATCTCGACCGATCCCATGGATGGATTTTCTAAAAGCTGCAATCAGTCAAGTTGTGCATTTACAGAACTCGACCGAATGACCTTTCAACCAAATGCAATTTTGGTTGATCGGTTGAGTTTCCCAGAACAAACTCGACCAATAGTTTGGATATTGGATTTGTCTTTTAGTCGATCGGTCGAGTTACCTTTATTGAAACTCGATCGAATGCATTGTATAGAAACTGTAGAAAAAGTGATTATAACCATTGGTGACTTGTTTGGATGAAAATAGATCTGTTTCCTTGAGCAACAATGGCTATTTTCAGCCCTAAGTGTTACCCAACAAAAGGTAGAACCCCCAACTATAAATAGAACTCCTTGGAGTTCATTCCAAGTTTGCTCATTCACTACATTCAAGGTCCTTGCTATAGTTGAGTGTGCTACTACTCCTTGAGCCCCTTTCTCTCTCTAGTTTATACTTCATTTTGTTATTTGTGAGTGGGTTAAGATTATTGTAAGAGAGCTCCACCTTTGTATATGTAAAGCTATCAAATCTTCCACTACTTCTCTATCCCCTTTACTGATGAAGAAAAGTTGAAGCAAGCTCCATCAAGTGAAGAAGGAGTTGTCTGGTCCTCTTCAAGTTTGTTGAAGAGATGATAATATTCTCCAAGTGAAGGAGAAGGCAAAGGCTAAAGATCTAAGAGCAGAGGCAAAGTCGTTCAAGGCGGAAGACTTGAGCTTGAGTGGGTAAGACCTAGGTGAAGGCTGAAGACTCAAGCCAAGTGGGTAAGTTCCTTGGTAAGGTGGTGATCTCCTTGTGATTGGATGGGTAAGTCCTTTGGTGGTCTTTTGCTGTAAATCTCTTTGGTGATATAATAGAGAAAAGCACTTGCAAAGTCCTAGAGGCTGACTTGTCTAGGTTGTAGACTGACTCACTTCTAGTTTGATGTGTGGAACCACTCTACATCCCTTTGTCAAGTGCTTTCTATTAATCTCTCTCATGCTTGCTATGCTTGTTTAGATAGGACTTCAAATTGCCATTTATCTATTGCTCCGAATTAATATAATTTGAAGGTCTAATTTATTTTATGAGAATTTTTGTAGCTCTATTCACCCCCCTCTAGAGCCCTTAGATCCAACAAGCAGTATCAGAGCTAAGGATCTTCTCAAACAATCTCTCACAAGATGAGAAGATGGGTGAAAACCTACTTGGTTCACTCAACCTAGAGGAAGGCTTCTCCATGCGTCCTCCAATCTTTAATGACACCAACTTCCTCTATTGGAAGAGACAGATGCAGTTCTACATTCAAGGGATGAACTTTAATATGTGGAAGGTGATGGTCACACCTTACAAGGAGCCAACTGAAGCTGTTGCAACATGGAGTGAAGCTTCTCTCAAGGAGGCTCAACTCAATACATAGGCCATTAGCATCCTCTACGCAACCCTCACTCCCACGGATTTCAACCGGATCTTATCATGGGATACAACATATGAGATTTGGGACAAGTTGTGCATCACATATGAAGGTACAAAGCAAGTCAAGGAGGCAAAGATCTACATGTTGAACAACCACCTAGAGAACTTCAAGATGGGAAAGAAAGAAGGCATTGCAGAGATGTATTCAACGCTCAATGCCATCATCCATGGGTTGGCTACATTGGGCAACACTTTGGATAGAGGTGTCATCAACTCAAAGATCATGAGAACTCTTCCAAAGAGATGGGAGTCAAAGGTCACCTCCATTGAAGAAGTGAGGAGCCTTGGTGACATCCAAACTGAATAACTCGTTGGCAATCTTCAAGCCCATGAGCCTAGACTTAGCAAGCAAGAAGAAGAATCTAAGCAAGAAGAGAAGGAGGCTAAGAAGATCAAATATAGTGCTTTCACAACACAAGTGGAGGCTGTCATCCTTCAATAACAACTTTCTTTTCGGACTTATCCCTCCTCCTCTAGTGAAGATGAAGGCCCTAGTGAGCATGAAGACAACTACATCAAGGGCAAGCACTTCAAGGGAAAGCAAGACTCCTCCTTCTCTACTCTGAGATGCTACAAGTGTGGTCAAAAGGGGCACTACAAGAGTGAATGCCCAAAGTCCAGAAAGTCTCTCCACAAGAGAAGCTCAAGGAAAGAAGAGGATTACAAGAAGGAGAACAAGTATAAGAGGAAGGAAAAGAAAGAGAAGAGATACAAGAATGTTGCTCATGTGGCTTGGGAAGCTTCATCTTCAAGCAGCTCTAGCTCCAAAGAAGATGGAGAGTGCCACCTTGCTCTCATGGCCTCTACAAGTGAAGAAATTGGTGAGGTAAGTGAGGTAAGTTTGCATGAATTGCCTAAAGAAGCTATTATTGACATGCTTATTACTACCCATTCTTCTTTTGCTAAATGTAAATATAAGAGAAAATGGTTAGGAAAAATTATTGATGTTCTTTATGCTAAGCTTGAGATTTTAGAAGTGAATGAGAAAACCAACCTTGAGAGTATTGATGATTTTCAAGGGAAATACCTTGATCTTGAACTCCACTACAATGGGGTTGAGGTTGAGAATGGTATCTACCTTAAGAACATTGAGAATCTAAAGGAAAAGAACCAAACTTGCCTAAAAGAACTTGAATTGTTTAAAACTAAAAATGTTGAATTGAAGTTGCTTATTGATGCTCGTAGAGAGGAGAGAGATGTCTATCTCAAAGAGATTCAAATGCTAAAATCTAAAAATTCTAGGTTGCTTAGTCAAGTCAATGATCTATCCTCTAGACCCTTGTTTCCTAGTGTTAATGTTTCTTCTATCTCTCTACAAAAGGATTCATATATTACTATAGCTTTATGTCTTGAGGCTGATCTTGTGCATGATAGGGATGACATATCTAGTTTATCTTCTACTATTGTTTCTTTGAATGATGATAACCATAGATTGAGAGCATCCCTGTAGAAATTCCTCAAAGGGAAGAACTCCCTAAATGAAATCCTTGACCATTCTACTAAACAAAGTGGTACTAATGGTTTGGGATTTGTAGGGGGGAGCCTCAGATGGTAAAAGGTAAGAAAAATATCAAGGAGATCTCTTTATTTGTAGGAGAATCTTTGGGAACTAAGAATTGTATAGTTTGTTCTCATTGCAAATGTGATGATCATTATTCCACTTAATGTCCTTACAAGCCTAAGGGGACCAACCCAAAGATGAAATGGGTCCCCAAACTAACTCTAGATCCCAAAGTTTGAGTTGAGAACTGACATTCTTCTTTCTTGTAGGGAAAAGATAGATGGCTTGTTGATAGTGGCTGCACAGAGAACATAACCGGTGACATAAGCCATTTCAACAATCTCACAAAGAAGAAAGGAGGATCTGTCACCTTTGGGAACAACAAGAAAGGTAAAGTAAAAGGTGAGGGTGATGTAGGTGAATTCTTATGCTTCAAGAATGTTCTTTTTGTGGATTGCCTGCATCACAATTTAATCATTGTTAGTCAACTTTTTGATAATGGTTACCTTGTACTATTTACTTCTTTTGAATGCTTGATTCTAGATTCCCTCGCCTACCAAGTTATATATAAGGGAACTAGAAGTGGTAATCTTTATGTTATTGTTCTTAACTCTATTATGCATGTGGCTTGTAGATGCCTTGTAGACAAATCAAATGATATTTCTCTTTGGCACCGCCAGCTTGGTCATGTAAATATGCATCAATTAAAGAAGTTGAGCGAAAAGGACTTAGTCAAGGGACTTCCTAAATTGGATTTTGAAAAGGATGAGAAATGCCAACCTTGTACTCAAGGAAAGAAAACTAAGTCCACCTTCAAATGCGAAGGAGTACTTATCACTAAGAGAGATCTGGAGCTTCTTCATATCGATCTATTTGGACTAATGAGAACACAATCTCTTCATGGTTCCAAGTATTGCCTTGTTATTGTTGTTGATTTCTTTAGATATACTTGGACCTTCTTTCTCATTTCAAAGAGTGATACGCTTGATGTTTTGTCAAGTTTTTGCAAATGATTTGAGAATGAAGCTTCTTGCCGGATTGTTTCCATCCATAGTGACCATGGGGGAGAATTTGAAAATGAACTTTTTGAGCATTTTCATGAAGAATCGGTTTATGCACACAACTTTTCTTCACCTTGAATACCTCAACAAAATGGGGTTGTAGAGAGGAAAAATAGGTCTCTAAAGGAGATGGCTAGGACTATACTTCTTGAGTATGATACTCCTAAGAAGTTTTGGCATGAATCTATCAGTACCTTTTGTTTTGTGCAAAACCGTGTTTTCACTCATCCTTCGCTTAAGAAAACTCCCTATGAGCTATGGCATGGTAGGAAGCCTTCTATCATGTATTTCTACATTTTTGGATGTCTTTTTTTGTTTTTAATATGAAAGATTCTCTTGACAAGTTTGATCTAAAATCATACACGGCTTTCTTTCTTGGCTATAAAACTACAAGCACGACATATAGAGTTTATAATGTTGATCTTCCTAAGGTAGAAGAATCTATTAATGTAAAGTTTATTGAGACTAACCCCTCTATTCTGAAATATATTATGTCAAATAATGATGTTGCAGATGAAGTAATTCATATCCTTAAAGAAATCAGGGGTCGTTCGGTCCCCGACGTTCTGGCTATCGATATTTAATGCATAAATGGATCAACAATTTAATGGTTTAATATTCATTCTTGCATTTGCTTTTGTATTTTTCTTTATATATCGGTAGGACATGAAATTATATCATGATTGGTGGTAATGTTGAGGGATGCATCCAGATCGGCATCGGCATTTTAACATGATGTTTTCCTGTACTGACCGACATCGGTAATGTAGAGGGACCAACTGGTCACAGTAGTGATGCTCTAAAATTAAAAGTTGAGCCTACACATAACTACTGCATTCCAAAAGTCAGTGCCCAAATGGCACCTCAATATCACCCAAAACAAAAAAGAGGTGGCTGCTCAAGAAGAAGAAAAAAATGATGAAAAGAAGGATCCAACTTCCCGGTTTGCAAAGAATCATCCTAAGGAGTTGATTTGAGGTGATCCATTTGAGAGAGTAAAGACGCAGGCTACATTCAACAAAGAACAAGCCAACAATGCCTTCATCTCATAACTAGAGCCAAAAGATGTCAAGGAATCTCTTGGGGATGAAGAATGGATCCTAGCTATGCAAGAGGAGCTAGAACAATTCAAGAAGAACAAAGTTTGGACCCTTGTGCCAAAACCAAGTGATAGAAAGATCATTAGCGCCAAATGGGTCTATCGCAACAAGCTAGATGAAAGAAGCAAGGTGGTAAGGAATAAAGCAAGGTTAGTGGCTTAAGGATAAAATCAACATGAAGGTATTGACTTTGATGAAACATATGCACCTTTAGCAAGACTTGAATCCATTCGTATGTTACTTTCTTTTGCTAGTCATAAAAAATTTCTTTTGTATCAAATGGATGTAAAAAGTCTATTTTTGAATGGTACAATTGAGGAGGAAGTGTATGTTGCACAACCTCCAGGATTTGAACATGATAGTCTACCTAACCATGTTTATTTGTTGCAAAAATCTCACTATGGACTCAAACAAGCACCAAGGGCTTGGTATGAAAAATTAAAGAATTTTTTGTTAGATCATGGTTATATCATGGGCAAAGTGGATTCTACATTGTTTCTAAAACACACTTCTAACCATTTTCTTATCATTCAAATATATGTTGATGATATCATTTTTGGCAGAACTAACCTTGATCTTTGTAAAGAATTTAGTGATCTTATGCAGAGTGAATTAGTGATAAGTACGATGGGTGAACTCACATTCTTCCTCAGCTTTCAAATCAAGCAATCAAAGAATGGGAACTTCATCAACCAAGGCAAGTACACAAGTGAACTACTTAAGTGCTTTGGGATGGATAACACCAAGCTGATGGACACACCCATGTCAAACACTACCAAACTTGATAAAGATGAAGAAGGTGTGAAGGAAGATGAGAAGCTCTATAGAGGTATGATTGAAAGTTTACTTAACTGCCTCTTGACCTGACATAATGTTTAGTGTTGGCTTGTGTGCTATATTTCAATCAAATCATAAGAAATCTCATCTTATAGATGTTAAGAGTATTCTAAGGTACTTAGGCAAAACCCAAAATTTTGAATTATGGTATCCCAAGTCAAGGGACTTTACTCATACTACCTATAGTGATGTCGATTATGTAGGATGCTTGATTGATAGAAAGTGCACAAGTGGAACTTGTTTTCTCCCAGGACCATTCTTGGTGTCTTGGTTCTTCAAGAAACAGAGCACCACGACATTATCAACCACTGAGGTTGAGTACATTGTAGCTGGTAGTTGTGCCCAGGTCCTATGGATGAAACAAATTCTCCAAGACATGAAAATTCATTTTGATGATTCTCCTATATATTGTGATAATACTAGTGCTATTAACTTGTCTTACAATCCTATATTGCATAGTAGAGCTAACAATATAGAGGTTTGCCATCACTTTCTTCATGATCACATTTCCAAGAAGGATATTTATATCATGCATGTGAACACGGAAAATCAGTTGGCAGACATTTTCACTAAACCTCTAGCTAGAGAGCAATTTAACTTTGTCAGATCAAAATTTCTTATAACTACTTTGAATGAATCTGATATGCCTTCTAGCTAATAGTCATCTATCCTATATGTTTTTCATCTCTCTTGATCATATTTGCTTGCTAATATGCTCAAAATCAGTCTTTCATGTTCATTCTGCCTTGTTTTTCTCTTGTTTTTTGGTATTTTTTGAAAATGCATGTTTTATCGCAAAATAGTACCCAATAATGAGTAATATTTGCCTAAATATTCAATAAACATAATGGACTTGAAAAATAAATTTAATTACCATTCATATGGCTAGAAATTAAGTTTGATGGTTTTAGGTCAGGTTGACCATTGGCCGAGTTTCCCCAGGACAAACTCAACCGATCCACGACCGAGATCATTTTTAAAAAGGGCCAATCAGTCAAGTTTCCACTTCACAGAACTCGACTAATCGTTGGGCTGAAGCTAACTTAAGTTGGGTTCAGCCGACTATTCTCCATCTCAACTAGAGAAAAGTTGACTGATTCCACTCCCTCTAGCCCTAAGCTCTCCACCCTCGACCTTCCCTTCCCTCACCTAGCCCTAATCTGACCTAGGGAGACCTTCCTAGACCTCCCCCTAGCTTAACCTAGGTGTGTGAACATTTTTGGTGGTTTGTTCGGTATTTTTGATCTCTTCTTCTTCTCCATTTTGCCTCCATGGCTTCAAATAGAATCAAGAGATCCGCCCCTAGCAATGCACCATCCACCTCCTCCTATTCCCGCTTGATTCCTTTCAATCAGACCCTCTTTGTCTCAAATGAGGCTATAAATCAGTATAAGGATCTTCTTCCACAGAGTCCTTTTCCTTTTAGAGACCATTTTTAGCCTAGCCCTAGGCGTCAAGCTATCATCGATCAAGTGGCTAAGTTGCTTTCTGTTCATCACCTATCTGTCCTGGGTGTTGAGTGTGAGTGCTTTCACAATTCCATGTCTTACACGAAAGTTGTTCACAGGTTCTACACAAATATGCATTGGAATTATGATACTCTTATACCTCCTCCCAATACTCAAGTTAGCCTTACTTCTATCATAGCTGGGAAGAAATTTCAAATCTCAGAGGATATCCTGAATATCTACTTTTTAGGAGCCGATGAGAATGATACATGGCATAAGGAATATGGTGAGTACTTTGACCTGCTAGACCCCAAAGGTTTCTACAAGAAATAAGATATCACACTTCCTGACATCCATCATTACTTGAAGAAACATGAGGTTTCCTATAAGAAGAAGACCATCCTACCCTCCTCCTCCTTAGATCTCAAGAAGCGTATATTAGCCCTAGTGGTCAATTGCAACATCTACCCAAAGAAAAATCAAACAGATATTGCAGAGAACACTACAGTGATAATCTACTGCATCTTAGAGAATGTCAGATTCAAGTGGTCTAGATACATCCATCACCACATGACTTTCTTTGACTCTAGAAAGAACACCCATGGCACCCATCCTCCATATCCTGCCCTGATATGTGGTCTTTTCCAGTTCGCCACTGAGAAATCACTCTTCTTTGACTTCCACTACATACATACTAGGAAGGGAGTGCGTATTAGTGAGACCACTATTCAGAAATCCATGCCTATCCTTTCCTCCACCACACCTAGTGCTTCACCCTCTTCCTCTGCCTTAGCTACACCTGCCTCTACCTCAACTCGAGCTCCTCCACCTCCTTAGCCTACCTGATCTAGTCATGCCTCATTCTATGTATCCAATGAATCCCTCATGGGTTATATGATAAACCAACATGCATACAACCTCCAGGTCCAGGAGCATCTACATCAGGAATTATGTTCAATCATGTCCAACATGAACATATCATATGCACACCCATACGCCACCTACCAGCCATACCTCGACAGTGATTATGCATCCTATGCATACAATCACTTCTACCCTGCCCCTGCACCTGAGCCTTCCGCTACTGCTCCCACACCCTCTGCTGGTGGTGGATCTACTGCAGTCATCCTGCCTCTACCTACTGGCCCCTTGGCCACTCTACTTTCCAATCTTGGCGATTCTGCTCCTTTCTTCCCTCAGGCCAATGAGCTTTGTGCTCTTGATATTTCTTGGGATGAGTTGAATGCTCGTTGGCCTGGTCATCACTTTGGTCCTTCTCTTGATGAGGAGATGCCTGACTAGGCTGATGATGAGACTGATGATGCTGTTGTTGATGTTGGTGATGGTGAGGATAATTGTGCTACGTTTGATGATGGTGATGGCACTCATGGCTTCGCTAGTGACTCCGGTGATGAAGGCAATGTTGTTGCACCTTCAGACGAAGACAATGACTACAAGCCTGATGCCAAGGATGATGACGATGTGGATGATGTAGATATCGATGACCTATATATCTAGATGTTCTTAGTTTTTTAGTCTAGTTTTCTAATGATATATATCTTTCTATGCTATTTTGTATAAGAAACATCTAGGCACATGATCTAAGTTGTACTATTTTCTCCTTAGCTTTCATCACTTTTGACTTGTAGTTGTTTTTATGAGAATTTGCATTCTAGGTTGTAATCTATATTCTATGGACTCTTACTCTTTGATTTGTTACATCTCATGAGTTGGTGCCTTGTTTCACCAAATTTTGATTTTGATTTAGCTTGTTTGGTTCTCTTGTCTTTGTTTGATGTATGGTTTTTGAGATTCCATGTTTGGCTATCTACTTGGTTGTGTTTGGAGAAGACCTACTTGTATGCTCTTCTACCCTCCTACCTTTTTGATAATGTCAAAAGGGGGAGAGAAACTTCATGTCTTGAAACTCAATCATATTGCTAATTATTGCTTATGTGATCCTTTTCTTTTTCAGTATATGCTTTATTATGTGACTTGCTAAAGGATCATATAGTACATGCATGTTATATTGCTTTGTGTAGATAGACTAACTATGCATGTTAAAGTAAGAATAGATTGAGGGGGGTCAAATTCAAATTGTTCAAATCTTGAATCCCCCTAATTCACAAGGTAAAGGTATAATTTAATTATCCTTTTAAATATGTTTGAGAAATGGTTTGTCATTGTTAAAAAGGGGGAGAATGTTGACCTAGAGGTTATACATTGTCCATATTATGATAATGACTTAACCATTACATTCATATGTATCTAATATGTGTATTCAAGATTGATCTCATGATTTAGGTACATGAAAAGGACAAATTTACACAAGACCTAGCTTGTCAAAGTTCAAGTCAAATGCAATGAAAGTGTGCTAATAAGGAAATTACTTCAAATGACCTTAGAAGATTTTTGTAATCACTTGTATTGATGATATGACTTGTAACTAAGATGAGAAAAATATGTGGGACACTTAATACCAAGTTTTAATCACTTATTTGCCAATTTAGAAAATCAATCACAGGATGTTGATCGGTCGAGTTACAATCTCGACCGATCCCATGGATGGATTTTCTCAAAGTAGCAATTGGTCGAGTTGTGCATTCATAGAACTCAACAGAATGACCATCTGACCAAATGCAATTTTTGGCTGACCGATCGAGTTTCCCAGAACAAACTTGACTGATAGTTTGAAAATTGGGTTTGTCTTTTAGTTGATCGGTCGAGTTATTTTATTAAAACTCGACCGAATGCATTGTACGGAAAACATATAAAAAGTGATTATAACTGTTGGTGACTTGTTTGGACGAAAATAGATATGTTGCCTTGAGCAAAAATGTAAGGCCCCTAAACTTGGTTAATGAGTTGAATAATCATAATTACCATAATTCAATTCTCATAACCCTAATATAACCTTTTGATATGCTTTTAAATCATTAGACAAGCTTAAGTTTCAAATTTTGGTCTAATTTGGACACTGTTTGAGCAAGTTATGCAATTTTATACTTATTTTGAACTTTTCTACAATTTACCCAATTGAGAGGTTTTCTTTGCAATTTATCACTTGAATTATATTCCTTGGATATTCTCTCATCATTCTTGAGCATGTTGAGCCATGGGGATCCTATTTAAACCTTGGTTTGAAGGTGTTTTCCTCAAGGGTATTTTAGGGTTTACCCCTTCATGGATGAGCTACCTTTAGTAGCTATCAAGTAATGAATTATTTGTTTTTCTTGAAAATTCAAGAAAAGAGGGATAATCATGTCTTTATGGACGGTTGGGGATTTGCTTGTGTGTGCTTGTATATTCTTAATAGTTTAAGGCCATGGACACTTGGAAAGATACTAAAACTTCAACTTTTTCTTTTTCTTTATCTTAGAGTTTCATATACTTATCCCTAAGCACCCAAACGAGCCATTTTCTCTCCACCACTTCCTTCCTTCTACAAACCTCATTCTCCCTCTGTTCTTCTATGAATTTCCTATCCAAAGAAGAAGAATGAGGGGATCTTCTTGGGAAAAGAATCTAGGGTTGCAATTGACTTCCTCTTAGGGTTTAAAAAGCTTCCTTCTAGTGATCATGACCTAAAAGAGTAAGAATCCCCTTCTTTCCTCCATTTATTTCTTTTTTATCCTTCCTCATACCTTTCACTAGGTCGTAACTTGTTGTTATGTGGTAGAAATTGCTCTAAAGCTCTAAAACCCTACATTTATTGCTCATTATGCTTAGGGTTTGCTCATTTGATGAAGAAATGTGCTAGGTGAACGAGTTCACAGCTTATGCTTAGATTTCCTACCCTACCTTCTAATGTTTTATTCTCTTTGGGAGTTTATCTTCTGATTATAGGTAATTTTTATAACTTTCTCCACGTTTATTGCTTACCATAAGCTTGCTAGCTCATGTTCTTGCTTGAAAATGATGATCCATGCACTAAAAAGCTATCCTTGACTTGGATTTTGATTTTTATAATGTTCCCTATTCTAATTTCAGTTCTAGATGAACCTGTGATCATGTGTACATTATTCCTAAGGTATAATATAACCTGGATGAGGTTGTTTAAACAACCTATGGTGCTAAGCACCTATCAACCAATGGTCAATTTTAGGGTTTTAAGCTGATTTCATCTATAAACCCATGACCCGATGATGGTACCATTGCAACAACCCTATGGTGTTGTCTTCATGACAATTGATGGTGGTAACCAAGGGTGTCAACTGACGTTCACCCCTTAGGTCATGTTTTTTCCTTATTAGAAGCCTAGTGATTAACAACTAAGTGCCCTAATGATGCTATCAATCAATGGTGATATTAGTTTGATATTTGATGTTGATTAATGAATATAGTGATGATCTAACAACCTATTATGACTTAATGCTCACTAATGATTGTCGATTACATCTACAAAACCTATGATGAGTTAATTATATAATTTTATCATCAATTAAGCCTTAGACCAATGGTTTCTTGGGTCACTTGCTGCAATGGTCGAACCTATACTGTAATTAATGGTTTTAACATATGAACTTGACCTAATGGTCAAGATCCAATGCTTATTCCTCCAATAAAGTGGAATGATGGATAATGTAATGTTTTGGTCCTAATAATGTGATTTAGATGGTTTCATTTATATGATCAACTTAAGGAGCTTACTTGTTGACAATGGATGGCTTGTTTTAAATGAACAATCGATTGTGGGTTTTACCCTACTCTCAACAGAACCCTTATTGTTGTTAACCAAAGGATGTCTAGGGTTAAATAGTGAATTTTATAGATCACAACTCAATAACATCGTAGGTGATTCATTCAAGGTGTTTACTTATGTAAACAACCAATGGTGTTACCTTTTAAACATCCAATGGTTCTGGGTGTCATTGTCATATGGTGATATGGGTTGAATGATGATGGAACAAATGGAGGGTTACCCTTAATAAGGTAGTCTTACCTATTCAATCATATGAATAGAAGGGATTATAACCATAATGTGTTGATATTTAACCCTAATGAGGTATAGCTTGTTATGCCTAGCTTTAATATAACTAAATGATGGTAATTAGATATGCATAGTCCTTGAATGATTAATACAATCATGGAGTACTCTCTTATTATTATTGAAACCCTAGTATGCTATAAACTAATGGTTACACCTTGATTTATGTGTGGGTTTGTACTTGATAATAGTATGGAATGTGATGATGATGCTTCACCTTATGCTTCCATGATCCAATGGGGATGTCGTGAGGTAGGGTTTGGGTATGATTGTTGATTAGTAACATTAATATAATTTATCTTGTTGAGCCTAACTCTAATGAAAATAGATAAAGATAAGTATTCATGTTTAACCTTCTTATATGATGGCATTATGGTGAAATAACCTCCTTAATATGATTATAACCTTAATGTGTTAATTGGTGGTTATCATAGCCACATGGTTGATACTTTCTTATGATAAACATGTGCATTATGAATATGATGAGGGTTAATCATATCTAGATTCCTTGGATGTTGATGTAATAAAGGAATGTTCTTAATGTTAATATAACCCTACTATGATTTTTTATGAATATCTCCTAGCTCATTAATACAATATTGTGTTGGTACAATGTATTATATGTAAGTGATGTTGTTGAGCCTTGTTATAAGGCATGCAAAGATAATGATGATGTTGCAGCGAATAGTATGATGGTCTTAAATACCTTTGGGCATGGTTGAGCCCTGAATGAGGTGTAATCCTCTTATGTTGATAAGGGTTGATACCCTGTCATATTGTGAAAAAGGATTTATATCCTGTGATAGTATGATGGTCTTAATGACCTTTGGGTATGGTTGAGCCCTAAATGAGGTGTAATCCTCTTATGTTGATAAGGGTTGATACCCTGTGATATTATGAAAAGGATTTTATATCTTGTGATAGTATGATGACTAGTGTGGTCTCATGAATGGAAAGTGAATAGTACCATGTGATGATGAGATGAGTAATTATATATATTCTACACATTTTATATCTTTTAAAAGTTGTGATATTTATATGCTTGTTAGAAGTGAATTTGGGTTTGTATGTCCACTTGTTTGATGCATCCTTAATTCACCCAATTGGCATAACTAATCAAGTATGACTCTAATCATGTCGTGCCTTGTACAATAGAGCCATCTTCAGTGTCAGAACTTGTTGGATGGTGAAACGAGTATTCCTAAGGGAACCTCAGAGCACATACTGTTGAGTATGTGGGGGTGGCAAGTGGATATATCCCTGTCATCTAGAATGTAGGTTGTGGAGAATGGCTATGGTCATGCCTCATACATCTTATGTGATTGATGACAACTGTGGTTGTACCTCAGATTAGAGGGTTTTGTGTACCCTGGTTTCTAGTGCAATGACCTATACCAAGGGTAGACTAGTGGTTAGTAGCTTGACTATATGTCATTGTGGTGGCAGCTTCGACTGATATGTCACTGCCTTTTACTCATACTAACTGAGGGGAAGAGATATTAGGATATTGAAACTCCTAGATCTTTTACGAAATTGAATAGCCCTTCGTAGGGGTGGGTTGGACTTTGGATGGTATGATTCAAACTCCCCATGGAATAATAAAAGATGTAAGACAGTCGTGTAGCATATCAGTTTAAGGTTATACACAATGCTTCATATTGGATGATAGCTCTTGTTTTCTATCTTTTCACTGAGATCATGTATAGTACAATAAGAGATAATAGATATTCTTATGTTGTTGTTATGCTCATGTTGTAAACTTGCTTATGTTGTCAAATATACTGCCACTGTTGGTTAAGATGCTACTACTAGATATGTTTAATATTACTAGCCAGGCCTATGTAATTAGAAATGCTTAAACTGTTAATCATGCCTATGTAGTTCATTGTGTTATGATGTTCGTTCATCTGATGCTTATGCTACTATATTTCTTATGTTGTTAGTAAGGAATATGATGACAGTCAGATTAATGATAATGATTGTTATTAGATGCAATTTGATGATATTTTAGTAGTTATCTATCCAAAGAAATGGATTTATTTGTTATCTATATATGCATTGATGGTCATACTTGTTGCTAAGAATAATTCCTTAATTTGTTTAGCATACTTGAACTGTTTAATTTGTTCAACTGATTATTAAATACTCCAACTTCTTAATTATCTACTATTTAGAGTGTTGTAATCAATAAGCATTATTGGAGGTTATATCTCTTGCTGGGACATGGGTCTCACCCTTGTGGTTTGCCACACCTTTTTAGGTAATCTGAAGTGACAAAAACAAACCTGTGGCAGCAAAGAGGAGTTATATTAATGAATCTTTGAGAAAGTTGATTACATGTCTAGTGTGTCCTAGAGTCATCCCTATACTCTCAGGTTCGGACAGGAAAAGTTTATATATGGTGTTTTAAACGAATCAGACTTTTGTCAACATATTAATGCTTATTTGTGTGGCATATATGAATATTGTTCTCCTGTATATATATGTTGTGACTAAGGAGATAGAACAGTTTGTATCAAATTCTTGGCATAGTATGGATAAAAGAAAGATGTTGGGCTCTTATGAAAATGTTTTTGAGTAGGTGCTGACATTGAAATCGGTTTTAATTTACACATATTTTTCGGTATGTGATTAATTAGTGATCGATTGTGCTTTATTTTTTAAGTAATCTCATTTAGTGTAACGGGTTCTCACAAAAAATGGCTATATTTCTTCCATAAGTGTTCCCCAACTCAAGGGAGCAACCCCAACTATAAATAGGACCCCTTGGAGTTCATTCCAAGTTTGCTCATTCACTATATTCAAGGTCCTTGCTATAGTTGAGTGTTCTACTACTCCTTGAGCCCCCTTTCTCTCTCTATTTTTACACTTCATTTCGTGATTTGTGAGTGAGTTAGGCTTATTGTAAGATAGCTCCACCTTTGTATATGTAAAGCTTTCAAATCTTCCACTACTTCCCTATCCCCTTCTCTCATGAAGAAAAGATGAAGCAAGATCCATCGAGTGAAGAAGGAGTTGTAACTGGTCCTCTTCAAGGTTGTTGAAGAGGTGGTGATCTTCTCCAAGCGAAGGAGAAGGAAAAGGATGAAGATCCAAGAGTAGAAGCAAAGTCCTTCACGGTTGAAGACTTGAGCTTGAGTGGGTAAGACCTAGGTGAAGATTGAAGACTCAAACTAAGTGGGTAAGTTCCTTGGTAAGATAGAGATCTCCTTGTGATTGGATGGGTAAGTCCTTTGGTGGTCTTTTGCTATAAATATCTTTGGTGATATAATAGAGAAAATCACTTGCAAAGTCCTAGAGTCTGACCTCTCTAGGTAGTGGACTGACTCACTTCTAGTTTGAAGTGTGGAACCACTCTACATCCCTTTGTCAATTGCTTGCTATCAATATCTCTCATCCTTACTATGCTTGTTTAGATAGGACTTCAAATTTCCATTTAGCTATTTCTACAAATTAATATAATTTGAGGGTCTAATCTATTTTGTGAGCATTTGTGTAGCTCTATTCACCCCCCCAGAGCCCTTAGATCCAACATACCTCAATTACTCAGGACATTAATAAAAGAAGTAGTACAACTGTGTAATATGCATGCTTAGGGTTTAACACGCTTCACATTGGATGTTTACCCTTGCTTGTTTCTTATATTTCCCAGTTGCTATATAATGTGATAAGAGAAATTAATTGTATACATGTTCTTCATATTCCTTCTTATCATGTTGCCATGCCTATCAATTATAGTTGTTGAATTTTTTAAACCTATGTAAATAGTTTAAATAATTCAATTAGTTGAATCTTCTCATCTTGATTAATGATATATATTTATACATCATGTTATGTTTCAATAATCATTGGTTGAGAGTTATATCTCTTACTGGGACATGGGTCTCACCCTTATGGTTTGCTACACCTTTTTAGGTGGTCGTCAGCAATTTGGTGGACATTTTGTTGTTGAGGAGGAGCAACTTGGAGAGAAGTAGTTGTAGAAGGCTTGATAAGCTTTTAATTTTGTAATAGAGTCCTATGTGTCGTCCTTGTACTCTCAGGTCTGGGAAGGGATGTGTTTTGTAGATGTTGTACATTGATGCATGTTTTTAGCAGTATATTGTGACTTGTATATGTGAGCATATATCTTTTGTACCATGTGTGTCACAAGTGGCCATTATACAGATGCATATATTTTTTATGGTATGTGGTGTGTTACGGGTTTGTGGACCTTGATGTAATATGAATCTGCACAACAAGGGTAATATAATATCAGTTTTCTTTTACCCTTTTTCTGATAATTTGGTTGTTAGCCGTTGATCATACGCTATGTTTTGAGTAGTCTTGTTTGTGTAGTATCGGGTTGTCACAAGTTAAGGTTGGTATCAGATCTCTAGGTTTTCTAAATCTATAGGGACATAGGACTAGGGTTTATGTCTATTCTTCTATCATCCAATGTATCTAATTATAACTTCTAGTTATGTAGTATAAGAAGAAGAAGATATGTTTGGAGAGCATGAAGAACATGATGAGAGTAGCATTGTTGTACTAGGAGATAGTGCGAGGAGGCAGGCCAAATTACATGGAGTTCCTAATGCACTTCAATTTGACCCAACAACTATGACCAACCCCGCTTTTTAGACCATTTTTGGATAGTTGATGGTCACACTTTCACATACGACAGATAGAGCACCCATACACCAAGCGAGGGAATCTATACATAATGTGGAATCCCAGGGTTTTGAGGATACTTTTGAGAGGTTGAGGCATGTGAGATCCATCAGAATGCAGGTACACTAGACCTGATAGATGTAGACATGTGGGTGATAGAGTTGGAGAAGGTTTTTAAGATCCTCAATATCCCTAAAGAGGATTAAGTGAAGCACATGATTTACCTACTAATAGGCAGTGTTGTCCATTGGTGGGCCTTTGAGTAGGAGAAGAGTCTTGGTGTGGAGATCAGTTGGGAAGGGTTTCAGTGGGAGTTTGTAAGCTTATACTTCCTAAAGATGTATCTGGATGAGAAACTCTTGTGGTTTAAGAAGATTTGGTAGGGATCGATCGATCAACAAGTATGAAGCTAAGTTCATGCAATTGTTGAGGATTTGTCATCATATGCATGCAACATATAAGGATAGGATCTACCGATTCGAGAAGGGATTGAACAAAGAGTTGACAACAACAGTGTCAACTTTGGATAATATAGGAGTGGTTTGCTACGTTCAGAGAGCGGTCTTCTATAAATAAGAGTGAGGTGAATGCTAAGAAGAGTCTGGCTCAGTTTCAAAGGAAGTCTTTTGGAGGCTTCAAGAAGCCTAGGTTTTCTTCACGTTAGATACAACAAAGATCAGTGGTTCCAACTTAGTGGTCCCCAAGCAAGGGCAGAGGTTGAAGTTTTCTACCAACTGGAGCTCGTGGAACAATGTCTATATCTATGACATTGCCATCTAGGCCACAATAAAACTCTAGGATGTGTCATAAGAGTGGACATGTGGGGCATATCATGTTGTCTAGACCTATGAAGTATGAGGAAGTGACACAACAACCAAGGGGAAGTCCGAAAGGTTTGTAGTAGTGACAATTCAATAGTGGTGGTGGCAGAGAACATGCCCAAGTGTCACATGTATGATCCTATAGACATGCTAGAGGAGGGTGTGGGCAACAAGAGACAATGGCTCGATTCTACGCGATGAGCCAGTCAGAGGTAGTGTTCAACCCATGGGTCATGATAGGTCATATGGCACTTTTTCATTATGATTTATCTACATCTCTTTTTGTATCTATTTTGGTTGACCCAGGTGCAAAACTTTCTTTTATCACCAGAGAAGTGATATGTAGTTGTTGTTTGCCTGTTAGTCGTAGATTTGATAATCTTTGGTTAGAAAACCCTCTCATTGGTTCTGCCGAGTTATGGGAGGTGTGTTCATCCTGCATTCTTTCTTTCTCAAGATGCAACATTCAACTAGAACTTATGCCTTGGACAAGTATGAGATGGTCTTGGACCGTAGTTCCAAGGTGGTGACATTCCATGAAGATGATGTTTCCTGCATCTTCCAAGGAGATAGCAAGATTCTTCTGATGTGTTTAGTGTCAGCCAAGACAGCAGAAAAGTTGATGAGGTAGGGGTGTGAGACTTTTGTGGCACACAATATGGGTACCAAGGTGAGGAGCCCTAGTATCTAGGAGTTTCCTGTTGTATGAGAGTTTGAGGATGTATTTCCTAAAGAGTTTCCCGGTGTTCCCCCTCCTAGAGGGATTTATTTTGAGATCAAGAACAAGTACCATTAGCCAAGGATAGATGATCTATTTGACCAACTGAGAGGTGTTGTAGTGTTCTTCAAGATAGATCTAAAATCAAGATACCATCAATTGTGGATAACATACCCAAGTCAGCTTTCGAGACTTAGTATGGCCACTACGAGTTATTGGTTATGTTGTTTGGGCTATTCAATGCATTGACAGTGTTCATGGATCTGATGAATAGGGTGTTCAAGCTATATCTTGACCAGTTTGTGGTGGTGTTCATTGATGACATATTGATATACTCCAGAGATTCTTAGTAGCATGAACAACATCTACGGAAGGCATTCACATTGTTGAGGACACACAAGTTGTATGTGATGTTCAACAAGTGTGAGCTTTCGCTAAAGGAGGTGTCTTTTCTTGGGCATGTAATATTTGTTAAAGGTGTTCATATGGACACAAAAATGGTGGAGTCTATTCTAGTGTGGGATCAACCTAAGATACTAAAGGAAGTTTGCAGTTTCATAGGTTTTCCAGGCTACTATAGGAGGTATATCAAGAACTTCAGTGTTCTGGTGTTACCCTTAATGAAGTTCACCAGGAAGGGTGTACCTTTTGTTTGGGATGACAAGTGTCATCATTCTTTCCAGATGTTGAAGGAGAAGTTGACTAGTGTACTAGTGTAGTGTTGTAGAGCAAGAAAAGGGCTACATCTTCTTTTGTGATGCATTGAAGAATGGATTGGGATGTGTGTTGATAAAGGACTAGAACATGATCTCTTTTCCTTTGCGATAGCTTAAGAGACAAGAGGAGAACTATCTGACACAAAATGTGTGGCCTATTATTGTGGTTCATGCTTTGAAGAATTGGGGACACTACATTTATGGAAAGAAGTGTTAGATCTTCACCAACCACAAGAATCTGTAGTATATCTTCTCAAAGTAGGAGTTGAACATGGGACAGAGATGTTGGATGGAGTTAATTAAAGATTATGACTGAACACTAGACTACCATCCCAGGCTGTCGAACGTGGTGGAAGATTATTTGATCAGGAATCTCTTTCATCATCTGCTAATAACATGCATTTGTGTTCCTTCGTGTTCCACAAGTAAGACATGTTGGTGTCTCTACGACAGATGAATGTCCAATTGCAAGTCTCCTTTTTGGTAGGCTTCTGTGAAATCACAAGTGAAACCTATGTTGCTATAGTAGATCAGAGATGTGCATTGTGATTATGTAGTGATACAGTAGACTGAGTTAGAGTCTGGCAGCGAGAAGTGTGATGTCTTCCATGAGATAGATGAGGGGCAGTGTGTTTCCATGGCAAGACAGTGGTTCCTGATGTTGATTGTTTGAGAAAGTTGGTCCTTATGGAGGCTTACTCTTCAATGTATGTTGTATATTTAGGAAGTACCAATATGTATGACACACCATTTATTTGTCATTTTCACAGGCTATTTTGTGCTTTTTTTTGCACTTTGTGGTCAAATCTCATATTAATTATGCAGGATTTACTTTATTATCATGTGATACTTATTGGCATCAAATATGCATAATTTTAATGTTCTCAAGTGATTCAGAAATTTTCTAGATCTTATGTTCGTATTTTTTGCATCTCAGTAATGTTCAAGAATTTACACAACTCGGTACTACCAACTTTGGAGTCGGTGGTACCGACACTTGCTTAGTATTGAATAGGAAATCAATCAAGAAGAGTCAATAGTATTGACACACAATTGGTAGTATCGAAGAGGTTACATTTTTTGTCAAAGAAATTTGAAGCAACTCAGTACTATCGACATCCAGTAGGCAATACTGACAACTTGACTGGTGGCCAAAAATTTAGCGGAGTTGGTAGTACCGACACTTTATTGGTTGTACCGACAGATCAGGATCAAGAAGATCTAAAAGCTTTGTTTGGTTCAACGACTGAGGTTCTAACTCACCGTAAGTCATGCCTATGAGTAATGGGAATTACGGCCAGACCTAATTATCTCATCTTTTTCCATTGTATGACAAGGGAGAGAAAGGAGAGGTGAGAGCGAAGAAGGAGGTAAACAGAACGATCTGGGAACTTCTAGCAGATGAAATTGCACCCGGAAGGTAGAAAAATGTGCGCGAGAAGGGAGTGTTTGAACCGTCTACTTTAGGGGTTCTTCATGTTCTCCACATTTTTCCTTTTTCATTTGATGTCTATGACTATGGAAACCATGAGGGGACAATCCCTACATTCCTTAGGAACTGTGAGTAGCCCAGTTATGCATTATATTTGACTCTTATGCATTAATCAATCAATTTCTTTTAAATTCTAGTTTTCTTTCTATGTGAAAGGATGAACTATTTGTGATTGATCACCATAGATAGTATTTTAGACTGTTAATTGCTTTGAAAAAGGAGATTAATAGTTGGAACTCATGGAAATACATGTTTCATAAAACCTTTGGGAAAGGTTGTTTAATAACGTGAGGAGATACCCAAAGAATTTGATAAGGCACCTATCTAATAACACAACCAATATGAGAGTGGGGTTTGTATTAGGTTAGGTAGTGAATTACACCATGAGAGTGGGTAATTCTTGCTACATGCTCTTAATCTAGAATTATGAGAAGTCTATATTGATGTAGTAGGATTAAAATGCAATGTTAACTGTGGTGAAACCATTATACTAAGGAATTAACTAAGACTAAGAACATCAACCATAATTTATATTTCTTTTCTATTCAGATAACCAAACCAATCACTCAAGTTTTCTACCGCCTAAGATGATCACACTACAGTTAGTACTAGTTTCTGAAGTTATTTTTTCCTATGTTCTACATCCGAACCTCATAGGCCTATACTAGTATGATAGCATATACTTTCATTTTGAGATTATAGAAAATATCTATCATGTTTTCTGGGCCTTTGATGGGGAAATGGTAATTTCAACAATACAAGTGTTGTAGTTGGCCATTCTAGGCCAACTCTTTTATTTTTATTTTTCATTTTCATTCAAAGCTAAATTTTAATATCTTAATTTTTTCTACCATTAGTACCATGTTCTCACAGTCATTTCTTATAATTTTTAAGTACTAGTGCATGGTGAATATCTGATCCCATGACTATGGAGAGTTGTCCTCACCAGGCTTAGGTCAAGTAGAACTCCTTCACAGAGAATAGGAGTATGGGAGATTGGTGGATAGATTTAGTCAAACTCCACCATCTACACCTCCGCTTGAAGGACCTAAGCCACATGAGGAACCTGAGCCAATAGAAATGGGTGACCCAGTGGAAGAACATACAATCAAGGAAAGGATCAAGGCATCATCTTCAACTACTCAAAATGGGCCAATCAAGAGACCAGACATCAATGTTGGAAGCTATAAAATCGATCTGGGGTTGGTGTCCTTAGTCAAATCACACGTTTTTCATGGCTACAGCTATGAGGACCCTGTGACGCACATAAGCAATTTCGTTGAAATTTGTGATATGATCAAGATATATAGGATACCAACAAATGTTATATATCTGAAGATATTCCCATCATCTTTGGTAGACATTGCTAATTCTTGATTTCATAACCTTGACAATGAGTGCATTCAATCTTGGGAGCAAATGATTGATGCTTTCTTCGAGCGGTACTTTCTACCGCAAAAGACAAATGACCAGGTAAAGAAGATCCATAACTTTAGACAACAAGCTGACGAGTCATATTCTTAGGCACGGGAGAGATTCCAAAACATGTTGCGGAAGGTTCCCCACCATGGTATTGATTTTCTAGGAAAGGAGAAGATTTTCCACTACGGTCTACACAAGTGAGAGAGGACTACACTTTATAGAGTAGGAGTAAGTTTCTTCCTCAACAACAAACATGTCTGGTATCATGAAATTTTAAAGAACATATCCAGGAACCAAACATGGGGAGATGAAAGAGAGCACCCGACAACCCTTAAAAGTGTCAGGGAGTCCAAGGTTATTTCAGCATTAAATGAGAAGTTGGACTTGATTGCTAAAAAGTTGTGAGTCAAAGATGGAAATTCTTCAGAAGGGGAAGACAAGGAGTGCAAATGTACACGAGAGAAACAATAGTACATAAACACTTACTATTCTTGGAAGAAGAATTCTAAGTTCTCCTGGAAGGATACCAACAATTTTCAACAAGACCTGTCACAAAGGGAATAGTCTAAGCCACAACAACTTGGTGGCCAATCACAATGTCAATAGGATAGGGGTCCTAGTAAGATAGACCATATTGAAGAGATGCTCGGAAATCTAGTAAGACAAAATGAAGTGCTTATCGGTCAGACTCAAAGAGAACTTCAGAACCAAGGGGTGTAGATCTGCAATATTGAACCACAAATTTCTCAAATAGCAGCGGAAGTGGCTTCCTTGAAGAAGCCAAGTCAACAAGGTTTCCCAGCCAACACCAATGTGCCTTCTGGAAATCAACATGTCAAGGCGATTTTACTCCATAGTGGAAGAAAATTATTGAATGACATATTTTCTAGTTAAGATGTAGGAGAAACTATAAATGCTACAGATAAGGCAGTGGCAGTCAATGCAACAGAACTAGATGTTGTAGCAGAGGAAAAGATAGTTGAGGAATAGGTTCATGATACATAGGAAATAAGGAAAAAGGCTTATATCCCACCTTATCAAAGGAAAGTGGCAAAAAGGAAAAAGTATTATATCCCACCTTATCAAAGGAAAGTGGCAAACTCAATTCCCTTTCTAAATAGTCTAAAAGAAACAAAGACTGATCAACAATTTCAGAAGTTTTTTAGACAACTCCAAAAAATTGCATGTCAATATCCCTTTAATTGAGTAGATCCCATATTTGCAAGTTTCTTAAAAAATTGATCAACAAGAAAAGGAGGATTGATGATATCAAGGTGGTAGTTATGAAAGAGAAAGTCAGTGCATTCATTCTGGGTACATTGCCACCAAAAAGATAGGAACTAAGTTGTTTCAATATATCTTGTTTTATTGGGATGACAAAGTTTGGAGAGGCCTTATGTGATTCAAGGTCTAGCATCAACTTAATCCATTACCAATTTCAGAAAGTTAGGTTTATAGAAGTCTAGAAAGAGCAATACGTCTATTCTGTTGGTGGACAATTTAGTGGTGCGTCCCTATGGGATTTGTGAGGATGTTCTTATCAAGGTGGACAAGTTTGTCTTTTTGATAAACTTTGTCATCATGGAGATGTAGGATGGACAAGGCAACAAGCTGTTGCTGGGGAGACCATTCCAAGACACAACTTACATGATTCTGGAAATGGACAGAGGAAGATTGACTTTGAGCAACAGAGAGGAGTGATTCAAAATCTTAATGCCCAAACCTACACAGACTGCAAAAGCTAAAGCCTAGTTTTATATGCCGCAGAAGGTCCAAGAAAATGTGTCACTATTTTTAGGGAAGCCATTTCTTGAAATGGCACATGTGATGACGCCAATCCACAAGGGCACACTAGCAGTGGACATTTTGGACAACACAAAGGATATATCTCTAACAAAGGTAGTGAAATATCTCAAAGATGAAGAAGTGAAGTTTTGCCCAGCAACAATTGAAGAGGCGACCTGAATTGTTCTTCTTTAGGCATACCTGCAACTTCCTTTAGAAGCATGTCTCATGAATCTGGTAGATGATTATACTAGCCATTGTTCTTTGAAAGAGTGTGTCTTGCTTCTTAAGATCTTTTAATGCTACTATACAAGGCACTTTGAGGATTTGGGACCACCCCCACCACTGTTGATTCCTTCTTTACTGAGTCCCCTAGTGTTGGAGTTGAAGTTGTTGGCACCTCATTTGAAATATATTTTCTTGGTGGAAGAGGAGAAACTTCTAGTCAAAATTTTATCTTACTAAGTGTGTAGGAAGAGGAGAAACTGCTTAAAGTTTTAAAACCTCTAGTTTCTATCAACACAAGATCAAATTGCAGGAAGGAGAAAAAGTTGTAGTGCAACCTCAAGAGCGACTCAACCCCATCATGGCTGAGGTAGTGAAAAAGCGGTAGTAAAACTTTTATTTGTAGGTATTATATATACTATCTCTAACTCAAATTGGGTTAGTCCAACCTAGTTGGTGCCTAAAAGGGGGGAACAATGATCACCATTAATTCTAATCATGAGTTGATCTCTACTAGACTAGTGATTGGGTGGCGCGTTTGCATTGAATACACATGTTTGAATGCCACAACGCTCAAAGACCATTTTTCTATTATCGACCAGATTTTAGAGCGGCTCATCATCCGCTCCCATTTTCATTTCCTTAACGGTTACTCGGGACACAATCAGATTTCTATCGAGCCATAGGATCAAGAGAAGTTGACGTTCACTTGTCCTTATGGCAAATTTGTGTATCTTCGTATGTCGTTTAGTCTTTGCAATGCACCAGAAACTTTCCAACGATACATGCTTGCCATTTTTTCTGATATAGTGGAGCGATGTTTGGAAGTTTTATGGATGGTTTTTCAGTGTATGGGGTGTGCTTTGATGATTTTCTTGACAATGTATATAAAGTTTTGCAAAGATGTGAGGACACTCACCTTGTGTTAAAATGGGAGAAGTGTCACATGATGGTGAGTGAAGGAATTGTCTTGGGACCCAAAGTGTCCAATAGAGGCATGGAGGCAGACCTGATCAAAATAGAAGTGACATCCAAACTACCTCCACTATCATCGGTGAAGGGAGTAAGGAGCTTTTTAGGACACGCTGGATTTTATCTCCGCTTTATCAAGGATTTTCAAAGATTGCTAATCCTCTCTCTGAACTATTAGAGAAGGATGTTAACTATAAATTTCATGAGCAGAGTTTCAAATCAGTTGAGATGTTGAAGGAGAACTTGGTCTTCACACCCATTGTCCAGGCTCTATATTGGAGCCAACCTTTTGAGCTGATGTGTGATGCATCAGATTACGCAATAGGGGTTGTAGTGGGTGAACGCCAAGACAAAGCCCCTGTCGTCATCTATTATGCATCTAAAACTTTAAGTGATTCTCAATTGAATTATACAACAACTGAAAAGGAATTGTTGATAGTTGTTTTTGCTTTCGAAAAATTTCATCAAGATCTGATTGGGGTTAAGGTTGTGGTATGGACAGATCACATAGCTATCAAATACTTTCTATAGAAAAAATATTCCAAGCCAAGGTTGATCAAGTGGATCTTGTTAATATAGGAATTTAACATAGAGAAAAAGCATAAATCTGGTACCGCGAATGTGGTGGCCAATCATCTCTCTAGGCTGGAAAGGGTGGATGAAAAGGATATTGGAATACCCATTGTGGAAGATTTCCCTGATGAGAAGCTCTTTTCTATGAAAGGCAAAGACCCATGGTTCGCACACATAGTGAACTAATTGGCATGTGGAGAGATTCCAAGAGATTGGGGTTACTAGGAGAATAAAATATTCTTCCACTCTTCGAGGTAGTATATATGGGATGAC
This sequence comes from Alisma plantago-aquatica, assembly GCA_963693085.1. Taxonomy (NCBI): domain Eukaryota; kingdom Viridiplantae; phylum Streptophyta; class Magnoliopsida; order Alismatales; family Alismataceae; genus Alisma; species Alisma plantago-aquatica. The sequence goes on from OY856412.1 coordinate 800,716,552, forward strand.
CCCATTCTGATTAGGTAGTGTAGTGACAATATTCTGAGGAAGTGTGTTCCTGATTGTGAATTCCAGATGATTTTGGCACAATGTCATTCTTTACTTACATCAGGTCATCATGCCAGTTCTAGGACTGTGACTAAGTTCTTAGAATGTCATTTTTATTGGCCAACAATTTTTAAGGATGCATACAATATTGTTAGTCATTGTGATCTGTGTCAACGTGCAGGTACTATCTCAAAATGACACGAAATGCCTCTAAATGTTTTTTTAGGAAATAGAGGTGTTTGACTTATGGGTCATAGACTTACAGGCCCTTTTGTGTCTTCAAATTCTAATTCCCTATATACTACTTGTTGTAGATTATGTATATAAGTCGGTGGAAGCAATTCCAACCCACACCAATGATCCACAGGTGATATGTAGATTCATAAAAGACCACATATTTTGCAGATATGGGGTGCCCAAGTTGATAATCAGTGACAGTGGTTCTCATTTCACTAATAGGAAGTTTGGGGAACTATTAAGTAAGTATGGTGTGAAACATATAGTAGGTACCCGATATCATCCCTAAACTCAAGGCCGAGTTGAAGTGTCCAATAAGGAGATAAAGAAGAATTTGGAAAAGATAGTTTCAACCAACAAAACAAACTGGAGCATGTTGGTCAATGATGCTCTATGGGCATATAGGACCCTCTATAAAACACCTATATGTACTACTCCTTTTAGGTTTGTTTATGGGAGGGCTTGTCATTTACCAGTGGAGTTAGAGCATAAAATTAAGTGGGCTCTAAGGAAAACCAATTACAATTTGGACAATGCAAGGAAAACACAATTGTTAGAATTGAATGAATTGGATGAGATTAGGTTTGATGCTTATGAGAGTTCAAGAATATAAAAGGAAATAACTAACCAATTCCATGATCGCCATATTTTGCATAGGGCGTTCACTACAGGAAAACAGTCCTTTTGTTTAACTCTAGGTTGAAGCTACATCCTGGTAAGTTGAGGTCTAGATGGAGTGGACCTTTGACGTGAGTAAGGCATTACCCCATGGGGCTTTGGAGATTAGTAATGGGGATGACAGATTCCTTGACATTGGCCAATGGCTCAAACATTACTTTGGGGGAGATGTGATGAGGAAGGAGGATGAGTTGAAGCTCATTGAGCTTTACTAATCTAATGAGTTTTGGATTGTCGATCCTATGACGTAAAATAAGGGCATTTGTTGGGAGGCAACCCAATCATCTTTTTTGTTCTTTTCATTCTAAATGTGTAGTTTTGTAGTTGTATTTTCTATTTTTACTTTGTTAAATATAAAAAAAGGTACCTTGATGCATTTTGTGGAGTGTGTAGACTAAAAAAGTTAGTACTACGAAGCCTAAGTTCAATATTACCGACAATGTTATAGGAACAAAGATGCCATCAACTACAAAAGTCAGTACTACTGACATGGATATAGGGTATTTGAAAAAATGGAGCGCCACATCTCGATACTACCGACATATGTTGGTAGCACTAACTTTCTGCAAAGAAGAGGGTTGAATACTTGATAAGGACTCATTACTACTAATGCCTCATCGGTAGTACATACGACATTCTGGGAACTAGGTTTGATACACTAAGATCCCGCTCAAAAGAACCAATGCGTTTGAATGTGTCATTACTACCGACACCATGTTAGTACTACCAACGGCTGATGTCAGCAATTTGTGGGGAGCGTCAATGAATGATCAAGATCAGCCACATCTAATGGTCAGTAGCATCAATCCATGGGACATGTCAGTACTACCGACGTAGAGTGATCCACACAACTAAAACTGGACCATCATGACGGTTAGTAGCACCGAGTATGGAGATTATCATCAAATCATTAATACTATCGATGTCATGTCAGTACTATTGATGCAAACGCAGGTTGGCAGCCACAACTATAACAGCGAGGGTGTGTGAATCCATTTTCTTCACACCTTCTCTTCTCCTCCCTCAATCAAGTAGCTGCAAGCATCTTTGAGCATCCAAACACCACACGGAGTTCTAATCTCTCTAATCCCCTTCATCCATGGAACATGTTTGTAAGGCGGGATGCTTCTTTATCGATGGGGGTTCCTAATGAATGTATATTCATCATGGAATTCAATCATCATCTTGGGCTCATTTTAACTCAACATATCCAACTTCACTCTTTAAATATTAAAATGCATCATAATGTGCAAAATTACTTAATAGATTCGATTATCATGGTTTTAACTGAATTTATGATGATTTAATGCAGGTCTTGATAAAGATGAACAATCAGTTGGGGTTCCACCTTCATTCACCCTTGGTTCTGACCAATCGATCTAACCAAGCAAGGCCGTTTGAACCCATTCGGTCTCAAGACCGTTTGAACCCATTTGGTCTCAAGACCGTTTGAGCCCATTCGGTCTTAAGACCATTTGAGTCCAAACTGTCTCAAGACCGTTTGAGCCCATTCAGTCTCAAGACCGTTTGATTCCAAACGGTCTCAAGACCGTTTGAGCCCATTCAGTCTCAAGACCGTTTGAGTCCAAACGTTCCCAAGAACATTTGAGCCCATTCGGTCTCAAGACCGTTTGAGTCCAAATGGTCCCAAGAACGTTTGAGCCCATTCGGTCTCAAGACCGTTTGAGTCCAAATGGTCCCAAGACCGTTTGAGCCCATTCGCTCTCAAGACCGTTTGAGTCCAAATGGTCTCAAGATCGAAAGGCCAAGTGCAGACTATTTATCGGCTGCAAGAAAACTGAATGAAAGACTTCAAGATCATTTGCTTCATCTTGAACGAAGACCGAATGAGAAGCGTGTTGAATACAAAGACCGTTTGAGCTAATGAAGACTGATCGCTGCATGCAAACCATTTGCAACCACATGAAGTCTGTTCAGTATACAAGACTGTTTGCTACCAGGAGAACACAAATCAAATGATGATCCACATGCAAAAACCAAATGGCCAATTTCTAATAGCAGACCGAAACCGAATGGCCACAACACGTGCATGCATGAAGACCATGAGCCGAACAACAAATTATACAAACTGAATGAGCAGGGAGCCCAAACCGTGTGGGCAGCAATAACATGCAAACCAAACAGCTACCACGTGAAGACTTGTTGACCATTTGGATTAAGTATATGAAGACCGAATGGAGGCAGCTGCAAACCGAATGAGCTCACGTGAAGACCGAGAAAATGCAAACCGAATGGCCACTTGCTGAAATGCAAGACCATTTGCACGTACAGGACCAAATGGACTTCAAAACTGTTTGCTCCAGGAAACCATTTGGGCACATTACTTACCAAACCATTTAAGAAAAAATATCTATAAGACTGAGAGGGCCATTCCTGTGCATATAAATAGGACCAGCAGGGTTTCCATCTAGGCATCGGTTCTGGGATGCCGACAGGCTTCCAGTATACATGTCTGATCCAAATCCAGTGCCGTGCGCGCTAGTTTCATTCCACCTACTGCCCGTGTTGCAACCAAGGAGGCTGAGGAGAGAAAGAAGACGGGGCAAGGGAGACTATCTGGTCTGTCATGGCATCTCCTTTTCGCATCTAGATCTGCTCCGACATGACGTAGAAGGTTGTATCTTCTTCACCGAGCTGTGACTACCTTCTGCACCGAGTTCATGGTGGATTTCTCTCTCTTTCTTATCCTTCTTGTTTCTCGCATCATGAGCGAGTAGTACCCTTTTCACTGGGGTGCAGGGACTAACCCCGCTGCCCATGCAAGCATGTTCTTTTATTAAGCATTCCATGGCCATGTGTATTACTTTCCATTTCGTTGTTAGTTGGTATGTTTGTAGTTGATTATCTACTTACTTTCATCTTGTTCTTTCCTTTATTGTGAAATCTTCTATATATGGGATGGAATGTCGGTTTATAAGTTCAACTCCTTGACGAGAACTTCTGATAGGATTCCTTGAGGTCATAAGTGTATGATCCGTGAGGGGACAAGACATCTAGCCTACGGTGACACTTCTGTTGTCTAAACATCTCTCAGGTAGGACCACAACCTTAGTTGGATTTTGTATCGTCTTGTTAATCGTCGATGATAGTTTGTAGATCTATCACCTACTCGCTTATCGATTAATGCGGTTGACTCCCAAACTAGAAATAGAATGGGATTTCTGTGAGGTCGTAAGTGTATGATCCGCGAGGGGACGAGCCATCTAGCCTTCGGTGACGCTTCTGTGGGCCTAATGCCTGTATAGGGGGCCCACAACCTTTGTTGGATTTCTGTATCTTCAGAGCCGTAAGTAAGTGATCTGGATGGTGACGAGACATTTGATGCCTAAGGTGATGCTTACGCGAACCTAACGCCCGTATGAGGGGTTGTGCAACAGCTCTATTTGGATTGTTATATCTTGCCTGGAACATTTGCAATTGAATGTGTTTGTGTGCATAGCGGTGGTGAAACCCAAAACCATCCCAACGATTCCATATTATTGATCTAAACCTAACTTTAATTTAGCTTTTACTTTCTTGCAATTAGTTTAAGTAATCTCAAATCAACCAATCATTTTAAATATTAGCCTTAACTCGAACTAGACTAGACTGACAAAGATTCTTTAAAATGTTGTCCTTTGGGTTCGATCCTTAACTATACTGCGATAAGACTCTTCCACTTGCGGGTAGTATTATTGCACTTTAGTTTTGGTAAAAGCTCTGGGATTTCAACCCCGAGTGAGTTTGTTAGTGGGATAAAATCCCACGTCAAATTCTGGCGCCGTTGTCGGGGATAACAAAATCAGTTAGTCAAATCTAGTTCTTTTGAGACTAATCTAGGATTTTGCTTTTTCTTTTGAAACAATCAATCATTTACTTGAATGTGACTTTACTTCGTGGTTATCACCTTTGAAATCTTTCTATTTTTAGGTACAATCCAAGGCGTAGTGCATGCACCGTTCTAACAGCCCCAGACTAACAACGAGTTTTGATCCTGAGATAGACAAAACTTTTCATCATCAGATCAGAGAAAATCAAGCAAGGATGGCTCAAGAAGAAGAGGTAGCCCGAAGGGTGGCTCAAGCCATCAATGCACAAAGAGAGAGGCTCATGCAAGAAGCCAGGGCTGCGGTTCAACAAGAAATCCTAGCAGCGCAAGTAGGTGAACTACAAAAAGATCTTAGAGAGTTTTCAATCCCAAAAGTTGTGAATGTTCATCATCGAGTGCAACCTCCTCCTATCAATGCTCCTAATTTCAAGATAAGAGCACATTGGATCACCTTGCTTCAGAATAACCCTTTCTATGGCAAGCAAGGAGAAGATAGCCAAGAACATCTTTTGAGATTTATTGATCTCTGTGCCATGACAAAACAAAATGGAGTCACAGATGATGCCATTCGACTCCGTCTCTTCAAGTACTCCCTTGTTGATAGAGCTATAAATTGGTACAATTCGCTGCAAAGTGAAATACCCATCACCACCTGGGAAAAACTCCAAAATGTGTTTCTAGAAAAATTATACCCTCCATCTCTTACCTATGAAATTAGAGGGCGGATAATAATTTTACTCAAGTTCCTGGAGAAACCCTTGTTGAAGCTTGGGATAGATACAAAGAGCTTCTACGCAAGTGTCCACACCACGAAATTCCCAAGAATCAACTCATTGAGATTTTCTATAGGGGTGTGGATGATGATATTAAGAGATTCTTAGATTCCTCATCTGGAGCAAACTTCATGCGTCAAAGTTATGACAGCGCATGGTGAGTCGTCACCCTGGGAGCAGAAAATCAAGCCAATTGGGGTTGATCTATAGGTAAAGGAGTTTTGAAAGTAGCTATGGCCAAAGCTACTCCCGAGTACAAATCTATCACTGAAACCTTAAAACTCTTAGTTGCCAAGCAAGACCATAGTGAATCATCTCTTGCTGCTTTTGGAAGAGGATGTTTGCCCCTTCAACAACCAGAATAAATCAAGTATGCTTCACTATTTTGTGAAGCATGTAAAAGTACCGATCATTCCACTTTATCATGTAGTGTTCTCTATGATGTTTTCCTAAGAAACGTATGTGGACAAGGAGACAGCGGTCAGATGGAAAATCTTAATGCTATCAAAACCATTCCTGGTCAAAGTTATTACAATCTGAATCAAAATAGGAATCATCTCGGTTTTCAATATGGAAATCCCTCTGGAGCAGTAAACTCACATCAATTTGGTTCAAACAATCAACCAAGAGGCCCACCAGGATTCCTGTATAATCAACAATAGAATTTTGGAAATCAAGGAAATTTCAAGGGGAACTTTCAGAATAAGAACTACAATAATTACCAAAATAACTCTCAGTACCAGAATCTTAATCAACAGCAAGGACAGCAAGCAGGTCTAGTTTTTCCCGAGGACAAGCTATCAGCCAATGAAAAGATGTTGCAAACCCAGCAAACCATGATAGCTAACCAACAAGCTTAGTAGAAGGCTATTAAATCTCAATTATCTCAACTCGCAACTAGCATAAAGCCACCTGCTGGAGTCTTTGCTGGCCAACCTGAGAACAAATCTAAGCATCCTGAATAGTTGAAGGCAGTCACCACTAGGTCAGGGAAAGACTATTCGGATCCCCCCGGAAAGACACCTTTGGTTATTACAGACGAGGATGAACCTGTGATTGGCCAAGACTCAACAACACAAGAGACTCAATCAAAAGATGATAAGTCAGAAAAAGGAAATTTTGAGAAGCCTGCTCAAGAAGACGGAGAAACTGAGACTCCAGAACCTGATATCCCTGTGTACAAATTTTGTATACCTTTTCCAGGTCGTCTAAGGCAAACAAAGCTTGATACCAGATTCAATAAGTTTAAAGAAGCTATGAAGAAACTTCATGTTGATATACCCTTTTTGGATGCTCTGGGCGAGATACCAACATGGACAAAGTACTTAAAGTCACTCCTCACCAGGAAGTATATAACTGAAGAGTATGAGATAGTAAAACTAGCGACAACAACATCTGATATCATATTGAGCAAGATGCCCAAGAAACAAAAAGACCCGGGATCCTTTGGAATTTCATGTCACATTGGCGACTCATCATGTAAGAAAGGATTGGCAGATCTCGACGCAAGCATCTCTATTATTCCACTTAGCATGTGTAAAAGACTAGGGTTTACATAATTGCTTCCTACTGGCATGACTATATAGCTTGCAGACAATTCGATAAAACATCTATTAGGAATCCTCGAAGATGTCCCGGTCAAGGTAGGCAAGGACACATATGTTCAATGCGACTTTGTAATTATGGACATAAAAGAAGATGCCAGATATCCTCTCATCTTTGGTTGTCTGTTCCTCGCCACTACAAGAGCCCTGATTGATGTTGAAGCTGGTACCTTACTGCTCAGATTAGGCAAAGAAACTATCAAATTTAAAGTTTTTGAAAGTATGAGAAGACCAAGTATGCAAGAAGAAGTCTATCTGATTGACTGCATTGAGCAAATGTCACTTCTGACTCAAGAGCATCATGAAACAGACGATCCTTTAGAAGTTTCTCTAATAAACCCATCAGTTGGTGAACCAATTGACGAACAAGTAAAGGATTGCAACGAATCCCTTGACTCTACTAAAGAATATGTTGAAGCCACTAGTGAAGAACTCAAAGCTATGGAAACTATAGAAGAAACATGCGAGAACCTAGAGGTTCCCGAAATGAAGCTCCTGCCAAGGGGACTGAAGTACGTGTTTTTAGACGATCTCAAAGTTTGCCTAGTTATTATAAATTCTGATCTAACAGCTGAACAAGAAGATAAACTCTTGAAGGAATTAAGGGAAAGAAATAAAGCCATCGGTTATAAAATGAGTGACCTCACTGGGGTCAGTCAAGTACTATGTATGCACAAGATCCCTATGATGGAATATCACAAGCCTACTATTAAGCATCAATAGAAATTGAATCCAAATGTGAAGGAAGTGGTCTGCCGCGAGGTCATTAAACTACTCACAGCAGGAATAATCTATCTGATATCAGATTCCCCATGGGTGAGCCCAGTGCATGTAGTCCCGAAGAAAGGTAGAACAACTTTTATACGGAATGAAAACAATGAACCCATCCCCACTCAAACAGTCACAGGGTGGAGGATGTGCATAGATTATAGAAAATTAAACAAGGCAACTCGAAAAGATCATTTTCCAATGCCTTTCCTTGATCAAGTCCTAGAAAGGTTGGCTCACCAAGAATATTTTTGTTATCTTGATGGTTACTCTAGATTCTATCAAATACCCAGACATCCAGATGACCAAGAGAAAACAACTTTTACCTGCCCATTCGGAACATACACATTTAAAAGAATGCCATTTGGTCGCTGTAATGCACCCGCAACTTTCCAACGTTGCATGGCTTCCATATTCGCTGGTCTTACTGAAACAATTATGAAGGTTTTCATGGATGATTTTTTTGTATATGGAGATTCATTCGATTCATGTCTAAAGCACCTCTCCCTAGTCCTCAAACATTGTGAAGAAGCACATCTTGTGCTGAATTGGGAAAAGTGCCACTTTATGGTAAAGGAAGGCATTGTCCTCGGCCATAGGGTCAGCAATAGAGGAATTGAAGTAGATAAAGCCAAGATTAAAGTGATTTCTAAACTGGCTATCCCAACAAATGTAAAAGAAGGTCGTGCTTTCCTAGGTCATGCATGATTTTATAGAAGATTCATAAAGGACTTTTCCAAGAAAATGAAGCCAATGACGAATCTATTACTAAAGGATACTGATTTCAATTTCAACGAAGAATGTGTCAAAAGCTTCAACACACTAAAGAAGGCTCTCACAACAACACCCATCATTAGAGCTCCCGACTGGGACCACCCTTTTGAAATTATGTGTGATGCCAGTGACTATGTTGTGGGCGCTGTTTTAGGGCAATATATAGAGAAGAAACATTATGTGATCTATTATGCATCAAAAACTCTCGATGAGGCCCAGAGGAATTATGCAACTACCAAGAAAGAACTTCTAGCAGTCGTGTATTCCTTTGACAAGTTCAGATCCTACCTAATTGGTTCAAAGGTCATTGTCTACACAGACCATGATGCCATTCGTTACCTTCTGGAAAAGAAAGATGGAAAACCCAGGCTAATTAGATGGATCCTCCTATTAAAAGAATTTGATTTAGAGATAAGAGATAAAAAGGGTACATAAAATGTGGTAGCAGATCACCTCAGTCGCATCCACACTCTGAATACTGAGAAGATTCTGATTAATGATTCCCTTCCAGATGATCAACTAATGAAGGTCTCAGAAGTTATACCGTGGTACTCGGATTTTGTGAACTACCTCGCTACTAGGGTTGTTCATCCTCAATGCACCGAAAATACACTGAAGAAATTTATGCATGATGTGAAATGGTACAACTGGGATGAGCCGTACCTTTTCAAACTATGTGATGATGGTCTTTACAGATGATGTATCGCTGAGGAAGAAACCAAACTCATTCTAGAGCACTGTCACTCTGGCCCAGTCAGAGGCCACATGAGTTCTAAGAAGACTACGATAAAGGTTTTGCAATGTGGATTCTATTGGCCAACCATATCCAAAGATTCCTATGACTTTGTCCTATCATGTGACAAATGTCAAAGATCAGGCAATATAACAAAGAGAGATGAGATGTTGCTGAATCTATGGTAAGAAGTAGAGATATTCGATGTCTGAGGGGTGGACTACATGGGTCCATTCCCATCTTCTCATGGATTTTCATACATCCTAGTGGCGGTGGACTACGTATCAAAATGGGTTGAAGCCATACCAACCATCACTAGTGATTCCAAACCCATCATCAAATTATTCAAAGATATTGTTTTCCCCCATTTTGGAGTACCACGAACTGTGATATCTGACGTAGGGTCTCATTTCCTTGAAAGAAGTTTCGAAGCACTACTGAGAAAGTATGGTGTTACTCACAAGGTAGCCTCACCCTACCATCCACAAACAAGTGGACAGGTAGATTTTCTAACAGTCAACTCAAGGCTATATTTGAAAAGACGGTAGGTCGCAATCGGAAAGATTGGTTAGTGAAAATCAAAGACGCATTGTGGGCCTACCGTACTACTTTTAAGACTCCTCTCAGAACTACACCATTTCGGATTATCTATGGAAAGTCATGCCACCTACCTGTAGAACTAGAACACAAAGCATGGTGGGCAATTAAGCAACTGAATTTTGACATGAAAGAAGCAGGCCAAGCCAGGATTCTGCAACTTCAAGAGTTGGATGAACTCCGGATGACAGCCTATGAAAAAGCACGAATCTATAAAGAACGAACTAAACTTTGGCATGATGGTCATCTGAAAAGAAAAGACATACAAGTGGGTGACCAAGTTCTTCTATTCAACTCAAGACTAAAGTTATACCCAGGAAAACTCTATTCTCACAGGTCTGGGCCTTACATTGTGAAAAGCATCTCTCCACATGGTGCTTTCTCTTTATGGAGTGAAAAGTCAGGCGAATTTATGGCAAATGGTCACCGTTTAAAGAGATATTTCACCTCTATTGAAATAGGCACCGAAGCAATGTTGGAACTCATCAACCCAAAGGATCCACCGTAAAGCTGAAGGATCCATTCGAGCCATCGACATAAAATAAAGGCGCTTGTCGGGAGGCAACACGATCAATAAATTTGTTTTACTTTTGTTTTCAAATTAGAATGTTTCTTCGATTTTTCTTTTACCTTCTAGTTAATTTTTCATTAAATAAAATTTGCATCACGAGATGTTAGTTTAAGATCTAATTTCTCCTTACCCTTAAGATTTTCAGATAAGAGGATGTGCACTGACAGGAACACAACCACATCTGGTGGTCAAGCTGGCATGAACTTTCCCCTCCATCTTGGATTTAGGGTTTTCTCGGGACGAGCAAATATCTAAGTTCGGGGTGGAGGGTGAGTGGTACGTACCTCACTTTCCACCTACACCCATCCTTTTCATACTTAAGTTTTCTCTGTCACATTCTTGATAAAATTTTCAAAATTTCAAAAATTTTAAAGTTTGCCAAAGAAATTCAACAGGTACTTGATATATTTTTGACACTTCCTGTTTCTTTAAATGTCACCAACTAACCTGCTATGCATTTTGAATCATTATACTCTCCTTATTCGAAATAAATCCTCAAAAGGACCACCTTTTGAAACAAGCCTTTTGATTGAAATCATCTTGTGAAGCTTATGATTCCTAACATCATGATACTTCTGCAAAAATGACAAACATCTGTCAAACTGATAGGGATCAAACATGTCATGCTTCCTAACAGACTAGTGGAACAATAACATGGAATCTCCATTGGATCCTCATCAAGTCATTATTTGAGTAGAGTACGATAAAGAGAACAACCCGGTGCACTGAATTGTAAATCAAGTTGTATCCTGATCCGAACTCTCTTCTACACTTCTTCCATCATCTTCATACCCCTCCATCCATCAAAAAGAAACAAAAATAGCCAAAATAGTGCAAAACCCTAAGTTCGGGGTAGCACGCCACTTCCCTCTATATATCCACTTCTTCCATACCCCTCGCAAATACATAGGGGTGTACCACCAAAAATGCAATCTCGAGTCGAATAGAGGAGATATTTGCAAACAAAAAGATGCCAAAGCGCACACAAAAAGAAGTGCAATCTCGAGTCGAATAGAGGAGAGATTCACACAAAAATGCAATAAATGAAATTGCAAATAAAATAATAAAAATCTCGATTCGAATAGAGGAGAGATTTATTTCTTCCTTCCATACCACTGTTCACTCCGTTTTCTATCTAATGGCACAATGAATGCCCCCACTATCCTAAAAAACACCAGTGTCAGATCAGATGCACACTTGTTGTTCTGCGGGTGTCTCTGGACTCTTACAAAACTCTTTGACATGCTTGTTGTTGGAAAAAGTGAGGAGGAAGTGATTTTGGAAAATGAACTCAGGAACGAAGATATGGTAAGATGTGTTTAGTGGTCTCAGGAGGTTGAGATGCTGAGTCATATTGAGCAGAAAGAAAACATTCGTGATGTGAAGATGAAGCAATCACATGAATTGAAAGTATTCATTTGGCAACTATTTAAGATTTTGTGTTACTCAAGGACGAGCAACGTTTAAGTTCGGGGTATTTTGATGAATGTATATTCATCATGGAATTCAATCATCATCTTGGGGTCATTTTGACTCAACATATCCAACTTCACTCTTTAAATATCAAAATGCATCATAATGTGCAAAATTACTTAATTGATTTGATTATCAAGGTTTTAACTGAATTTATGATGATTTAATGCAGGTCTTGATAAAGATGAACAATCAGCTGGAGGCCCACCTTCATTCACCCTTGGTACTGACCAATCGATATAACCAAGCAAGACCGTTTGAACCCATTTGGTCTCAAGACCGTTTGAGCCCATTCGGTCTCAAGACTGTTTGAGCCCATTCGGTCTCAAGACTGTTTGATTCCAAACGGTCTCAAGACCGTTTGAGCCCATTCGGTCTCAAGACCGTTTGAGTCCAAACGGTCCCAAGACCGTTTGAGTCCATTCGGTCCCAAGACCATTTGAGCCCATTTGGTCTCAAGACCGTTTGAGTCCAAACGGTCTCAAGATCAAAAGGCCAAGTGCAGACCGTTTACCGACTGTGAGAAAACGGAATGAAAGACTTCAAGATCGTTTACTTCATCTTGAACGAAGACCGAATGAGTAGCATTTTGAATATGAAGACCGTTTGAGCTAATGAAGACTAATCACTGCATGCAAACCGTTTGCAACCACGTGAAGTCCGTTCAGTATACAAGACCATTTTCTGCCAGGAGGAACGCAAATTGAATGATGATCCGCATGTAAAAACCAAATGGCCAATTGCTAGAAGCAGACCGAAACTGAATGTCCACAACACGTGCATGCATGAAGACCGTGAGCCGAACAGTAGATTATACAAACTGAATGAGCAGGGAGCCCAAACCGTGTAACATGTTGATCGTTTGGATTAAGCATACGAAGACCGAATGGAGGCAGCTACAAACCGAATGAGCAAAACTGAATGAGCTCACGTGAAGACCGAGCAAATGCAAACCGAATGGCCACTTGCTGAAATGCAAGACTGTTTGCACGTACAGGACCGAATGGACTTCAAAATTGTTTGCTCCAACAAACTATTTGGGCACATTACTTACCAAACCATTTAAGCAAAAATATCTACAAGACTGAGAGGGCCAGTCCTGTACCTATGAATAGGACCAGCAGGGTCCCCATCTAGGCATCAGTTCTGGGACGCCGACAGGCTGCCTGTACACAGGTCCGATCCAAATCCAGTGTCGTCCGTGCCAGTTTCATTCCACCTATTGCCCGTGTTGCAACCAAGGAGGCTGAGGAGAGAAAGAAGACAGAGCAAGGGAGACTGTTCGGTCTGTCTTGGCATCTCCCGTTCGCGTCTAGATCTGCTCCAACATGACGTAGAAGGTTGTATCCTCTTCACCGAGCTGCGACTACCTTCTGCACCGACTTCATGGCAGATTTCTCTCTTTCTTATCCTTCTTGTTTCTCGCATCATGAGCGAGAAGTACCCTTTCACTGGGGTGCGGGGACTAGCCCCGCTGCCCATGCAAGCATGTTCTTTTGTTAAGCATTCCATGGCCATGTGTATAACTTTCCATTTCGTTGTTAGTTGGTACGTTTGTAGTTGATTATCTACTTGCTTTCATCTTGTTCTTTCCTTTATTGTGAAATCTTCTATATATGGGATGGAATGGCGGTTTACAAGTTCGACTCCTTGATGAGAATTTCTGATAGGATTCCTTGAGGTCGTAAGTGTATGATCTGTGAGGGGACGAGACATCTAGCCTACGGTGACGCTTCTGTGGTCTAAACATCCCTCAGGGAGGACCACAACCTTAGTTGGATTTTGTATCGTCTTGTTAATCGTCGATGATAGTTTGTAGATCTATCACCTACTCACTTATTGATTAATGCGGTTGACTCCCAAACTAGAAATAGAATAGGATTTCTTTGAGGTCGTAAGTGTATGATCCGTGAGGGGACGAGCCATCTAGCCTTTGGTGACGCTTCTGTGGGCCTAATGCCTGTATAGGGGGCCCACAACCTTTGTTGGATTTTTGTATCTTCAGAGCCGTAAGTAAGTGATCCGGATGGTGATGAGACATCTGATGCCTAAGGTGATGATTACGTGAACCTAACGACCGTATGGGGGGTTGTGCAGTAGCTCTATTTGGATTGTTATATCTTGCCTGGAACGTTTGCAATTGAATGTGTTTGCGTGCGTAGCGGTGGTGAAACCTGATACCATCCCAGCGATTCCATATTATTGATCTAAACCCAACTTTAATTCAGCTTTTACTTTCTTGCAATTAGTTTAAGTAATCTCAAATCAACCAATCATTTTAAATATTAGCCTTAACTCGAACTAGACCAGACTGACAAAGATTCTTAAAAATGTTGTCCTTTGGATTTGATCCTTAACTATACTGCGATAAGACTTGTCCGCTTGCGGGTGGTATTGTTGCACTTTGGTTTTGGTAAAAGCTCTGGGATTTCAACCCCGAGTGAGTTTGGTAGTGCGATAAAATCCCATGTTAGTTCCTCACTTAGTTCATAAACCAAGACAGATAGCCCATTCTAATGCTGGCATCAAGAAGATGTACGAGGTGTTGCACAAGTGGGAGATTGTTGCTATACAATATGGAGACTGTGCCTTCCTCGACTATATTGGCTTCATTGGCAATATGCAGAAGGTTTGCGAGTGTCAGGGGTTGGTAGGCGAAAACTCTTTCTTCAGCGATTGGCCTACATACCCTGACCTCGTATGTGAGTTCATGGCTTTGTTGGATATTTGCATCATCCACAAGAATGGGGATGGATGGGGGACGAGCAAGATCCATTTCTGGCTCTACAACACTAAGTTTACAATGACACTCCAGCATTTTAATGTCATCTACGGATGGCCATCAATGATCGTTACTACCATGACAACTTCAACTTTGAGGTGGCATGGGAGCTATTTATTGGTTTTCCAGAAGGCCAACACATCAGCTGGCACAACATCTCCTTCACGGACATCGAGCAACCTTTTGCTTCTGTGCTTCACCACCTCATCACCAAAACTCTTCTAGCAAAATCAACTCAAGGAAAAGGGAAGTGTCAAAGGATCGATCTTTACTTCCTATTCAAGATGCTGGAGATGAGAACTTGAATTATGATCTTTGGTGCCTTCTTCCTTCAACATGTGATGGGAGTAAGGCGACAAGTGCATAGGAAACCTCCAATTCAAATTGGAGGCCTGACCATGGCCATTGTTCTCCATCTATACCTTGACCTCTCTGCCCCCAAGCCACTGTAGCCAGCAACAAAATTAGATCTCAAGCATTTCAAGAGATCTCTCCATGTCAACAAAACATGCATGAATGATGTATATGCGTGTTGTACAGTGCAGACCCACTACAAGGAAGGGAAGCTAACAGATGCCATCTTCGACCTAAAAGGGGTAAACCTCCTATAGTGGCTCATGGATAGCTCAGGAGAGGAGGAGGAAGAATATGATGATGTTGAGGAGGAGCAAGCTGCCGAGGAAGAAGAAGAGGATCCTACCATCCCTGTGACAAGGAGGCAGGGTCCAAGACTCTTTGAAGCTTCCAGTTCTTCTGCTCCACCACCCGCTCAGGAGGATAACTCGTATTCGATGGTGGGCATGTACGGGATGCTATAGGAGATCCAACAGGGACAACAATAGGAATCGGCTACATTGGCTGGAATCCATGATGTTCAGGGATGGTTGTATGAAAACTAGCAGGTGATTTTCCAGAATGAGCAGCTTATCTTGGCAAACCAAGAGAACATCCATATTCACCTGCAGTGAATAGTGGGGTACCAACAAACATTCTTTGATCCTTACTGGAGCCATGGATATTTTGGTGGATATGCACAACCTCCAACCATGTCGTCATACCAAAAATTTTTTTAGGGGATGTTTCCACCATATGATCCCACCATGCCTCATCCACCAACACCACCCATGTGATCCAGTACCATGGTTCCACCTTAAGTTAGAATTTTGACTATGTGGACATAGTTGATTCCAAGCTTAGGGAGGTAGATGGAATAATTTCTATCTTTAGCTTTATTTTCTTTAGTTTTTATTTTTCTTTTCTTTTTAGTTTTATGTTTCCAAGTGTAGGGTCCACATCTATCTAGTGTAAACATGTAGCTTAATTCATATTCATGTTATATGCTCTCAATTATGTTCAATAAAATGATTAAATGAAAAATTAGCTTAGTTGCAAATTTTCTTTAGTTGAACCACTTACAGGAAGTGTTAGGGATACTCATCTTAAGGACATTTTTAATATGAATGAATATCTTAATTATTCATGAAAAGTGGATGAAGATGGGGTTTGATCTTAAGTTGATCAAATAGTTAACATGACCTTGAATTGAAATTAAAGAAAGAAATCCTAAGGTTACCCTATCACAAATCATCAAAGAGGGACAT
This sequence comes from Alisma plantago-aquatica, assembly GCA_963693085.1. Classification (NCBI taxonomy): domain Eukaryota; kingdom Viridiplantae; phylum Streptophyta; class Magnoliopsida; order Alismatales; family Alismataceae; genus Alisma; species Alisma plantago-aquatica. Next base: position 800,733,011 of record OY856412.1, read on the forward strand.
ATCAAAATTTCAGGAAAGGATTTGTGTTTTAATTATGTGATTCCACCCATCCTTCACTCATTTTTGAATCACCACTTTAAGATGAACAACTAATCCAATTTATTTTCTCTTATTGCATTGCATGGCATAATAGGTGACAAGATAGTTATCTTACTTTTATTGCATTTGAAAAGGAAAGCACACATGTATGCATCAACAATTAGTGAAATCCCAAGCATAACGTCAATCATGCTAAAATCATGGGCTAATAAATGAAGAAAAAAAGTTTGTCAATATTTCAAGTTACAATGGAGAAAAGTACTCCCTGAACCCTTCTTGATGAGATCAAGAAATCCACAAGGCACATTCTTTTGCTTCTTCCTTCATTCTCATTTAGTTAATGAGATTGCTTGATTCATGCATCATATTTCTTAGAAAAAGGAAGAAAAAGAAAAATAGTCATTTGGATTCATGCATGCTCTTATTTTTTCACTAATATAGGTTCATCGTCTTTTTGCATAAATTAGTGGGATGTACATGTGATTCTTCAATTGTCACCCATTTCATACCATCCATTACTTTTTTGGGCATGCCACTTATATGATTTCTCTCATCATTAATATTCATAGGAGAACTCCTTCTAAGTAGATTGGTAGTTAGGAAGAGCAATGTAGATTCGAGAATCACGTAATGCACCAAGAAAACACCTAATGAGTATGATGTTAACTGCTCTCTTGATAGTGTTCATTGATCTAAGGTTGGATATCTTTTATGGATTTTTTGGTCACTAAAGAGCAATTAATTGTTCAGCGATTAGTGTGAGCCGGTTTGGGACCACCAAGTGGGGATAGTTGAGAATTGATTTTCATATTATTATATCCTTTTTCTGACTTGTCTCAAATAGATATGAGAGTGTGTTTTTTGAGGACGAGCAACATTTAATCTTAGGGGAGTTTGATGAACCATTTATGTGTCATTTTCACAGTCTATTTTGTACTCATTTTTGTGCACTTAGTGGTTAAATCTTATATTAATTGTTCATGATTTACTATATTATCATGTGATACTTATTTGTATCAAATATGCATAATTTTAATGTTCTTAGCTGATTTAGTAATTTTCTAAAGCTTATGTTCAAATTTTGTGCATCTCAGGAATGTTTGAGAATCTACACAACTTGGTAATACTGAATTTGGATTCAGTGGTACCGACACTTGCTCAACATTGAAGAGGAAATGAATAGAGATGGGTCGGTAGTACTGCCACACAGCTGGTAGTATAGACGAGGTTACAATGTTTTTGTCAGCGAAATTCGAAGCAACTTGGTACTATCGACACCCAGTCAGTAGTACTGAAAACTTGACAGGTGGCCACAAATTTAGAGGAGTTGGTAGTACTGACTCTCTATCGATAGTACCGACAGATTGGGATCACGCAGATCTGTAAGCTTCATTCAATCCAAAGACTAAGGTACTAACTTTCCCTAAGTCATGCCTATGACTAAGGGGATATAGACAGACCTAATTATCTCATCTTTTTCCATTGTACGATAAGAGAGAGAAAAGAGAGGAGATAGTGAAGAAGAAGGAGGCAAATCAAATGATCCAGACACTTCTAGAGGACGAAATTGTAGCCAGAAGGTAGCAAATCGGCATGTGCGCAAGAAGGGAGTGTTTGAACCGTCTTCTTCAGGGGTTCTTCATGTTCTCCATCTTTTTCCTTTCTCCTTTGATTTTTGTGACTATGGACACCATGAGGGGCTGATCCCCACATTTGTTAGGACCCGAGAGTAACCTGGTTATGCATTGTATTTGACTCTTATGTATTAATCAATCAATTTCTCATCATTTTTGGATTTCTTTCAATGTGAATGAATGAATTATTTGTTCTTGATCATGGTAGATAGTATTTATACTGTTAATTCTTTGAAAAAATAAATTAATAGTCAGAACTCATATAAATACATGTTTCATAAAACCCTTTGGGAAAGGTGGTTTAACAATGTGAGGAGATACCAGAGAATTTGATAAGGCACCTATCTAATAATAGAACTCATACGAGAGTGGGGTTGGTATTAGGTTAGGTAGTGAGTTATGCCATGAGAGTGGGTAATTCTTGCTACATGCTCCTAATCCAATATTAGGAGAAGTTTTTATTAATGTACTTGGATAAATGTGTAATATTAACCGCGGTGAAACCATTATCCTATGGAATTCACTAAGACTGAGAACAATGACCATAATTTAGATTTCTTTTCTATTCATATAACCAAACCAATCACTTATGTTTTCTTAATCCTAAGATGATCACACTACACTTAGTACTAGTTTCTGAAGTAATGTTTCCCTATGTTCAACATCCAAGCTTTGTAGCCCTATATTACTACAATAGTGTATACTTACATTTTGAGTGTATAGAAAATACCTATCAATGTACCATAACTTGAAGGATCCGCATTGGTGGCCTGGTTTAAAGTGTGACCAAGATGGGTTTGTGCCAAGATGTCTAGTGAGCCAGCAAGTCAAGGCTGAGCATTAGAAACATGTAGGGATGTTGCAATCATTGCCTATACCGCAATAGAAATGGGATCATGTCACTATGGACTTTGTGGTTAGTCTGCCTAGGACCACCAAAGGTCATGATTCCATCTAGACCAAGTCAACATACTTTTTACCAGTAAAGATGACATATGCAACTGAGAAGTTAGCATAGATCTACATGGATTAGATATTGTGTTTGCACGGTATCCTAATTATGTTAGTATTTGATGGAGGTCCTTAGTTTGTCAGTTGTTTTTGGGAACGTCTGCATACCGACATGAGTACACAGTTGAGGTTCAATGCAACATTTCATTTACAGACAATGGGTAGTCTGAGAGGACTATTTAGATCTTGGAGGATCTTATAAGAGCTTGTAATCTATAATTTCTGGGTAACATGGATGTGTATCTGAGCTTGATGAAGCTTAATTACAACAATAGCTACCCTACTAGTATTGACATAGCACCATATGAGGTTGAGTATGAAAGGCATTGTCATTCATCATTGTGTTGGTACGAGGATGGCAAGTATTAGCTTTTAGGTTTTGAGCTAGTGCAACAAACTACAAAGAAGGTCGAGGTTATATAGTAGAAGTTGAAGGTAGCCCAGGACAAGCAAAAATCCTATGATGATAATCATCATAGGTGTATGTAGTTCCAAGTAGGAGACAATGTGTATCTTAAGGTTTCTCCATGGAAAGATGTTATGAGGTTTGGAAAGAAGGGTAAGTTGTCTTCCAGGTTTATGGGATCTTACCCTATGGTGGAACATGTTCAGAAGATGGCTTTTAGGTTGGAGCTACTGTTAGAGATGCACATGTTGCATCTTGTCTTTCATTTTTTGATGTTTAGGAAGTGTCATCTTGATACTGAGTTGGTTTTGAATCATGTGAAGGTTGAGTTGGAGGAGGATGTTTCGTATGTTGAAGGTCATGTGTTGATCTTGGATAGGAGGGTGAAGAAGTTGAAGAATAAGGATATAGTTTTTCTTAAGGTTTTGTGGAATCACCTTGGTGTGGAGAAAATGATGTGGGATTCAGAGGGTGAGATTCATAGGAAGTACTTGTCTCTTTTCACGTAGGATTTTGGGGGTGAAATCCTCATTAGGGGTTTATGGTTGTAATACCCCTAACTTAGCTTTTTGCTTGCTTAGCATAATCAGATGCTTAGAACATTAATCTAACCATGTGATGAGATTTAACAACATGTGAAATTCTTAAGTTTTCTATTTGTTCCAGTTTGGATGTTGTTTGAGCTAGTTATGCCTTTATATGCTTGTTTTGGACATAATTGCAATTTACCCTTGTTTGGGGTTTATCTTGCAATTTTTCACATGCTTGATTTGTCTCACATGTTTTAACATCACTTTGTATAGGTTGGTACATAAGGGAGTCTTGTTTCACCTTGGTTGAATATGATGTCTTCATGTGTTGAAGTTAGGGTTTTGCATGGATGTCTGGATCAATGATGACCATGGATGTTGATCCCTTTAGGTGTGGTGATCGATGTGTTTCCTTGGTCTTTTTTGTATTGGTCAAAGATGTTAAGGGCAAGTTCTATAGTCTTGGTAGTCAATGTGTTTTAGTGCACCTAGTGGTTGCTAGGTTTTTGACCCTCTTTGGACTCTATGTTTTTAATGTTCCTTGGTTGTCATGGTGATGGAGGTCGCTATCTTTTTTTCATTGGTATGTTTTTTCTTCGACCAATGTATTTTGAGGACCAATATGTTCTCTATCCTTACTTGATCTTATCACCTTTGATGCATGGATGGTCATAGTGCTTCCATGGTCGAGTTATGGTGGACAAGTGGTGTGTTTAGTTGGACACCTAACCACCTTTCCTCTCTCCTACCCTTGGGTATGTATCCCCCTCTCTTTGCATGCAAGTGATCCTTTTTCTCTCTTTCTTTCTCTCTTCTTGTTGGAGATAATCCCTTTTTTGTTCTTGGTGGAGGAGAAGGTAAGAACGTTGAAGAAGGTGGCCATTTTCCCCTTTCATGTGACATAGGGTTTAGAGAAACCTTTCCTTCGTGAACTTTTGGTGATCCTTTCCCTTTTTAAGTGATCCACCTTTATTGATCCTTGTTTTCTTACAACCCTACCCCTCTTCTTTCTCTTGACCAAATCCATCGGTTACCATGGTGGTCCTTCTTGAGTAACTTCCCTCTTCTTGGCCTAACCCATGGTTTTGCATGGTAGTGCTCAAGTTGAGATGAAGATCTCCTCTCCTCTCTTACCTTGTCATTCTAGAAGTTTGGTTCTCATTTCTTGTTCTTTAACTTAGGGTTTGGTTTCTGTATTTTTGAGGTGGATATTATCTTGGTCATGGATGTGATGAAGCTAAAGTATTCTCTCTCTCTTCTTGGATCTTTCTAGCTTCTTGGATTCTCTACATCATAATCCATGGTGAGTTATATCACTTTCACCTCAATTATTGTTGCACTTAATCTTGCATGTTGATAATCTATCTCGAAAACCTATTTTTTAGTATCTTTGTGATAATAAATATACTATAGGGTTTACTTTTCATGGTGAAGTTGAGTATATCATCTTCTTTTCTAAACCCTAATTCACGTGGTTGAACTCTTGTGTGGTTCTAGAAGTGGTGATCCTTTCTAGCATGTGTTCAACCTTGGTTTTCCTTCTCATAATTGTGGTATTGCTTTCTTTCTTGATGATGGAGGTTTTGGGATACATTCATGATGGTGGAAATGATGGTTTTCTCTTTCTTGATTCATGGATCAGTTTTCTATTGTGGTGATGGTTGATTTTAGGGTTTTGGTGATGACCTTATTCTTGTGGTTTGCACTTTGATGATTTTTGGCTTCATGGTTCTATATTGACTTGTTGATGACCAGGATCAGGGTTTTTGGTGTTATTTTCCTTCATGATGTTTTACCTTGATGTTTTGGTTTCATGGTGATGATCTTGTGGTGAATGAGTTAATATCTCTCTGTGCTTTGGTTGCCAAGGTGTTGATGGAGGTGGTTGATGAGATCTTCATCTTCTGGAGGTCGCTAAACTTGCCAAGTGAGATGGTCAACATGTATGTTGATGATCCTTTGGTCGATGGGTTTACACCATGTCATGTTATTTAGTCGCCATGTTCCCTTTAGTCGACTAGATGAGTAAGGTTTCTCTTGGGTCGCTTAGGTGTGTGACCTTGCCTTTTCTACGTTCGATGATATGGTTGCTTGTCTTCAGTCGATGGCATGCTCACCATGATGGTCGTTGAGGTTGTCCACCGCTTCGACTGATGTAGATGGTGAGGTCTATTTTCCTTTGGTCGATGATGATTCATAGTCCTTATGTTTACATGTATGGATGATCTTATAGTGGTGGCATTTGACTTGTTTGCTTCCATTAATATGGGAGACGGTGATAATCAGGGTTTAATTTTAGTGTTGATTTGAAATTTTGATTTGGTTGCAATGTTGAAACCTAACCCTAATTACAAGTACATAATGATGTTCCCTAATCACTTTAGTAATTACCATGTTGAATGAATTATCTATGTCTCATAATCTTTTATAATCGTATTATGTTATCATATGAGCATTATGGTTCTCGAATGTATGGTTATGTTGAGCTTATGTGTATGATGGCAATGATGAGCCATGATCCTAATCGACTGATTAAGGTCAATCGGCCTATAGGTAGAAAAATTTATTTACTAGAAGAACCCAATCGTCTAATCATCTTGTTTCCAACACAACTTTTTCTTTATAGGTAGCAATATTGATGTTTGACCTTAAGTGGATAGCAATTCTTTCTGTCTCCAAATAATTGCATTAGTCTGGCCATAACCATCGCTTGTATTTTATGATTACATATTTTGTTTGCGGATATAATATGTATAAGATACATATTATATGATGATGGGTATGCATATGTATTTATGTATTAATAAAATCCCTCAATCAAATAATAAGATTTAGATGCTTTTCATAAGAAACACATATGAAAAGCTTGATCGACTAAGCTAGGGATGCCAAGCGTGGAATGTCATCCATCTCTTTTAAGTGTGATGATAATTATATGGGCCTCCCAAGCAGGTTGCATTACTATCGTGTTGGCTTTTGGGTCATACTTAACTAGGTTACCTAAATGGGATTAAGTGCCTAGAAGCATAAAGATGAGATATGACAAGGAGTTGTGCATACCATCTATTCAACAATTGCATGAGATGCAATTGGAAAATGTTTCCTACATTAATGATTGGTTGTGAGAGCTAGTGTTTTTTGGGTAATGACTTAACTATTTTGGATCTTGACTCACTAGAACATTGTTCGTTGCAGTCTTCCAAGTTGATAGTGATGACTTTTAAATTGATTAAAATATTGGGAGGATAATAAATTAAATTCTTAATTTATATCGTCAAATTAAATCAAAAGTGTTTTGACAAATGCAAATTTTATTGTAGAGACAAATGTCAAACACCATCACATTGTCATTATGATCGGTCCTTGACAAGGACAAACTAAATGGGAATAACTTGCACCATTAGTTCAGGATGTTAAAAATTGTTCTCACTTAAGAGAGCAAGGTCTATGTCTTGAAGACACCAGAGCCAGATGAACCCACTCCCACCGTGCCTAAGGATGACAAGAATGCTTCCAAGAAACACTCTGAAGATTTCGTGGATGTCAAGTGCTTGATGATATGCTCAATGAGCTATGAGTTGTAGAGACATCATGAAAACATGCAAGTCATCAATATGGAAACACATCTTAAGAACATGTTTCTGGATCAGGCAAGACAATAGCGATATGACATCTCAAAGGTGTTGTTCAAGTGCAATATGGAAGAGAGAGATCCAGTGAGGCCCCATGTGCTCATGTTGATTGGGTATGTGGAGAACCAAGTTAGATTGGGATTTCTCTTAGGCCAAGTGTTGACCATGGATGTGGTTGTACAATGATTGTCAGAATCATATAGCCAATTTGAACTCCAATATGAAAATTTTTGATAAGGCATTATCAAAATTGTTTGGCATGTTGAGAAATATTATAGTGAAAATGAATAAAATCGTAAATACATGATGATGATAAACAAAGTAAAGGAAAGTTCAATGGAAAAGGCAAGGCCAAGAACACTCCTAAAGACAACCAAAAACCCAAGTCTTCTGCACTTGAAGAAAAGGGAGCAGTGAATAAGGAAGGGAAGTGACATCACTGTCTCTAGCCTGGACTCTGAAAAAGGAATTGTCCCCTGTATGTAGAGGAACTTTGGAAGAAGAACAAGGAGATACAAATCTCTACTTTAGAAAATGAGAAGAAATAAGCTACATAATGTGAAACAACATGGAGTAAAATTTGGTACCACTACAATTGGAAATCGTCATTTATCTCAGCCAAATGGGCATCTAATAGAATTAGTGAATATATATTATGTAATTGTTATTAATAGAAACACACTTCAATATGATCGATGGGAAGAATACTTGAAACAAGAGGTTGAGTACCTTTTGTGAGTCTGTGATATTGTATCACAATGGACTTCAGCTGAGACATAATGATGTGTCAGAGAGAAGGAGTCATGCCCTATTACAATCATCAATAAGTCTTGATAGTCCTCACACTTCCTTCAAGGAATATGCTTAATAACCCACAATGTTTATATTAAACTGTCTACTATCTAAATTGGTTAAAAAGATACCATCTAATATGTGGCATGTGAAGTGTCCCAATATGTCTTTTATGAGGATTTGGAATGGAAGATTACTTGAGAAAATTGTTTTCTTGAAAATCTTGGTCCCAAATATGAGAAATGTTATTTTGTTAGATACCCTAGGGAAACCAAATAATACTACTATTATTTCCATCCAACAACAAATTTTAGTTGGTAGGACGGTTGGATTCCTAGAATAGGAATTCATTTCTAGAGAAATCAACATGAGAAAAGTAGAACTTGAAAAGTTCAATATCAACAAGAAATCATTGATTTGATAGAGGTACAATAGAAACAAGAAGAATCACAAACTGTTGTAGAATATCACGTTCCTTATGTAACATAAGAACCTCGAAGATCTAGTAGGTCATGCCTTGAGCCTGAAGGATTTGGTTATCTTGTGACTAAAAAGATAGTGATTTGGACATAGATGATGATCTAACTACCCAGAAGCTATTGAGGGACTAAAGTCCAAGAAATGTCTTGAGGTCATTGGATCTAAGATGGACTCCATGTACACCAACATAGTATAACCTTCGTAGATCCACCTAAAGGGGTAAAACCCATAGGGTGCATGTCGGACTTCATGAAGAAGAAGAACATAGATAATAATTTACAAATCTATAAGGATAGATTGGTTGCAAAGGGTTTTTAAAAATTCCATGGTGTTGAACATGATGAAATATTTTCACAAGTTTCCATGGTTAAACACAGCAACATCATGCTTTCCATTGCAACTTACTATGACTATGAGAATTGGCAGATGCATGTTAAAACCACATTCTCTAATAAGAATACTCATTCTGATGTGTGCACGAGATATCCTGAAGGTTTTTCAATATAATTCAAATAAAATTTGTAAGTTAAAAAGGTCAATCTATGGATTGAAGCAAGAATCTCAAATCTAGAATACTACATTTGACAAGACAGACAAAGAGTTTGACTTTAGTCAAAATGGAGATGAAACATGTGTTTAAAAAATCTTAATGGGAGCATAATTGTATTCCACATATTGATGGGAATGACATCCTCATCCTACAAATGCTAAAAACCTGGTTGGGAAACTACCTTCTCTATGAAGTATTTAGGCAAATCATCCTATATATTAGGAATGAAGATCTATTCAGATAGATCTAGAAGACTTCCAGATCTAAGTAACAACACATACATTGGCAAGAAGTTGATAGGTTCCAACATGCAAGACTCAAAGAGAGAAATTTTGTCCATGACCCATGGAATTAGTCTCTCGAGAGCCCAATGTCCCAATTCTAGAAGAGAATGGGAACGCATGAGTAACATGCTATATGCATCCTCTACTAGATGTATCGTGTCTATAATGTTATGTACTCATCATGTTGTCTCGTATGTATTAGACATGACAAGAAAATATCAGTCACATTCCAGTCAAAGTCAATAAACTACCATAAAGAACATCCTTAAGTGCTTCAGTAACACTAAGGATTAGTTCATTTTTTATGGTAATAAGGAAGAGCTAGGTGTAAAGGGTTACACTAGTGCAAGCTTCAAAACTGACCAACAAAGATTAACTTTCATAATCCAAATTTGTGTTTGACCTTAATATATAATTATAAGCTAGAAAAGTTTTGAGAAATAGATAGTTGTTTGTTCTACAATAGAAGTTTAGTACCTTGTTGTTTTGAACACGACATAGGATTCTATTTGGAATAAGAAGTTCATTTAGATGACCTTGTGGGAAGTTCCAAACATTGATAACATAGTCAACATTCAATGACAACAATGGGGATACCGAATAGTCTAGGAAACCTAGATAGTATAACAAAGATTTATGATCTCATACGAGATCGTACATCGAGGAGATGAGAAGAATTGCAAAGTACTGACTAGAAGAAAATGTTTCTAACCATCTACAAAAACACTTACGCAGCAGAAACATGATGGACATGATAATATAATTTGGAATAAGATTTGTAGGTGATTGGCTCTAAGTGCAAGTTGAGTCTATTGGTATTTATACTAAAAGAGCTAATTATATGATGGTTGTAATGGGGTATCATATAATTGATTTAATAATGATAAAGTTAATTATTTTTGTATAAGTCATGAGATGATGTCTAAAGAATGGTGTTACTCGATGACATATGTCTTCAGTTTGAGGACATGAACAATGAGATCATATGTGTGATAAGAGTACATAAATTCTTGTTATGTCCCTAGTCAGATATTACTATGGAAGCAAAATATATGATAGTAATACAAAAGACTAGAACGTGTGTTGATTGATGATGGAGACTCATTAGTCATGATACAACATATCAAGTCAAACACATAGGTTCTTTCTAAAGAACATATGACTGGACAGACCCCACTTGAGTGTGATACATAGAGACCATGCAATGGTAGTCATAATCATCTCTGAAAGTAATAGTTATGATTTTAGTTCTTAGACCTGAAGTCACTACACTCATCGCATCTCATTTGATGTACTTTAACACCATCCAACATGACCTTGAATATGGATTACCATATAGGTGGTGTTCGGTTATGTTGTGACACATTGGGAATAAGTGTGAGTGATGTAGATGAGATTTGTCCCTCTTTCCAGAGTTGATATATTGGTCACATGATCAGAGAGGATGAGAAATGTATGTCCATACTCATCTGAATCAATATGTGATATGTGAGCTCACATGTAATCTCAGATGGTCTTCTCTAGTTCTAGGAACATGGATTGAATATTAAGTGGAAAATGATTCCATGCCTCGAGTTCAATCTAGATATCAGTGAGAAAGGAATTATACTATTACGATAACACTACTCATAGATGTAGGTTGAAGTTGTTTTCCAACTTTCAAATTACTTTGTTAGCAATTGTGTGTTGCTAATATTGCTCATTGTTATTGATGTAATATGTAGTTTATTCATTCACTTCCAATGTAGTTTGGGATCTATAGGGTTGCACACATAGAACGCACCTCCAATAGGAACTTACTTATGAATAAGGTTTAACTTTGTTACTAAGTGTGTAGGAAATCAACTTAAACAACATTGGGTGACAGTTGACTGACAGGAGTGTCCAGTCAATTGACTTGGAATCTTAGTGTACAAACTGGAGTGTTTAGTCGAGTGACTGGACAATCGGTAAGACTAGATCAAGAATTTAAAATTATGTCAGGTCATGCATTAATTTTCGCATTAAAGACAACAAATTTGCAAATAAGAAAAATAGCCAATCAACTGACTGGAGTATCCAGTTGATCGACTGATGTGCCAATTCACCAACTGGGAGTCAATCGACTGACACATGATTCACATCAGCCAAATGTTCATAAAATTTTTCTCCCCGTGTCCCCGAGTTTTTGAAACCCTACCCCATCCAATCCTATATAAAGGGAGGGGGACAAGTCTCTCGCTACAACAAATACACCCATTGAGACAATTCGACAATGTCGATAGTAATATTTCACTGCCACTAAAAGTATATAGTGGCATTTGTTGACACTTAAAAATGTTGCTAGTACCAATGCAACCAGAGAGATAATGGAATAAGTTGTAAATGTCAATAAATATTTAGTTTTAATGGCTTTCAATAAATGCCACTATAACATGATTTGACTTTTATACAAATACCACTATTACATTAATTGGCTTTTATATAAATGCCACTATTGTGGATCATGATGTTGTATGAAACTATTCTTTTTTTTATAATGACATATAAAATGCCATAATAATAGCTTACATATTCTTCAACAGTGTAGATTTTGATATTATATATAATCAAAAGCTAATTACAAGGGGAGGACATTTTATGTTGTCCCTTTTATTATATAAAACACACATTAGACATTCTTTCATAAAATATTTTCCTAGTTGGTACAATAGATTCTATATCCTTTAACCATCTCTTCGTTCATATAAGGAAAATGATACATGTGAATTGGATGTTCTCATACTTTTATGATGTAATGAGTGTTGACTTGGTGCAGACATTTTCACAAATCTTACATCACCATTCTTCAAGAACTTGGGCCTCTTCTCAAGTTCCTTATGAAAACTAAAAATTAAACTTGCTTATTGCTACCATTAGGAGGTCCATATGATCCTGAAGAGATATTTCATTCGTAATGTGTCATTGTCTTTCTAGAAAAGTTAGATAAATCAACCTTATTAACTAAGAAATATGGAAAAGAAAAATTGGTAATGTTCACTACCTTCTCAAGTCTTCTTTTCAATCCACACATAAATGTAACATTCAATAGGGTGTTGAATCCTGCAGCAATAAGATGATGCATTTTAAGACAAAGAAAATTGAATGTATTAGACATTTAAAATAGGTGCCCTTTCATTAAAATTGATGAAGAAGTCCAAGTTATTAGTATGGAAAGATTAATACCATAATATAACGGATTCTTGTAGTTTTCCCTTCACAAGATTCAATTGGAACAAATTGTGAGTTAGTTAAACTATGAAGTTATAAGGGTTATATCAGAAGATATGCAACAAATTTATATGTAATAACCTCAATATTCTTCCAACATGATAACCTAAAGTCATATATTTAGGGCTGTAAATGGGTACGGGTAGACCCGCGGACCCGCAAATCCAGACCCTTAAAAAACCCATCACGGGTCTAATTTTTCATACCCGCATACCCTTGGACCCGTATACCCTTGGACCCGCATATAAACGGGTCCAATAATGGGTATGCTTGGACCCAGACCCGCTAGACCTGTGTACCCGCTATACATAAGTAACTACTAAAATAATATGTTATATATCATACTTTACTAGTCTAATTAATATAATTATTGAGATTATATCCTACTCTAAGGTTGAGACTAGTCATATAACTAAGAATTACCTATTCTAGTTACAATAACGAACTCATATGTAAACTTAAAATCAAAATGTCTACTAATCTACATTACTTTCTACATAAATTAAATGTTATGATCATGACTACAAATATGTAAACAATTACTCAATTGATTTTATTGTATAGAATATAACATTGTCTAATATAACTATTACATGTTAATATACTATATGATAACAATATCTTGTTGTGTTAAATATATAGATAACATAGTCATTTCTCTTACATAAACAATATGATGTTTTATAGAACCTCTTACCCGCATACCCGCACCGCATACCTGCTATTATTGTGGGTACGAGTATGGTGCGGGTCCAGGTTTTGTATTATGCGGTTCTAGAACCGGAACCGGACCCGCTAAATTAGATGGGTATGGGTATGGGTATGGCCAAACCCGCACTGTTTACACCCCTACATATATTGTTGTCCTATCAGTAGGATATGTTATGATAGCAGGTTGGAATGAGATCAACTCTGACCAAAAGATGACAAAATAGTTGACTAATCATGTGCATCATGATAATCACTAATTCAAAGCATCAAAATGTAAACATGTGTAATCTGATAACTATAATCTTGGAATAAATCCCCTCATTCAAGTATAATTTTGGAATAAAATTTTAAAAATTTCCCATGACTTTACGGTAACCTTAGTAATTTCAAAATCCCCATTTCATCACCCTAATGAAAACTACAAGGGCAAATCTATTTCACTTCTATATTCGGCCTCATGTTGGTCATATGAGAACACTTGTTACATATACAACATCTCCTCATATGTCAATTATGAGTTCCCGCAGGGTTCACATATGCAAAAACTACTATGCAACTGCATAGTCCAATGTTTGAACACTATAGTGCAAGGTAGTTTCTCGACAGGGCATTTCTAATATCAAGGGAACAAATTAGCAATAAGTAAATAATTAGTGGGATGAAAAATTTATATGTTGTAACTAATGGATTGATAAATAATGTGATAAGGCTAACATTGGTTTCATAGCATTCACAAAGGAGAGAGGTGTCAAATATGGAAAAAATCACATGTTAGTTTCATTACATTTGGTGTAGGAAACAAAGCAATGCTTCATTCAGTTGATGAGAAGGTTAGAGGCCTTAGGAAATATCGAGCATATGTTTCTTTGGATGTCCAACATGAGACATTATATCATAATGATCTTGATTGGGAAGAGTTATTGAAGTATCTCTATAGAAAATTCTAGATCTCGATGGAGGAATCCATTTAGTCTGTTTCATGTATAAGAGAAAATTTTCATCATCCAGGGGATGTGGGACAACTTTCAAGTAATATGATGTCATGCCAAGGTAGAATATAAGAGTTGAACTTGGATCCCTTTCACTTTTTATGCCAAAAAGAAATGAATCAAAGATCATACCAAAAGTTATAAACATAAATAGATGGAAGCTTATATCAGTTCATCTACACTAGAACTAAAAGAGGATAGTAACCAATATGAAGTAATACATAATACCACAAGTAATACTCTTATTACGAGGGACACATTAAAGAGATAAGATCCTAAATTTCTTAAGAAGTTGACAGTGACATTGATGAATCTTGAGGATGCTTCATATAAAAGGAGCAAATATAATTTATAAAAGGCAAGAATTATTAAAAGAAGACACAAAATAGAGATAACAAAAATACTACGTCACATTTCAACTATGTTTTAGCCAGAATAGAATAATGGAACTTGATTTGAATTTGTACAATAGATATAGCTATTATTATGATCATGAATATTAAAACAAAAAAGTGTTACAGACAATTTTGACAATTTTTATGCAGTCCCTTTTGATGCAACAAAAAGGTCTTTAGTTTCCAACCTTTGACAATAAATTTAGTATATTATTGATAGTAGATCAACAAAACTATTAATAGGAGACATAAAGTGATAAACAAGCGACAAATGATTCTACACTAGAAGAGTGTTTGATTTATATGTTACACATATGGTTAGAGGTTACATACACAACATCACAAATGGCCCTTTTTGTGGAAAATATCACAAGTCATGACAGTGAACTCTCTAAATCTTGATAAATATATGAAAAACACTCCATGTAGAGCATGTGAACATGTGAAGAAAAGAATTGAGGGTAATATGGATTGTGAAAGATAAGAAAATATGCCAAACAAAATTACAACAACCTCATCAATAAAAGAACTCTAGGAACAAGTTATGCCACCCTTAATCAAGAATTTATTTATTCTAGAAAAAATGATAACTTCAACAACCAATACCTCCTCATAACTTCTTCTTATGTGTAATCATATAAGGGATTAAGATACATTAGCAAGATCTCAACGTATTGTAAAAACATAATCAAAATAGCAGAGCAAATGGCTATTAAAGATACAAATATCCATGTCTTTAGACTTTTAGTGTGATATGTATAACTTGTATTATTTCAAAATAGAAACACAAATGTGAAATACATATCAAACTATGCTAAAATTATTGAATGAAAAATATTGTAGGTGATTGTAACATCAACTAGAAATGTATTCATCCAGTTTCTATTGGACTGTTGGCTTTACCATGAACACCCTCCAAACCCATCATTCCTACTTCAAGAGCATGAGTAACACATCTGACATGTCCATGTCCCAATGAGGTGGGATTTCTTATGGCTAAGAAAGTGGCCTAACATGGAAAGGTGAAAAACATATCCTAGAAATTCGAATATTAAGAGAGGAAACAACATTCTTATTGCGACCATTAAGAGGTCCATAGTATCCTAAAGAGAAATTGCATTCAAAAGAAATCATTCTCTTTCTGTCTAAGCTAAGTTAGTCAACCTAATAAAATAAAAAAATGGAAAGAATAATCAATACTTAGACAACTCTCAAACCTTTGTCTTGACCACTTCTTTTTTCAGTTGTGTAAGATGAACCAAGCTATTAATAACCATTTGAGGAAACAATACCACCACTTCCAAAGATTAATATATGATTATTATCGAGGTAAATATCAATTGTGATTAGTATGATGCATCAAGGTAACCTCCAAAGTCATTACAAATAATTAGGAGAAAGTGCATGGTGGGCATGGCTTGTCGGGAAATCACATAATTTTCCCCTTCATTGTTTTTTAGAATTGTACCACATACTCAATTTCAGGTTAGTAAGAGGTGCTTCAACCAAACATTTCTGTTACTAAATAAAAATGTAATAGGATATCCTATATTTATGATTAATAACACAACATTGTACTATTTTAGAAAAATAGGAGTTAGAAATATTTAAGATTTATAAAATTCCATATATTATTCCAATGATTATTACTTCAAATTTGTTATTGTTCTAGTAGCATACTAAAACCATATGATTTCTTTAAATAACATAAAGGCCCTATTTCACCAGATTTTGGCTTCATCATCCAAATCTATTGCATGGTAATAAATTATAGAATTCTTATATTTAATGTATTACAATCTTATATCCATATTATGAATTTTTATTTTCATAATGTAGCATGATTTTTCAAACTACTAATCATAAAGAAAATATTGTTCAAACAATGAATTACTTTGCTATTAACATATAATCGAACTACAAAACTCATATATGATTGTCAACTTATATTAATGAAATTGATGAAATAAAGTGAATGGTTTAGGCTTATCCATGGTACAATGTGGCACTCACTCAAAACTTATCACATTCCAAAATGATATATCTTTTTAAAATTTGGGTGATATTGAAATAAGTGTGTGTAGATCATTAGAAAAGAGAATACATTCTTGATTCAGCCCTATTTTAGGGCTTCAACTTGTGTCATATTGCATTTCAATCACATCTATAACTATTGGATTGCATGTTATTTTCCCTAATATTCATAATTGTATAAAATTCACTTATGGACATTATTTTTATATTTTTTAGGCATTTGGACCACGCTTGATGGAAGAGAAAGAGAAGGGGTGATCATAGGGTTTCTCTACCATTGGAGAGGCCTAAAGTAAAGTCTAAAGCTCCCTCAACCTACCCTTAATGGACAAAGCTCTATTGAAGAAAATGTGTCCAAGAATGAGCAAAAGATCAAGTCAAAGTGCTACAATAAAAACCACCACGGACGTGGTACCTCAGAACGGTCATGTTGGCTCATCCAAAGTCAAAAGAGTCACATTGAAAGAAAGCAAGAATCACCACCGCAGTGCCACTCAGAATAGCCATGGTGGACTGACCCAGAATGGTCATGCCACCTTGCATGGTCGTGTGACAACTGAAGCAAAATTGTCATGGAGCCAAGTATATGCACTATTTTCTAAGCCACCATGGTTGTGGTGACCACCACGACCATGCTACCCTAGCCCCACCATGGCCATGGTGACCACCATGACCTTGCTACTTCATGTACAAAAGTGACCAAGTACCTATGATTTCTCCCCATTTCTCACCACAGTGGTTCCACACTACCACGACCATTCTCACGCCTCCCACCACGGCCGTGGTAACCACCACAGCCGTGCCACTCACAAAAACCTAGTTACTTTTGCACTACATTTTCCACTTTACCCCCACGTGACATATTTCTTCCCCCACACCTATATATACCTAGGTGGCCGCTCCAGCATGAGGTTATCCACCCCTAGCTCACTCCTATCACCCCACTTTTGGATTCCACCCATTCTACTTCATTTCCACCTCCATTTCACCATTTCCACCATCAAAACCCTAGTTTCTTAGTGTTTTGACCATATTCCGCCATCATTCCATGACCCTTGCACCTTGGAGGAAGGAGAAGGATGTCTTACAATAGCTGAAGAGGAGGATTTCTCCATCTATATCTAGCTCCATGTCCTCTTATACCTCTTTCTCCTTTCTTTTTGTATTTTGCACTTCCATGAGTAGCTAGGCCCCTTGGTGGGCTATTTGAGGCCAAAAATGTTAATTTGATACCATGTTGGGGGAAATTATATGTAAATAATGTAATTTAATTTGATGATGATTATGTTCTTTTTCTTTCTCATTCTTCATGAATTACTTGTTTGTTTGTGCTTCAAATCACCTAGGAATTTAGGGAAATTACTTTTATGTGTGAATTTTGGGATTTTCTACTAGGTCCAATTCATGGATCCCTAGCTAGCCACCCATCTTCCTACATGCTAAGAAATTATCCTAACTTTAGTTGAGAGATCTAAGTATCTCGATTAGATGAATTTGGTGTACTTAGCATGGAGCTTTCTCAAGGCTAGAATGTGGGTGATAGGAGGCCTAAAACCTCACTTCCACTCCCATTATTAACCTTAGCCCCTAATAATCCTATGGTCATCTAACCTAGAAACCTAGGCTTGTTTAGATTCTAATTGCATTACACCTAAAACCTAACCCAATTGAGCCTCGCAAGGGCAGTAGGGGGCGTTAGGGACTAGTTCCCCTATACACAACTTAGCATATCCATGGCCAGTTAGTGGTTTAGGATAATTCACTAGACTCTAGCCTATTGTTTTATTTGATAATCTAAATGAAAATATTATGTTCATATGTCATCCCCAACCTAATTGATAAGTGCATTCCCCAAACATCCCACAACTCCCTTTATTTCTTTATAACCCTAATTGCCTTCTTCCTTAGCTAGTGTTAGCTTACTTAGCTCTTTACTTGCTTAGTTAGATTCTTGCCTTGTTCTTGCTTTTCTCTTGCTAATTAGGTCTTTAATTTATCTTTTGCTCTATTTGATAGATTAGTGTAGCATAGATATCTTCTTGTCCATCTTAACATAGATTGCTCTTTTCCTTGCTTTCCTTCTCTTTCATTGCTCACTAGAATTAATTGTCTAGAGTTAACTTAGGTTTTGATCTTGTTTGCTTTTCAACATGTTCTTACTTGTTCTTCCTTAGTGTAATAAAACAAATAAACCTTTAAGCCCTTCAACCCTAGACTCAGCAGTAGGAACCTAGCTCAAAAACTAACCTAGCTCTAGTGCCCCATTTTTCCCTGTGAATCGACCCTATACTTGTCACCCTCCTATACTATGACATGACCACGTGTGATTGCAGGTGTAGTGTTTTAGTTTGTGTGAGTGTGTTAAGTTTAGTTCCATTATAGATTTTGAAAGTTTAATCCACCATGTGTTTGTATTCGTGGGGTTGGTTCTATTCAAACTCCAATTGAGTAGTGTTTAACACCATTGGCAGAAATGTACCAATTCTCAATGAGGAATCTAGAAAGAGTTCTAATGGTTTGAATGGATCCTCGAGAACTTGTAATGCAATAATTTGAGTTCAATACCCAATATTAGTCCTCCCACATTCAAAGAAAAGTGAGGATATGGGAATAGAGGGAAGGAAGTTCAAACTATCTATGGTTCATCAAGTGTACATTCTTAACATGTCCTTCACATCTCATTCATCATTTGGAAAAGTTGAAAAGATGATCACATAACTAAAATGCATGTTTTTGAAGTACACAAAACAAACATCACTTTCTTCTCTTTGAAAAGAGAGGCATTGAGCATCAAAGAAACAAGGAAATTGTATTCCCAAGATATTAATGTGAGAAAATATTTGTGATTTAATTATTCCATATATTATTCCAAAGAGTATCACCTAAAATTTGTCATTAATATGCTAGCATGCCGTAATCATATATTTTCTATGCTCAACATGAAGGCCATCAATTCACTAGGTTTTAGCTTCATCATCCTAATCTATTTTTATAAGGTAAGACTAGAGATTATATTAAGAAGTGACATATGACATCTATAGAGATCGAAGATCCATAAAAAATGACAACATAATAGTTGTAGGTACAACCACATTTTACAAGTAAAATCATATGTGAGAAGAACATCGTAGGGAAATATAGCGACAGAGCAGGTAGTGGTAACAAAATATAACTGACGTGTTCCCCTTAAAATGATAGACTACATAAAAACTATGTAATGGGTAGGATGATTTCGAGATACATGGTCTGGGAGCAAGTCTAACAACAGTTCCCTCGATTTAGTATGCGGCTTTCTTCATGTCACAACCAAACAACATCTACATTAGCACCTAGTTGTTCAAAATGGACATCAGCTTGACCTCATCCTCCTAGTGATAGGAAATGGCCGTGTTGCCTATTTAGTAATCCTCACATATATTGTGAACTTCTATCATTCTAGATGAACAAATAGGTAGGAGTTTTTCCCTTCTAGTTTGTGTACTAGCACCAATTTATTCACCCACAATTGTTCTCCCTTGATATCCCTCCCTTTATGAGGTGGACTTGCTAGGGCTCTCTCAGTTACCACAACCAGAGAAGAAAACAATTGTCAGAGTAAATGATGTTGTGTCTAGGAAGCCCCTAGTACCTCTATATTTGTAGTAGGGTCAGGGTAAGGGTTTCTAGTCTATATGGAAGTCAAAGGGTATAGGATTTCATGAATTTTCTCATCCTACGAACAACAAAATGATCATTTCATAGGTGAATTGATTAGTTGTCTTGTGATCCTATCAGTTCAACCTTTCAACTACTTGGTCCATCATGTTTCCTAATCACAATTTTATTAGGAATTAATATCCAATTAACAAATAACATGACGTCATCACTAATCCTTGATCCAATCTAATTAATCTATGAACCGGATGGCTCATCACATGAACCTATCATTTGACTGACCTTGAGTCGATCGGTTCACTTGGTGAACTGGTTGGTTCATGCCCTAGTTCAACTAATATTCACCCCAAATGCAAATTTTCAATTAACTTAATGCTCCAACTAATTGGTTTAACACATGAACCAGATGGTTTCGAATGTAATCAGTCAATTGTTGTTTAAGTAAAATACCTAAACACTTCAGTAATCAAGTTGAATATTATTCATGAATAAGCTCCTATTCCAAGTGTAAGTTATGTCTGTGACCCTATTGGTTCCAAGTTACGTTGGCAGTGATTGTCCATAACTAGTTTACATCATCACAAGCAATGAGCGGTATCTAGCAACACATCATTGCAACCTAAGTAATTGGAAAGTTGAAGAACAACACCAACCTACAATTTTTGATAGTGTTGTAATGTATATATAGTTCCTTTGTCACTAATATCCAGATTGAACTTGAGGCATGGAATCATCATTCTCTACAACATTTAATCATTGTTCCTTGAATTAGAATAGACTGTCTGAGATATATATAAGCTCACTATCACATATTGACTCGCTTGAGCATGGCCATGCATGTCTCAAATCTCACTTATCAAGTGGCTAGGATAACATACTCTTATAGGAGGGACAAATCCCATCAACGTCACTCATAGTCATCCCCATGTGTGAGAGTGCACCCAATCATCATCTTTATGGAAACCCTTATTCAAGGTGATGGTGGATGGTCAAAGTACATTGAATGGCATGTGATGAGTGTAGTGACTTTAGGTTTAATAACCACAATCACCACCAACACTATAAGAGGTGATATTGACTACCAATAATGGATTCCATGTATCACTCTTATGGTGGGTTTGTCTGATGCATTGTTCTCTAAGAGGTACCTATGTGTTTGGTTTGATATCACATATCATAACTTATGAGATTTTGTCTTCAACCAACACACACTCTAGTCTTATGCGTTATTGTTATTTATCAACCTTCCACAATAACATCTGACCAGGGACATAGCTTGATTGTATATACTCTTCACATCTATATGATATAATTGCTCAGGTTATCAACCTGAAAACATACATCATTGAGTAATATCATTCTTTAGAAATTTATTATATTACATCATAATCTCATAACTGAATAAAATAGAATAAATTGGAATATTGTCTTTATTATTAATGAAATCATTTACAAAATATCCATTACAATCATCATATGATTGACTCTCTTGTCATTCATACCAACAGAATCCTACTTGTACTTAGAGCCAATCACCAGTGAATTTGATCCAAACTGATATAACATGACAATCATGCTTTTGCTGTGAAAGTTTTTTTATTAAGGGGTCATCCACATTGTTTTCAGTTGATACTCTGCAAATCTTCACATCTCCTCATTGTACGATCTCTCATATGAGATGGAACTGCCTTTGTATATACATGGAACTTCTTATGTGATATTGGTTCCTTAGCTTGTGAAATATCTCTATTTTTGTTAAAACAAAGACCAATTGCATCGATGATGCTTGGAACTACCCCAAGTTTTGAGGTGATCTTCTTGATCCAAACATCCTCCTTTGCTACACTTGATGTAGCAATATACTCATCCTGTATTGTAGAATCTACAACTATTCTTTCTAAGGACTTTTCTAGCTAACAACTTCATTGTTGAGGCAAAACACAAATCTAGATTGCAATCTATAATCATCATTGTCAGTTTGGAGTATTGCATTGGGGTAACCTTTTACCACCAACTCTTCCTCGCCGTCATAGACCAGGAACAGATCCTTAGTTCTTTCTCAAGTACTAAAGGACGTTCTTCAAGACTGTCCAGTGACCATCACCTCGATTTGATTGACATTTACTCATCATGTGCAAGGCATATGAGACATCGGGATGAGTACACAACATTTCTTAGATGATGGATCCAATTACAAATCCATATGGAATCCTACTCATATGTTTCCTTTCTTCACAAGAACTAAGACATTGGGATGTAGACATGGTAACTACATGAGTCTTGGGTAGGTTTCCTATCTTTGAGTCATCCATGTTGAACCTCTGCAACACTTTTTCAGTGTATGTGCTCTGACTTTGTCCAAGAATCTTTCCAAATCTATCTCTATAGATCTTGATTCCCAAGATATAGGATTCTTTGCCTAAGTCTTTCATAGAAAACGTATTTCCCAGTCATGTCTTTACCGTCTGTAAAGTAGGGATGTCATTCCCCATCAATAGTTTGTCATCTACATACAATATGAGGAATAAAATCATGCTCCCACTAACCTTCTTGTACACATAAGATTTGACTTTATTTTTGTTAAAGCCATACTCTTTGACTCTTTCGTCAAATCAAAGATTCTAGCTCTGAGATGTTTGGTTCAATTCATAGATTGACCTTTGTAGATTACAAACTTTATTTGCATCCTTTTGATTTATAAAACCCTCAGGTTGTGTCAAGTACACATCCTCAAGAAGATTCTCATTAAGGAATGCAATTTTAACATCCATTTGTCAAATCTCATAGTCATGATAAGTTGCAATGGCAATCACGATCTTGATGTGCTTCACCATGGCAACTGGAGAAAAGGTTTTGTCATAGTCAACACCTTGAACTTGTCTGAAATCCTTTACAATCAATATAACTTTATAAGTTTTTACATTACCATCCATGTCAGTCTTATTCCTGAAGACCCACTTGCATCTTATGGGTTTTACACCTTCATGTGGATCCACCAAGGTCCATACCTTGTTGGTGTACATGGATTCCATATCAGATTCATGGTCTCAAGCCATTTCTCAGACTCTAGTCCTTTATTAGCTTCTAGATAGGTTGTTGGCTCATTGTCTAAGACCAACTCACTACCTTCTTGAGTTAAAAAATAATCAAATCTTTCAGGCACAAGGCATTTCCTACTAGACCTACAAGGTTCCTATGTTTTGAGAAATTTGATATTAAGCAAGGATTTGTGATTCTCCTTGTTACTCTTGCACATCTGCTAGTTCAATGTTTTCTTCTTGATCTCAAACCCCTTCGAGTTCTACTTTCCTCCCACTGATTCTTTTGGAAATAAATTCTTTTTCTAGGAAGGCAACATCTCTAGAAACAAACACTTTGTAGTCAGATAGGGAATAAAAGTAATATGCATTAGTTTACTTAGGATATCAAACAAAATAACATTTATCTTATTTAGGTACAATCTTTATGAGAAACTACTTTCTCACATAAGCTTCACAACCCCAAATCTTCATAAAAGACACATTGGGATGCTTTACATACCATATATCATATGGTGTGTTTTGAATCAATTTAGATACTACATGGTTTAGTGTAAACATATAGGTTCCAAGAGAATAACTCCAGAAGGTAGTCAGAAGTTCAACTAACCTCATCATTTATTGCAACATATCTAGAAATGTGTGATTCCTTCTTTTTGATACACCATTATTCTGAGGTGTTCCAAGTGGAGTACTGATAACCTCCCATTTTGTGATGTTATCTTACTAGTTTTTTCTTAGTTTTCCATACTCTTTCTCTAGATAAATTAGATAGAATAATTAACTTTCCACTTTATTGGGAATATACTAATAAACTGATATTTTCCCCTTTCTTCTTACAGAAAAACACAAAAAAATTGCAAAAGAACTTAAACGGTCCCAAGACCGTATGAAGGCTAAATGGTCCCAAGACCGTATGAAGGCCAAACGGTCCCAAGACCATGAAGGACAAATGGTCCCAGGACCATATGAAGGCCAACCAGTCCCAAGACCGTATGGAACCCAAACGGTCCTAAGACCGTATGAAGGCCAAACGGTCCCAAGACCGCATAAAGACCAAATCGTACCAAGACCGAATGGAAGCCAAACGGTCCCAAGACCGTATGAACCTAAATGGTCCCAAGACCGTATGAACTTAAATGGTCCCAAGACCGTATGAATCTAAATGGTCCCAAGACCGTATCAACCTAAATGGTCCTAAGATCATATGGAACCCAAACGGTCCTTAGACCAAACGAAGGACAAACGGTCTCCAAACCGTTTGAATCCAAATAACTCAAGACTGTTTAAGACTCCTTTGGAGCCTATAAATAGGACCCAAGGGGTCCTCATTAGGCATCAAATTCTTGGACGACCAAAGGTTGTCCCAATCACTCCAGAGCTGTTCATCCTTCATCCTTCGCCCCAAGGCTGCCGGTTCAAGATCCACACTCCATCCTCAAGCTACTTCTCCTCTCATCGACATAGAAGGTGGGAAGTGAAGGATTCTTCATCAAGGCAACCACGTGGTGTGAAGATAGTTGCTCTCTAAGCCAAGGGGTCGACCTTCCTCCCTCCTATGTGGAGATGATGCTTTCTTTCTCTCTTCTCACCTCCTTCTTTGTTCTTGCCATGAGCGAGTGGTCCCATAAACTAGGGTGCAGGGAGTAGCCCCGCTACCCATGTTTTCATTTCATACATTGTAATTCATGAGTTTGCAATAGAAAAAATACTATCTTTTCAGTTCAACATCAATCGTTTAATGAATTCTAGTTTCTTGATCACAAACTTGTGTTATCTATTATCTATTAGTGCAAATTGTCTATGTTTGTACTTCTAGATTCGAATATCGACTGCTTGTTGGTTCCAGATGTATGTAGTCACCATACATTTGGTTCAGTATCTAGGAGCATTTCTCAAGGAGTGGAGTAAACTCACCTCCATCGTTGTACTTTCATGCTATGAAATGGAATCAGTTGATGTATGAAAGGACAACCTTGACAGGTTGAGGAACACACTTTCCGAGGGGAGTGATGCAAAGTAAGTGACCAATCGTTTGGGGATGGATGGCATTGCAACACTCCATGTTTCTCATAGTTAGTTATCTGAAAGGAAGCTAAGTCTACAAAGATACTAATTGTTATGACTCTCTTGTTTGCAAGCCATGTTTTTATGATGTATGTTTTGATCCATGTGTAGTGGTGGTGAAACTCGATCACATCCTAGTGGTTTCCAAAATATTGTTTTCAACCTTAAATTTACTTTCCTGCCATCTAATTTGCCTTTCACTTTAGTTTAATCATCAAATCAACTCTTCAATCTAAATATCAACTTTTAAGTAGATAATTAGAATTATTACGTTTTCCATCTTGTTAAACTCTTAACAAGACTGTTGTCTCATGGATTCAACCGTTAACTATACTATGATAAGACTTCCATGTATCATAGCATACGTGGGGTGGAGATCTTATTATAGCACATAAAAGGCTAAACCTAGAGACTTACTATCTCTAGGATTTTTAGTGGTGCAAGCAACTCCACGTGAGTGGAGGCTCCATTAAAAATTGGCGACGTTGTCGGGGACAACAGAACGTTTTAATTCCTTTTGCGAACTTGATAGTAGATTAGGATTTTACACTTTACCTTGATAATTACTTCATATATATTTTTGACCACATCATTTCTCCACATCGTCTAAAGTGTGATTTTTCTTCTACTCAGATAGAAAATGTGTATGCAACCTTTGCATAACATTGGATTCTCTCCTGAACCAGAGTACGACTCTGAGGTAGAACGAAGCTTCCAGCGACACATTAGACTCAACCACCAACGAGCCAAACAGATGGCTGAAGAACAATGTCAGGCTGCTTTGGTGCTGGAAAGAGTCAACACAGCCATAGTAGCTCAAAGAGCACAACTCATTGCTGATACACGTGCTCAAATTCAAGCTGAATTTCATGTTGAAGAGCAAGCCCGTATCCATGCTGAAAATAAAGCAGCTACAGTAGCCGCTCGACTTTTGACAAGGAACAAGCAGCTTCAAGATTATGCTATTCCTAAGAACTCTGAAGATAATCACCCAGTCCAGCCACCTCTCATCAACACTCCTAACTTTGAGATCTGAACACAATGGATCCAAATTATGCATGGCATCTCATTATGTGGGAATGATGTTGGAGAGTATTGCATGGATCACCTGAAGCGATTCAAGACACTCTTTCGATTGGTACCACATGCCTGAGCTACTAATGATGCAATCATGCTTTGACTTTTCAACTTTACTCTGTCTTGAAGGGCATTGAGTTGGTATAACTCATTAGATGGAGAGCCAATCACCACTTGGGCTCCCTTGGAAGAAATGTTTTTGGAAAAGTTCTTTCCTCCCTCACTGACCTACTAGATTAGGGGACAGATCAACCAATTCTCCCAACTTCCTGGAGAATCTCTAGCAGAATCCTGGGAAAGGATTAAGTAATTACTAAGGAAATGTCCACACCATGGAATCTCATAACATCAGCACATAGAAAAATTCTATAGAGGAGTAAGTTATGACATTAAGAAGTTCTTGGATTCCTCATCTGGGGGGAATTTAATGTGAAAGAATTATGAAGATGCCTGGATGATTGTCACACTCAGATCCAAGAACCAATCTAATTGGGGAAGTCCATCTACCGGAGGAGTTCTAAAGGTTTGTAAAGCTGAAGAATCTGTAGAGTTGAAAGACATCGTTGAAGCTCTAAAAACCATAGCTCAAAAGCAACATGTTCTTGAAACATCATTTGGGGAATATGATAGAAAGAAGAACTCCCAGGTTCAACAAGTTAAAGCAGCTACCAAAACTTGCAAAGACTGTCATGCATTCGATCACCCCACATTATCATGTGGTCTCATATACAATGTAATGATGGATCTACAACCACCGCAACTAAAATATGAACCAATTATTGAACATCCCAAGGATCAGCTACCTGAGCAAGTGAATTCTATCCACTCCATACCAGGCCAAGTATATTATAATCCAAATCAACTGAGAAACCATCCCAGTTTTCAATATGGGAATCCTACCGGAACTACCAACCCGTAGCATCAGATGCAAGGTGGGTCTTCCAATAGATTACCACCTAGATTTCAAAGCAATTATAATCGAAATCAAGGAAATTATATGGGTGGGCCTCAAAGGCTTGTCTACCCAAGAAATTCTTCTATAGACTACCCTCTGTTGCATCCACAATTGCAACAAACTCAACTACAACAACCACAACAACCTCAATTACCAGCACCTCAGTAGCAACAACTGAAAGGGCAACAACAAGTTACACAATATCAACAAAAGAATGGTCTGCCTCTGCCAACAGATGAGTTATCCATGATTAGGCAAATGTTGCAATCTCAGCAGACCATGCTTACCAATCAACAAGCCCAACAAAAGGCTATGGAAACTCAGTTGGCATAGATCACAGCCCAGCTGAAACCCCCGGTAGGTACTTATGTTGGTCAGCCAGAAATAAACCTGAGACACGATCAACGCAGACCGGAACAACTGAACGCAGTCACCACAAGGTCTGTCCATGTCCTTGCTGAAGTTACCAATGTTATTCAAGAAGACGAAGATATAACTGTAGTCAACCCAATTGTAAGAACAAATCAAGAAACAAAAAAAATCTATAGAGGCTGGGGAGGAAAAGGAAAAAGAGCAAGTTACCAAGGAACCAGAAGTCCCACCGTATAAGCCTAGGATACCCTACCTAGGTAGATTGAGAGAAACTAAACTGGACACTAGATTCTAGAAATTCAAGGAAGCTATGAAGAAGCTATATGTCGATATTTCATTCCTCGATGCTCTTTTTGAAATTCCATCTTGGTCCAAATACCTGAAGACTTTACTATCAAAAAAATATATGACTAAAGAACATGAGACTGTCAAATTAGCCCAAACTACTTCTAACATCATTCTTAATAAGATGTCGAAGAAGCAGAAGGACCCTAGTTCTTTTGGCATCCAATGCTCTATCAGAAATACCTCTTGCAAGAAAGGATTAGCTGATTTGGGGGCTAGCATATCCATTATGCCATTTTCCATGTGTAAAAGATTGGGCTTTACTGATTTACTACCCACAGCAGTGACAATTCAATTGGTTGATTCTACCATCACTACACCTTTGGGGATTATTGAAGATATCCCAATAAGAGTAGGGAAAGACTCGTATGTTCCCTATGACTTTGTTATTATGGATATAAAGGAAGACCTGCGATATCCAATAATATTAGGCAAACCCTTCCTTGCTACAGCCAGAGCTCTAATCGATGTTGAAGCTGGAACAATTACCTTAAGATTGGGAAAGGAAGCCATTCAATTCAGAGTCTTTAACAGCTTAAAAGGCCCTAGCATCCACGAAGAATTTTTTCTTCTCGAGGAAATTGATAAAGTGTCTCAGTTAAAACAAGAACCTTCTGAACCATATGATGGTTTGGAAAATGTTTTAACAAATCCAGAAGCTGAATTCTCAACTGACGAATTGGTTCAGCAATGTCTGCAATACCTTGAACAAGCTGAAGAAACCTTCGAAGCTACCTTTGTGGAGTTGAAATTTGTCATCATTTTGGAAACCACAGAATTTCCCAAGACACCTGAGATGAAAGCCCTACCATTTGGGATCAAGCATGTCTTCCTTGACGAAGAAAAATTATATCCGGTCATTATCAGTTCCACTTTATAATAGACGACCAAGAAGAAAGACTACTTATTGAATTAAGAAAGCACAAGAAAGTCATTGGATACAAGATGACTGTCCTAACAGGAATAAATCTAGCTTTGTGCATGCACATATTACCCATGGTAGAAGAGTTTAAACCTTCACGGGAAAAGCAGAGAAAACTAAACCCAAATCTCAAAGAGTTGGTTTGCCTCGAGGTTCTTAAACTTCTAAAAGCTGGTATCATTTATCCAATTTCTAATTCTCACTGGGTTAGTCCGGTCCAAGTAGTCACAAAAAAGGGGGGAACCACTATCATTTTGAATGATAAAAATGAACTGGTGCCCACAAGAACTGTCACCGGTTGGAGGATGTGTATCAATTATAGGAAATTGAACAAGGCAACAAGAAAAGATCATTTCCCTCTACCTTTCCTTGATGAGGTCCTCGAATGTCTGGCCCACCAAAAATTCTTTTGCTATCTTGACGGTTATTTAAGGTTTTATCAAATTCTGCTACACCCTGAAGATCAAGAAAATATGACTTTTACTTGCCCCTTTGGAACTTACGTCTTTAGAAGAATGCCTTTTGGATTATGTAATGCACCCGCAACATTTTAGAGGTGTATGTCTGCCATATTCACAGGATTAACTGAGTCCATCATAGAAGTTTTCATGGATGACTTTTCAGATTATGGGGACTCTTTTGACAACTATCTTCTTAACCTCGGTAGAGTACTACAAAGATGCAAGGAAACAAATCTGATCCTTAATTGGGAAAAGTGTCATTTTATGGTGACAGAAGGAGTTGTCTCGGGCATCGAGTGAGCGAAAGAGGGATTGAAGTGGACAAAGAAAAAATAGATTTCATTTCAAAAATGACACCACCAAAAGACATTAACGGAGTACGAGCCTTTTTTGGTCCATGCCAGATTTTATCGAAGATTTTTCAAAAATAGCAAAACCCATGTCTCACTTGTTGAGTAAAGATGTAGATTTCAATTTTGATCAAGAATGCCTACGCAGCTTCATGACCCTAAAGAATACCCTGATCTTGACACCTATACTAAGAGCACCTGATTGGTCACAACCCTTCGAGATAATGTGTGACGCCAGTGACTACGCTATAGGGGCAGTATTAGGGCAGAGAATAGATAAGAAACCCTATGTGATATACTATGCATCAAAAATGCTTGATGAAACCCAAAAGAAAAATACAACTACCGAAAAAGAGTTCTTGGCAGTCATCAATGCTTTTGAAAATTTTCACTCTTATTTGATCGGATCAAAAGTCATAGTATACACAGACCACTCCACAATAAAATATCTAATTCATAAACAAGATGCAAAACCCATACTTATTCGCTGGGTGTTGATGCTTCAAGAATTCAATTTGGAAATAAAAGATAAAAATGGGGTAGAAAATGTCGTCGTCGACCATTTAAGTCGTATTGAGCCTCAGGGCGAAGACAACATACCTATCCGAGACTCTCTACCCAACATTCAACTCATGAAAGTCGCCACTGGATTTCCTTGGTACGTCGATATAGTTAACTATCTGGCTACAGGAATTGTCCCCCCTGCTGCTTCCTACCATGACAGAAAGAAATTTCTTCATGACGTCAAGCAATACTTTTGGGATGAACCATATCTTTTTCGCTTATGTGCAGACGGATTATTCCGTCGTTGTCTCCCAGAAGAAGAAATTATTCCAGTCTTAGAACACTGTGATTCTGGCCCCACTGGAGGGCACATGAGTTCTCATAAGACCACCCTTAAAGTCCTACAGTCAGGATTCTTCTGGCCAAAAATAGCGAAGGATGCCCATGAATTTGTGAAATCTTGCAATAAATGTCAACTGTCTAGAGGGATATCGAAATGAAACGAAATGTCACTAACTCTATGGCAGGAGATCGAACTTTTTGATGTATGGGCAGTGGACTATATGGGTCCATTTCCCCCATCTTATGGATTCTCTTATATTTTGGTTATTGTGGAGTATCCAAATGGGTAGAAGTTTTACCCATTGTATCTTGTGACACTAAGCCAGTTATTAAGTTGTTCAAGGATATCTTCTTTCCTAGATTCGAAGACCCTAGAACGGTTATATCCGATGGGGGGTCACATTTCTTAGAAAGAAGCTCTGACGCTCTTCTGTGAAGATACAGAGTAAAACATAAGGTCGCTATGCCTTATCATCCACAGACTAGCGGCCAAGTTGAAGTCTCAAATAGACAATTGAAGGCTATCTTAGAGAAAACTGTCAACAGAAACCGCATGGATTGGTCCACCAAACTTCCTGATGCTCTCTGGGCATATCGTACTACTTACAAAACACCAATAGAAACAACGTCGTTTCGTTTGGTGTATGGGAAATCGTGCCATCTCCCAGTTGAATTAGAACACAAATCATGGTGGGCTGTCAAACAATTGAATTTCAATTTCAAAAGTGTCGGTGAATACAGACAACTCCAATTACAAGAGCTGGAGAAACTAAGAATGACTACCTACCAGAATGCCAGGATCTACAAAGAGCAAACTAAAATGTGGCATGACGGCCACCTTAAAAGGAAAGATATCATTGTCGGAGACTAGGTCCTTCTTTTCAACTCCAAACTCAAAATGTTTCCCAGAAAATACCACACAAAATGGTCCAGGCCCTTCACTATCAAGCATATCTATCCAACTAGAGCTGTCATCATCTTTGAAGACAATGGAGGAGAAAGGACTGTTAATGATCATAGACTGAAGAAATATTATACTCCAACCAATAAAACTCCAAGACAAACCATTAAGATTCATCATCCAACTGCATCAACCTAACCAAACCAGAAATTCGTCGATCCAGCGATGTAAAACCAAAGCACTACTTGGGAGGCAACCCAAGAACTCAGTATCACTTTTCCATTTTATTTTTCTTAGTTTTGACAATTTTCTTTTTTTTTTCTTAACTGCTTAATTTAAACTTATCATCTCTATTCAGAAAATATAAAAATTTACATAAGCAACTAAAACAAATATAAAAATATAAAAACCAAAAACCAAAATAATCTTATCCAAACAGTCTCGAAACAGTTTGATACAAATGGTCTTGAAACTGTTTGGACTCAAACGGTCTTGAAATCATTTGATCCAAACGGTCTCGAAACCATTTAGACCCAAACGGTCTTGAAACCGTTTGATCCAAATGGTCTCAAAACCATTTGGATCCAAACGGTCTCAAAACCGTTTTCTCATGAGAATTTGTACCGCCACCCCTCCTTTTCCTATAAATATCACCGGACCCCCTCCCTCTTTCTTTCCCTCAGTTTCTCAAATTTTCTCTCTCGAGTGATTCCTATTACATTCCTCCCATTTCTCCTGCTCCTACGCGACTACCACCTCCATCACCTCTTGTGCACTATTTCGTTCCACGTTCACCGTCATCTCTATGAACTTTTGTGGACGCTGCACCATCCTTCTCCTCCGTTTCGCTCTCTCCGTCGCTAGCAGCAAGGTAGACTGTAGAAATTGCCATTGTCACCTTCATCGCTAATACTACTGCACATTTTGTGTCCTTCTTTTCATCTCCACCGTTATAATTGTTGTCACCGCTATCGCCGCCGCCGACGCCTGCGTCACCGGTGTCGTTTGCACCATTTTTCACCGCCGCTCCAGTCGCTCATAGCCTCTGCCGCTTCACCTTCCTAACTGTTTCATCTCAAATGGTCTCGAACCCAAACGGTCTTGCAAACCGTTTGGTTCAAAAACCATTTGGATCCAAACGGTCATAAAAACATTTGGACCCAAACGCTTGTGAAACCGTTCGGACCCAAACGGTCCTGAAACCATTCGGACCAAACGGTCTTGAAATTGTTTGGACCTAAATGGTCCTGAAACTGTTTGGAACAAATGGACTCGAAACCGTTTGGACCTAAATGGTCCTTTTACCCTTTGGACCCAAACGGTCTTGCAAATTATTTGGTTCTTTCAAAACCAAAAAAACAATGAAATTTACACAATGTTGCATTTTCTTTTCATAAATTTATTATCTTTACAATTTCAATATTTTCTAACATACATGATCTCTTGTTCAAAATTACAAAATGGCCTCACTTGCAAGGGATTTCACAGGAGAAACTGAAACCCCATCATGGACTAGGGAGCAACTGTAGGAGCGCCACTCGAAGCTTCAGCTCATCCTCGACATATGCAAAAAAACTGGAAAGACTCCATCAAAAGTTAACTTGCCCAAGGTCATCCTTGCCCTTGAGTGAGTCAACAAATGTATAGCAGAAGATCCTAACGAAGAAATCAAAGAGATATCCTCCACTGATGAATGCTCGGAGTATGCACCAACTTCCAAGGAGGAATCCCCAGTCACCGAGTCTAAGGGCAAAAAGAAGACCCACAAAGCTGCCAAGGGACAACCAACCAAGAAATGGGCATGGAAACAAGTCCAGCCCACAACAGTAAGAGAACAAATCCTAGCAAGATATATTTCACCCCCTTCTACCACCACCGCAGAACTAGCATCATCTAACTTGTATATCCAAAACCTACAGGCTGGTGACAAAGTACTGCGCCCAACAAAGTATGTCTGCTCGAACATACTAAAAAGAATGGGAATTTATGAAAGAGTTCTCGCCTTGCTCGACAATGCGAATCTCTCAAAACTCTGCTTTGTTGAAAAAACTTCCTATGTTGAGCCCACGATAAAGTTATTCACCTACCTTAATAAAGAAACTGTGGACGCAAAAGAACAATTAAAGGATGGAGGTGACCGTAGGCTGGTAACCTCACTTTTTGGAAAAAAAGGTTGTCTTGACTGAGAATCTGTTAAATGAAATCTTTATCGACAACCAAGAACATCTAAAGAAAGCTAAGGAGGCAGGCCTGGACCACTCCCAATTCAACAGGCACACCTTCTGGAAGTCTTTGATAGGGATTCCAAGCTACGAGGCAAAGACTTGCAAGGCCTCCAACATACATTCTAAGGCCTCCAACATACATTCCGGCCTGGTGCGCACTCTGTACAAAATCATAACATGCGCTCTTTTCCCCAGGACAGAGAGTGGGAACATCATTATTTCAGACCTCTTTGTCCTATGGTCCATTCTCAAAGGGCAGCTGGTCAACATAGGACGACAATTGATTCAAAAACACACATCTTTTTCCCTTGGAAAGGAAATCTGTGTGGGTGGTCACATAACATCAATTCTGAAATATTTTAAGATGGACAGACCACTTCCCAAGTGCACGGTGATAAAGGGCGACATCCTAACAAATGAGCAGAGTCTAAAGAACTCATATATCATAAAGGAGAAGGATTCCAAACTTCATTATATCTTCTGCCCAACTGCCAAAGCATCCTGGACAATGCTACCGCTTCCAGAACTGGCTGACTATGAAAAAGAAAAGCTTCTATTCACTGAAGAGGAGCTTTCCAACCTCCTAGCCTTGGTCAAAGAAAAAGAGAAAAAAGCAAATACAGGGCAGACAGAGCATAGCGTCACTGCCCCAACAACAAGGCCAAAGAAAATACCAGTGACACAGCTTTCAAAACTACGCATACAGCAACAACAGTAGTCGGGACCCCCCACATCAAAGATCAACCCAGAGGCAGACCCCCCACACAATCTCGAGAACATAGTAAACCCAACACCAGAACCCTTCATCTTCGATCTGGATGTTGGACTTACCTCTACAAACACCACCACCACACTATCACCTTCCACCGCCATCCACCACTTTTCCACCAGTTTCCACAATAATGCCCACCACATTTTCTTTCTCCACAACCATAACTTCACCCGCATCTTCCACCTCACTCATTTTCTCTTCGGGCGTCCCATTCTCCACCTCGACGCCCGATCTCACCTTCACTTCAACCACTTTCCCCTCGGCATTCTCGATTCCACCTTTTTCACCCGGGATGTCGCCACCATTCTCATCCACCACCACCCCGATACCGCTGGTGACTCCATCTACAGTCACCATGCAATTTGTGGGTCCATCAATAGTGTCTCTTTCACAAGGCACTACCTCCTTCCCACCTCGACCCCAGTCATCCCACTCATCCATCTCTGGGGTCCCCTTTTCACAAGTCGGTGAGGAATTCAGACGTCAATTTGATGCCATTCGAAACCTCCTCACCGACCCTTCTAACATATAACAATCCATTTTTTTCCTGTGTGAAGGGGCTTGCTACATAGGTCTCTAAGATCAATGAATGGAACCATGCCTTACCAGGCATCCTCTCAACCATTCAACAAAGGTAGGAAGCAGCAGCCAAGCAAGTCGACCGCATCGACGACCGTTTAAAACACTTGCCAGAGTTGGTACTTGGGATGAAAGGCCAACAAGAAGCGTTGGCTCAGCAAGTTGACATGGTCTCTAAGAATACTCAACCTTTGCCTGAGACCCTTCACGAGCTTCAGCAGCAACAAACTGCCCTAAGCACGACATCAATAGCAACCTCATGCAGCTCATCTGCCGCCAAGAGGAGAAATTGACCGATGAAATCAATCATCTACATGCACAAGTAACAGATCTATCAACATGACTCCTCTCTGTCGAAGCAAGATATACTGACCTTAAATAAAGCCACGACACACTGCTTGAAACCCATGAGCACGTACAAGTGGCACTCAGAGAATTACAGCCCATCCATCGGCAGTACAAGAAAATATCGATCAAGAAAATAACAGATAAGGAAGCGGATGAAGATGAAGATGAAGATGAGGATTTCGATTCCTCAGCTGACTCCAACAACGATAGATCCTCCTCAGACGATCAACCCGACGACCCAGGCAAAGCTAGAGAGGGCACCAGCTGAGGCGCAGAACCTGCAGAGAAGGGAAATAATAGAGACCACCAAGAAGGTGGAAACAAAGATACCAAGTCCCCCGATAATAATGACAATGTAATGATGTCATATGGGGATCAATTCTTTAACTTCTCAACTATGGGATCCCTAGGGGATGTTGTAAAAGAAGTCGCTTTTGCTGAGTTTCAACAATGCATAATGGAAACCAGCATTAGCCCACCCACAACAACCATTCATCAACATTCCGCTCCAGAGCAATCTGCACCCCTCCCCCCAGAATAGGAGGAATCTGATAGAGTGAGTCTCGACACAGATGATAGACTCAACTCTGGAGATGACTCTGGCAAAGATGAAGATATGCCTCAACTTTTGGATGATAGCGAGCAGACTTCACTTCCTCCACCACAAGACCTTCCCCCACCGCCACCTCTACCTCACAAGATGAAAGACTTAGACATGGCGGCCATCTCTACATTAGATGTTTAGGACATCTTTATCCTAAACACTATTGTAGATGATTCCAAGAATGGGGGAGACATCATCTATAACAATACGAAAAAAAAGTGCAGGTTGACACAGGCAGACTTCCATATTCTCCTTCAACCACAATCGGAGGTGAAGATGGCTATCTTTCGCGTCCTCCTTGCTAACACTATAGAGGAATTCTGGAGCCCAAAGAAGTTGCAGCCTGTTTTCAATGCTTCACCTGCTCTATCCTTATCCTTATTACACAATGACTTATAGGCAAAGTCCATAGAGCAACTGCGAACTAGTCATGCACGGAAGGCACGCTACATCACAGTGCCCTTCAGAGTTTTTGGACACTGGCTGCTAATGATCGTCGACATTGAGGCCCGCGACGCCAAGGTGTACAACTTCTGTGCCAGTGAGATAATGGTCGGATAGATAAATTTTTGCTGGTTTAGAAGTCGGGGAAGCATGATGCATTCCTTTCCGGCTTCTCAAAGTAATATGGACTGCCTACCCATCTCTTCGACATGGTTGGAACCAACCCTGGTTCCAAATAATCAACCCAATAGTCCAAATACAAGAAGGTTCAGGGAACTACACTTTATGTACAATAAGATTCATAGAAGCACTCAATAGACAAATCTCCTTTATCGAGTTAGCCATAGAGGATATGCACACTCTACGAGGACGTTACACCATGGAGCTTATCTGTGATAGACGGTTCTTCAAGGACCCGACTATGGCACAAGACGACGTCCCTCGATACCTTTTTTCTGCTATCTAACGTCCGCAAAAGCGTCCATACAGAACAATTCTGAAGGAGTTGGAGAAAAAGCAACAACAGGCTGCCAAGGTCCCAGGATAACGCCAATGGGAGCCTTATACTTTTGATATGGAGGATGACAAGGGGGACATCGATTTGTTAACCGGGGCCACCATCAATAGATTATCCCAACCAATGGTGCGTCTATCTGCCATACAACCAATGTTTCCAAACTTCGACCTTCCTACATGCAAGAGTATGTCTGATAATGAACTCAAACTCATCATGTCTCGGCTTTATGCAGAGAACAATGACCTTATTTTCCTTGAAGGGAACCTTCTAGTAATGGCAGATTCACTCCGTGAAACCGTATAGATGAAAGGTTCTTTATCCATGAGCTTGTTGACTGCATACCAATTTCTCCTCGCACGGGACCAACCTATGGTTTATATGGCGTCAGCATACATGAAGGATGATCTACTAGGGTCAAAGAACTTCGGTACCACAGAGGCACTTATCTTGTATCTTCAACATTCAACTCTGAAGTTCATCATGCTTCCTTTTCTGCACTCTGAGCACTAGATGCTACTGGCAACAAACCTACATGAAGGAACAACAATCATCTACAATAACTCCAACAACCAGTTTGATCCAAACCAAAAACAGTATGCTGTGACAGAAAAGACGCCCACAGAGGAAGTGGCGAAGGACTGTGCCAAACAACGACATGATCTTCTCGGAAAGCACACAAAGGCGTACAACAACGATCATTTTCACCGCCCAGCCTTCAGTCACAGCTGTCCCCAGCAAATCAGAGAATCTTACGACTGTGGTTTCCACATCCTTTACTGGATGTATACCCTTACTGTCCTCAGTAAGCACGTGGAGGAAATGAAGGATGTGGATTATCATGCTTTATGTGGAAAGTTTGCAGCTAATCTCCTACGATCGTATGGAGCAAACAAGGGATTAATAGAACCGTGATACCCTTTCCCATGTACTTCTCAACCTATCACCTTGACACTCTAAGGATAGAGTGGATGATAAGTTGGGGGGGGGGGTACACTGGGCAAGGGTGAGGTATTATTTTCAAACCTTCTACGCTCCACTCTTTCTTTTACCTTTATTCTTTCGTACAATTTCTTTTCTTCTTCTGACAATTAGTTCTTCTGATAATTTCTTTGATAGAATAATTGTTGTACATAAGTAAGCATTCATTTTGGAAAAGAGACACCTCTAGCTAAATTAGAGACAGAGTATCCCTTAG
Organism: Alisma plantago-aquatica; assembly: GCA_963693085.1. Lineage (NCBI taxonomy): Eukaryota > Viridiplantae > Streptophyta > Magnoliopsida > Alismatales > Alismataceae > Alisma > Alisma plantago-aquatica. The sequence goes on from OY856412.1 coordinate 800,771,419, forward strand.
AAGCAATTAAATAAGTAGCATCTAGGCATGTAATGGTGAATTATAAATCACTTTCATACTCAATTCTCATACTTTTGCTTCAATTCTACGTCAGACTCTCCACAGGTTAGCATCGTGGCCTTAACAAGCCAAACGCTCTCAAGGACGAGAGGGAACCAGGAGAAATCCAAGTCAAGGAACCTCACAGGTGGACCACCAAGTAAAAAAATCGACACAAGTGCATGTCAAGAAACTCCAAGGAACAGTTTTCTTCTTTTCAAAAAGAGGCTTGGCAGCCCAAATAAAATCCCTAAAATACCCAATTCCTAAACCGGTGAGTATATGAATAAAAGCCAGAGTGTTGAATAAAAACATGAGAGTTGTGTCATGCATAAGGACCTATATGAAGAGCCAATAAAGGTCTTGCCCAGCCGATACATTCAGCTGCCCTCACAAAGGTAGATGTGTCGCACTCGGTAGTGAGATCCTAAGGTCTTCAAATATATGAAAGATGATAAAGGTCTCGCCCGATCGGTATATTCAACTTCCCTCACAAAGGCAGATGTGTTGCGCCTGGTAGTGAGGTCCTAAAAGTATAGATAAACCCTCCCCCCTTCGAAGGGGGAGTTACACAACAAGCCTTCAAGCCAACCCTCGTACACATCTTAGCTTCCGGTAGGATCTACAAAGAAGTATAAAACTACTTAGAGTCAAAGACATGCACAGAATGTGATTAAGGAAAAGGTGGTCCCAATGTGAGTTACGCGACACGAAAGAAACTTGAGATCCAAAAAACTCTTGATACCTGAAAGAGTCAGTGCAAGTAGAAGCCCCAATAAGACCCTGGGATATCTCTGGTTTAGAATTGAAGCAAGAATATGGAAATCTTTACTAAATAAAATTGCCTTGCCACTACATGCCTTAGCTCTATCCAGCTTGAGGACAAGCTAGACTATAAGTTAGGGGGGGTGATAACCTCCCATTTTGTGATGTTATCTTATGAGTTTTTTCTTAGTTTTCCATATTCTTTCTCAGATAAATTAGATAGAATAATTAACTTTCCGCTTTGTCATGAATATACCAATAAACTGATATTTTCCCCTTTCTTCTTACACAAAAACACAAAAAAATTGCAAAAGAACACAAATGGTCCCAAGAACGTATGAAGGCTAAACGGTCCCAAGACCGTATGAAGGACAAACGGTCCCAAGACCGTATGAAGGCCAAATGGTCCCAAGACGGTGAAGGACAAACGGTCTCAAGGCCATATGAAGGCCAATCGGTCCCAAGACCGTATGGAACCTAAAAGGTCCTAAGACTGTATGAAGGCCAAACGGTCCCAAGACCACATAAAGACCAAATGGTCCCAAGACCGAATGGAAGTCAAATAGTCCCAAGAACGTATGAACCTAAACGGTCCCAAGAGCATATGAACTTAAATGGTCCCAAGACCGTATGAATTTAAACAGTCCCAAGCGTATGAATCTAAATGGTCCCAAGACTGTATGGAACCCAAATGGTCCCAAGACCGAATGAAGGCCAAACGGTCTCCAAACCATTCGAATCGAAGTAACTCAAGACTGTTTAAGACACTTTTGGAGCCTATAAATAGGACCCAAGGGGTCCTCATTAGGAATCAAATTCTTAGACAGCTAGAGGCTGCCCCAATCACTGCAGAGTTGTTCATCCTTCATCCTTCGCCCCAAGGTTGTCGGTTCAAGATCCACACTCCATCCTCAAGCTACTTCCTCTCTCATCGACATAGAAGGTGGGAAGTGAAGGATTCTTCATCAAGGCAACCACGTGGTGTGAATATAGTTTCTCTCTACTCCAAGGGGTCGACCTTCCTCCCTCCTACATGGAGATGATGCTTTATTTCTCTCTTCATGTCTCCTTCTTTGTTCTTATCATGAGTGAGTAGTCCCATACACTAGGGTGCGGGGAGTAGCCCCGCTACCCATTTTTCATTTCATACATTGTAATTCATGAGTTTGCAATAGAAAAAACTACTATCTTTTTAGTTCAACATCAATCGTTTAATGACTGCTAGTTGCTTGATCACCAACTTGTGTTATCTATTATCTATTAGTGCAAATTGTCTATGTTTTTACTTCTAGATTCGAATATCGACTGCTTGTTGGTTCCAGATGCATGTAGTCACCATACATTTGGTTTGGTATCTAGGAGCATTTCTCAAGGAATTGAGTAAACTCACCTCCATAGTTGTACTTTCATGCTATGAAATGGAATCAGTTGACGTAAGAAAGTACAACCTGGATAGGTAGAGGAATGCACTTTTCGAGGGGAGTGATGCAAAGTAAGTGACCATTCATTTGGGGATGGCTGGCATTGCAACGCTTCCACGTTTCTCGTAGTTAGTTATCTGAAAGGAAGCTATGTCTACAAAGATACTAACTGTTCTGACTCTCTTCTTTGCAAGCCATGTTTTTATGATGTATGTTTTGATCCATGTGTAGTGGTGGTGAAACTCGATTACATCCTAGTGGTTTCCAAAATATTGTTTTCAACCTTAAATTTACTTTCATGCCATCTATTTTGCCTTGCGCTTTAGTTTAATCATCAAATCAACTCTTCAATCTAAATATCAACTTTTAAGTAGATAAGTAGAATTATTACGTTTTCCATCTTGTTAAACTCTTAACAAGACTGTTGTCTCATGGATTCAACCCTTAACTGTACTACAATAATACTTCCATGTATCTTAGCTTGCGTGGGGTGGAGATCTTATTATAGCACACAAAAGGCTAAACCTAGAGACTTACTATCTCTAGGATTTTTAGTGGTGCACGCAACTCCACGCGAGTGGAGGCTCCATCAAGTACATTGTGATACAATACCACAGGCTTTTAGAAGGTGCTCAAACTCTTGGCTTAAGTATTCTCCACCCCAATCAGAACGAAGTGCCTTAATAATTTCCAAGTTGGTTCTATACTTCATTCATGAAATCCTTGAACTTTTCAAGGGTGTCACACTTATGTTTCATCATGTAAACATAACAATACCTATTGGAGTCATCAGTGAAGGTAACGAAGTAGTAATACCCACCTCTAGCATTTATTCTGAAAGGGACACATACATTAGTATGTATGAGTCCTAATAGATAACTAGCCCTCTCATTGTTACCAGGGAAGGGATTCTTGGTCATCTTGCCCAACAAATAAGATTCACATGCCCCAATTGATTCAAAATTAGAAGAGTCCAGATAACCATCTTTATGGAGTCTATATATGCAATTCTCATTTATGTGCCCTAGATGATAATGCTAGAGATGTTTTGTTTGAGTTATTGAGTTTTAATCTTTTGGTATTTAAGTTATAAATATTTGTTTTCAGATCCATCAAATGAAGACCATAAGACATTAGGGCACTACCATAAAAGATCTTGTCTTTTGAAATAGAACATCGACCACTCTTTGAAATCCATATCCATCCTTGTCCGTACAAGATACATAAATGATGTTATATTTTTGGCAGGTACATAATAGTAATTCTTTAACTCTATTATAAGCATTATGGAAAGAGACAAATTATATCTTCCAACTATAGTGGCAACAAATATTTCTCCATTGGTGACTCAAAGTTTGACCTACCCCTTTCTTAAATGTCTAGTTCTTTTCATATCATCCATATTCAAGCATATGTGAGGTCCACATCTAGTATCTAGTACCAAGATGAAGAAATAGATAAAATTAACTCAATCTTGTATATACTTGAAGTGGAGATCTCTATCCCCATCTTCTTATTCCTAAATACCTACAAGTACAAAGGATAGATTCCTCTTGTACTTTTCTTTTTCCTTATCTTAAATGTTGAAGATCTAGATTCATGCTTAGCCTCAGAACTCTTCATGGCCTTGTTTTCATCCTTGGACTTCACCCCACTGATCATCATCACTAATTTGTCATTCTTCATTCTTTCTTCAACACTAACCATCATTCCAAGAAAATCTGACAACGGTTTGGCAATGTTATTCATGTGTTAACACTCAATAAAATGGCTATATGATTCAGCCAATGATTGTAGAATCATATATGTGCCCAAATAGTGGCTCTAAGAGAATCCTAGTTCTTCTAGATGTTCTGCATGTCCAATCATATTGAGAACATGGGTCTCTACTAGATTTTCCTCTGTCATCTTATACTCAAAGAGACTCTTTGAGACATTGTACCTTTCTCGCTTTCTGTGATTATGGTTCATGCTCTTAAGATGTGTTACCATCTCAAGTATCCCCATGTCTTCACATTTCTCATGCAATTCATAGTTCTGGCATAAGGTGTTTTATGTCTAAGGCTTCATTGGCATTCTTCCAGTAAGCATCCACCTCAGCCCTAGGCACATCAGGAGCATGTAGTTCTGGCTCTAGATTATCTAGGACATACATCTCATGCTGCTAGTTGAGAACCCTTCTCAAAGCCCAAAACAGTCATAAAAATTTGTTTTGTTAAGTTTGTCCTTCGTAAGGAATAATACAAATGATGATTTGATTGCCATTTGATTCTATAAGAGATAATTTACATTTTATCAAAATATTTTGATTTGATTTGATTGGAATAATATTTGATAATATATAATTAGGCCTTTAATTAATATGACTCCCACTATTTTATTCAAATTGATAGCCCTTACATATTCTAAAGATTGTAGCATCCATCCTTCTAGTGAGCCAAGATCCAAAACAATTGAATTATTACTTCAACAACACCAACATCTATAATCAATCATTAAGGTAGGAAACATTTCCCAATTTCATCTTTATGCAATTTTTGGATAGATGGTATGCACAACACTTTTCCATAGTCATCTGCATGCTTCTAGGTGCTTAATCTCATTAAGATCATCTAGTTAAGCCTAACCCAAAAGACAATGTGATAGTAATGCAGCCTTCTTGGTAGGCCCACATAACTACCATGACATTTCCATGAGATGGATACTGCACCACACTTAGCATGCCCACACATAGTCAATCAAGCATTCGATGTGTATTTGTAATGGAAAGAATCATAGACTTAATAAGTTATTGAGGGAGTTGTATGTATAAATAGATACACATATCCCATTACCACATACTTATAGTATGTATCATATACATTCTAAATTCCACAAATACATGAAATCCAATATATAAGCAATGATTATAGTCATACCATTGTAGTTCCTTGGAGCCACAAGGAATTATCACCACCTAAGGTCTAGGTCATATGCATGAACCTATTGTTGATGAAGATATGTGCTTGAACATGTCGAGGTTGATCAGTTCAACTCTTGAACCGATTGGCTCACCTCTCGGTCGGCCGGTTGATGATCTTCTCGGTCACCTGGTCTCTAGTCCACCATCTTCTAGATCCTTAGTCAATCGGCCAGGGCCACCAACCAATTGGTTAGGATTTTTCTGTTATTATTCCTCCTTAGTCCTCCAGTCATTTGTCTCGTCTGGTGTAGAATGTCTTCTTCATTGTAAGAAGAATTAAACTATCCTGAATTCCATTACATGTTACATGATAATAGAGAAACCCAAAGTTACATTCGAGGGGAGCATAGGCAGTAGAGAATTATACTTTTACAACTAGAAGAGAAGATAGAGGCTTAGTACACAAACCAAGATATAAATAGAACTAAACAAACACAAACACCATGCACATACATCTAGGGTTTATTGGCCATAACCATGCTACACATCCACCATCAAAACCAGCTTTTAGGATATATATATATATATATATATATATATATATATATATATATATATATATATATAGGGATCATATGTGCTATTTAATCGGATATGGACTTTAATCAATTTAAGTATTCACATCATATGCAATAAATAAATAAAAAATATGATCGTATCAATTATCCCAAAAATTGCAAATTGACATGGTTCTGACACCATTGTAGGGAAATATGACGACAGAGTAGGTAGCATTAACAAAATCTAATTTCCCAATTCCCCTTAAAACAATAGATCGTATCAACAACTATGTAATTGGAAGGATGGTTTTAAGGTAATTCCTGGTCCTAGAGAAAGTCCAATGATAATTCCCTTGATGTAGTATGTGGCTTTCTTCAAGTCTAACCCAAACATCATCTACAGCAGCTCCTGGTTGATCACCACAAACATCAACTTGACCTTGTCCTCCTAGCAGTAGGAAATGACCTCCTCTCCTTTATAGTAGTCCCCACAAACCATTGGGAACTCCTTTTATTCTAGACAAATAGACAGGAATGAGTTGTCCCCTTCTAATTGGTGTACTAGCACCAACTTGCTCTCCCACAATTGTTTTCCCTTACTATCCCTCCCTTTATCAGGTAGGACTTGTTCGATCTCTCTCAGTTACAACAACCAGAGAAGACAAAAATTGTCAAGCAACTTACATTGTGCCTAGGAAGGACCCAGTACCCCTCTATTTATAGGAGGGTTAGGGTTAAAGTCAGGGTTCCCAGACTGTGTGGGAGTCAAAGGATGCAAGATTTTGCAAATTTTCGCATCTACGAGTAGAGAAACGATTAGTTCACAGGTGAACTGATTGATGGCATGCAAGTGGATTGGTTCAACCGTTGAACCGGTCGTTTCATCATGTTTTCCAATTACAATTATATTGGCAATTAATATCACATTAATGCATAACATGACGTCAGCACTAATCCGTGATCCAATCAAAATTGATCCGTGAACTAAGGGGTTCATCACATGAACTGATCATTTCAGCAACCTTGAGTCGATCGGTTCACTTAGTGGACCAGTCTGTTCATTCCCTGGGTCAACCAATATTTAGCCAATGCAATTTTTCAATCAAAATGACACTCCAACTGATCATTTCAACACTTGAATCAGTTGGTTCTTAGATCAGTTAGTCAATTGTTGTTTAAAACAAATACCTAAACATTTTAGTAATCAAGCTAAACATCATTCATGAATAAACTCCTATTCCAAGTTTATCCTATGTGTGTTACCATACAAGTTCCAAGTTACACTGGAAGTGAATGTCCATAATTAGTTTATGATATCACAAGAAATGAGTGGTATCTAGAAACACATCATTTCTACCAAAGTAATTGAAAAGTTGGAGAACAACTTTTACCTACAATATGTGATTTCATTACAGTGTTTGTATAGTTCCTTTGTCTCTAATGTCCAGATTGAACTCAAGGCATGGAATCATCATCCTTTTCAACATTCCATCTTTGTTTCTTAAACTAGAGTAGACTGTCTAAGATATAAGTAAACTCAATATCACATATTGAATTACATGAGCATGGTCATCATTTCTTAGTATCGCTTATCAAGTGATTAGGATATCATACTCTTATAGAAGGGACAAATTCCATTTACATCACTCACAATCATACCCATGTTTCACACGACACCCAATCATCACATTTATGACAACTCTTATTAAAGATCATAGCAGATGATGTCAAAATACATTGAATGACATGTGATGAGTGTAGTAACTTCATGTCCAAGAGATACAATTACCACCAACACTATACCAGATGATCCTAACTACCAATCAGTGTTTCCATGTATAACTCTTATGATAGGTCTTTCAGATACACTATTCTCTAACAAGTATCCATGTGTTTGGTTTCATACCACATATCATGACTCATGAGATTCTGTCATCAACCAACACACAATCTAGACATATGTGTTATTTTTGTCTATCAACCTTCCATAATAACATCTGACTAGGGACATAACAAGAATGTGTATACTCTTAGCATCCTTATAATCTCATTGTTTAGGTCATCAACCCGAAGACATATGTCATTGAGTAATATCATTCTTTAGACATTTATTATGTTACATCATTATCTCATAACTAAGTTAAACATAATAAATTGGAAGATTGCCTTTATTATTAATGTAATCATTTACAAAATATGTCATTAGGGAATACATACCAACAAACATTTATGTGAGGATTCCTCCCTAATACACTAGACAAAGAAACTTCCAAAGGGAAACCTTCCATGGTCAAGGGTAGCACTTATATTAACTAAACTCCACTTACTAAGCTTAAATTCATCTAGATCATTGTTCGAATACACACAAATACCCTTCCACACACAATGTTGCATAGACAAGCCTCTCACCACACTCACAAAAACAAAAATTAACATAAGGAAAAGTATAGAAGACATAACCCAAAAAGAGACACCAACTACTTTATACGTAAGCACTAACACACACCAAAACAAAACATATAGAAGACTAGAAACTCTAAGGAACTAGTAGATAACCCATAAAATCAACCCCACCCCTTGAACAACCAAAGAAGCAAAAGAAGAATGGAGGATGTCATGAAAATGGGTGGTACTACTCAGGAACCCCACCACCACAACCCAAATTGTCTCAAGTCTTCCCCCAAACTCAAGCAACAACTCAAGAAGAAAGGGACCAAGCAGGGGGATGGAAGCAACCTCCTTCCAGCTTAGGATCCCTGATTGTCCCCTACACCTACAGTAGGACATAAGAAGATGTCGGCACCACTGCCTGGGTAAGGCAAGACCAAAGATACTACATAAACAAAGACATGGAAGGGAAGACACACCGGAAAAAAGACAAGAGAGTAGGGGGGGACCTGACCCCTTGTGTAATTCTTTCATAATTGTATCCCATTCCAAATATGATATATCTTTCTACAAGTAGGTGATGTTGAAATTAGTGTATGTAGATCATCAGAAAAGTTATCATTGAAGTATGTATGACTAGGGGTGTAAAATTCAGTTAGCATGGTATATTTTTTAGCACGACAATATTTAAGACTTCTTGTGTTGTGACATAAGACCAATAATTATCAAAGGAATGACCACAAATGGAGTCAACTTCATCACCCAATCATTAGTAATATATTGGATATAAACACAAATGATCAACATAAAATTAAAATGTCTAATGTAGTGTTTTATCTAAGATAACATTCTTGTTAAAGTGAGTTAAACGCATTGTCAAAAATGAATTAGCATAATTTTAGAGACATAATTGATAGAAACAAGCCAATCGTCATGATATTATAGTAAACACTACCATTGAAGAACTCACCTCATTTTTATGTGAAGTGATAAGGTATATGAGAGCACTACTTTCTCTAGGGAAACCTACCAATAATTTTTATTAAAGTGTATGGTAAGTAAATGTTTAACATTAATGAATCTAGCATGATTTCAAAATTATTTTGGCAATCATAGTGTCTTGATAAAAGTGCAACTATGACAATTAATTTTCCGCATAAGATAGATATAAGAAAGCACCATGCCAAAATATGTACATCTTGAATTTGCAAATACTACTGATAAGAGTGCAAAAACATTTTATTTCATGTGTAAGGCCATGTTTGGTTCTAAGGAAAGGACTAGAACGGGATGTATGAGTGGCTAGGATACGAAATCATACGTAGAGGTTAGGACTATGTTTTAAGATCCTATATTTGGTTATGAACTGAAAAGGATAGGCCTTTTTTCAATATTGTTAGCATTTAATTGGATATCATGCGCAACTCTGAGGTTTTTGAATGATATTTCCTTCTTATCACATAGGCACCTCAGCATTAACTCTAAGTTTTCTATCTATCTATTGAGAAAACCAATTTTAATTCCATAAATGATGGGTCATTCTAGGAACACCTCAGATGCCCACCTTTCCCAAGAAGGGTTGTTCCATTGTTGGGGCACCTACTTGTAAGATTTGAACCATGCAAAGTCGACTTTGGTCTTCTCCGTCATTCTGATCTAACCTACTACAGGCTCTAGTCTTTGCTACTTCCATAGAACCATTGCAGCCATAATTAACAGATATAAAGCAGTGTGGCACATGAGGATACCAAATGGATGATTCACTGAAGAATATACAAGAAGCCAAGCTGAAGGAAAGAAACTCAGCACTTGTGGGAGGCAACCCACCTAGGTTTGGGGAATTTTTCACCCGACCTCTCATTTTGATACTTTTTCTTTGTTTTTACAATTTTCCAAAAACACACACACACACTTGTTTTTAATAAGTTTTTGTTTAGTTTTAAGATTTGCAGGTGAAAATAGGGTGAAATGAGGAGAATTAGATGAGATTTTTACAAAGTGATCCATGAACAATCATTTTGGGCCAAATATTTGATGTTTGATGAAATTTGAGTTGAAGTCAACAACCACAGTACTCACCACGGCCGTGGTGATATGGAACGGTCTTGCTGATACATTCACAATCAACATGAAAATCAAGAAAAATTAAAATTGAAGAACAGATCCACCACGGCTGTGCAAGGCAGCACGGCCGTGTAGACACCTATGCAGAATGGCTATGTGGGGCACCACAGCCATGCAGCAGGCTAGCCACCACGGTCGTGGCATGTAGCACGGCCATGCTGCAACCCAACTCAGTAATTAAGTTAGTCATTTTACAAAATCCCACAGAACCTCTGTGAGCACCACGGTCATTCTCCACAAACAATGACCATGCAGCACTCCCCATCCCTCCCACCACCCTCCAATCTCCATAAAATCACACCCAATCCATCTCCAATCAATCCCCCACCATTTCCACTACCTCAATCTCCAGATGTCTCCCTTTTCCATCCACAAAACACCCCATCTCTCTCAAATCCGCCCCAACAGCCCCATTTTTTGGAGAATTTTGAATTTTGTTGATTCCTCCTGTGATTTTGATCCAAAATGAAGCAAATGGCTAAGAAGTCTGTACCAAAGACTAATGATGTGATCTCCTACGGATGTCGGCCCAAGAACGCATCCTCTTCAGCCCTGACGGCTTCTCTTGCCGTTCTGGCACCTTTGGCAGCCTCCGGTTCACAAGGGGAATCGCCCCATACAGCTACAACATTGGACCCAATGATGGAGGAATAACCAAAGCTACCTAGTGAAGGTAGGGAAAAAACCCGACCATCCATCTCAAAAGACCATGCTTCAATTGTGGAAGCTCAGCCATCATTTTCAGCTGCACGCCCCTCGACATCTACGGCACCGCAGCCGCAGTAGCAGCCGAGAGCACCACGGAGGCTACTGGTAGATGATACTAATGAGGTCATGCTAGAAGCACAACCAGAGGATGCACCTAAAATGCGTCGTGAGCCAACACTGGACAGTCAGGGTAAAAATGGGAAGAAACCCAAGCATCCAGAGTGCTTGACAAGCCGAGTGATCACCACTCACTACATGTGCCAGGAGACAATGAAGAGTTTGGGCATCTTTTTTTTTCAGGATGTCATGGAGCTCGTTGGGCTAGTTGAGATGTTGACTACTATGCAGGAGACCTATGTGGAGCTTACACATCAATTATTTTCCACATTAGAGAAGGTCTCATAGGACACCATCAGCGTCACCCTACGGAGTAGCACCTACCTTGTTATTACATCTTTTCTGAATGGCATATTTACTCTGACTTCCGAGGAAGTAGCGTCACTTGATGAAGAAAGCACTGATAGAGAAACTAATGCAAATTATATTGCTATGTGGAAGAAACTCATCGGGTAGAGTAGTTTTGTAGGTGGTAAATCAAAGACTAGCCTGATTCACAACCCTATCCTAAAGTACATACAGAAGGTCTTGGCAAACACCATCTTCGCCCATTACAAAATCAAGGTAGCTGCACAAGGAAAGACCTTTTCGTGTTAGGATGGATGGTGCAAGGGAAGATTGTAAACCTGGAGTCGCTTATCATTGATCATACTAAGACAATGCCATCTAAGAGCAAGAATCCATTTATCATGGGAGGGATTGCTACTTTCATTGTCTTAGACCTAGGACATGATGTTTTTGGGAACACAAAGGCAGAAGGAGGAAAGCTAGTTGACTTGCATTACTTGACTTGGTCATCTATGATATCAGTGGTTGACCAGAAGATTTTCTACCAAGTCAACCCTCCTTATGTTGGGATATCACTTGAGCTCCCCTACCACGCCATGCCTATCTTAGAGGGATGTGGCCCATCTCCAAACTTTCTAGACATCGTGAGGAGATGGGAGGAGGAGCATCCTAGAGACACATGGCGGAAGCAGCCCAGAGATCTACATGTAAGGCTTGGAGAGTCACAGGGAGACGTCGAGAGGAGGAGGATAGTGGAGGAGTAGGAGAACTACAGAGTGAGGCGTCATGAGGGGGAAACATTACAACAGCAGCAGCAACAACCCACAGCAAATGCATATGACATGTCCACCATACATGAATAGTTGGAGGGTATTCAGAGCACTCAGGACCACATTTTGACCACCCAGGAGGGTATTTTGCAGGTACATGAGGGTTTTTAGTATACTCAGGATGCCTTGTGGTTGGACCATCAATAGATGCATTATCGGGTGAACCACCTATACCAGTTTCAGCATGCCCAGGCACAGAGGAACCCCCATTGGGGGGAAGAATTGAAGAGTTCACTATCAGCATATCAGGACAACTCCCCGCCTCCACAGTCATACGACTGGGGTTCCTACTACCAGCATCCTCCACCACAGGGAGGACCACCTCCACCGCAGTGATCGTCTACCCTATCATTCCCAGACTTTAGTGTCATGCTGAGGACAACATGATTCAAAAGTTTGGGGTGGTAGGGTGGTATGCCCTATCACAGTTTCACTCTTATTTTGCATTTCACCTGCCATTTACTTTTGTTAGTTTGCTTTTGCTTTCTTTATCTTATATTTACCTACTTTGCATACTTGAATGCCATGTAGGTGGCTTTCTTGTCATTTTTGCGTAATTTTCAAAACTTTTGCCTTTTTTCCATGAATTGCATATCATTTAGATTTTTGGTAATTTTTGCATGTTTTAGCTATAATTTTCTTGTTTATTGCTTTAAGTTCAATAATATAGGCTTAGATATGATTGAAGGTAACTTGGTGCCGTTTTGGCCAATTTTGCCCAAACTTGAGATATCTCTTCTAAAAGTGTTTTTCAACCCAATCTCTACTTTTTGGATAAAAAATGATGATCTTTGACAAATGCAAGTGAATTATCATTGTTTGTTGCTGAATGATATCAATTCTTGACTTTTTACATGTACATCGCCTCTCTTGTATTTTTGGATGATTTGATTGAATTGTGATTTGAGAAAGCTATGAGCGCTTAGTGCCTATGAAATCACTTGATTGAAATATCAATTTCAGGTTGTTCATTCATGTGGTGTTACATTGTTGGATGAAGTGTTGGATTAATTTTCATGCAAGATACCTTATGTTGAGAATCACACCAATGACCCCTCTTTGACCCAACTCTTCACTCACCATCTTCTTACCCCTCCACCTCATGAAAGGATGTCAAAGTGCACATATCAGTCGTGGCCACCTCTAAAAGTTTGGGGTGGCCACATCTACATCTCACCGCTTCACTCTCATCACCATATGCCCTATCAACTCCAAGGGCAAAGAAGAAAAAAATGCAAAAAGAAAATAAAAAGGATGCTCCTATTTAAGAGCATTCAAATAAAGAAAAGATGAGTGCTCTATGTAATAGCACTCTAAAATCTTACCGCAACTCTTTCTTCCATCTTTATACCCATTGAGTTAGGAAACGTCAAACCTAGCTCATTTTACCCTTTTCCGTAGCCACGTGGGTCATTTGGTGTGATTTGAAACATAAGGTTGAAAGGATGAAGGTGAAACAATACTCCTGGTCATCCTTGATTAACACCATCATGAAACGGTTTACCCGGAACTACATGAGAGAAATATCGATAGCTTGTGTGTTTTATGCATTATATTTGAAGTTCATATGCTTTGTGCTCTTTTCATGATTAATTTCTAAAAGTAGGGGAGGAGAGAGGTGGAATGAATGGTATGTAATCACTATTGATCCTATTCAGCAATAATCATTCTTTACATTGCATTTGTTATTTCTTGCTTGTAAAAATTTTGTAGAGAGATTGAGTTGGAGCATACTTGAGGACAAGTACGTTTCAAGTTTGGGGTGGTGATTCAACCCTATTTAGGGATTCATCTTGTGTCATTTTGCATTTCAATCACATCTATACATGTTATATTACATGTTATTTCCCTCCATATGCATATTTGTGTAAAATGCACTTATGGACATTATTTGCATGTTTTTCAACCATTTGAACCACGTTTGATGGAAGAGAGAGAGGAGTGATCCTAGGGTTTATCTACTCTTGGAGAAGCCCAAAGTAAAGTCTGATGCTCCCTCAACCTAACCCTAGTGGCCAAAGACCCATAGAAGCAAAGATGTCCAAGGAAATCTGAAGAATCAAGCCCTAATGCAGCAGTAGACAACACCACAGTCGTGCAGAAAAAGAATGGTCGTGTAAGGGATAGCCACCACAATCGTGCCACGTAGCACGGTCGTGCTACATAACTGAAGAACGGACATGGCACTGTACCACAGGCACCATCACCTTACTCACCACGGTCGTGCTACCCAGTACGGCTATTCTACCCTTACCCCACCACGGTCGTGGGGACCACCACAATCGTTTCAGTCTTAGTGCAAAAATGACCATCAACCTGTGATTTTGACATTTTAATTGACACTACCTGTGGTGATCCACCACTACTATTCTCACCCATACCCACCATGGCCGTGGTGATATACCACTGTCGTGCTACTCACAAAACCTAACTACTTTTTCCACTCCATTTCCCACTTTGCCCCTACTTGACCAATTGCTTCCCCCACACCTATATATAGGGGGTTGGCGGCTGTAGGTCGATGTAAGCTACCCTCAGGCCATCCCTACCTCACTCCTACTACTCCATTTTTGCCCCTTGGCCATTCCACTCCATTTCCACCTCCATTCCACTCCATTATACCATTTCCACCACCAAAACACTAGTTTATCCTAGTTCCTACCCATAGTCCCCTTCATTCCATACCCTTGCACCTTGGAGGAGAGAGGAGGACATCTTGTAGTAGCTGGAGATGAGGATTTCTTAATCTACACCAAGCTCCATGGCTTCTTCTACCTCTTTCTCCTTTCTTATTGTATTTTTCATTTCCATGAGTAGCTAGGCCCGTTTTGGTGGGTTGTTTGGGGGAAATTATGTTACTTTGATACCGTGTTGGGGGAAAATGATATGTAAACATTATGATTTCATTTGGCAATGATTATGTTCTATTTGTATCTCATTCTCCATGAATTTCTTGTTGGTTTGTGTGTGAAATCACCTAGGAATTTAGGGAAATTGCTTATGTATGTGTATTTTAGGACTTGCCCCTAGGTCCATTTCTTGGATCCCAAGGTTGCCTCCCATCTTCCTACATCCTAATCAATCTCCCTAAACCTAAGTGAGAGATCTAAGTCAATAGATTAGATAATTATAGTGCAATTAGAATAGAGCCTTCTTAAGGCTAGAATGTGGAGGAATTAGGGTCCAAAACCCTAATTTCACCTCCCCATTACTACCCTCAGCCCCTAGTTTCCCTAGTAATGTCTAAAGTAGAAACCTAGACTTGATTAATTAGACTCTAATTGAATTGAACATAATCCCTAACCCAATTGAGCCTCGCAAGACTAGTAGGTGGTGTTAGGGGCTAGTTCCCATATACACAACCTAGCATATCGATGGCCAGTTAGTAGCTTAGGTTAATTCATTAGACTCTAACTTGTTATTTGGTTTGGATAATCTAAATGGAATCATAATGTTCATATGTCACCCCCAACTTAAGTGATAAGTGCATCCCATAAACATCCCACACCTTCATTAATTGCTTTAAAACCCTAGTTTTCATCTTGCTTAGCTAGTGTTAGCTTAGTTGGCTCTTTTCCTACTTAGTTAGCTTCTTGCCCTAGTTTTTCCTTATTCTTTCTAGTTTAGCTCTTTACCCACTCTTGTGCTTTTCTTTTGCCTACCTTAGTGTAAATTGCCTTTTCATACCTAGCTTAGTATTTTCTTGCATACTTAGCGTTAATCTAGTCTAGGGTTAACTTAGATTTCATTCTTGCCTTTAATTGCTTTCTTGCTCACCTAGTTTAACAATCAAATAACCTTTAAACCCTTAACCCTAGTCTCCATAGTAGGAACCCAACCAAAATAGAATAGCTCTAGTGCCCCCTTTTCTCCATGAGTATCAACCCCTATGCTTGTCCTTCACCTATGCTACAATAGTACCATGTGCACTTGCGGGTGACCTATTTGGTATTGTAATTGACTGTGTTAGGGTTAATATAAATTTTTAAAGATACACACATGTGTCCTCCCTTAGGGTTGCATCTAGCCACCTCTACTTGGCTAGTGTGTATCTTTTGTGGGAAACACACCAAGCTTTCTGGAATCGTTATCAGGGATAAAGTTGCTCGACCTAGCTAGTTGGTTTTGCTTTAACTTTTCCTATTGCCCTCATCATTGTTATTCTTTATTCATTATTCTTTGCATTCATTGTGTATATTGGTTTGCTAACATTTTCTCTTTTGTTTAGTTGTGCTTTGTGCATGTGACAAGCCATTCAGGGGAAAAGAAGATGGAAGGCCAAAATGCACCCCACAAGCCACTTCAAGACTACTTCATGCCTAGCAACTACAAATCGTCAATTGCTAGCAGGGTTGATCAAATGCTAGGGGAGCAATTCTCTATTCCTCCAGGTCTTCTTGGGCTCCTACCCATCTTCTACGGCTCAGAGAGTGAGAACCGCTACAAGCACTTGGACTCCTTTCCTGAAGTATGCTCCACCTTCAGGACGCCGACGGCTAGTGATGATACAATTTGATTGACCTTATTCTCTTTCTCCCTCAAAGATTGAGTTTAAGATTGGTATGACTCGGGAAGAGACATCATGAGTTGGGAAATAATGAAGAATGCCTTCTTGAGACAATTCTACTCTATAGTAAGGTTAACACAAATGTGGTGTGCTGTGACAAGTTTTAGTCAAAGGAGCAATGAGCAGTTTCATAATGCTTGGGAGAGATTTAAGAAGCTTTTGAGAGAGTGCCCGCTCCATGAGATCCCTTTGTGGAAGCTAGTTCAATCATTCTACTCTGATTTGTCTCTAAAGGACCAAGACATAGTGGATTCCTCTTGTGGAGGAGTTTTCATGGCTAGGTTACCTGAGGAGATATGGCCTTTGTTTGAGCAGTTGGTTGAAGGATCAAGAATTCAAGCTTCTAGCATGATGAATGAGAGAGGGTATGCCTTTGGTGTGACACCTCCTACTCATGATGGCTCAAGCCCACAAGCGACGAAGATTCTTGGTGGCATGGTGAGCTTCATGAATAACTAGGTGACAAATGTTCCTTGCCACCTGGTCAATTCTATTGAGTTCTATGGTGAGGAAAAGAAGACACCTCACTCCTATAGCTATCAAGAGCCACAAAGTCCAAAATATAGCTCAAGGTTTGAGGAAGAGGTTCTCTCTAGATTGAAAATATTTGATGATGTCCAAAAAGATGTTGCAAGACTAGAAGAAAAAGTAGAGCAACTATCTTCCATAATTTCTCTACAAGAAGAGAAGTTGTTTTCAAAACCCATTATGAGCTACAATGAAGCAAGTGGAACCATGCCCTCTTCTCAAGTTTTCTATAATCCACCACCCATGCAAGTGCAACCCATCTACCATTTCCAAGGCAATCCCAAGCCTTACACTCCTCCACCACCTCCCTCATCTCAAATTTCCCAAAACTTCACCTTCCAACCCCAATTCTTTCCTCCCCCTCAATTCTCTTCTCTACCTCAATTTCAACACCAAGTATCACCTCCACCTCCTCCGCAACCACAACTAGCTCACCCTCCCCACCATGAGCAAGGTAGTGATGTGATAGTTCTAAGGAGTGGAAAGTCTCTTGAGTGTCCCACAAGTCAAACAAAGGTTGAAAAATCAAAGCAAAAGTAGCCAAGTGGTGATACCGTGATTGAAATTTCCAAAGATGATCCAGTGATTCATCCTGTTGATTTTGGGATACCATGTGATCCACTCCATTCTCCATTTGCAGGTCCTACCATCTCTAGTGTTCCACCTCACATTGATGCAAGAAATCAAAAAGACAATGATCCTCCATTCATTAAAGCACTAGACGAACCACCAGAAATGAAGAGGAGACAAAAGAACAATGTGGATATTCTTAAGGTGTTTTTCCAAGTGAAGGTGAACATTCCACTCACGGATGCTATCAAGCAAATCTCATCATATGCTGAGTTCCTTAAGAACCTAGGCATTGTGAAAAGAAGGTCAACATGGAGGATTCCAAAGAAAGTAAAATTGACTGAACAAGTGAGCTCCGTCATCCAACATTCACTTCCCCTAAAGAGAAAAGACCCAGGAGCCCCACTCATACCTAGTTACATAGGGGGGACATTGCATAGATAGATCCTTACTTGATGTGGGATCTAGTGTGAATTTGATGCCATACAATGTCTATGTGGAGATGGGTTTAGGCAAGTTGAAGACGACACATTACACTCTCCAATTGGAAGATAGATCCATAAAAGTGCCTAGGGGAAGAGTGGATGATGTCTTGGTGATGATAGATAAAGAGAAAGGTGTAGTGTTCCCAGAAGATTTCATCATACTTGATATGGAACCGGAGGATAGGAAGATTCCCATCATCTTGGGAAGGTCGTTCTTATCTACAGCTGATGTTGAGATTCATGTATGTAGAGACACCATGATAGTTTCATTCATGGACATGAAGATCAAGATCAACATGTTCAAAACCCCAACCCAGTGGGTTCGAGATAGGGATATTGGACATGATCACTTCACAAGTCTGAATGATCATTTGAGAAAAGAAGATCAAGATGAAATAGTTGATGATGATTATTGTGATCAAAGGGATGAGGAAAATAGATTGAGGGCAAATGAGGTATGCATGTTTTGTAAGAATGGGCACATGAGGATACCAAATGGATGATTCACTGAAGAATCGCCAAGAAGCCAAGATGAAGGCAAGAAACTCAGTGCTTGTGGGAGGCAACCCACCTAGGTTTGGGAAATTTTTCACCCGACCTCTGATTTTGATACTTTTGCTTTGGTTTCACACTTTTCCAAGAAAACACACACACACTTGTTTCTAATATGTTTTTGTTTAGTTTTAAGATGTGCAGGTGAAAATAGGGTGAAATGAAGCAAATTATTAGATGAGGTTTTGACAAAGTGATCCATGAAATATCATTTTGGGCCAAAGATTTGATGTTTGATGAAATTTGAGTTGAGGTCAATAGACATAGTACTCACCACGTCCGTGGTGACATGGAACAGTTGTGTTGAAACATTCACAATCAATAGAGAAATCAAGAAAAATTGAAATTGAAGAATAGATCCACTACGGTCGTGCAAGGCAGCACGGACATGTAGACCCCTACGCAGAATGGCCGTGTGGGGCACCATGTTCGTGTAGTAGGCTAGCCACCATGACTGTTCCATGCAGGACGGTCATGCTGCAACCCGACTCACTACTTAAGTTAGTCATTTTGCAAAATCCCAAATCATTTCCAAACAGAACCTCCACGAGCACCACGGTTATTCTCCATGAACAGCGACCGTGTAGCACTCCCCAGCCCTCCTACCACCCTCGAATCTCCACAAAATAACTCCCACTCCATCTTCAATCAATCCCCCACCATTTCCATTACCTAAATCTCCAGATTTCTCCCTTTTTCATCCACAAAACACCCCATCTCTCTCAAATCTGCTCCAACAGCCCCGTTCTTCAAGGAATTTTGAATTTTGTTGATTTCTCCTCCGATTTCGAGCCCAAAATGAAGCAAATGGCTAAGAAGGCTCTTACCCTCCCGGCTCCTTCGGCCCAAGAACGCATCCTCTTCAGCCCCGACGACTGCCCTTAACCGCCCGGCTCCTTCGGCAGCCTCTGATTCATAAGGGGAATCGCCCCATATGGCTACAACAGTGGACCCAATGATGGAGGAATCATCTAGTCTACCTAGCGGAGGTAGAGAAGTAGTCTGACCATCCATCTCGGAAGCCTATCCTTCAGTTGTGATGGCTCAACCATCGTTTTTAGTTGCACGCCCTTCGATATCTATGGCACTGCTGCTGCAACAGCAACCGAGAGCATGACGGCGGCTACTGGTAGATGATATTGATGAGGTCATGCTAGATGCACAACCAGGGGATGGACCTAAAATGCATCGTGAGCCAACACCGGACAGTTAGGGTAAAAAAGGGAAGAAAGCCAATCATCCAGAGTGCTTGACATGCCGAGTGATCACCACTCGCTACGCGTGTCAGGAGACGATGAAGAGTTTGGGCATCTTTTTTTTATCAGGATATCATGGAGCCCATTGGGCTATTTGAGGTGTTGCTGTGAAGGAGACCTATGTGGAGCTTACACATCACTTCTTTGCCACATTAGAGAGGGTCTCACAGGAAACCATCAGTGTCACCCTGTGGAGTAGCACCTACCTTGTTATTGCATCTTTTTAGAATGGTATATTTACTCTGACTCCTGAGGCAACAACGTCACTTGATGAAGGAAGCACTGATAGAGAAACTAATGCAAATTATGTTTCTATGTGGAAGAAACTCACCGGGCAGAGCAATTTTGTAGCTGGTAAATCAAAGACTAACCTAATTCACAACCCTGTCCTAAGGTACATACAGAAGGTCTTGGCGAACACCATCTTTGCCCATTATGAAAATCAAGGCAGCCGTACAAGGAAAGACCTTTTCATGTTAGGATGGATGGTGCAAGGGAAGATTGTAAACCTGGGGTCATTTATCATTGATCATATGAAGACAATGCCATCCAAGAGAAAGAATCCGTTTATCATGGGAGGGATTGTTACTTTCATTGTCTTAGCCCTAGGACATGATGTTTCTAGCAACACAAAGGCAGAAGGAGGAAAGCTAGTTGACTTGCATTACTTGACCTACCCATCAATGATATCAATGGTTGACCAGAAGATTTTCTACCAAGTCAACCCTTCTTATTCTGGGATTTCACTTGATCTCCCCTACTATGCCACACCTCTCTTGGAGGGATGTGGCCCATCTCCAGACATTCTGGACATCTTAAGGAGATGGGAGGAGGAGCATCCTAGAGACACATGGCGACAGCAACCTAGAGATCTACCTGAGGGGCTTGGAGAGTGATAGGTAGACGTGGAGAGGAGGACAGCGGAGGAGCGGGAGAACCATAGAGTGAGGCTTCATGAGGGGGAAACATCACAATAGCAACCCACAACAAATGTATATGAAATGTCCACCATACATGCACAGTTGGAGGGTATTCAGAGCACTCATGACCGCATTGTGAGCACCCAGGAGGGTATTTTGCAGGGCATAGGAGGGTTTTCAATGTACTCAAGATGCCTTGTGGTTGGACCATCAGTCGATGCATTATCAGGTCAACCACCTATACCAGTTCCAGCATGCCCAGGCATAGATGAACCCCAGTGGGTGGAAGATTGGTGGAGTTCACTGTCAGCATATGAGGACAACTACCCGCCTCCACAGTCAGACTACTAGGGTTCCTACTACCAGCATCCTCCACCATTGGGAGGACCACCTCCACCACAGTGATCATCTACCCTATCATTCCCAGACTTTAGTGTCATGCTGAGGACAACATGATTCAAAGGTTTGGGGTGGTAGGGCGGTATGCCCTATCTCAGTTTCACTCTTACTTTGCATTTCACCTGCCATTTACTTTTTTTTATTTGATTTTTCTTTATTTATCTTAGATTTTACCTACTTTGCATACTTGCATGCCATGTAGGTTGCTTTCTTGTCATTTTGCGTAATTTTCAAAAAAATTGCCTTTTTGCCATGCATTGCATATCGTGCAGATTTTTGGTAATTTTCACATGTTTTAGCTAGTATTTGCTTGTTTATTGCTTAAAGTTCAATAATATAGGATTAGATGAGATTCAAGGCAACTTGGCACCGTTTTGGCCAATTTTTCTCAAATTTGGGATTTCTCGTCTAAAAGTGTTTTTCAACCCAATCTCTACTTTTTGGATTAAAAATGATGACATTTGATAAATGCAAGTGAATTATCATTGGTTGTTGCTAAATGGTATCAATTCTTGACTTTTTACATGTACACCACCTCTCTTGTGCTTGTGGATGATTTGGTTGAATTGTGATTTGAGCAAGCTATGATCTCTTAGTGCCTGTGAAATCACTTGATTGAAATATCAATTTCAGGTTGTTCATTCATCTGGTGTGACATTGTTTGATGAAGTGTTGGATTAATTTTCATGCAGGATACCTTATGTTGAGAATCACACCAATGACCCCTCTTTGACCTGACTCTTCACTCATCATCTTCTTAACTCTCCGCCTCATGAAAGGATGCAAAAGTGCACATATCAATTGTGGCCACCTCCAAAAGTTTGGGGTGGCCACATCTACCTCTCACCGCTTCACTCTCATCACCATATGACCTATCTACTCCAAGGGTATAGAAATAAAATGCAAAAAGAAAATAAAAGGATGTTCATGTTTAAGATCATTCAAATAAAGAAAAGATGAGTGTTCTATGTAATAGCACTCCAAAATCTTACCACAACCCTTTCTTCCATCTTTATACCCATTGAGCTAGGAAACATCAAACCTAGCTCATTTTGCCCTTTTCCGCAGCCACATGGTTCATTTGGTGTGATTTGAAACATAAGGTTGAAAGGATTAATTTGAAACAGCAGTCGTGGTCATCCTTGAATAACAACATCATGAAACAGTTTACTCGGAACTACATGAAAGAAATATGGATAGCTTGTGTGTTTTGTGCACTATATTTGAAGTTCATATGCTTTGTACTTTTTTCATGATTGGTTTGTGAAAGAAGGAGAGAAGAGAGGTGGAATGCATGTACTTAGTCACTATTGATCCTATTCAACAATAATCATTCTTTACATTGCATTTGTCATTTCCTACTTGTGAAAATTTCGTAGAGAGATTGAGTGGGAGCATACTTGAGGACAAGTATGTTTCAAATTTGGGGTGGTGATTCAGCCCTATTTAGGGCTTCATCTTGTGTCATTTTGCATTTCAATCTCATCTATACCTGTTAGATTACATATTATTTCCCTCAATATGCATATTTTCGTAAAATGCACTAATGGACATTATTTGCATGTTTTTCAGGCATATGGATCACGTTTGATGGAAGAGAGAGATAAGGAGTGATCCTAGGGTTTCCCTACCCTTTGATAAGCCCAAAGTGAAGTCCTATGCTCCCTCAACCTACACCTAGTAGCCAATGACCCATAGAAGCAAAGATGTCTAAGGTAATATGAAGAATCAAGCCCAAGTAAAGTAGCAGACAACACCATAGTTGTGTAGAAAAAGAACGGCTGTATAAGGGACATCCACCATGGCCATGCCACCTAGCACAACCATGCTACTTAGCTAAAGAATGGGTGTGGCACTACACCACGGCCACCATCACCTTGCTCACCACGGTCGTGCTACCCAACATGGACGTTCTACCCTTACCCCATCACGGTCGTTGTGACCACCATGACCGTGCCAGTCTCAGTGGAAAAATGACCATCACCCAGTGATTTTGACATTTTAATAGACATTACCTGTGGTGATCCACCACGACCGTGCTCACCCATACCCACCACAGCTGTGGTGATCCACCACGGTTGTGCTACTCACAAAACCTAGCTACTTTTTCCACTACATTTCCCACTTTGCCCCTACTTGACCTATTGCTTCCCCCACACCTATATATAGGGGGGTGGCAGTTGTATGTCAAGGTAAGCTACCCTCAGGCCATCCCTAGCTCACTCCTACCACTCCATTTTCACCCCTTAGCCATTCCACTCCATTTCCACCACCATTCCACTCCATTTCACCATTTCCACCACCAAAACACTAGTTTATCCTAGTTCCTACCCATAATTCCCTTCATTTTGTACCCTTGCACCTTGGAGGAGAGAGGAGGACGTCTTTTAGTAGCTAGAGAGGAGTATTTCTTCATCTACACTGAGCTCCATGGCTTCTTCTACCTCTTTTTCTTTTCTTTTTGTATTTTCCATTTCCTTGAGTAGCCAGGCCCCTTTTGGTGGGTTGTTTGGGGGAAATTATATTACTTTGATACCATGTTGGGGTAAAATGATATGTAAACATTATGATTTCATTTGGCAATTATAATGTCCTATTTTAATCTCATTCTCCATGAATTTCTTGTTGGTTTGTGTGTGAAATCACCTAGGAATTTAGGAAAATTGCTTATATATGTGAATTTTGGGACTTGCCCCTAGGTCCAATTCTTGGATCCCTAGGTTGCCTCCCATCTTCCTACATCCTAATCAATCTCCCTAAAACTAAGTGAGAGATCTAAGTATGTAGATTAGATAATTCTAGTGCAATTAGCATGGAGCCTTCTCAAGGCCAGAATGTCGGGGAATCGGGGTCCCAAACCCGAATTTCACCTCCCCATTACTACCCTAGGCCCCTAATGGCCCTAGGAATATCTAAACTATAAACCTAGACTTGATTAGACTCTAACTAAATTGAACCTAATCCCTGACCCAATTGAGCCTCACAAGGGTAGTAGGGGGTGTTAGGGACTAGTTCCCCTATACACAACCTTGCATATCCATGGCCAGTTAGTAGCCTAGGTTAATTTATTAGACTCTAACTTATTTTTTGGTTTGGATAATCTAAATGGAATCATAATGTTCACATGTCACCCCCCAAATTAAGTGATAACTGCATCTCCTAAATAGCTCACACCTTCATTAATTGATTTAAAACCCTAGTTTTCATCTTGCTCAGCTAGTGTTAGCTTAGTTGGCTCTTTTCCTTCTTAGTTAGCTTCTTGCCCTGTTTTTGCCTTGTTCTTGCTAGTTTAGCTCTTTAGTCACTCTTGTGCTTTTCTTTTGCATGTCTTAGTGTAAATTTCCTTTTCATACCTAGCATAGTCTTTTTTTGCATACTTAGTCTTAATCTAGTCTAGGCTTAACTTCGATTTCATTCTCGTCTTTAATTTCTTTCTTGGTCACCTAGTTTAACAATAAAATCACCTTTAATCCCTTAACCCTAGTCTCCGTAGTAGGAACCCAGCCAAAGTAACCTAGCTCTAGTGCCCCCTTTTCTCCCTGAGGATCAACCCCTACGCTTTCCCTTCACCTATGCTACAATAGTACCCTATGCGCTTGCGGGTGACCTATTTGATATTGTGATCGACTGTGTTAGGGTTAATATAAATTTTGAAAGATCCACACGTATGTCATCCCTTAGGGTTGCATCTAGCCACTGCTAGTTAGCTAGTGTGTAGACTTGGTGGGAAATTCACCAAGCTTTCTACTTTTCCCACCAAATTACAATAAATTAAAAAAAATTATTTTCATATAAGAAAATACAGACATAAATGATTTTGATATAAAATGATTCCATCTATAAAGAAAAATGCTTACAATGAAATGACCCAAGACATGCTTGAATCAAATTGGATATAATAGTAAAAGAGGAAAAAGATAGTTAAAGTCGTAAATATTCAAGAATCTTAACACTAGTGCACTCCTACATATGCACTTTCTCTAAATATTCACAATTCATGGAGAACAATATAACTCCCATCTTCAACTCTGATATTGGTTGTCGTTCGATATGTATGCCAAACGCGACAACTTTGTTGAGGATGGTGTGGTATGATAATTTTAGGAGTTAAAATTGTTCTATTTTGATCAAGGAAGCAATTTGGAGAAAGGTACCCAAATCTAAAATTAGAATTAGTAAAATAAGAATAGGATTACTAATTGCTTGACATGAATTCAAGAAACATTTCCTTTACAACTATGTATCATTTCTTATCACTTATAAGGAACAAATCTATATTTTCTAGAAGATGAGCCGACACGTCTACAAAAAGGATAGAGCGCAAGAATTAAAGAAAGAGCCCCCAAGAGAAGACATTTGTGCATGTACCAATATAGTTGATGATTCGACTGGCTCTAGCGATGAGGACGACCCACCAAGATTCCATATACATTAGTCCACATTGCCTTGAGGCTTTTGGAAAACATATCATGCTCAAGGTGGGGTTTATCAAGGATAGAAGGAGGCTGATGAATTCCATCACCTTTTAGGGTGTGAAGCATGGTGAGCACCGTCATAAGATGTTCTTTTTGCTCTTTAGGGACGGGCACAGTGGAAAGGGTGCGAGAGTTAAAGGTGTGAGGGTTACGGTAGTCTGGAAGTATTAGGAGAGCTACGGTCAGGTAGTATGTTATGTTTATCTAATAAAACCTAATGCAAAGGGTAGGTGATCTCGATGTGGTTTTTGTCGAGTGACATTCTTAAATAGTCATTATTGCAATTTGTAGATGTTTGTAGACGTATAATCGGTAAGTAGTGGCACTTAAACATTAAATGCCCATATAGTTAAATGTATAGTGGTATTTTTTTTATAAAATCCATAATATAAAATGTCAGTAATGAGTATTTTTATTATAGTATCTCATGACAAGTCTCCTAATCTTAGCGTTGTAGTAACCGAAGAGCATAAGCATCTTACTCGTAAAAAGGAGAGATAGTTAACGGGGAGAAAGTCGACACTATCATGTTGACAACATGAGGGATAATTTTTTTTCAGTTCTAGAAGAATGATAGGAGTTCTCGGTAGTCTGTTTAGACTATATAAATCATGAAGGGTGTTGCCACCATACTAGGAGGACATTATCAACTGCCATTTAAAGCTCTGCACCAAGAGGCTGCTGCAGACAACCATCCAGGTGTTGCTTGAGAAAGATGCACTTCACTGTAAAGATTGTCACTAGACTTATTTCTAAATCAGGTATATGTCTTAGAACCCTCCTTCCCAATTCAGAATTGTGGATGCAATCTGTTGATTATGGGGAATATGCCAAGAAATTTTATTTCTACTATCATCTCTGTCACCATACTTTCTGACATTTCAAATGTCATCAACGTCTATGACTACATCCACATCAAACCAACAAATGGTTGATGTTTTGACAGTGTCACAGGTTCCTTTCCTCACATAATAAAAATTGAACCTTCTTATGGATCTCATTGTCGTTGTTAGAATGAAAAGGTTAACACTGCATTAGTAATGTCTAACGTAGCATTTGCTCTGTCTGATCGAAAATTGGAAGTAGAATATGTTAATTGGGAGAAGGCTAATAAGATTTATCTTCATGTCATTCTGAACAATATTTATAATCAATTATTTGATGTGTATTTTCACCTTAAACTTTTATTTGAAATTTGGAAAAAAATTAACAAATGTAAGTTTTGATGAAGGTTTTATGCAAAACTTTACTATTGCAATTTTTTTGAATTTTATATGAATAAATACAAATTAATTACAACTTAAATTCATGATTTTTTTATAATTCTTCATGGTATAAAGAATGAAAAAATTGACCTATCTGAATTTTTCATTTTCAATTATTTATTTGAAAAACTATCTAGTTCTTGTAAAAAATACAAGAACACTTTAAAACATAAAAGAAAGACAATGTCATTAATGATGTGATAATACATATTTTGATAGAAGATCAAAATTGATCTAGAGAATGATACAATTTAACAAAACAATTGTATTCTAGTGAAGATTTTGTTGATAATGAAACTAGAAAAATCATAATTCTTTTGATCAATCTAAAAATCATTGAAAGAAAAAGAAAGGGAAAAGAAGTAACAATAAAAATTAAGGAAACAAAGAAATTAAGGAAAACAATGATCTTGTTATGTTTGTGATAAACCTGATCATGCCTCTCCTAAATGTAGTCATAGAAAAAAGCAACTGGTCCAAGATTCTAAGGAACCAACAACCAACCTTCTGACGGAGAATGTGCTTATGGAATTCATCAACCTGTTCAACATATGGCTGAGCATCGGTCCAGAACCGGACCGGACCGGACCGAACCGGACCGGACCGCGGACCGAATTTTAACAAATATATGGACCGCAGACCGGACCGTTTCAAGGTCTGACCAGACTGAGACCGGACCGTTTTGTGCTAGGACCGGACCGTTTGGACCGTAAACAACCTTTTTTACATGTTTTACAACTTATTTAATTGTACAAAGTTGATAATCTTAGTCACTTCTAACAATTATATAACTTTAGTATCAAAATATTTATACTAGTAGTGATTATATATGTACTTTATTTGCAATTATTACAGAATACACCTTCAAATATACATGAATTTTATATAAAAGTCAATATGCAGCCCAGACCGGACCGGACCGGTTTTGGACCGGACCAGACCGAAGACTGAACTCATCGAAATTCCCAAACCGCGGACCGGACCGAACTCAAAATGGACCGGACCGGATCGAATTGAGCAGTCTAGTCCGGTTTTGCGGTCTGGACCATTATTTTCTCACCCCTAGTTCAACATGATTCATTGACTCTGAGGCTACACGCCACACTAGTGGAAATATAGATGCCTTCATAGCCTACTTAAAAGTAGGATAGGATGAGCATCGGCTTGTCATGGACAACTCAAATTCTTCCCCTATGACCGGAAAGGGAAAACTCATGATCAAGATGACTTTTCAAAAAATCCTTGTTATCAAAGATGTGTTGTATGTTCTAGACATTAGGGTTAATTTGATCTCCATGTCTCAACTTGTTATGTTTGGGATCAAGGTGTCTTTTGAATTTGATCTCCATGTCTCAACCAATCGATGTACATATGTTAATTTTATATATTTGCAACATGTGGAATCTTTAGGTTTGTTGAAGGATATGGAACAAGCGAACTTAATCTCAGGAATTTTTTTTTAAATAGATGGTTGTATCATGCTCTCCCAATAAAATTATGTTGAGAATATTCTAAACACATTTTCAACAATAAATTATAATCTAGTTAGCACATTTTAAATTTCTAATTGTGATATAAAGAAAAATAAGAGTACTATCATTCAATAAATCAAATAGGCACAAGTAATTGGAAACTTAATGTACTTAATGAACTTCACTCATCCAAATATAATATATTTGGTTGGGAGATTAAATAAATATACACAAAATATTAACAAGGATCATTGGGATACTCTACAAAGGGTTTTAAGATACCTAAAAGGCACAATTGATCATGTATTGATTTTTGTGGATCTTGAACAATATTAGAAAGATATTGTGATGCAAATTCAATTTCTGATTTAGATGACTTAAAATCTACAACTGGG
The DNA here is from genome assembly GCA_963693085.1 of Alisma plantago-aquatica. Taxonomy (NCBI): domain Eukaryota; kingdom Viridiplantae; phylum Streptophyta; class Magnoliopsida; order Alismatales; family Alismataceae; genus Alisma; species Alisma plantago-aquatica. The sequence goes on from OY856412.1 coordinate 800,800,445, forward strand.
TAAATCTTCACTATAGATGGAGGTGTTGTGTCTTGGAAATCCACCAAGCAAACATGTATAGAATGTACCACAATAGAATCTAAGTTTATTGCCTTAGAAAAGGCTAGAACTGAAGTTGAATGGCTAGGACATGTCCTAATGGATATTCCCATGGGTAAAACCTTCTCCACCAGTGTTTATACATTGGGATAATCATTCTGTCATAGCATGAGCTAAATACAAATATTATAATGGGAAAAGTAGATTTATTTATTTATGTCACAATACTTTAAAAAATCTTCGATGTGATACCATAATATCAATGGATTATGTAAATTCAGAGTTAGACCTGACCGACCCTCTAGAAAAGACATTAAATCAAAGACTAGTGAGAAACAGACTATTTACAATGAGATTATATCAAAACCAAAAGTAAAGTGATGGATAACCGACCTTCATGAATGATGATCTCGAGAAGGAAGTTCACTGGAAAAACAAAGTCACTAGATGACTCAATGCAATGAAATATTTTGTATCTCATTATTTTGATGTAAACTGTAACACACATTGATTAGTTAAATAAGTTTTTCTTAATGAATTTCATAGCCATTAATGGTGGTGATGTAGTTTTAATAAATACTTAATGATAGTCCAACTATATCAGTGTGGAGTAGGGTCGATCTTGTTGAAATTTGAGCAAATATCTAGAGCACGTATGAAATTTCAGAGTAAGTGCATGGCCCAAGCCAACCGTAAGAATGATATTGTTTTTCTAAATGTCATGTGAGTAATTGGCCTTTGATTAGACAAAATGAGAATTTATTCTGGAACATTATTCTACTAATCCTCTACATGTTACACACATATACTCTATGCTTTTATTTAAAGTATCTAGTTCAACTAAAGCTTATGTATGTCATTTGTTTAACTTCTCCAAGTGAGCACTTTTAAAAAATTTAGTTGTTTATTTTTGGAATAGTGGGGAATTGTTGTATTTTGTGATAATTTAAATATAAAAGGAAAGAGATTTAGTCCCATATGTGGGGTTTGTATAATCTATATCCTCCTTATATATGATTTATAATACATTCGATATTTTAGGACTATATAGGACCTCATCTTCATACACACATGGTGGGGCAGCCTTGCTGGATTTGGGTTAGCCCGGACAAGAAACCCTTTATGTGACATCCCCGGATTTTCTAAAACTTAATCTAATGAGTGACATCCAAATTGAAACCTCACATTAGTGATCATCCCAATTTAAACACCCCACACTAGGCTAAGAAGAAGAAAATTAGAGGAAATTAGAAGGAAACAACAGTAGGTCATGCACATGAACAATAATAAAACCATACAACACATGTTCACCATTCAACATTTAATTATATAATGAATTGTTACAACATTTGATATTAAATATTGAAAGGTAAACTTCTACATGTACATGTACTACAACTAAACAACAAGATCTTAAGACAATAGGTCCACCTATACATCATCTCGCCACACAACTTTCAGCTATTGTGGTTCTTCAAGAGCACATGTCCAAACCTAAACAAGAGATTACATGTGGTACACGTCAGGACAATATTCAAGAATATTGTACTGAGTATGCCTACATGTCTTTTGATATATCTCTCATTACTAAGCTTGGCAATAAGATAAAATTAATACTTGGCATGTATAACGAACTATAAGAAAAAATATATACTTGCACAAAGATGTTTATTAACAAAAGAGAACACATATTTTAAGCACATTTTCCATTATATATCAATGCATTCACCGTCGAAGGTTTTAATGCATTCTATGGACTCTCAAGGAGCTCAAGATTAAGGCCTTTATGATCGATTACCAAAGAGTTAGATCATATGTACAATGTGACTGACTACCAAAGAGTTAATTCACATCCAAGCACTGTACTACCAAAGAGTTTAGTGATTTCATATAATGGAACAGATATATTATGTTTAATGTGTTAATAGACATAAGTATGGAAAATCAAGCAAGTTATTATACAAGAACAATTTTTTCATCCAATATCATATGCCAAGCGTTTACTACACATATAATGCAAGAATATTGTATAATAAGCCAAGTAAGATGTAATGGTGTACCTTGATCACAAATATTCTAATCATCACATATTCCTCATGTCAACTATATCCTTAGTCAAACCCTGGTTAAGACCTTACCACATATACCATCAGGTTCTCATCGTATTACATCTCATCTTAACCCCAATATGTCCATTTAGATTTATCCTAGTCATTTGGATATTCTCATTTTTACTTGCATTCTTGTCTTAGAATTATCTTCCTGATGTTATTTTCCAATTATGTTACTAATTATGGTTCATCATCTGAACATTAGCTTCCATAGTATTTTGTACACATATTAACCCTATGTTACATTCATTAGTAAAATTAGGGTTACAAAACATGTATTAAGGATCATCTTCGTCTATCATGAATTCTATGCATCTAACTGATATCAAAGTTACATATTCGTTTCTAATTACTGATTTGAGCATATTCTATACATTTTTTCATTTAGTGATCATAAAGGTATTTATTGTATTTTAATTAGGGTTATTAGCACTAATTTGGAATATTAAACAAATTACATCATTTTACATACAAACATCGTCATCTTAGACCTCAAATGTATTCTAGATATGATAATATAGTTTCTGATATAGTTCCAAATTATCGACCATCATTAGTATATTGTTATGCATAAAATTAGTATTATATATCTTGCATTCTTTCATCCAATTTCATGCATCAAAGTACTGATATTACGCACTCATGATGTTCTACATAATTTTTTGAGAAAAATGGTACCTTGTTTTTTTTCTTCTTATAATCGAGCTATTTTCTATGATTTATCTAAGATCTGTGCAATTACTAAACTATTTATCACTTTTGGCCACTCAGAACCCACCACGTGGCCACTAGGGCTGGCGCAACTCCATTGCTTGGCTTGCTGGGGTCCGGCCAGGTCAGGGTTGGTTTGAATTGAGTCTATCTCCTCTCTTTTCTGGTCCATGCAAAATTGAGCCGCTTCGCTCATTGTTTGCCCTACACCCACGTGTGAGTCCATGCGACTCAATTCCTATGGTTGCCACCTCACGGATCTCCTCAAGAGATTACCAGGCATTGGTATCCTCTTCCTCATAGATTAGAAATATAGTACCAGGCTTCATATCTTCTCCCTCTGTGCCGTCGACAGGGTTACTGCCTCTAAGGCATCCCCTGTCTGTAGCTTGGGGAGCTCACCGGGACAGTCGCCGATGCGGCGATGGGAAGGGGATTTTCCTCTTCACCTGACCCAGGTTTAGGGTTTTGCTTCCAGGAATACCGCTACATCTTCCTCAACTACTCTGTGACTCCAAAATGTAGTGGGAGGACCTTCTTCTACCCCTCTGAACTCAGCCTTCTTCTCTAATCAAACTTTATTTCTCTAGACGCCCCAAGAACAACAAGCCATGAAAGAACCCGTGTTTGACTTTTTGGATCTCGACCATCCTTCACTGGTACTGAACCTTCTTTTCCCCTCATTGATTCTGTCACACTAGTTGTACTCTACTTTCGTTCTCCTTATTTCCTACTGATGTCGGGGCTAGAGGAACAGAAGGTATCAGGAGGTTTGTTTTTCCCTCCACCCGCCACCAATGGACACACATGTAAGGGCTCAAACTGTTCATTCTAGCGATTCAAGATGAACTTCTCTCTTAGCATGCCCTCTCATTCCATGACAAGGGTATTGGGCATCATGGGAGATCCCTACCCAAAGGCTGATTGGAACTACTAGATAGAAGACAAAATCGCAATTGTTGGTTCCTCATCGGCGGCTGAGATGAAGCATCTGCTATACTGAATCTGTGGCTAACCACTTCTAATAGGGAGTGTGACACAACATGCCCAGAACTAAGTTAAATAATTATGTGTACATTGGTCCATTTTACTCAATAATATACATGATTTCATGATATTCAACCCCAAATAACTTCATCTCAGAACCTTGAAACTTTATGAAATTTGAACCATAGATTTATCATACCTTAAGATACAATCCATTCAATTTTGGCTCCAAAACTCAACTATTCGACCATTCAATTAAATACTTCATAAAGGTATAAAATTTAATGATCCTAATCATGATATCAACTTCAATCAACACTCAATTTCCCAAAATCACTAGAAGCTCTCGATATAATTCATACCCATGAATTCAAAAGAAGTCCTCAAACACTTGAAGGCTCCAAAAGTTCATTCCATCACATCCTACACACCTAAAAAGAAATTTCATCCTCAAAATTAAGCCAAAATTCAGTCCTTCACATCATATAAATCTTAAAAGAAATTTCATCCTCAAAATTAAACCATCTCTTACTCTAAGGAAAAACCAAAAGGTCTTCAACCACATATAGATAACCACTCTAGGTGAAACATATCCAAAGACAAAGCTCTATAATCATATTCAAACCACTATTAGGAGGTTTTTAAAACATATAAGGTGAATCACCCCTTCATAAAAGATTGAAACAATAGCTTAAGAATTCTAGTTATGTCATGACGTATCTCATATGTTTGGGTTCCATCCTTATCTTTACCCATGCATTAGGGTTCTCACATCACATTACCATGTTCTAAAGGATTTAACTAAAGTTAGCCAATTATATCATGGTGTCATCAACATTTTATTGAGATAATTGTTAGAACATGTTCAACATTAACATATGCCTTTTAGGAGGGAGTTAACTATAGTTAACCCACTTTATCCATCTAGATTATGTCTTGGTATCATAATCATTATGTTGTTCTAACTGTCAAACTATATTTTCATCTTTATTAAGCACTAAGATTAACACCTCATGTAACATGTTTCATTCATTTGATCTTATTTCATTACTCATAATAAATTGCAACATTTACTAGTGATTTCATCACAAGATTAGCCAATATTTTCACATTATGATCATTATTTAGTTATATGGTTAACCATTTATGCATTCATATCTATTAAACCATCTCTAGATTTCCATCATGTTACCTTCATGTATAACATCTCAATATTAGATCACATTTTTTCATATGTTATACCATTGTTGTGCTAAAGAACTTATGCAAGTGGATCTCACAAATTGACATTTTATCTAGTCTAGTTGAGGTTCTCCTAACCCATAACCTGAGGGTATTGTCATGCTCAATCTCTCTGAGCTCACTCAACTGTACGAGTATCTTTTAAGCAAAAACCTTATCATTGCTCTTTGGTCTAGGGTTATCAGGTCTACCTCATTGGCACTAGTGATATCCTTACAAGCTCTAGACACATAAGCACAAACCAAACCACAACATGATATTCTATTTATATGTTCTCTACCCATAAAAACTATTTCTCAACTCTCTCTCTTACATGCACCACTAGATTCCTATAAGGAACCACTAGCCCGTGTATGAGGCTTCACAACATACTAGTATTTCTTACCTCCTCTAGGATCTTGGGACTCTCTCTCACTCACCCAGATGGTAGGTTCTCATGATCATGTTCACATATACATATATAACCAGCCTCTCTCTAACTCTAGGGTTTGGTCTTCTCAAGGCCATCTAGGGTTCAACAAGACTATAGAAATCATGCATAAGCAACTCAACTCATCACTCAGGAGTATTCTAGTTTAGGACATATCATATCACATATTTCTCATCGTCTCATATCTTGGAGTTTAGGTTCTCTGACCTTCTCCCTATGGGTCTCACTCTCTGTGGAATTAACCCTATAATTGGTCCTAACACTAGAGGTCCTCCTTTTTAAAAGAGCTTGAGGCTCATGTTGACTCACAACTTTGTCTCAGCTTAGCTTATCTTAACTTAGAACATACTTGCATAATCAAAACTTATCTCAAATCCTCAAAACTGAACCTTAATCCTTTCAGACAACATTGGTCATTATAAACCATCTTATATTATCTATATAAGGCTTAGATCATATCATCAAAACCTATTTCATCTATTTCATCTATCACATATTCTAACAAGGCTCTAGACATCTAATCTAGAACTACTCTCTCTTCTAGGATGATGTCATTCACTTTCACTTGGGTTGCATGACCACCTCCTACTCGTACATGTGTGCAGACACATTTTTATAATACTTATATATATACTAAAATATGATATAGTTTTTCTCTGATAAAATATGCTTCAGAGAAAACTATCAAGGTTCAATCCGATTGGAATCAAAAACCAAATCCACAAAATGAGTGTCCCACACAAGTAGAGAGTACAATGTCATGAAAACTAGTGAAAAGGGTGAGAACATGGTATAGACTAGTGTAGCTACTCTAGAAAATGAGTGCCATATGTCTAGGGTATCTCTTCCCTTAATGTACATCATTTCTAAATAGTGCAGTGTCCTATACTACTACACTACAAGGAAATAACAGCATCTGAGGAGTTGCCATACAACAAGCAATAGTCTAGACCTAGTTCTCAGAAATCTAGGTTCTAACCTAGAGGCTAGGTTAGATCTAGTATCTAAAAGGTGACTAATCTAACCCTAAAGTTTTTTAAAGTTCAAGGTTCTTTAGTTTTGAGTTGCATAGTGAGCAAATGTCAGGCTTTGCTATTATTCATGCTCTGATACCACCTGTGATGTCCCCAAATTTTTCAAAACTTAATCTAATGAGTGACGTCCAAATTGAAACCTCACCTCAGTGAGCATCCAATTTAGGCTAAGAAGAAGAAAATCATAGGAAGTCAAAAGGAATCAACAGTAGCACATTCACATGAACAATAATAAAATCATACAACACATGTTCACTATTCAACATATAATTACATAATGAATTGTTACAACATTTTATATTACATATTGAAAGGTAAATTTCTACATATACATGTACTACAACTAAACAATAGGATCTTAAGACAACAGGTCCACTTGTACATCAGCTCGCCACACAACTCTCAACTATCGTGGTTCTTCAAGAGCACATGTCCACACCCAAACAAGAGATTACATGTGGTACACATCAGGACAAAATTTAAGAATATTGTACTGAGTACGCCTACATATCTTTTGATATACCTCTCATTACTAAGCTTGGCAATAAGATAAAACTAATACTTGGAAGGTATAAATAAATATAAGAAAAGGCATATACTTGCACAAAGATGTTTATTAACAAAATAGAACATATATTTTAAGCACATTTTCCATTATATATCAATGCATTGACCGCCAAAGGTTTTGATGCATTCTCTTGACTCTCAAGGAGCTCAAGATTAAGGCCTTTATTGTAACATCCCTGACCTGGGCTATGCCTTAACCCTAGGATTTTTTCTTTAGGAAGCTAATTAAATCCTTAATCTTGTTTGGTGAAAGGTGATTAAGGTTCAAGAGAAACTTATGTTTCAATTTTGGTCCTGTTTGAGTAATGTTGAAGCAATGTTTGCTTACTTTGGACTAATGTGCAAATTACCCAAGTTGAGGGGTTAACTGGCAAATGTTACTTGATAAATGTTCCTCAAGTAGTTTGGCATCATGAGAATGAAGATGATGCAGAGGAATGGCTTATGAAAGCCTGAGTACCAAGAAAGAGTTGATAAAACAATGTTTGTGCATTAAAACCTAGATTTGGTGTAAAGTGCAATTTACCCAAAACTTAGGGTTCAATATGAAAATTACCACTTTAATAAGTTCCCTAATATTTCTCTCCATCATGTAGATAAAATAAAATGAGAGGGGCGCCTCATTTGAATTATGTTGGAGGAGAGATAATCTTGATATTAAATTAATCAAGATTTAAGCATAAATGGAACTTTAATTCCTTTTAATACAAAAATAAATAAAATAATTGAAGGGCCGTCAACCAAAATTAAAATGGTTGGATTCAGATGTGTGTGTACGACCTTGAGCCATGCAAGGACCACGAAATATCCCAAGGAGGTGAACATTCCACTCACCTTATTATAAGAAAAAGAATTTCCACTCAAATATGGATATTACTATTATAAGGGTTAAGGTGCTTAATTTCTTTTTCCTTAATTATTGGAAAATGGAAGGGAGCTATGTGTGGATAGAGATTCCTTTGTATGAAAGAAACCAAGGGGGAAGTGGTGGCAACAATTTTGGAATTAAAATACTTTTATAAAACATTTTCTCTCTCATTGAGTTTTTATAAAAAAGACCCTTTCCAAGCCAAAACAAAGGCTTTTTCGGAACCCACCTCTTCTCTTTGCTTGGAAATCGACCAAGGGAGCTTGGGAGGACCAGGAGGATGACCCCCAACCTGTTGGTAAGCTTCTTGACCCCTTTTCACCTTGATTCCATGGTGGAAATTGAAAATAAATCATTGATTTCTTCTTTTCTTCACTCCATCTTCAACCCTAGCCAATATTTTCACCCAAATACTTGAGTACGAGCCTAGGGGGAGTTGCAAAAGCTTCATCCACCATTTTTGACATGATCTTGGAGCTTTGAATCTCATTTTGAGGAACATTTTATAACTTGAACCCTTAATATTGTTATTTCATTCAATTCCTTATCAATTGGTGATTCTTTCTTCATTTCTGAAATTTATTTTGGTTGATTGATACAATAACCATGGAAATCACAGTAGGTTTCTTGAGTTTATAGCTTGATGATGATGACATCATCATAAGCACACACCACTCCAAATATCCAAGGTAAATGGTTTCTTTGGTTTGGTCCAAACGGTTTCACCAAACCGTTTGGAGGTTTTGTCCCCAAACCGTTTAAGGGAGTTGACCATTTAAGAGGGTTGACCATTTGAGGTCAGAACCCTAATTCATGTTGGATGATAATCTAATGGATCCAAATGATTAATTCAATACATAGATAATCATCAAGTAGCAAACCCTAATCGGGTGAAGTGTTGATTTTGTAATTAATTATTTAGAACTTTGGGTTGATTGATCCAAATGGTTTCAAAACCGTTTGGAGATCACCCAAACGGTCTAAAGACCGTTTGGAGGTCAATAGAGACCGTTTGTTGGTCTAGGGTTGATCATGGTTGGGCAATTGAAGATCCAATGATACCAAATTGAAACGCAATCAATAATCGATTTGATGATCAATCCAATGATCCAAACCCTAATTGGATGTCATGGATTTTGATGAGGTGATGGGGAAACGGTCTCAAGACCGTTTGGAGGTTATCCAAATGACCTCAAGACCGTTTGAGGTCAGGTCATTTTCAATTGGGTTGATGGTCTAATGATTTCAAAGCAACCAGTTTCACATTGATTAATATTGAGGGTTCATCGATTTCAAACCCTAACCCAATTGGATTCAAAACCCTAATTGATGATTAATTGAAAGTCAAATCAATTGAAGGATGATTTTTTAAGCTCAATTGAAGTATGATGATAGGTTCAATTGATGAGTGGTTACATGAATTCAATCGTTGAGGGAATCAATCTTGGAAACCCTAAATCAATTTGATTGGTTGAGACCATATTTGGTCCAATCGGTTTTGAGAAGGTTTGGACCAAACGGTCTCAAGACCGTTTGAGTCCAAATGGGATCAAGACCATTTGGGACCAAACGGTCTCAAGACCGTTTGGGACCAAACGATCCCAAACTAGTTAAGACTCAATCTAGTTTCAAGCACCTACTTTGTCAAACGGTTTCAAGCATCTACTTTACCAAACGGTTTCAAACCGTGTGACCAAGACCGTTTGGAGGTCTAAATGGTCTTAGACCATTTGAGGTCTAATTGGTCAAGACTGTTTGGGGTCTAAGTAACCAAGATCGTTTGGAAGGTAATTAACCAAACCATATGAACACTCAAAGTGGTTAAAGGTTAATTGTTTAATTGAACAATTACATGATGTAAACCAAGGATGATTATAATAATGGTACCCTTAATGTGATAGGGTGATTAGCACCCTTTGAATAATTAATCTTTAATGATCATGGAAGTAATGATATAATCCATTGTGTCAACTCTTCATTTAAGTTGAGTTGACTTAGTCTAATCAAATCTGAAGTAAGTATCATTTTGTAGAGGATGAGAGAGAGGGGACTTCCTACATGAATGATAGTCATGTAGTGGTTAAGTCTCAATACTTTCCACATGAATGAATATCTAATTAGGGTATGAACCTAGATAGGGAAATCATGAAACCCTAATTAAGAAGGTTAATGAATCTTAACCCTAATATGGGACAATGCTAGGTATAATCGTAATCTAAGATAAGGATGTAACCCTAATTAAGGGTGATAACATGTGAAACTCTAATTTAGGGTAATTTCATTAAAACCCTAAATTAAGAAGGTACCCCATGTGGATCCCTAATTGAGGTTGATTCCATGAGAAACCCTAATTAAGGATGATGCCATGAGAAAACCTAGTTGGGAAGAATGGTAAACCCTATCTATGGGTAATGTGATGTGAAAGTCTAATGAAGGAAGATATTGTATGCAATCCAAACCCTAATGAAGTATGATAGTATGTGAAACCCTAATTCAGGGTAATGTGATACGAAACCCTAATTGAGATGAATAGTAAATCTAATTATGGGTTAGTGAATTTGAAACCCTAAAATTAGAATGATGTTATATTGAACCCTGATACAATGATATGATGTAAGACTCAATCCAGGGTGATGCCATGTAATGATACGTGAAACCCTAGTGATGGTATAATACCCAATACACTAAAATAGGGTGTGGCTAATATAAACAAATAAGATGAGGATGTTATAACCATATAGGGTAAGGTTGATGAACCATATGAATGGTAATGTGGTTACTCTAATGAATAAGGGTCAAAGGGACAAGATGATGCCTAGATCCTTATATATCTAACTCCATACATGTGTAATAACCCTATACACTTTACAAAGATGAGGACAATAAACTCTTAGGAGTGATGTATGAAATACTACATATTGGAGTGAATAACATCCTATGGATTGAAATGCCTAAAGTGGTTGATAATGATTTATTCTATATCAACAATGCCTAACCATTAGATAAGTCTATATAATTAAAGGTAGTTGGACAATTCTAATGTGTGATCCATGCACTACATGATAAAGGTGAAGGGTTGGTGTTTAGAATATTAAGATGGAAATACCTTAATACAAGGTTAATTGATTAACTTAAGTAAGATGGAAATGAGAAGAAAGTGATACATCAAGACATGATAGATATCACATTCATCATTTCAGGGTAGACATACCTTGATGAACCTCTAATCCAATATTCCTGGATATGATACACATGAAGTGTGTGTTATGCAATTGTTACAATAAAGATGTAATGAACTCAATGTACTTTGATAAATGTTGACTAATATACCTTGAGAATGGGTTAAGCCAAATCAATGAGTATGATGTAATCATACCATGATAATGATGAGAAATGAACTCATATCTTGAATTGACGTTCATTAATGATATATGATGAGAATAGTGATCATAAGCAAATACTTATGATATCTTTGAATGCTCCTAGAGGTGTGGAGCAATATATTAGAGTTGAACTAATAATGTGAGCATGAAACCCTAATTAATGTGAGATGGGAAACCCTAACACAAATTTTGGGTATAGGGAATGCAAAGGCCTATTTTATAGTAAACCCTAATCCTGGTAAAGGAATAGTGGTGTTACTATTGTATCACATGATGTGATCAATGACTTGTATGACTGTTATCATGTCTAATAACCATGCAGGTATTATGAGATGATGAACATAGCCAGATTTGAGTTATGACATTTATATAACAAAATGTTGATTGGCCTTATGTGCCTTAATGTTGATGTTGCTTAGTAAAAGTAATAGAATGTGCATGGACTTTATGAGTCATATGAGTAAGTTGTTGCCTAGAGAGAGGTGAAAAGATACTTTATGGACTTGTGAGCCATGTGAGATGCTTGTGTAACAAGTATCATGTATACCTCGGTCTGAGGACCTGGAGATAACAGTTACCTAACAAGTGGTAATAGTGATTGTGATGAATTGAGGGTATGGGTACCCAGTTTTGGTAAGTAAGGTAATAATGTTGTTGTGAGATGTGAACTTTCAAGTAATGAAATAAGGGATTAAGATCCCAATGCATTATAAGTTCTGGTAAAGCTATAGATAAGAGCTTACATGTTTCTTTGTAGCATTTGTCATAATAATTCTTGTTTGAGAACATGATTGATGCTACAAGAATATGCTAATGTACTTAACTAAACAAGTGAAATCATATCATGTAGAGCCCTGACCATAGATCCATCATCGTCAGTAATAGGTGATGGTGAAACGGGTGCTCCGCGGCAAAACCCGGAACACATATTTTGAATATGTGGGGGCAATGGGCGAATGTATCCTGACGTCCTAATGAGGGAATTGAGTCAAGGTAAACATAAAACATCTCAATCCTTCATTATTTGTACCGGGATGGATGTATCACGAATCTCCCGATGATTGGGTTAGATGCAGTACACATCTCCCAATAATATTAATGTCGGATCGATGGAGACAAACATGAAATCTCACAATCGCGAAGAGAGTGCAGCACGCCACTGTAACTCTGATAGCGAAGTTGCCAGTATACCCTGGAAAGCTATATATATAGTAGAGACAAAAGATGTCCTACATGTGGTCCCGTACTGACCGGGATGTAGGAGGTCTTAGTATCGGCTCTACCATTGACATTGTATGGTACCGATTTCGACTTCGTAGTGGTCGGTTGGAGTATGATCGGTATACCTCATCTCCTCAGGGCATAAGTGTGATTATAAAATGTAATCAGCCGTATAGCATGTTTGCTTAAGGATTGAATACGCAAATTCATTGGCTGATGTTATATTTCTTTTATGCATCTCTAGTTGATAGATGTTATTCATACCTCTTTATATTTATTGCAATTAGATGGATGAACTATGATTCTATCATGGATAGATGCAATGCTCTCCTTAAGAAAGGATATTACTTTACTCTTTTCACTCAATGTTTAATACTGTTGTTAATATATAAGAACTCCTGTTCAGTTTTAATTATAAAAAGCTGCTATAACAATGTTTTGGCGGAGAGTTATATCTCTCTCTGGGGCAATTTACAATTGTCTCACCCCCGTGGGATCCAACATTTTTAGGTGAACGCGGACAAAGAAGCAGATTCTCTTTTGCAGGAAAAGGAAAGCAACAGCTTGGACAGCAGTGAGATCTCAGGTGGAGATACTGACTGTCAAGTCATATAGTTGGAATGTCCTATGTGTCGTCTCTGTACTCTCAGGTCCTCAGAGTTTATAGTTAGTGTTTTAAATGAATCAATCTGAGATTTTGGTTTGATGTCTCAGGGTTTTTATGTTGTCTGTATATAATGTTGAATAGGGCAGCTGATGTTGTAATCCTCAAGAAGAGATGGTACAGGTTGTGAACTTATGGACCAGGGTGTAAATATTATATTTTGATTCTTGATGTAAAAGATTTCCTGTGTGTCGATCTCTTTGCAAAAAGTTTTAATTTTTAGTGATTTTCAGTAATCCGTTGTAAATGATTCGCTTCCGCTTAAGTAAATCTTGTTTTTATAAGTTGGATGCCATAATTTAGTGGTATCAGAGATCTAGGTTCGTTGAGTCTACAGAGACATAGGACTAAGGTAATAGAGTTTGTTCTAGTGTCATCCAGCGTATCTGATAGTGTGTTCTGCTCATATAGGAGAAGAAGAACTTGAAGATGACTGGGTCACATGAGGAGTTTGCTACAGAAAGCAGCAATGTTGCACCAAGAAGAGGTGCAGGGGAGCAGGAAAGAGAGGGACAATTGCCTGAGAACCCCCTAGCTAATCCAACCATGATAATAAATCCTTCCTTAGGTATCACTATTGGGGAACTTAGGGCAACCATGATGTATTTTGTGGATTGAGCATTAGCAATACAACCTAGATTACCAGCCCCTAATGATGAGGTTCTGGACATCAACAGGATATGTAATCCACATCAACAGGTTGAAGCAATAGAAAATGATGAAGTTCTGGACTTAGATCAAGTTTGTGCTCAACCTCATCCTGTTGAATCAATAAATAGTGATGTAAGGAATAGGTTACAACCTGAAATCATGATCTGTCACAAGTGTAGGAAACCTGGACATATCAGAAGGCATTGCCCAGAGAAGAAAAATAAGGTGATGAATGAGAAAAGGCCTATCCAAATCCAGGGATAGAGTCCTAGTAGTTCTAAAAAGGGAAAGACTTTGGTACCACCAGTACAACCAAGGCCTAGTGCACCAAGGCAATGGTTATCTAGAAAGGGTAAAGAATCCTCTAGACCATACCTGGCACCCAGAATTTGCTACCAATGTAGATAGGTAGGACATCTGGTAAGAGACTACTCAGCCAGAAATGTTATGGAGAATAAACCTCTGAGCCAGAGTCAGCCTGAGGTAATGAATAATCCATGAGTCATGATAGGTTAGATAAAATAATGTCATCCTAATATGTCATTTGTGGTTTCTTGAGTTTAATTGAGAAAGTAATTGTTTGAGCCTTCCTTGTTTAGTCCTATGATGACTTATATTTTGTATAGTAACATTATAAATGTTTCATATTGTTCTTACTTCTATGAGAGAGGATGAGGTATAGAAGAGATGCTTGGATAAAATCCAGTAATGCTAAATCTTATACTTGTGATAATATGAAAAGGAAGGAATATGATAGTATAAAAAGTGCATACTACTTAATCTCGATATTTATATACCCTGGCCAGGTATACAACTATTGATGATAAAGTAAGTATGGAAACTCTTAGATTGTTTTCTTTTTTATTGCTCTGATCAAGTAGTCATTCTGAGACAATCTAATGAGTATCATGAAATAAAAAATATGGAATGAATAAATATGTCATATCCTAACCATAAGCAAGAGAAGTCTGAGATAATATCAGATGAGCATGTTGGTATGAGGAACTAAAAGTATTCTCCTCATAATATAAGAATGAGAATAAGGGAGATGAACCCTATCCAATGAAGTTGTAAGTATAATAAAGGTCTATTCACATAATGAAGAAATGGAAAATGTGATGAGATCCTAAGATGATCATAAACATGTTACATAATAATAAAGAAAGGAATAATTTCATGTAATCATCCTTATAATTCCTATGCTAGGGAAAGGAACCTAGGACGAGATAAAGAGTAAATGTTTCATGAATAGTTGAAAATACATGAAATAATAAGAGGAATATGATTCCTTGTTTTCTATCCTTTCAGGGACACGGCAATCAAGTGGGTCTTAGGACACTTGATGTGCATAAGATAAAAATGTTCATGTGATGGATAGTTAGAAAAGTATTAGTTTACCTTGGACTTTGGTTCCAAGGAAAAGATATATGTAACAAGTAATGTCCCAAGATGAAAGGAAGATAAATATGTGATGTGTTTTTAACACATGTGATAGATACCAAGGCAAGAGATTCTGGTATCTAAGAAATATCAGATGATTTATGTTGACTATCTTGAATGGTCAATCATGAAATTAGATTAATCATGCAAAATAATATGAACATCACATGTTAGGGGTTTATGTTTTGCATAAACATAACAATTGAAGGTATCTTTGAGAAAATTTCTTGGTTGATATGTAACCTCTGTTCATGGTAAGAGAATGTACAACTAATAAGATAGTTAGTGCAAGTAATAAGGAAAGCTAGTATTGTGTCACCAGGTGAGATGGCACAATCAAGGTATGAAAAGACTTATACTCTGAAGAGGGTGACAGAACATAATTATGATCTTGAAAGAAAAAAATGCTGAATCAACTAAGGAACATGGGAGTATGTGTTCCATGTGAACCATTCCATGATAAAATTGTGTGAAATAACTTTGTTTTGATCAACACTCTATGGTATCTCCATAATAATGAGATGTTATGTGAAGACACGATGATATGGTGCATGAATGATATCTGTCTCCCTTTATTTGGGATTTCGGGGACGAAATCCTTGTTAGGGGTTTATAATTTGTAACATCCCTGACCTGGGTTATGCCTTAACCCTAGGAGTTTTGCTTTAGGAAGCTAATTAAATCCTTAATCTTGTTTGGGGAAAGGTAATTAAGGTTTAAGAGGAACTTATGTTTCAATTTTGGTCTCGTTTGAGTAATGTTGAAGCAATGTTTGCTTATTTTGGACTAATGTGCAAATTACCCAAGTTGAGGGGTTAACTTGCAAATGTTACTTGATAAATGTTCCTCAAGTAGTTTGGCATCATGAGAATGAATATGATGCAGAGGAATGGCTTATGAAAGCCTGAGTACCAAGAAAGAGCTGATAAAACAATGTTTGTGCATTATAACCTGTTTTTGGTGTAAAGTGCAATTTACCCAAAACATAGGGTTCAATATGCAAATTACCACTTTAATAAGGTCCCTATTATCTCTTGGAATCATGTAGATCAAGTAAAATGAGAGGGTGCCTCATTTGAATTATGTTGGAGGAGAGAGAATCTTGATATTAAAATAATCAAGATTTAAGCATAAATGGAACTTTAATTCCTTTTAATACAAAAATAAATAAAATAATTGAAGGGCCTTCAACCAAAATTAAAATGGTTGGATTAAGATGTGTTTGGACGACCTTTATCCTTCCAAGGACCACGAAATATCCCAAGGAGGTGAAAATTCCACTCACCTTATTATAAGAAAAAGAATTTCCACTCAAATATGGATATTACTATTATAAGGGTTAAGGTGCTTAATTTCTTTTTCCTTAATTCTTGGATAATGGAACGGATATAGGTGGGGATAGAGATGCCTTTTTATGAAAGAAACCAAGGGGGGAGTGGTGGCAACAATTTTGGAATTAAAAGACTTTTATAAAACATTTTCTCTCTCATTGAGTTTTTATAAAAAGACCCTTTCCAAGCCAAAAACAAAGGCTTTTTCGGAACCCACCTCTTCTCTTTTCTTGGAAATCGACCAAGGGAGCTTGGGAGGACCCGGAGGAAGACCCCCAACCTGTTGGTAACCTTATTGAACCCTTTTTACCTTTATTCCATGGTGGAAATCAAAAATAAATCATTGATTTCTTCTTTTCTTCACTCCATCTTCAACCCTAGCCAATATTTTCACCCAAGAGCTTGAGGATGAGCCTAGGGGTAGTTGCAAAATCTTCATCCACCATTTTTGACGTGATCTTGGAGCTTTGGAGCTCATTTGGAGGTGGGTTTTATAACTTGAACCCTTAATATTGTTATTTCATTCAATTCCTTATCAATTGGTGATTCTTTCTTCATTTCTGAAATTTATTTTGGTTGATTGATGCAATCACCATGGAAATCACATAAGGCTTCGTGAGTTTAGAGCTTTATGATGATGACATCATCATAAGCACACACCACTCCAAATATCCAAGGCAAACGGTTTCTTTGGTTTGGTCCAAACGGTTTCACCAAACCGTTTGGAGACCAAACAGTTTCCAAACCGTTTGGAGGTTTTGTCCCCAAACCATTTAAGGGAGTTGACCATTTAAGAGGGTTGACCATTTGAGGTAAGAACCCTAATTCATGTTGGATGATAATCTAATGGATCCAAATGATTAATTCAATACATAGATAATCATCAAGTAGCAAACCCTAATCGGATTAAGTGCTGATTTTGTAATTGATTATTTTAGAACATTGGGTTGATTGACCCAAATGGTTTCAAAACTATTTGGAGATCACCGAAATGGTCTCAAGACCGTTTGGAGGTCAACCGATACCATTTATAGGTCTAGGGTTGAGCATGATTGGGCAATTGAAGATCCAATGATACCAAATTGAACTGCAATCAATTATCGATTTGATGATCAATCCAATGATCCAAACCCTAATTGGATGTCATGGATTTTGATGATGTGATGGGCAAACAGTATCAAGACCATTTGGAGGTCATCCAAATGAACTCAAGACCGTTTCCGTTCAGGTCATGTTCAATTGGGTTGATGGTCTAATGATTTCAAAGCAACTAGTTTCACATTGATTAATATTGAGGGTTCATCGATTTCAAACCCTAACCCAATTGGATTCAAAACCCTAATTGATGATTAATTGAAAGTCAAATCAATTGAAGGATGATTGTTTAAGCTCAATTGAAGTATGATGATAGGTTCAATTGATGAGTGGTTACATGAATTCAATCATTGAGGGAATCAATCTTGGAAACCCTAAATCAATTTGATTGGTTGAGACCATATTTGGTCCAATCGGTTTTGAGGAGGTTTGGACCAAACAGTCTCAAGACCGTTTGGGACCAAATGGTCTCAAGACTTTTTGGGACGAAACGATCCCAAACCAGTTAAGACTGAAACGGTTTCAAGCACCTACTTTGTCAAACGGTTTCAAGCATCTACTTTACCAAACGGTTTCAAACCGTGTGACCAAGACCGTTTTGAGGTCTAAACGGTCTTAGACCATTTGGAGGTATTTCAAGAAAGACCGTTTGAGGTCTAATTGGTCAAGACCATTTGGGGTTTAAGTAACCAAGATCGTTTGGAAGGTAATTAACCAAACCATATGGACACTCAAAGTGGTTAAAGGTTAATTGTTTAATTGAACAATTACATGATGTAAACCAAGGATGATTATAATAATGGTACCCTTAATGTGATAGGGTGATTAGTACCCTTTGAATAATTAATCTTTAATGATCATGGAAGTAATGATATAATCCATTATGTCAACTCTTCATTTAAGTTGAGTTGACTTAGTCTAATCAAGTCTGAAGTAAGTATCATTTTGTAGAGGATGAGAGTGAGGGGACTTCCTACATTAATGATAGTCATGTAGTGGTTAAGTCTCAATACTTTCCACATGAATGAATATCTAATTAGGGTATGAACCTTGATAGGGAAATCATGAAACCCTAATTAAGAAGGTTAATGAATCTTAACCCTAATATGGGATAATGCTAGGTATAATCCTAATCTAAGATAAGGATGTAACCCTAATTAAGGGTGATAACATGTGAAACTCTAATTTAGGGTAATTTCATGAAAACCCTAAATTAAGAAGATACTCCATGTGGATCCCTAATTGAGGTTGATTCCATGAGAAACCCTAATTAAGGATGATGCCATGAGAAAACCTAGTTGGGAAGAATGGTAAACCCTATCTATGGGTAATGTGATGTGAAAGTCTAATGAAGGAAGATATTGTATGCAATCCAAGCCCTAATGAAGTATGATAGTATGTGAAACCCTAATTCAGGATAATGTGATACGAAACCCTAATTGAGATGAATAGTAAATCTAATTATGGGTTAGTGAATTTGAAACCCTAAAATTCGAATGATGTTATATGGAACCCTGATGCAATTCTATGATATAAGACTCAATCTAGGGTGATGCCATGTAATGATACGTGAAACCCTAGTGATGGTATAATACCCAATACACTAAAATAGGGTGTGGCTAATATAATCAAATAAGATGAGGATGTTATAACCATATAGGGTAAGGTTGATGAACGATATGAATGGTAATGTGGTTACTCTAATGAATAAGGGTCAAAGGGACAAGATGATGCCTAGATCCTTATATATCTAACTCCATACATGTGTAATAACCCTATACACTTTACAAAGATGAGGAAAAGATACTCTTAGGAGTGATGTATGTAATACTACATATTGGAGTGAATAACATCCTATGGATTGAAATACCTAAAGTGGTTGATAATGATTTATTCTATATCAACAATGCCTAACCATTAGATAAGTCCAGATCATTAAAGGTAGTTGGACAATTCTAATGTGTGATCCATGCAGTACATGATAAAGGTGATGGGTTGGTGTTTAGAATATTAAGATGGAAATACCTTAATACAAGGTTAATTGATTAACTTAAGTAAGATGGAAATGAGAAGAAAGTGATACATCAAGACATGATAGATATCACATTCAACATTTCAGGGTAGACATACCTTGATGAACCTCTAATCCAATATTCCTGGATAAGAAACACATGAAGTGTGTGTTATGCAATTCTTACAATAAAGATGTAATGAACTCAATGTACTTTGATAAATGTTGACTAATATACCTTGAGAATGGGGTTAATCCAAATCAATGAGTATGATGTAATCATACCATGATAAGGATGAGAAATGAACTCATATCTTGAATTGATGATCATTAATGATATATGATGAGAATAGTGATCATAGGAAAATACTTATGATATCTTTGAATGCTCCTAGAGGTGTGGGGAGCAATATATTAGAGTTGAACTAATAATGTGAGCATAAAACCCTAATTAATGTGAGATGGGAAACCCTAACCCTAATTTTGGGTAAAGGGAATGAAAATCCCTATTTGATAGTAAACCCTAATCCTGGTAAAGGAATAGTGGTGTTACTATTGTATCACATGATGTGATCAATGACTTGCATGTTGTTATCATGTCTAATAACCATGCAGATATTATGAGATGATGAACATAGCCAGATTTGAGCTATGACATTTATATAACAAAATGTTGATTGTCCTTATGTTCCTTAATGTTGATGTTGCTTAGTAAAAGTAACAGAATGTGCATGGACTTTATGGGTCATATGAGTAAGTTGTTTCCTATAGAGAGGTGACAAGATACTTAATGGCCTTGTGAGCCATGTGAGATGCTTGAGTAACAAGTATCATGTATACCTTGGTCTGAGGACCTGGAGATAATAGTTACCTAACAAGTGGTAACAGTGATAGTGATGAATTGAGGGTATGAGTACCCAGTTTTGGTAAGTCAG
The DNA here is from genome assembly GCA_963693085.1 of Alisma plantago-aquatica. NCBI lineage: Eukaryota > Viridiplantae > Streptophyta > Magnoliopsida > Alismatales > Alismataceae > Alisma > Alisma plantago-aquatica. Next base: position 800,821,165 of record OY856412.1, read on the forward strand.
GTAATAATGTTGTTGTGAGATGTGAACTTTCAAGTAATGAGATAAGGGATTAAGATCCCAATGCATTATAAGTTCTGGTAAAGCTATAGATAAGAGCTTACATGTTTCTTTGTAGCATTTGTCATAATAATTCCTGTTTGAGAACTTGACTGATGTTAAAAGAATATGCTAATGTACTTAACTAAACAAGTGAAATCATATCATGTAGAGCCTTGACCATAGATCCATCATCGTCAGTAATAGGTGATGGTGAAATGGGTGCTCCACGGCAAAACCCGAAATGCATATTTTGAATATGTGGGGGCAATGGGCGAATGTATCTTGACGTCCTAATGAGGTAATTGAGGGAAGGTAAACATAAAACCTCTCAATCCTTCATTATTTGTACCGGGATGGATGTATCATGAATCTCCTGATGATTGGGTTAGATGCAGTACACATCTCCCAATAATATTAATGTCGGGTCGATGGAGACAAACATGAAATCTCACGATCGCGAAGAGAGTGTAGCACACCACTGTAAATCTGATAGCGAAGTTTCCAGTATACCCTAGAAAGCTATATATATAGCAGAGACACAAGATGTCCTGTATGTGATCCCGTACTGACCAGGATGTGGGATGTGGGCTCTGATCTCCAAACCATGACATAACACGATTAAAACGTAGCGGAAGCGAATCGGTAATCAGCGGAAGACAAAAATCTCGGGAAATTAAAACTTTTCGAGATAAGAGCTTGAATCCATAAAAGCTTCTTTCATAAAGAGAGATAAACTGTTTACATCTCAGGATAATTACTTCTCGAGTAATTATATACATCAAGATACAAAATCTCAAGATCACATAACACAAGACTCCAAGACCTGAGAGTACAGAGGACACATAGGACTGACTCTAACTACACCACATGGCAGGACAAATCTCCACCTGAGATTACTGCTGCCCTTGGTGCTGCTGCTGCTGAGACTGATCACCTGTAGGTTGGTTCCTTCGTCTCCGACGTCCACCTAAAAAGTTGAAGCCTACGGGGTGAGACAATTATACATAATTGTCCCAGCGAGAGTTATAACTCTTCGCCAGAAGCTTTATTATAATATCAAAGAATATTTTAAACAGTAAAGCCTTCAAAGCATTCTGTAATAGTTGCAGGTATAACAAGATCTCTACAATTAGGAGATATGGAGAATATAAACACTATTGCAATGTAACATCAATCAACTAACTTGGAGTTATCTCTAACAAGTTATACTATATGGTTGATTATGTTTTACAAACAACATTATGCCCTGTGGAGATGAGGCTTACCACTCATACTCCAACTGATCGCTGAGAAGCCGCATCAGTATCATACATAGGTCATTAAGAGAGCCGGATTCTCATGACCTTCACCTTCCTCAGTCAGTAAGAGGATCACTTGTAGGACATCTCGTGTCTCTACTACTATAGCTCACCAGGGTAAACTGGTCCTTCGCTATTCTAGAGTCACAGTGGCGTTCTGTACTCTCTTCGTCATCAGGAGGTTTCGTATTTACCTACCACTGATACGGATATCTGTGCTTTCTTCGTCATCAGGAGGTTTCATGTTTACCTACCACTGATACGGTATGGAACTATAGTGAAGGATGGATGGATTCTACATCTACATCACTTTCCTACACTAGGATGTAAGGTTCTACACATCCATGTACCCCACATACTCAAAAGTATGTGCTCCAGGAGTTCCCTGAGGAAAACCTGTTTCACCACCATTTATTTTCTGACAATGATGGATCTATGATCAGGGCTCTACATTATACTTGATTAGTTAGGTACATTCAATATTCTTTAAAATCATACATTGTTCTGCAAACAATAACAGTAGCATAGCAGCTATAAAAGAAGAATACTAAATGTAACAGGCCTAACTCATATCAATCATCATTTCTCATTATCCTCATCACAAGTCATCTCTAAGGCATGACCTTGATGGTATTTATGGCTCTCATAGCCCATTATCAGCATAGGATGCCACTGGCAAGGCATCAGATTACTTTTCTTATTCATAAGGCTAACACCATGCCTTCAATGAATATAACATCAACATCCATACCTGGATATGTTTACCTCCATATCAGAACCTGCATGGTTAATACATTTGATAAAGGTAATGCAACAATAAGGAATGTACTTCCTACTCTTGTCATAAGAGTTAAATCTCTAATTTAAATCAAATAGAGTTTAATACTCAAAAGCATGCCATCACCCTTGAATTAGGGTTTACTATTCATATTACATGTCATCACCCTTGAATTAGGGTTTACTATTCACATCGAGGTGAATTAAACTCATAACATCATCATGTATGAGTAACATCTTCATTGATACTCTTGGATTAGTTAAGAGTTCATCATTTATCATAATTAGGGTTTCTATGATCTCACACAGGTGGACCATACCCTAATTATGCTCACTTATGTGCATTGGAGATGCTTTACTTGAGTTTCCACTTAAAAAGGGTACTTTCTCTCTCTAGAAGTACTTTCTCTCTCTAGAAGTACTTTCTCTCTCATCATAATGTTAGGTGATGTCAACATCACTCTAAAACAGGTTAGATTGAGTCATCATAGGCTAACATAGCCAAAAGCATCACCATTATGTGATTAGAGTTATTTTCTCTCTCTAGGGTACTTTCTCTCTCTAGAGTATTCTCTCTTTCATCATACTAATGGTTGATGGTAACATTAGGTTAGATCAAGTTGGATAGAGTCATTATTACTAAAAACATCATTCTCATGTAATTAGGGTTTGAATTGAGCAAGGTATAACTTAATTGACCCTTCAGGGGTATTTTGGTAATTCACCCCATTGATCATCATCATGGTCAAAAACCTTAGTCAATAACCCCTTACTATCCTAGATTATCATTAGGATTTGATTTGGGCAACATTGAACCATTTACATCATCAAATGATTGAATGAGGTCAACCTTGAATCATATTGGTTGATTTCAATCATTAATCATTAATTGAATTGAGATCGGTTGAAAGTGTTGACCGTTTGCCCACTTTGACCCTCCAAGACCGCGCGCCTCTTTCTAGCTCCAAGACCGCGAGCCCCCTTAGGTTTCAAGACCGTGAGCCTCTTCAAGGGTTCAAGACCGCGAAGCCTCCCATTGGTCCAAGTTAAAGTTGAGACCGCGAAGACCAATTTGAGTTGAGACCGCGAGGGTCGTGAAGACCGTTTGCCCTTCTTTGACCTCAGGACCGCGAGGCCCTTCATGGTCTTGAGACCGCGAGCCTCCTCTCGGTCTTGAGACCGTGAGCCCCCTCACGGTCTTGAGACCGCGAGCCCTCTCACGGTCTTGAGACCGCGAGGCTCTCATGGTCTCAGCCGCTTGGTCCTTCAACAAGGCTCAAAGATGCAACCGATAATGTCAACCCATGTTGAAGCCCTCAAATGGTCAAAGCTATGTTGACCACTTATGGATTTAGTCAATTAAGATTATGCTTGATCACTTGGTCATTCGATTGACCCATAATGGTTAACCAATTATGGTTGAAATCGATTCAATTAGGGTCTATCAATATTCACCCATCAACACTCAACAATGTGCATCAACACAAGGTTGAACCCTTTAATTGAGCTCCAATTGGGCCCAAACTTGGCCCAAACGGTCTTGAAGTCATGTGGGTGGACCCCACATGGTCTTAAGACCGTTTGCCCAAGATTTCATCAAAGTCTAAGGTGATTTGATAGGGGTTGAACCATGATTGAACCACAAAACAGAATTTTGATTAAATTGATAACTTATTTGCAATTGGGTCCTCAATTGGTCAAATTACTCAACCCTACACCTTCAAACGGTCTTGGGTGATTGTCCTCTCGGTCTTGAGACCGTTTGGATGAGTTCCAAACGGTCTTGAGACCGTTTGCCCATCCAAATTTTTGGATTCTAGTGGAAATTCATCAAGGTCTGACCCATTGAGTTGATGATCATGTCAATATTTAATTGCAATGTAATTTGATGTAATTGTACCTTCAATTGGTCAAAAAATCTTGACGCCAGACCTCCAAACGGTCTTGGTTGATTGCCCTTGCGGTCTTGAGACCGTTTGGTGACCCCCAAACGGTCTTGAGACCGTTTAGGTCAATCAACCCTAAAAACCCTAATTAGGTCACCATAATTTCAGCACTGATTTTATCTAGGGTTAGCCCTAGTATTCTCCCTTCAACTCTTAGCCCGTTTGGAATTAGACCATCAAACTTGGTGAGTTGTTAATTAACATAATTTTGAACAGTAATCTCATACGGTCAATGCTTAGTCAACGACCTTACACGGTCTTGAGACCGTTTGCCCAAAAAGGCAATTCCAGACCGTTTGAAAATCAGTAATTAATTCATTTAAAGTTGTGACTTAAAAAGGTCATATCTCCCGATTCCTTTGGAGTTAGTCTCCCAAATTTTGAGGGTAATTAGCCTATATAAGTAGGAACAGATTTCTTATACGGTCCACGCTCGGTCAACGGGGCCAAACGGTCTTGAGACCGTTTGACCTGTCGCGGTCTCGAGACCGTTTGCTCACCTCGCGGTCTTGAGTCCGAGAGAGCAAACTGTTAGGACCGTTTAAGGAAAAGAAAAAGCGGTGGGTTTCTCTTGGAAATCACGCCTTCATCTTCTAGCTCAAGAACAGTACAGATATCCCACGGGTTTGCTTGCAAAATAGCAGGGAAAAGTAGGGAAATACTAAGAGCTATCATCAAATCGCATATAAAGATGCACATAGTAAAGCATAGGTTTAGAGTTATAAAACCCGCCTAAAGCTTGCTTCTTGAGCTCCAAGCTTTCAAGCTCCAAGCTCTAATGGCGTCCTTGAGTTCTTACAGGTTGGCCAAGGTGAAAACTCCAAGGAAGGATGAAAAGAGACGGCTAGAAAGATAGGGTTTCGAGAATTAGCCATGAAGCTGACCTTGAATTCGAGTTTTAACCATGGAATTAGGCAAGAAGAGGGGTTTAAACCTACCTTGCACCCCTTGGTCGTCCTCCTTAGCTCCAAGGCAGTCCTTGGTCGTCTTTGGTGAAATGAAACAGTAAGGGAATGAAGGTTAAGTTCCCTTGCAACTAAGGGAAGGAGAGCTTATATACATGGGGTAGGATTTTCAACATTAGTTCATAAGTTTCCCTTAATTCCAACTAAGTCCTTCCTTTATTACTTGCTCGTCCCTTCCTCTTTATTCTAAGGACAAACCTTATCTTCAGTTATAGAAAAGAAGGCAAGGAAGAACAATCTAATAATAAAGTTCATACTTAAAGGGATATTGCACATATACCCTGATTATTCAATCACAAAGCCTATTTCTTAACTTGATACTCAATTGAGGTGAATTCCTCATCATTTCTTATCTAAATGATGGCAAGAGTCTAAAAAGATACTTTAGATTAAATTCTTTACAAATTGCATCCCTTTATTTGGGTAAATTGCATTTTACTCCAAATTAGGGTTTCAAGCCCTGGGATTGCTTCCACAGCTGCACCTTGGTACTGCTCTAGCTTGGGAAATCCCTCAAACTTTGCCAAAAAGATTCTCATGATGTCTCAACATCAGAGGAACATCTCATCATGTGCAAATTGCAAGCTAACCCTTTCAACTGGGTAAATTGCACATAGGTCCCTGTACATCAAAACAATGCTACAACTTTAAATGAAAAGGAGCAAATACTGAAATATACGTTTCTGAGAAACTTAATTACATGCTCAGAGTTAATCAAAAAGATTTAATTACATATTTAGGCAAAACACCTAGGGTTAACTCATAACCCAGGTCAGGGATGTTACAAATTATCCACCCCTTACAAGGATTTCGTCCCCGAAATCGATAAAACATACTACGAGAAAAGGGCAGGATACTTCCTTCTCATCTCATCCTCTAACTCCCAAGTGACTTCTTCAATACCACGATGGTTCCAGAGGACTTTCACAAGACTTATATCTTTCTTCTTTAACTTTTTAATTCGTTTATCAAGGATTGACACTGGTCCCTCCTCATAGGATATGTCATCATTCAAATCTACTTCCATAGGTTGTAGAACTGACTCGGTGTCTGGGTGACATTTCTTCAACATAGAAATGTGAAACACAGGATGTAACCTCTGTAATTCTGGGGGAAGCTCTAGTTTATATGCTACCTTTCCAATCCGTTCAATGATTGGATAAGGCCCCATATATCTAGGAGCTAACTTCCCCTTCCTTCCAAAACGAAGGACCCCTTTCCAAGGTGAGACCTTAAGATACACTCTGTCTCCAACCTGGAACTCTAAGGGTCTACGACGTTTGTCAGCATAAGATTTCTGCCTATCCTGAGCAGTCTTAATCTTATGTTATATAACTTTAATCTTTTCCGTGGTTTGCTGCACCAGGTCAGGACCTAACAACTGGTGCTCACCAGTCTCAAACCAACACAAGGGTGATCTACAACGTCTACCATATAAGGCTTCATAAGGTGCCATATCAATACTATGCTGATAGCTATTGTTATAGGCAAACTCTATCAAGCTTAGGTGTAGATCCCAACTTCCGGTGAACTGGAGAACACATGCTCGCAACAGGTCTTCTAAGGTTTGTATGGTCCTTTCCGACTGTCCATCAGTCTGTGGATGAAAGGTCGTACTAAACTTCAGCTTAGTGCCTAAGGCACTGTGCAACTGTTCCCAAAAACGACTTGTAAACTGAGGACCTCTGTCTGAAACTATTGTGACAGGAACTCCGTGCAAACGCACTATCTCTTGAACATACAACTCTGATAACCTTTCAGCAGAATAGGTTGTTTTGACAGGTAAGAAATGTGCTGTCTTAGTCAACCTATCAACAACTACCCAAATGGAATCATGTCCTTTGCTTGTCCTGGGTAGGCCAACAACAAAGTCCATGGTCACATGGTCCCATTTCCACTGTGATATGGGTAAAGGTTGCATTGTCCCTGCAGGCTTCTGGTGTTCAGCTTTAACTTGCTGACACACAGGACACCTCAGAACAAACTCTGCAACGTCCTTCTTCATCCCAGGCCACCAATACAGATCCTTCAAATTCCGATACATCTTGGTGCTCCCTGGATGCATAGCATACATGGAAGAATGGGCTTCTTCCAGGACTAACTTCCTTAAGTTGTCCACATCCGGCACTATCATTCTTCCATTATAACAAGCTACTTGATCTTTTGAGTCATGAAACCCATCTTGCTTCTCATTTCCATACTCAGATCTTATATGTTGAACTGCAGCATCACCTAGCTGTGCTTCTTTAACCTGCTCTCTTAGGGTAGGTTTAATATGCATCTCAGCTAACAAACCGGCTAGCAATGACACCTTCAACTGTACATTGTCTTGCCTTAAAGAGATAAGCATATCTCTCCTAGAGCATACTAAAGAGTTTAGTTGTGCTCTATTCATGGTTGATGTTGCTGATTTCCTACTCAAGGCATCTGCAACAACATTGGCCTTACCTGGATGGTAATCAATTGTACAGTCGTAGTCCTTGATTAACTCCATCCAGCGACGTTGCCTCATGTTGAGCTCATGCTGAGAGAAGATATACTTAAGGTTTTTGTGGTCTGTGAAAATCTGGAATGTCTCTCCGTAGAGATAATGTCTCCAGATTTTCAAAGCATGAACCACAGCTGCTAACTCTAGATCGTGTGTTGGATAATTCTCCTCGTGTTTCTTAAGCTGTCGGGAAGCAAAAGAAATCACTTGTTTATCCTGCATCAACACACATCCTAGTACATTCTTGGAAGCGTCACAGAAAACTACATATCCTTTTCCTTGTTCAGGTAGCACTAGCACAGGTGCACTTGTCAACTTCTCCTTCAGTAACTGGAAAGATTGTTGACACTTATTACTCCAAGAAAAAGGAACATCTTTCCGGGTTAACTTGGTCAAAGGTAAGGCTATAGAACTAAAGTTCTTAATGAACCTTCGATAATAGCCAGCTAACCCTAAAAAACTTCGAATCTTCGTCGGTGTCTTTGGTTGTTCCCATTGTAGAACAGATTCTACCTTTGTAGGGTCAACACGAATTCCCGAGGCGGATATTACATGTCCAAGAAAAGATACCTCTAGCAGCCAGAACTCACACTTGCTAAACTTAGCATACAACTTATGTTCTCTTAGCAAGGTCAAAGCTTGGCGAAGATGCTGCTCATGCTGCTGAGCATCTTTACTATAAATCAGTATGTCATCTATGAAGACGACAACACACTGATCAAGGAAAGGTCGAAAAACTCTATTCATGAGTTCCATGAATGCAGCTGGTGCATTGGTTAGTCCAAACGACATAACCGTGAACTCATAGTGACCATATCTTGTCCTAAAGGCAGACTTGGATATGTCACTATCCTTAATACGGAGTTGATGATATCCAGACCTCAAGTCTATCTTTGAAAAGACTGTTGCACCACGCAACTGGTCAAAGAGATCATCAATCCTCGGCAGAGGATACTTATTCTTTATTGTTACTTTATTGAGTTGTCTATAGTCGATGCACAACCGCATTGACCCATCTTTCTTTTTAACAAACAAGACCGGAGCACCCCAAGGTGAAGTACTCGGTCGGATAAAACCTCTCTCAAGTAACTCTTGAAGCTGTTTCTTGAGTTCTGCCATCTCGGCAGGCGCCATCCTATACGGAGTTTGAGCTATGGGTTTTGTATCTGGGATCAGATTAATTTCAAAATCAATCTCCCGAGGTGGTGGTATACCAGGAAGTTCTTCAGGAAACACATCTTCGAATTCCCTGACTATGGGAACTTCGGCAGGATTGGAACTTTCCTTGGTAACATCTACCACATGGGCTAAGAATGCATAACATCCTTGCCTCAACAGCTTATCAGTAACCATAGCTGATACAAGACAGCTAGGCAGAATCTTTCTTTCACCTTGAAAGATCCATGTGCTGCTTTCATCAGCAAACACAGCCAACTTGGACTCACAATCCAAGATAACTCTATACCTTTCTAAGGTATCCATCCCAAGGATTATATCAAACCCCTGCATATCAAGTGGTATAAGGTCCACTTGAATGCGATTGTCAGAAAAGAAGAGGATGCAGGGAGAACATACTTCCTGCAAAACGGCAGACCCACTCAATGGAGTCTCTAACAACAAACTATCTGTCCTATGACTAACAGTCATATTACAGTTACGAATCACTTCACGAGTGATGAAAGAGTGCGTAGCACCCGGATCAATCAGAACAGATACATCACAGGATATAGACATATCAGAATATAAAAGTTTCATCTGACCTGCCACTACCCGTGGATTGACCACTGCCTCAGGTGGGTTCATAGCATAGAACCTCGCAGTCGCCTGGTGTTGAGGTGGTGCTGATGATCCAGCTTGAGACGCTTGTCCACGTCCTCGAGCTGCTCCTTGATGTTGTCTATTCTGAGATCCCTGTTGATTCTGTCTCGGAGGTTGTTGTGTCACACCGATAGGCCTAGAACGGCAATCCTTCATCAAGTGTCCCACCTTACCACAGTTGTAGCAACTCTTCTCCTGTTGTTGTGGTCTGGGTGGTCCAGTAACTGACACTGATGCAGAACTGTGCGTCCCTTGAAGCGGTTGACTCCGCCCTCTACCTCTGCTTGGTGTCCATTGAGTTTGAAAACTTGATCTGGGTGGTGGAGGGTTAGGTGCAGAGAATCTAGGTTTCTTGGAATCCCTAGATGAAGAACCCTGGAACTGTGGATATCTTTTATGGGTTTGTCTTTTCTCAACCACAGATCTCTCTATCCTTCGGACTGACTCAACGAAGGTAGAGAATCTTTCTCTGTTTTCTAAGGCAGACACAGGGGTTGACATATCAGAATTCAAACCCTTCTCGAATCTTCTGATTCTTTCCTCATCCGTAGCAGCCATGTGCGGACAGAACCGCAACAACTCTATGAACTTCGCTTCATACTCACTAATGTTCATCATACCCTGCCTTAGTTTCTCAAACTGAGAGATCTTCTCATCTAGGAAGGTCTTTGGAAAATATCTATTGATAAATTCCCGACGAAACTCTTCCCATGAGAACTCTACTCCAGGTCTCTTCTGCTCTTCCATGTTCCACCAGTGACCAGCACTGCCTTTGAGAAGATAGACAGCATGTCTAACCTTCTCAGCTTCCGGAATCATAAGAATCCTGAAAGCCTTCTCCAACTCTGTCAACCATAAGTCAGCATCTGCAGGGTCAGCAGTTCCGAAGTACTCGGTAGCTCCGACACGACGAAGTCGTTCGAATGTCTTACCGATACCTTGTGCTTCAGGCTGGACAGGTGCCCTAGGTCCAGTAATGGGCATCCTATCGGTTATATGTGTCATGGCAGTCATGAATTGCCCGAACATCGTCTGTACAGCTGGATCACTCATGTCAGCTGGGTCGAACTGAGGTGGCTCTCTTGGCGACTCAGGTGCAGGTTGTTCTATTCTCGGAACTCTTGCACCACCTCGAGGTGCACTAGCACTACTTTCTGCCACGTGCTCATTGCGATGTTCTGACATTCTTATGTATCTTCTTCTCCTGAGGAGCAGAAGATTCTATTAGATGAGGAAGGAGTACTAAAGGTAGACTCGACATCCTAAGTCCTATGCCTCTGTAGACTCAACTGAACCTGGAGCTCTGATACCACTAGTTGTGGGCTCTGATCTCCAAACCATGACATAACACGATTAAAACGTAGCGGAAGCGAATCGGTAATCAGCGGAAGACAAAAATCTCGGGAAATTAAAACTTTTCGAGATAAGAGCTTGAATCCATAAAAGCTTCTTTCATAAAGAGAGATAAACTGTTTACATCTCAGGATAATTACTTCTCGAGTAATTATATACATCAAGATACAAAATCTCAAGATCACATAACACAAGACTCCAAGACCTGAGAGTACAGAGGACACATAGGACTGACTCTAACTACACCACATGGCAGGACAAATCTCCACCTGAGATTACTGCTGCCCTTGGTGCTGCTGCTGCTGAGACTGATCACCTGTAGGTTGGTTCCTTCGTCTCCGACGTCCACCTAAAAAGTTGAAGCCTACGGGGTGAGACAATTATACATAATTGTCCCAGCGAGAGTTATAACTCTTCGCCAGAAGCTTTATTATAATATCAAAGAATATTTTAAACAGTAAAGCCTTCAAAGCATTCTGTAATAGTTGCAGGTATAACAAGATCTCTACAATTAGGAGATATGGAGAATATAAACACTATTGCAATGTAACATCAATCAACTAACTTGGAGTTATCTCTAACAAGTTATACTATATGGTTGATTATGTTTTACAAACAACATTATGCCCTGTGGAGATGAGGCTTACCACTCATACTCCAACTGATCGCTGAGAAGCCGCATCAGTATCATACATAGGTCATTAAGAGAGCCGGATTCTCATGACCTTCACCTTCCTCAGTCAGTAAGAGGATCACTTGTAGGACATCTCGTGTCTCTACTACTATAGCTCACCAGGGTAAACTGGTCCTTCGCTATTCTAGAGTCACAGTGGCGTTCTGTACTCTCTTCGTCATCAGGAGGTTTCGTATTTACCTACCACTGATATGGATATCTGTGCTTTCTTCGTCATCAGGAGGTTTCATGTTTACCTACCACTGATACGGTATGGAACTATAGTGAAGGATGGATGGATTCTACATCTACATCACTTTCCTACACTAGGATGTAAGGTTCTACACATCCATGTACCCCACATACTCAAAAGTATGTGCTCCAAGAGTTCCCTGAGGAAAACCTATTTCACCACCATTTATTTTCTGACAATGATGGATCTATGATCAGGGCTCTACATTATACTTGATTAGTTAGGTACATTCAGTATTCTTTAAAATCATACATTGTTCTGCAAACAATAACAGTAGCATAGCAGCTATAAAAGAAGAATACTAAATGTAACATGCCTAACTCATATCAATCATCATTTCTCATTATCCTCATCACAAGTCATCTCTAAGGCATGACCTTGATGGTATTTATGGCTCTCATAGCCCATTATCAGCATAGGATGCCACTGGCAAGGCATCAGATTACTTTTCTTATTCATAAGGCTAACACCATGCCTTCAATGAATATAACATCAACATCCATACCTGGATATGTTTACCTCCATATCAGAACCTGCATGGTTAATACATTTGATAAAGGTAATGCAACAATAAGGAATGTACTTCCTACTCTTGTCATAAGAGTTAAATCTCTAATTTAAATCAAATAGAGTTTAATACTCAAAAGCATGCCATCACCCTTGAATTAGGGTTTACTATTCATATTACATGTCATCACCCTTGAATTAGGGTTTACTATTCACATCGAGGTGAATTAAACTCATAACATCATCATGTATGAGTAACATCTTCATTGATACTCTTGGATTAGTTAAGAGTTCATCATTTATCATAATTAGGGTTTCTATGATCTCACACAGGTGGACCATACCCTAATTATGCTCACTTATGTGCATTGGAGATGCTTTACTTGAGTTTCCACTTAAAAAGGGTACTTTCTCTCTCTAGAAGTACTTTCTCTCTCTAGAAGTACTTTCTCTCTCATCATAATGTTAGGTGATGTCAACATCACTCTAAAACAGGTTAGATTGAGTCATCATAGGCTAACATAGCCAAAAGCATCACCATTATGTGATTAGAGTTATTTTCTCTCTCTAGGGTACTTTCTCTCTCTAGAGTATTCTCTCTTTCATCATACTAATGGTTGATGGTAACATTAGGTTAGATCAAGTTGGATAGAGTCATTATTACTAAAAACATCATTCTCATGTAATTAGGGTTTGAATTGAGCAAGGTATAACTTAATTGACCCTTCAGGGGTATTTTGGTAATTCACCCCATTGATCATCATCATGGTCAAAAACCTTAGTCAATAACCCCTTACTATCCTAGATTATCATTAGGATTTGATTTGGGCAACATTGAACCATTTACATCATCAAATGATTGAATGAGGTCAACCTTGAATCATATTGGTTGATTTCAATCATTAATCATTAATTGAATTGAGATCGGTTGAAAGTGTTGACCGTTTGCCCACTTTGACCCTCCAAGACCGCGAGCCTCTTTCTAGCTCCAAGCCCGCGAGCCCCCTTAGGTTTCAAGACCGTGAGCCTCTTCAAGGGTTCAAGACCGCGAAGCCTCCCATTGGTCCAAGTTAAAGTTGAGACCGCGAAGACCAATTTGAGTTGAGACCGCGAGGGTCGTGAAGACCGTTTGCCCTTCTTTGACCTCAGGACCGCGAGGCCCTTCATGGTCTTGAGACCGCGAGCCTCCTCTCGGTCTTGAGACCGTGAGCCCCCTCACGGTCTTGAGACCGCGAGCCCTCTCACGGTCTTGAGACCGCGAGGCTCTCATGGTCTCAGCCGCTTGGTCCTTCAACAAGGCTCAAAGATGCAACCGATAATGTCAACCCATGTTGAAGCCCTCAAATGGTCAAAGCTATGTTGACCACTTATGGATTTAGTCAATTAAGATTATGCTTGATCACTTGGTCATTCGATTGACCCATAATGGTTAACCAATTATGGTTGAAATCGATTCAATTAGGGTCTATCAATATTCACCCATCAACACTCAACAATGTGCATCAACACAAGGTTGAACCCTTTAATTGAGCTCCAATTGGGCCCAAACTTGGCCCAAACGGTCTTGAAGTCATGTGGGTGGACCCCACATGGTCTTAAGACCGTTTGCCCAAGATTTCATCAAAGTCTAAGGTGATTTGATAGGGGTTGAACCATGATTGAACCACAAAACAGAATTTTGATTAAATTGATAACTTATTTGCAATTGGGTCCTCAATTGGTCAAATTACTCAACCCTAGACCTTCAAACGGTATTGGGTGATTGTCCTCTCGGTCTTGAGACCGTTTGGATGAGTTCCAAACGGTCTTGAGACCGTTTGCCCATCCAAAATTTTGGATTCTAGTGGAAATTCATCAAGGTCTGACCCATTGAGTTGATGATCATGTCAATATTTAATTGCAATGTAATTTGATGTAATTGTACCTTCAATTGGTCAAAAAATCTTGACGCCAGACCTCCAAACGGTCTTGGTTGATTGCCCTCGCGGTCTTGAGACCGTTTGGTGACCCCCAAACGGTCTTGAGACCGTTTAGGTCAATCAACCCTAAAAACCCTAATTAGGTCACCATAATTTCAGCACTGATTTTATCTAGGGTTAGCCCTAGTATTCACCCTTCAACTCTTAGCCCGTTTGGAATTAGACCATCAAACTTGGTGAGTTGTTAATTAACATAATTTTGAACAGTAATCTCATACGGTCAACGCTTAGTCAACGACCTTACATGGTCTTGAGACCGTTTGCCCAAAAAGGAAATTCCAGACCGTTTGAAAATCAGTAATTAATTCATTTAAAGTTGTGACTTAAAAAGGTCATATCTCCCGATTCCTTTGGAGTTAGTCTCCCAAATTTTGAGGGTAATTAGCCTATATAATTAGGAACAGATTTCTTATACGGTACACGCTCGGTCAACGGGGCCAAACGGTCTTGAGACCGTTTTCCCTGTCGCGGTCTCGAGACCGTTTGCTCACCTCGCGGTCTTGAGTCCGAGAGAGCAAACTGTTAGGACCGTTTAAGGAAAAGAAAACGCGGTGGGTTTTTCTTGGAAATCACGCCTTCATCTTCTAGCTCAAGAACAGTACAGATATCCCACGGGTTTGCTTGCAAAATAGCAGGGAAAAGTAGGGAAATACTAAGAGCTATCATCAAATCGCATATAAAGATGCACATAGTAAAGCATAGGTTTAGAGTTATAAAACCCGCCTAAAGCTTGCTTCTTGAGCTCCAAGCTTTCAAGCTCCAAGCTCTAATGGCGTCCTTGAGTTCTTACAGGTTGGCCAAGGTGAAAACTCCAAGGAAGGATGAAAAGAGACGGCTAGAAAGATAGGGTTTCGAGAATTAGCCATGAAGCTGACCTTGAATTCGAGTTTTAACCATGGAATTAGGCAAGAAGAGGGGTTTAAACCTACCTTGCACCCCTTGGTCGTCCTCCTTAGCTCCAAGGCAGTCCTTGGTCGTCTTTGGTGAAATGAAACAGTAAGGGAATGAAGGTTAAGTTCCCTTGCAACTAAGGGAAGGAGAGCTTATATACATGGGGTAGGATTTTCAACATTAGTTCATAAGTTTCCCTTAATTCCAACTAAGTCCTTCCTTTATTACTTGCTCGTCCCTTCCTCTTTATTCTAAGGACAAACCTTATCTTAAGTTATAGAAAAGAAGGCAAGGAAGAACAATCTAATAATAAAGTTCATACTTAAAGGGATATTGCACATATACCCTGATTATTCAATCACAAAGCCTATTTCTTAACTTGATACTCAATTGAGGTGAATTCCTCATCATTTCTTATCTAAATGATGGCAAGAGTCTAAAAAGATACTTTAGATTAAATTCTTTACAAATTGCATCCCTTTATTTGGGTAAATTGTATTTTACCCCAAATTAGGGTTTCAAGCCCTGGGATTGCTTCCACAGCTGCACCTTGGTGCTCTAGCTTGGGAAATCCCTCAAACTTTGCCAAAGAGATTCTCATGATGTCTCAACATCAGAGGAACATCTCATCATGTGCAAATTGCAAGCTAACCCTTTCAACTGGGTAAATTTCACATAGGTCCCTGTACATCAAAACAATGCTACAACTTTAAATGAAAAGGAGCAAATACTGAAATATACGTTTCTGAGAAACTTAATTACATGCTCAGAGTTAATCACAAAGATTTAATTACATATTTAGGCAAAACACCTAGGGTTAACTCATAACCCAGGTCAGGGATGTTACAAATTATCCACCCCTTACAAGGATTTCGTCCCCGAAATCGATAAAACATACTACGAGAAAAGGGCAGGATACTTCCTTCTCATCTCATCCTCTAACTCCCAAGTGACTTCTTCAATACCACGATGGTTCCAGAGGACTTTCACAAGACTTATATCTTTCTTCTTTAACTTTTTAATTCGTTTATCAAGGATTGACACTGGTCCCTCCTCATAGGATATGTCATCATTCAATTCTACTTCCATAGGTTGTAGAACTGACTCGGTGTCTGGGTGACATTTCTTCAACATAGAAATGTGAAACACAGGATGTAACCTCTGTAATTCTGGGGGAAGCTCTAGTTTATATGCTACCTTTCCAATCCGTTCAATGATTGGATAAGGCCCCATATATCTAGGAGCTAACTTCCCCTTCCTTCCAAAACGAAGGACCCCTTTCCAAGGTGAGACCTTAAGATACACTCTGTCTCCAACCTGGAACTCTAAGGGTCTACGACGTTTGTCAGCATAAGATTTCTGCCTATCCTGAGCAGTCTTAATCTTATGTTGTATAACTTTAATCTTTTCCGTGGTTTGCTGCACCAGGTCAGGACCTAACAACTGGTGCTCACCAGTCTCAAACCAACACAAGGGTGATCTACAACGTCTACCATATAAGGCTTCATAAGGTGCCATATCAATACTATGCTGATAGCTATTGTTATAGGCAAACTCTATCAAGCTTAGGTGTAGATCCCAACTTCCGGTGAACTGGAGAACACATGCTCGCAACAGGTCTTCTAAGGTTTGTATGGTCCTTTCCGACTGTCCATCAGTCTGTGGATGAAAGGTCGTACTAAACTTCAGCTTAGTGCCTAAGGCACTGTGCAACTGTTCCCAAAAACGACTTATAAACTGAGGACCTCTGTCTGAAACTATTGTGACAGGAACTCCGTGCAAACGCACTATCTCTTGAACATACAACTCTGATAACCTTTCAGCAGAATAGGTTGTTTTGACAGGTAAGAAATGTGCTGTCTTAGTCAACCTATCAACAACTACCCAAATGGAATCATGTCCTTTGCTTGTCCTGGGTAGGCCAACAACAAAGTCCATGGTCACATGGTCCCATTTCCACTGTGATATGGGTAAAGGTTGCATTGTCCCTACAGGCTTCTGGTGTTAAGCTTTAACTTGCTGACACACAGGACACCTCAGAACAAACTCTGCAACGTCCTTCTTCATCCCAGGCCACCAATACAGATCCTTCAAATTCCGATACATCTTGGTGCTCCCTGGATGCATAGCATACATGGAAGAATGGGCTTCTTCCAGGACTAACTTCCTTAAGTTGTCCACATCCGGCACTATCATTCTTCCATTATAACAAGCTACTTGATCTTTTGAGTCATGAAACCCATCTTGCTTCTCATTTCCATACTCAGATCTTATATGTTGAACTGCAGCATCACCTAGCTGTGCTTCTTTAACCTGCTCTCTTAGGGTAGGTTTAATATGCATCTCAGCTAACAAACCGGCTAGCAATGACACCTTCAACTGTACATTGTCTTGCCTTAAAGAGATAAGCATATCTCTCCTAGAGCATACTAAAGAGTTTAGTTGTGCTCTATTCATGGTTGATGTTGCTGATTTCCTACTCAAGGCATCTGCAACAACATTGGCCTTACCTGGATGGTAATCAATTGTACAGTCGTACTCCTTGATTAACTCCATCCAGCGACGTTGCCTCATGTTGAGCTCATGCTGAGAGAAGATATACTTAAGGTTTTTGTGGTCTGTGAAAATCTGGAATGTCTCTCCGTAGAGATAATGTCTCCAGATTTTCAAAGCATGAACCACAGCTGCTAACTCTAGATCGTGTGTTGGATAATTCTCCTCGTGTTTCTTAAGCTGTCGGGAAGCAAAAGAAATCACTTGTTTATCCTGCATCAACACACATCCTAGTACATTCTTGGAAGCGTCACAGAAAACTACATATCCTTTTCCTTGTTCAGGTAGCACTAGCACAGGTGCACTTGTCAACTTCTCCTTCAGTAACTGGAAAGATTGTTGACACTTATTACTCCAAGAAAAAGGAACATCTTTCCGGGTTAACTTGGTCAAAGGTAAGGCTATAGAACTAAAGTTCTTAATGAACCTTCGATAATAGCCAGCTAACCCTAAGAAACTTCGAATCTCCGTCGGTGTCTTTGGTTGTTCCCATTGTAGAACAGATTCTACCTTTGTAGGGTCAACACGAATTCCCGAGGCGGATATTACATGTCCAAGAAAAGATACCTCTGGCAGCCAGAACTCACACTTGCTAAACTTAGCATACAACTTATGTTCTCTTAGCAAGGTCAAAGCTTGGCGAAGATGCTGCTCATGCTGCTGAGCATCTTTACTATAAATCAGTATGTCATCTATGAAGACGACAACACACTGATCAAGGAAAGGTCGAAAAACTCTATTCATGAGTTCCATGAATGCAGTTGGTGCATTGGTTAGTCCAAACGACATAACCGTGAACTCATAGTGACCATATCTTGTCCTAAAGGCAGACTTGGATATGTCACTATCCTTAATACGGAGTTGATGATATCCAGACCTCAAGTCTATCTTTGAAAAGACTGTTGCACCACGCAACTGGTCAAAGAGATCATCAATCCTCGGCAGAGGATACTTATTCTTTATTGTTACTTTATTGAGTTGTCTATAGTCGATGCACAACCGCATTGACCCATCTTTATTTTTAACAAACAAGACCGGAGCACCCCAAGGTGAAGTACTCGGTCGGATAAAACCTCTCTCAAGTAACTCTTGAAGCTGTTTCTTGAGTTCTGCCATCTCGGCAGGCGCCATCCTATACGGAGTTTGAGCTATGGGTTTTGTATCTGGGATCAGATTAATTTCAAAATCAATCTCCCGAGGTGGTGGTATACCAGGAAGTTCTTCAGGAAACACATCTTCGAATTCCCTGACTATGGGAACTTCGGCAGGATTGGAACTTTCCTTGGTAACATCTACCACATGGGCTAAGAATGCATAACATCCTTGCCTCAACAGCTTATCAGTAACCATAGCTGATACAAGACAGCTAGGCAGAATCTTTCTTTCACCTTGAAAGATCCATGTGCTGCTTTCATCAGCAAACACAGCCAACTTGGACTCACAATCCAAGATAACTCTATACCTTTCTAAGGTATCCATCCCAAGGATTATATCAAACCCCTGCATATCAAGTGGTATAAGGTCCACTTGAATGCGATTGTCAGAAAAGAAGAGGATGCAGGGAGAACATACTTCCTGCAAAACGGCAGACCCACTCAACGGAGTCTCTAACAACAAACTATCTGTCCTATGACTAACAGTCATATTACAGTTACGAATCACTTCACGAGTGATGAAAGAGTGCGTAGCACCCGGATCAATCAGAACAGATACATCACAGGATATAGACATATCAGAATATAAAAGTTTCATCTGACCTGCCACTACCCGTGGATTGACCACTGCCTCAGGTGGGTTCATAGCATAGAACCTCGCAGTCGCCTGGTGTTGAGGTGGTGCTGATGATCCAGCTTGAGACGCTTGTCCACGTCCTCGAGCTGCTCCTTGATGTTGTCTATTCTGAGATCCCTGTTGATTCTGTCTCGGAGGTTGTTGTGTCACACCGACAGGCCTAGAACGGCAATCCTTCATCAAGTGTCCCACCTTACCACAGTTGTAGCAACTCTTCTCCTGTTGTTGTGGTCTGGGTGGTCCAGTAACTGACACTGATGCAGAACTGTGCGTCCCTTGAAGCGGTTGACTCCGCCCTCTACCTCTGCTTGGTGTCCATTGAGTTTGAAAACTTGATCTGGGTGGTGGAGGGTTAGGTGCAGAGAATCTAGGTTTCTTGGAATCCCTAGATGAAGAACCCTGGAACTGTGGATATCTTTTATGGGTTTGTCTTTTCTCAACCACAGATCTCTCTATCCTTCAGACTGACTCAACGAAGGTAGAGAATCTTTCTCTGTTTTCTAAGGCAGACACAGGGGTTGACATATCAGAATTCAAACCCTTCTCAAATCTTCTGATTCTTTCCTCATCCGTAGCAGCCATGTGCGGACAGAACCGCAACAACTCCATGAACTTCGCTTCATACTCACTAATGTTCATCATACCCTGCCTTAGTTTCTCAAACTGAGAGATCTTCTCATCTAGGAAGGTCTTTGGAAAATATCTATTGATAAATTCCCGATGAAACTCTTCCCATGAGAACTCTACTCCAGGTCTCTTCTGCTCTTCCATGTTCCACCAGTGACCAGCACTGCCTTTGAGAAGATAGACAGCATGTCTAACCTTCTCAGCTTCCGGAATCATAAGAATCCTGAAAGCCTTCTCCAACTCTGTCAACCATAAGTCAGCATCTGCAGGGTCAGCAGTTCCGAAGTACTCGGTAGCTCCGACACGACGAAGTCATTCGAATGTCTTACCGATACCTTGTGCTTCAGGCTGGACAGGTGCCCTAGGTGCAGGAATGGGCATCCTGTCGGTTATATGTGTCATGGCAGTCATGAACTGCCCGAACATCGTCTGTACAGCTGGATCACTCATGTCAGCTGGGTCGAACTGAGGTGGCTCTCTTGGCGACTCAGGTGCAGGTTGTTCTATTCTCGGAACTCTTGCACCACCTCGAGGTGCACTAGCACTACTTTCTGCCACGTGCTCATTGCGATGTTCTGACATTCTTATGTATCTTCTTCTCCTGAGGAGCAGAAGATTCTATTAGATGAGGAAGGAGTACTAAAGGTAGACTCGACATCCTAAGTCCTATGCCTCTGTAGACTCAACTGAACCTGGAGCTCTGATACCACTAGTTGTGGGCTCTGATCTCCAAACCATGACATAACACGATTAAAACGTAGCGGAAGAGAATCGGTAATCAGCGGAAGACAAAAATCTCGGGAAATTAAAACTTTTCGAGATAAGAGCTTGAATCCATAAAAGCTTCTTTCATAAAGAGAGATAAACTGTTTACATCTCAGGATAATTACTTCTCGAGTAATTATATACATCAAGATACAAAATCTCAAGATCACATAACACAAGACTCCAAGACCTGAGAGTACAGAGGACACATAGGACTGACTCTAACTACACCACATGGCAGGACAAATCTCCACCTGAGATTACTGCTGCCCTTGGTGCTGCTGCTGCTGAGACTGATCACCTGTAGGTTGGTTCCTTCGTCTCCGACGTCCACCTAAAAAGTTGAAGCCTACGGGGTGAGACAATTATACATAATTGTCCCAGTGAGAGTTATAACTCTTCGCCAGAAGCTTTATTATAATATCAAAGAATATTTTAAACAGTAAAGCCTTCAAAGCATTCTGTAACAGTTGCAGGTATAACAAGATCTCTACAATTAGGAGATATGGAGAATATAAACACTATTGCAATGTAACATCAATCAACTAACTTGGAGTTATCTCTAACAAGTTATACTATATGGTTGATTATGTTTTACAAACAACATTATGCCCTGTGGAGATGAGGCTTACCACTCATACTCCAACTGATCGCTGAGAAGCCGCATCAGTATCATACATAGGTCATTAAGAGAGCCGGATTCTCATGACCTTCACCTTCCTCAGTCAGTAAGAGGATCACTTGTAGGACATCTCGTGTCTCTACTACTATAGCTCACCAGGGTAAACTGGTCCTTCACTATTCTAGAGTCACAGTGGCGTTCTGTACTCTCTTCGTCATCAAGAGGTTTCGTATTTACCTACCACTGATACGGATATATGTGCTTTCTTCGTCATCAGGAGGTTTCATGTTTACCTACCACTGATACGGTATGGAACTATAGTGAAGGATGGATGGATTCTACATCTACATCACTTTCCTACACTAGGATGTAAGGTTCTACACATCCATGTACCCCACATACTCAAAAGTATGTGCTCCAGGAGTTCCCTGAGGAAAACCTGTTTCACCACCATTTATTTTCTGACAATGATGGATCTATGATCAGGGCTCTACATTATACTTGATTAGTTAGGTACATTCAGTATTCTTTAACATCATACATTGTTCTGCAAACAATAACAGTAGCATAGCAGCTATAAAAGAAGAATACTAAATGTAACAGGCCTAACTCATATCAATCATCATTTCTCATTATCCTCATCACAAGTCATCTCTAAGGCATGACCTTGATGGTATTTATGGCTCTCATAGCCCATTATCAGCATAGGATGCCACTGGCAAGGCATCAGATTACTTTTCTTATTCATAAGGCTAACACCATGCCTTCAATGAATATAACATCAACATCCATACATGGATATGTTTACCTCCATATCAGAACATGCATGGTTAATACATTTGATAAAGGTAATGCAACAATAAGGAATGTACTTCCTACTCTTGTCATAAGAGTTAAATCTCTAATTTAAATCAAATAGAGTTTAATACTCAAAAGCATGCCATCACCCTTGAATTAGGGTTTACTATTCATATTACATGTCATCACCCTTGAATTAGGGTTTACTATTCACATCGAGGTGAATTAAACTCATAACATCATCATGTATGAGTAACATCTTCATTGATACTCTTGGATTAGTTAAGAGTTCATCATTTATCATAATTAGGGTTTCTATGATCTCACACAGGTGGACCATACCCTAATTATGCTCACTTATGTGCATTGGAGATGCTTTACTTGAGTTTCCACTTAAAAAGGGTACTTTCTCTCTCTAGAAGTACTTTCTCTCTCTAGAAGTACTTTCTCTCTCATCATAATGTTAGGTGATGTCAACATCACTCTAAAACAGGTTAGATTGAGTCATCATAGGCTAACATAGCCAAAAGCATCACCATTATGTGATTAGAGTTATTTTCTCTCTCTAGGGTACTTTCTCTCTCTAGAGTATTCTCTCTTTCATCATACTAATGGTTGATGGTAACATTAGGTTAGATCAAGTTGGATAGAGTCATTATTACTAAAAACATCATTCTCATGTAATTAGGGTTTGAATTGAGCAAGGTATAACTTAATTGACCCTTCAGGGGTATTTTGGTAATTCACCCCATTGATCATCATCATGGTCAAAAACCTTAGTCAATAACCCCTTACTATCCTAGATTATCATTAGGATTTGATTTGGGCAACATTGAACCATTTACATCATCAAATGATTGAATGAGGTCAACCTTGAATCATATTGGTTGATTTCAATCATTAATCATTAATTGAATTGAGATCGGTTGAAAGTGTTGACCGTTTGCCCACTTTGACCCTCCAAGACCGCGAGCCTCTTTCTAGCTCCAAGACCGCGAGCCCCCTTAGGTTTCAAGACCGTGAGCCTCTTCAAGGGTTCAAGACCGCGAAGCCTCCCATTGGTCCAAGTTAAAGTTGAGACCGCGAAGACCAATTTGAGTTGAGACCGCGAGGGTCGTGAAGACCGTTTGCCCTTCTTTGACCTCAGGACCGCGAGGCCCTTCATGGTCTTGAGACCGCGAGCCTCCTCTCGGTCTTGAGACCGTGAGCCCCCTCACGGTCTTGAGACCGCGAGCCCTCTCACGGTCTTGAGACCGCGAGGCTCTCATGGTCTCAGCCGCTTGGTCCTTCAACAAGGCTCAAAGATGCAACCGATAATGTCAACCCATGTTGAAGCCCTCAAATGGTCAAAGCTATGTTGACCACTTATGGATTTAGTCAATTAAGATTATGCTTGATCACTTGGTCATTCGATTGACCCATAATGGTTAACCAATTATGGTTGAAATCGATTCAATTAGGGTCTATCAATATTCACCCATCAACACTCAACAATGTGCATCAACACAAGGTTGAACCCTTTAATTGAGCTCCAATTGGGCCCAAACTTGGCCCAAACGGTCTTGAAGTCATGTGGGTGGACCCCACATGGTCTTAAGACCGTTTGCCCAAGATTTCATCAAAGTCTAAGGTGATTTGATAGGGGTTGAACCATGATTGAACCACAAAACAGAATTTTGATTAAATTGATAACTTATTTGCAATTGGGTCCTCAATTGGTCAAATTACTCAACCCTAGACCTTCAAACGGTCTTGGGTGATTGTCCTCTCGGTCTTGAGACCGTTTGGATGAGTTCCAAACGGTCTTGAGACCGTTTGCCCATCCAATTTTTGGATTCTAGTGGAAATTCATCAAGGTCTGACCCATTGAGTTGATGATCATGTCAATATTTAATTGCAATGTAATTTGATGTAATTGTACCTTCAATTGGTCAACAAATCTTGACCCCAGACCTCCAAACGGTCTTGGTTGATTGCCCTCGCGGTCTTGAGACCGTTTGGTGACCCCCAAACGGTCTTGAGACCGTTTAGGTCAATCAACCCTAAAAACCCTAATTAGGTCACCATAATTTCAGCACTGATTTTATCTAGGGTTAGCCCTAGTATTCACCCTTCAACTCTTAGCCCGTTTGGAATTAGACCATCAAACTTGGTGAGTTGTTAATTAACATAATTTTGAACAGTAATCTCATACGGTCAACGCTTAGTCAACGACCATACACGGTCTTGAGACCGTTTGCCCAAAAAGGCAATTCCAGACCGTTTGAAAATCAGTAATTAATTCATTTAAAGTTGTGAATTAAAAAGGTCATATCTCCCGATTCCTTTGGAGTTAGTCTCCCAAATTTTGAGGGTAATTATCCTATATAATTAGGAACAGATTTCTTATACGGTCCACGCTCGGTCAACGGGGCCAAACGGTCTTGAGACCGTTTGCCCTGTCGCGGTCTCGAGACCGTTTGCTCACCTCGCGGTCTTGAGTCCGAGAGAGCAAACTGTTAGGACCGTTTAAGGAAAAGAAAAAGCGGTGGGTTTTTCTTGGAAATCACGCCTTCATCTTCTAGCTCAAGAACAGTACAGATATCCCACGGGTTTGCTTGCAAAATAGCAGGGAAAAGTAGGGAAATACTAAGAGCTATCATCAAATCGCATATAAAGATGCACATAGTAAAGCATAGGTTTAGAGTTATAAAACCCGCCTAAAGCTTGCTTCTTGAGCTCCAAGCTTTCAAGCTCCAAGCTCTAATGGCGTCCTTGAGTTCTTACAGGTTGTCCAAGGTGAAAACTCCAAGGAAGGATGAAAAGAGACGGCTAGAAAGATAGGGTTTCGAGAATTAGCCATGAAGCTGACCTTGAATTCGAGTTTTAACCCTGGAATTAGGCAAGAAGAGGGGTTTAAACCTACCTTGCACCCCTTGGTCGTCCTCCTTAGCTCCAAGGCAGTCCTTGGTCGTCTTTGGTGAAATGAAACAGTAAGGGAATGAAGGTTAAGTTCCCTTGCAACTAAGGGAAGGAGAGCTTATATACATGGGGTAGGATTTTCAACATTAGTTCATAAGTTTCCCTTAATTCCAACTAAGTCCTTCCTTTATTACTTGCTCGTCCCTTCCTCTTTATTCTAAGGACAAACCTTATCTTAAGTTATAGAAAATAAGGCAAGGAAGAACAATCTAATAATAAAGTTCATACTTAAAGGGATATTGCACATATACCCTGATTATTCAATCACAAAGCCTATTTCTTAACTTGATACTCAATTGAGGTGAATTCCTCATCATTTCTTATCTAAATGATGGCAAGAGTCTAAAAAGATACTTTAGATTAAATTATTTACAAATTGCATCCCTTTATTTGGGTAAATTGCATTTTACCCCAAATTAGGGTTTCAAGCCCTGGGATTGCTTCCACAGCTACACCTTGGTGCTCTAGCTTGGGAAATCCCTCAAACTTTGCCAAAGAGATTCTCATGATGTCTCAACATCAGAGGAACATCTCATCATGTGCAAATTGCAAGCTAACCCTTTCAACTGGGTAAATTGCACATAGGTCCCTGTACATCAAAACAATGCTACAACTTTAAATGAAAAGGAGCAAATACTGAAATATACGTTTCTGAGAAACTTAATTACATGCTCAGAGTTAATCACAAAGATTTAATTACATATTTAGGCAAAACACCTAGGGTTAACTCATAACCCAGGTCAGGGATGTTACATGGGAGGTCTTAGTAGCCGGCTCTACCATTGACCTTATATGGTACCAATTTCGACTTCACAGTGGTCGGTTGGAGTATAAGAGGTATACCTCATCTCCTCAGGGCATAAGTGTGATTGTAAAATGTAATCAGCCGTATAGCATGTTTGCTGAAGGATTGAATACGGAAATTCATTGGCTGATGTTATATTTCTTTTATGCATCTCTAGTTGATAGATGATATTCATACCTCTTTATATTTATTGCAAGTAGATGGATGAACTATGATTCTATCATGGATAGATGTAATGCTCTCCTTAAGAAAGGAGATTACTTTACTCTGTTCACTCAGTGTTTAATATTGTTGTTAATATATAAGAACTCTTGTTCAGTTTTAATTATAACAAACTGCTATAACAATGTTTTTGCGGAGAGTTATATCTCCCGCTGGGGCAATTTACAATTGTCTCACCCCCGTGGGATCCAACATTTTTAGTTGAACGCGGACAAAGAAGCAGATTCTCTTTTACAGGAAAAGGAAAGCAATAGCTTGGACAGCAGTGAGATCTCAGGTGGAGATACTGACTGTCAAGTCATATAGTTAGAATGTCCTATGTGTCGTCTCTGTACTCTCAGGTCCTCAGAGTTTATAGTTAGTGTTTTTAATGAATCGATCTAAGATTTTGGCTTGATGCCTCGGGGTTTTTATGCTGTCTATATATAATGTTGAATAGGGCAGCTGATGTTGTAATCCTCGAGAAGAGATGGTACATGTTGTGTACTTCTGGACCAGGATGTAAATACTAAACTTTGGTTCTTGATGAAAAAGATTTCCTGTGTGTGGATCTCTTTGCAAAAAGTTTTAATTTTTAGTGATTTTTAGTAATCTGCTATAAATGATTCGCTTTCGCTTATGTAAATCTTATTTTTATAAGTTGGATGCCATATTTATGATCGACTACCAAAGAGTTAGATCATATGTATAATGTGACTAACTACCAAAGAGTTAAGTCACTTCCAAGCATTGTACTACCAAAGAGTTTAGTGCTTTTATATAATGGAATAGATATATTATGTTTCATGTGTTCATATCTATAAGTATGGAAAATCAAGCAAGATATCATACAAGAACAAACATTTTATCCAATATAATATGTTAAGTGTTTACTACACATATAATGCAAGCATATTGTATAATATGCCAAGTAAGAGGTAATGGCGTACCTTAATCACATATATTCTAATAGTCACATATTCATCATGTCAACTATATCACTGGTCAAATCCTGGTTAAGACAAGACAATATATACCATCAGGTTCTCATCATCTTACATCTCATCTTAACCCTAATATGTCCATTCGGGTTTAGCCTAGTCATTAGGATATTCTCATTTTTACTTGCATTCTTGTCTAAGAATTATCTTACTGATGTTACTTTCCAATTATGTTACAGATTATGGTTCATCATTTGAACATTAGCTTCCATAGTATTTTGTACACATATTAACCCGATGTTACATTCATTAGTAAAATTACGGTTACAAAACATGTATTAAGGATCATCTTCATATAGTATGAATTCTATGCATCTAACTGATATCGAAGTTACATATTAGTTTCCAGTTACTGATATGAACATATTCTGTAAATTTTGTCATTTAGTGATCATAAATGTATTTATTGTATTTTAATTAGGGTTATTAGCACTAATTTGGAATATTAAACAAATTACATCATTTTACATACAATTATCATCATCTTAGACCTCATATGTATTCTAGATGTGATAATATAGTTTCTGATGTAGTTCCAAATTATTCAACCATCATTAGTCTATTATTATGCATAAAATTTGTATTATACATCTTTCATGATTTCATCCAATTTTAAGTATCAAAGTACTGATATTTTTCACTTGTGATGTTCTACATAATTTTTTGAGAAAAACAATACTTTGTTTGTATTTTTCTTATAATCGGGCTATTTTCAATGTTTTATCTAAGATCTATGCAATTACTAAACTATCTACCTCTTTCGGCCACTCAGGACCCGCCACGTGGCCACTAGGGCTGGCGCAACTCCTTTACTTGGCCTGCTGGGGTCTGGCCGAGTCAGGGTTGGTTTGAATTGAGTCTGCCTCCACTCTTTTCTGGTCCACGTGAAATTGAGCCCCTTCTCTCATTGACTGCCCTACGCCAGCGGGTGAGTCCACGAGACTCAGTTCCCATGGTTGCCGCCTCACGACTCTCCTATGGAGATTACCAGGCATCGCTATCCTCTTCCTCATAGACTAGAAATGTAGTACCAGGCTTCGTATCTTCTCCCTCCATGTCGTCGGTAGGGTTACTGCCTCTAGGGCCTCCCCTGTCTGTAGCTTGGGGAGCTCGTCGGGACAGCCATCGTTGCGGTGGTGGGAAAGGGGATTTCCATCTTCACCTGACCAAGCTTCAAGATTTTTCTTCTAGGAGCACCACAACATCTTCCTCAACTGCTCTGTGACTCCAAAACGTAGTGGGAGGACCTTCTTCTATCCCTCCAAACTCAGTCTTCTTCTCCGATCAAACTTGATTTCTCTAGCCGCCCCATCAGCACAACATGCCATGAAAGCACCTGTGTTCGACTTTTTGGATCTCGACCATCCTTCACTATTACTGAGCCTTCTTTTCCCCTCTTTGATTCCTTCACACCATCTCTACTCTATTTTCCTTCTCCTTGTTTCCTACTTCTTCCAGTGCTAGAGGAACAAGTATCGGGAGGTTTATTTTTCCCTCCACCCGCCACTAATGGGCACACATGTAAGGGGTCAAACTATTCATTCTAGCAATTTGAGATCAACTTCTCGCTTAGCATACCCTCTCATTCCACGACGAGTGTACTGGGCATCGTGGGAGAGCCCTGCCCAGAGGCTGATTGTAACTTCTAGATAGGAGACGAAATCTTAGTTGTTGGTTCCTCATTGGTGACTGAGATGAAGCATCGACTACAGTTAATCCATGGCTAACCGCTTCTAATAGGGAGCGTGACACCAGATGCCAAGAACTAAGTTAAATAATCATGTACATTGGTCCATTTTATTCAATAATATACATGATTTCATGATATTCAACCCCAAATAACTTCATCTCTGAACCTTCAAACTTTATGAAATTTGAACCATAGCTTTGTCATACCACAAGATACAATCCATTCAATTTTGATTCCAAAACTCAACTATTTTATATTCAATTAAATACTTCATAAAGGTATAAAATTTAATGATCATAATCATGATATCAACTTCAATCAACACTCAATTTTCCAAAAACACTTGAAGCTCTCCATATAATTCATACCCATGAATTTAAAAGAAGTCCTCAAACACTTGAAGGCTCCAAAAGTTCATTATATCACACTTTCACCGGGGTGTCACCGCATGTCGCGCCCCACGTGTAGGGGTGCAAATTACGCCTCCAGGAACTACTTGTGTGGGTGCGGCTCCAGTTTGATTTTCTCCTTTGGTTCATTCACATGGTGGGGCAGGGATGGGATTCCCTGTTCCAGTGGTTCTGTGTTGCAGAGATCGTAACCATGTGTTCTGCAAAAAGTTACGCATTACTAGCCTCATCTTTGTGATCTCACGGTCAAGATACACTCAGCCACAAGAAAAATGGAATAGTGAATTAGAACCTGGTGGGGCAACCCATTGGATTTGGGTCATCCCGGATAGTAAACCCTTTAACTAGGGTGTCATCGCATGGCATGCCCCACATGTAGTGGGTGCAAATTATGCCTCCGGGAACTACTTGCGTGGGAGCGGCTCCAGTTTGATTTTCTCTTTTGGTTCACACACCCAGTTTCTAACATGTGTTGTATCTTTTCGAAGTTAAATCTATTTGTTTAGATTATTCCAAATTGTTGTCGGTTTACAATCCCAATTTATCCTCTCGAGCGTTAACGGTGTGCAATGCCTTTGTCATATAATATAGTCTCTACCAACACTTAAAAAAAAAACTGAAACTTTACTCTTTTATCTGGCATGTGAGTTTTTTTCTTCTCAGTTGTTTTCGATCGCTAGAACAACGATCAGAAAATTGTTCGCTTCGCGGCATGAATTATGAGTGTACACTTGACATCGTCATTGTTGTTGTACCCTTGGTGGGTTAACGCCATTAATTGCTACTACACTATAACAAAGTGTTGAGTAAGGCGACAATGCTCTTAAGAATAGTACATTTTTTACACCTCAACTAGTTAATAAAAAAATTTATTCTTAATTCACTCGTGTTTGTATCCAGTTTATTCAACACACATGTCCCAACAAAATACACGACCACAAAAGAAATGGTACAAATACATATGTTCACTCACCCAGTTTCTAACATATGTTGCATCTTTTTTTAGTTACATTTGTTTATTTAGATGATTTCGAATTAGTTTACAATTCCAGTGCATCCTCTCGAGCGTTAACTGTGTGCAACGCTTAAAAAAATTGAAACTTGTTCTTTTATCAGGTGAGTGACTTTTTTCTTCTCGGTTTTTTTCGATCGTTGGAACAATGATCAGAAAACTGTTCGCTACGCGGCGTGACTTATGAGTGCACGCTTCACGTCGTCGTTGTTATTGTACTCTGGGCGGGTTACGACCATTAATTCCTACTACATTTTAACACATTGTTGAATAAAGTGACGATACTCTTAAGAACAGTACAATTTATACACATCAACTAGTGAATAACAATTTCTATTCTTAATTTACTCGCATTTGTACCTAGTTTATTCAACATACATGTCCCAACAAAATACACAATAGTTGATAATATACACAATCAATATTATACAGATGATCTATTCAACATCATTATCTTCTTTTTTTCCTTTCAGGAAACTAACACCATTATCTTCTTTGTTTCAATCCTCCAAAGCACATGTACTATACCATCAAACAATCTTTTCAGTAATTATAAAAAAGCCTTTTTCACATGAAACTCGGTAGCACAAATCATATTTTTTAAAGTAGAATATTGGAGATTTATTTACCCCATGGCCCAAGTGATGATGCATCTTACAAACTCTAGGTTGCATAACAACCGACATAAACATGCAACTGGATGACTCTTCTTGAATATCACAGTAACCATTACATACGATATAGCGCAATGAAAATACGGCGAATAAACCACCTATTCTCTCATGTTTCATTTGATACATTTAGACGGACTGCCTCTCCATCCATGGCTCCAAGTTTAGGGATAGTCCGTGTCAGGCGGCGGAGAAGACCAAAGCGTCCCTTGGTTGGTATTGGGTATTGGGGTAGGCGGCGCGTCGGTAGGATAAGCTGTATGATTGAAGAGCTGAATATTAGAATAATTAGTTACAAGTCACTGCAAAGCACCAGTAACGGAAGAAGCTCAAAAGATCGTAAGATTAGTAAATCAGATTTATATGAAAAACGTTATAAACATCATCCAGAAGAGTCTCTACAAACACTTTCAAAAAAATTTTGAAACTTTACTCTTTTATTTGGTGTGTGTGTGTGTGTTTTTCTTCTCAATTGTTGTCGATCGCTAGAACAAAGATAAAAAATTATTCACTTCGTTGCGGTAGATTTTGAGTGCACACTTCACATCGTCATTGTTGTTGTACCTTGGGTGGGTTATTGTCATTAATTGCTACTACACTATAACACGGTATTGAGTAAATCGACAATACTCTTAAGAACAGTACAATTTTTATTCTTAATTCACTCGTGTTTGTATCCAGTTTATTCAACAGACATGTTCCAACAAAATACACGACCACAAAAGAAATGATACAAAAATTTACATCTGTTCACTCACCCAGTTTCTAACATGTGTTGAATCTTTTTAGAGTTATATCTGTTTATTTAGATGATTTCAAATCGTTGTCCGTTTATAATCCCAATGCATCCTCTCGAGCGTTAACTGTGTGCAATGACTTTGTTATATAATAGAGTCTCTGCGTTAAAACTTTGTTCTTTTATCTGGTGAGTGAGTTTTTTCTTCTCGGTTGTTGTCAATCGCTGGAACAACGATCAGAAAGATGTTCACTTCGCAGCGTGACTTATGAGTGCACACTTCATGTCATCGTTGTTATTGTACTTTAGGCGGGTTACGACCATTAATTCCTACTACATTATAACACATTGTTGAATAAAGTGGCAATACTCTTAAGAATGGTAGATTTTGTACGCATCA
Organism: Alisma plantago-aquatica; assembly: GCA_963693085.1. Taxonomy (NCBI): domain Eukaryota; kingdom Viridiplantae; phylum Streptophyta; class Magnoliopsida; order Alismatales; family Alismataceae; genus Alisma; species Alisma plantago-aquatica. The sequence goes on from OY856412.1 coordinate 800,853,195, forward strand.
ACTAGTTAATAACAATTTTTATTCTTAATCCACTCGTGTTTGTAGCCAGTTTATTCAACAGACATGTCCCAACAAAATACACAGTAGTTGATAATGTACACTATCAATATTATAGAGATGATCTATCCAACATCATTATCTTCTTTTTTTCCTTTCGAGAAACTAACATCATTATCTTCTTTGTTTCAATCCTCCAAAGCACATGTACTATACCAACTAACAATCTTTTAGTAATAATAAAAATGTCTTTTTCACCTAAAACTCGGTAGCACAACAAATCATATTTTTTTAAGTAGTATATTGGAGATTTACTTACCCCATGGCCCAAGTGATGATGCATCTTACAAACTCTAGGTTGCATAACAACCGACATAAACATGCAACTGTATGACTCTTCTTGAATATCACAGTAACCATTATTCGAAACATAGGATATAACGCAATGAAAATACGTCGAATAAACCACATATTCTCTCATGGTTCATTTGATACATTTAGACGGACAGCCTCTCCATCTATTGTTCCAAGTTTAGGGATAGTCCGTGTCAGGCGGCCGAGAAGACCAAAGCGTCCCTTGGCTGGTACTGGGTATTGGGGGAGGCGGCGAGACGGTAGGATAAGCTATATGATTGAAGAGCTGAATATTAGAATAATTAGTTACAAGTCACTGCGAAGCACCAGTAACGGAAGAAGCTCACAAGAACGTAAGATTAGTAAATCAAATTTATATAAAAAACGTTATAAACAGAAGAACATATCCTCTAACCCTCACAATATTCCTGAAGCCTCCTTTGCTGGATGGGGCGAGGCGGCTCGGGGTTAGTAAGACATCTAAAGAAACTCAACAAAACATCTATTTACTGAATCAAAAGGACACGTATATATGTAAAACATAACCACGTGCTATGTTCTAACCCCATTCCTGTAGCAACGTCCTTGCCGGTACGGCTCGAGGGATCCATGCCAAAAGGAAGAGCACTAGGAGTGCAGATTTGCTGTTCCTGATTTTATCAGGAGCAGGCTACTCCTACGTTTATCAATCAGCACGTGTCACTACCCACCGGTTTGTAAGGTGGGGATTGTATTTATTTAACAGGTGGCTTAATCACACACAAGGTGCAGCCTACGCCTTCTTTAATCAGGAACAGCAAATCCTGAGCGGAGCACTAGACACGTTTTTAGAGGAGCCATTTCTCCTGTAAACCTTCTTAGCTTGCGATGGGGCTATTGCTATGGAGGTCCCATTTATATAACAACTTCTCTTTACCTACTTACGGCGGCATTAAATTGATGCGAACTGGGATTACGATTATTAACATGGATATTGGGCCCCGTAGGAACTGGTTGGTAGTTGGCATGTCAGCTAACAATTAAGAGTATCTGTCGTCAAATGTTTTAGAATTCTTTGATAATCGCTTACGGTTCGCTCTAATTTACAAAGTGGTATAGAATGACACGTTCTTCGTTCATAGCTAAAGAAAATCTTACATATGGTTTAGACTTCAAATTGGTTTGGTGGAAGTGCTAAGTTCTATGTAATTCATTTTCAGAGAATTCTAGTTCGGGAATTTTAGTATCATTCACTTTCTATGTGATTGGTTTAAAGTATAAATATAGAAATCTTTATATAATATTGTTGATCTTTTTATAGTGTAATACAGTAATAAGTGATATTCACAGATTTTACGTCACCTTTTTTAATCAACAATAACCTTATAAGTTGGTAATGGCGTGGCTATTGTTTTCTCTTATAAAAATCATTGTGGTGTGGTACGTCTATGGTTTTACTTAATATATATCCATGTATTATATATTTCATTTTATAATGATATTTTTATTTTAAATAGTAGTATATAGAAGTGATGGTTCATTATTTAATATATGTACAAAATTAATTTATAACATATTCTTCATGTAATGATATAGTTAACTTTAATTTTCTACATCATGTTGTTTAAAATGCATTTTTTAAATATTGTAGTAAAATTATTTTTTCGAATTATGAATTTAAGTTTAATTTTAAAAATGTTTTGGATATAGTGTGGTTATGGTGTTGTTTTACCATAGTCGGTTAATGCATATTATATTTTACCATGCTATGATATTGGTGCATAATATTTTAACAAATTAGGATTATAGTTAGCTAATAAAACATAGTTGCACTGCTTTTATGCATAACCATAATTACTTTGTATATATCATTTATAAAAAACATGAATACGAAACTTGAGTGTGATAGCATTGCCTTTAATGAGGTTGACCAGGAAGGGTGTACCTTTTGTTTGAGATGGTCAGTGTCAGTAAGCTTTTCAGAGTTTGAAGGAGAAGTTGACAAGTGCTCCAGTGTTAGTGTTGCCAGAACAAGGGAAATGCTATGTTATTTTTTGTGATGCTTGCAAGAAGGGCTTAGGTTGTGTGCTGATGCAGGAAGATCATGTGGTTTCTTTTGTTTCTCGACAATTTAAGAAACATGAGTAAAGATATCCGACACATGATTTGGAGTTGGCAGCGATGGTTCATGTGTTGAAGATTTGGAGACACTATCTTTATGGGGAAGTGTGTCAGATCTTTACGGATCACAAGAACCTGAAGTACATCTTCTCACAGAATGAGCTGAAAATGCGTCAGCGGCACTGGATGGAGTTAATCAATGATTATGATTGTACCATCGAGTACCACCCAGGCAAGGCGAACGTGGTAGCAGATGCACTTAGTAGGAAGTCTTCTTCTCTTTCCTCAAAGAAGGCTCAGTTTAATTCTTTGGTATGCCATAAGCGGGATATGTTCGTCTCTTTGCGGCAGATAAATGTATAGTTGGAAGTCTCTCTGTTGACAGGATTGTTGGCACAGATGCAAGTGAAGCCTACGTTGAGACAACAGATCAAAGAAGCACAGTAATCATATGCTAAAATTCAGTTGATCGGATCAGAGTTTGGCAGCGAGAAGCATGATGGCTTCCATGATTCTGAGGATGGGCTAGTCTGTTATTATAACAGGATGATGGTTCCTGATATGGGAAATCTGAGGAAGTTGGTTCTAGAAGAAGCGCACACATCGATGTATGCCATGCATCCAGGTGTCACCAAGATGTATCACAATCTGAAGGATCTGTATTGGTGGCCCAGATTGAAGAAAGATGTACGTAGCTCAGTTTGTGGCTAATGTGTGGTATGTCTACAAGTTAAGGAAGAACATCAGAAGCCGGCAGGAACGTTGCAACCCATGCCAATACCTCAGTGGAAATGGGATCATGTAACCATGGATTTCATGGTTGGTCTTCCAAGGATAGCTAAGAATCATGATTCCATCTGGGTGATAGTGGACATATTGACAAAGTCTGTTCATTTCATTCCAGTAAAGACAACGTACACACTAGAGAAGCTTGCACAAGTTTATGTCGATGAAATAGTACATCTACACAGCGTACCAGCAACGATAGTTTCTGACAGAGGTCCTTAGTTTACAAGTCATTTTTGGGAGCAGTTGCATAAGGCGTTGGGAACGCAGTTGAGGTTCAGTACTGCCTTCCACCCGCAGACATATGGATAGTCTGAAAGGACTATGAAGATTTTGGAGGATCTTCTGAGAGTGTGTGTTCTACAGTTCCTAGGAAGCTGGGACATGCATCTCAGTCTGATAGAGTTTGCCTACAACAACAGTTATCAGTGTAGTATTGACATGGCACCGTATGAGGCGTTGTATGGTAGAAGATGTAGATCTCCTTTATGTTGGTATGAGTCTGGCGAGTATCAGCTTTTGGGTCCTGAGTTAGTACAGCTGACGACAGAGAAGATCAAAGTGATACATCAATAGTTGAAAGTGGCACAGGATAGACAGAAGGCTTATGCAGATAATTGACGTCGACCTTTGGAGTTCTAGGTAGGAGACAAGGTGTATCTCAAAATCTCTCCTTGGAAAGGTGTGCTAAGGTTTGGAAAGAAAGGCAAGTTGGCTCCTAGGTTTATGGGGCCATATCCAGTGATAGCACATGTTGGAAAGGTAGCTTACAGGTTGGAGTTACCGCTAGAGCTACACAAGTTGCATCCTGTGTTCCATGTCAGTATGCTAAAGAAAAGTCATCCCGGAATAGAGATAGTGATACATCCAGTTGAGGTCGATCTTGATGAAGATGTGATCTACAAAGAAGGTCCAGTGTTGATCCTTGACTGATGAGTGAAGAAACTGAAGAGGAAGGACCTTGTGCTCGTGAAGGTTCTGTGGCATCATCGTGGCATTGAGGAAGCCACGTGGGAGCTTGAGGAAGAGATGCGGAGGAAGTATCCATCGCGTTTCTCTTCATATTTCAGGGGTGAAATCCTTTTGTAGGGGTTTATGACTTGTAAAGGCCCTAACCTTCGTTTTGGGCTTACCCCATTTTCTTTGCCTAAACCTGGTGTTTAGGAGCTTGCCTAATCACCTAAGGAGTGATTAGTGTTGTTGTTGTGTCTGTTTTTGGGTTGAGGTGCAAATTGCAATTATCCCATGTTCTAGGTTTTCTTTGCAAGTTTGTCACCTTGAGAGGACTTTTTCTCTCTCTTTGCATCCTATAGAGTTGAGAGGATGGGTTGGGTGCCTTACTTGTGTTGTTTGGGCCTCGTTGGGCTTGGTGCCTTTCCTCCTTGCTTGGTGTATCGGGCAAGGGTGTGTGCCGGGTTGGAGGCTTACATTGGTGGGAGATACACTCCCCCTCCATCTAGCCTCATTGGTATCAACCTGTCTTGGACACGTGGTGGTTGCTTTGCTAGCAAGTAGATGTCTTTGGACAAGTGGAGATGGATGAGCTAGCATGTGGCTTTGCTCCATGGATAAGTGCACCTAGGTTGGATACCACCTATCTTGCCTCCCTCTTTTACCCTCTTCTATATATACTCTTATTTTCTCTTGCTTGGGATCTCTTTGCTCGCCAGCCTTTTTGCTCTTCCCCTTGGTGGCCGATAAGAAGGAGAAGGAGAGGAAGTGGTGGCTGATATGCCTTGTTGTGTTGTTCTCTTTCTTCTCTAGTTGGTAAGTCTATCTTGATGTCATCTTCTTCCTTATCTTTCGGCCATGGAGGTGTGATGGGTTCCTCTCCATAGTTGAGTTCTCTTTGACGTTGGTTTCTCTTCTCTTCTTTGAGGTGGTTGAAGGTAGTAGGTGGTGCTTTGTAGCGTGGAGCTTGGAGAAGTTGTGCTTGAGGTGGGTTACATAAGTTCTAACATAGCTATTCTATCTCTTTTATATGTTGTTTTGATATGTTATCTTGATCGGCCATATATTTTGCTCTTAATAGTTATGCTTTAGTTCTTGAACTAGTTGCTATCTTGTTGTTTCTTTAGCTTCTCGGGTTAGTGTGGTTTTATTGAGTTCTTGGTTGGTGGATTTTGAGCAAAACCCCTCTTTCTTTAAGTTGTGAGGTGATCTTGGAATCCATTAACGTGAGAGGGTGTTCTTTGGTTAATGTATCTTGAGCAACACCCCTCCTTCCTTGTGTCGTGAGGTGAGCTTAAAGTACCTTGATGCAAGTGATATGTTGTGGTGGTAAGTTCTCAGGAAAGACCCCTCCTTCCTTGAGTTGTGAGGTGAGCTCTAGTGCTTACCCGACACGCTTGAGGATTGTGCAATACCCCTCTCTCGTTTAGTTGAGAGGTGAGCCAATACTCTTGATGTCTTGGGTGACTTGATGTGGTTGGCCAATACAGATGGGGTATCTTGAGGCTTGTTTGCATGATAGGGCCTAGTGTGTGCTGCCCAATATCTACCCCCTTGTGTTAGGGTTGGGTGATACAATAGGTTGTACCTTTTCTGGACCTTACCCGATATGGTGCTTGAGTTTGGAAATCCCACTCAGTCAACTTAGTTGTTGCGAGGTGAGCTAGTGCTCTTGTTACCTTGGGCAATATAGGTGCTTCCCGATATCAGCTGCTCATGGTCTACCTGATATGGGTGATGTCCGATACAATAACATGTGGTTGTGTTGCTTGTTTGCTTACCCGATACGCTTTTGGTGAGGGTTTTCCCCTTACCTGATTTACCTTTGGTGAGGGTCGTTGTGCCTTTTGTGAGAGTTTATCCCTTACCCGATATGCTTTAGTGAAGGACATATGTTGTTCTTTGATCTTTATCATTGAATAATATATGTTGCTAAGTTGCGCATGACGATGAAAGATGAGAATGGCCTAATAAACCCTGATGTTGAAATGTAATGTTTTCCTATATAAGTATGGTTGTATTATCTGGAATATACTAACCATGCATGTTTCATCATTTGAAATATGTTCTTAGGTATGAGTTGAGATGATGTCGTTAGTAACATTTTCTTGATGTTGAGATAACATGTATCACTAGTATGATGTGAGAGGTCTTGTGACCAGATAAAGGTTAAGTGCCTGATTGAGGTGTTATCCTCTAGTTGCAAAAATAGAAAATATCTATCCCATGATGATGTATGGTGATGAAGCCTTGTGAGAGGCAGTGGCTATGTTATGAGATGAGGGATTGATATCCCATGGCAATATGATGATGTTGATGGCATTGGGAATGGTAGTAATAGTATGCCACAAAATAAGGGAATCTAATGTTGTTTATGTTTTATTTATGGTTTGTTTAATACAACTTGGTTGACCCTAACAATCCACCTTAAAAGATATTAATTAATTACAGAGAAACCCTTCATGTAGTTTTCCCTGGCCATAGATCCATCATCGTCAGAAGTTGGTGATGGTGAAACGGGTATTTCCTACGGGATTACCTGGAGTGCATATTGTTGAATATGAGGGGGACTTGTTTACGTCCTCAATATGGAAAGAGTACAACTCTGGTTGTAGACTCGAACATGTCAGTCTGAGCTGTGCAGACTAGGAAGCTAGTAACTGTGTATGGGGATGGCATGTGACATGACATTCTAAGCCATGCAGCCCAGGAAACTGGTGACCGTGTATGAGGATTGCATGTCGATGGTTGATAGCATGAAAAGTCTGAGCCATGCGTCCCAGGAAAACTAGTAATCGTGGACGAGGATTGCATGCACTACCGCTGAGACCTATACCAAGGTGGGCTAGAGAGAGGGTAGCCTACTGGAGTTGACCCTGTGACTGAGGTCACTTAAGCAGTAGACTGCGGTCCTGCTATTGGTGTTGTGCACTGACCACAACGGTCTGAGGTCGTGGATTCCAGCTCTTCCATTAGACCTTGTATGGCACCGACTTTGGGTTTCGCAACCGAAGGTTGGATTTGAGCGGTACAACTCACTTCCTCAGGGCATAATAAATTATAATTAAGCTGAGTAGTATATTTTGCTTAGGGCAAATACGGAACATTAGTTGAGGCCTTGTATTGTAAGCTTTCTTATATGTTCCTTATATACATATACTTTGAGCATTTCCTTCAGTTGGTTATATGCCACTTAAATATCATGTTAAGATATCATATAATGTTGTTCTTCATATCTCATATATGATCCAGTTATATCTGCTATACGCTTTATCTATTTTAGCTTTTTTAGATATAATAGTTCGGCGGGGAGTTATGTTTCTCACTGGAACTGTGTGTCTCACCCCATTGGTTTCAACCTTTTTAGGTGATCATGCTCGACATGGTGGTGGTCATAGTGTTGCGGTTGAGCAGCAAGAAGATCAGTAGGAGGCAAGGTTGGACATGTTGCAATTGTTGGTCTGGTAGTAGAGTCCTAGAGTCTTCCCTGTACTCTCAGGTCCTCGGGGGTGTTTAGACGATGTTTTGTAAAGATATGTTTTGTAACACGGTTTCCCCTATATATTGATGTATATATATGAACAGGTGAAGCATCCTTGATGTATATGGGACAGATGGATCCTTTACGATGATGGACATATATCATGTTTATATATATATATATATATATATATATATATATATATATATATATATATATATATATATATATATATATATATATATATATATATATATATATATATATCATGTTCTTTGTAGGATGTGGATCTGGTTGTGATAGTTCCTTTCTTATGATGTTTTCTGCAATCGATTTTAATTAACCAGTGTTTTTGGTGCTACGTGGTTTATGGTGGTTCTGCGTGTTTTCACGTGGCATTTTGCTGTCTATGTGATGGTGGGATGTCACAGCAATGGACATGACATCTACCGCTTCCTATCACCCAAAGGTCACATGGATGACTTTTTTATGGCTCTACAGGAAAGCTACCAACCTAAGTATCGAAGGCTGGCTTGTGTACCCCTTATTATGGTTGGACTGGGAATCGGATAACAAAGGACCAAGACCTACAATATTTTGATGGCTCACCTAAGACATGCTCTTCTTGACAATATTACGAGTATGCTCCTTCAAATGGCGTGCATGTGAATGCCTACTAAAGGCCAAGCAGAAAAGATGAACCAACTGATGGTTCTCCTACGCCATCACCTACTGATGGTAGTGCTCAGCACATTATTCATCCAAGTTAGTTAAGCATGCATCCGGAGGCATGTTCTTAGGAGACTTGGGGCACATGTAAAGAAAACTTACAAGCACCTCGGGTCTTGCATCGTGGGGTATAATTAGTAGAACCCCTGCTACTGAAGAAAGGCCAGTCACTTTGCATCGTGTGATCAGAGATTGAAATGAAGTGCTCCTCTAGTACTTCCCCTCCATATTCCTTTGCCACTTCCATCTATTCGTTGCATTTGGAGAATGATAGTTCAAAGGTCGGAGTTCCTCCATGGACATTGATCATCACCTGAATCTTTCTTAGAGAGAAGGAAGATAAATGAGCCAATCATCTTCAACGTTTTCACGTAATTCAGGAAGTAGGAGGAGGTTTCTATCAACCTTGACTTGTTTGGTCTTATTGTTGGTGTATCTTTTATCTTCTTTATATGTCCCCTTTCTTACACTCCCATCTCCTTGTCAAATTTCTCATCATACTTGTAACTCTACCATGTCCTTCACCATCATCAATGGCTAGTCATTTAACTTGAGTTGGGAGTAGCCACTCAGGCTCTCCCACAACTAACCTTGTGATGGAGAATGTGCTTATGGAATTCATCAACCTAGTCAACATGGTATCATTTCATCAACATGATTGGATCATTGACTCTGGGGTTACACACCACAGTAGTGGAAATAGAGATGCCTTTGTAGCTACTTAGAAGTAGGAGAGGATGAACATCGTCTTGTCATGGAGGACTCAAATTCTTCCCCTAATCAAGATGACTTTTCAAAAAATCCTTATGATCAAAGATGTATTGTATGTTCTAGACATTAGGGTTAATTTGATCTCCATGTCTCAACTTGTTATGTTTGGGTTCAAGGTGTCGTTTGAATTTGATATGGCATTCTTTCTAAGTAGGGAGATTAACTTAGTATGGAGTATTGCTCAAATGATCTATTTCTTCTGAATGTACCAAACCTTTCTAGTAATGAATTTTTTTCTTATTCTTATATCATTAACTCCTTTGTATATGGAACAATCGATGTGCATATGTTAATTTTAAATATTTGCAACATGTGGAATCTTTAGGTTTGTTGAAAGATATACATGGAGTTGATTTAAATATCAATATCAAGTATCTATTGAAACTAAAACTACATAGAAATTGTGTCCTCCAATTTTACATAGAGATTCTCAATTGCTAGATTTAGTTCGCATAGATCATGGAGATTTGGAAAAAAAATCATTTAGAAATGAGAAAAGATTGTATGGCATATTTGTAGATGATTTCTCAGACTATAGAAATTATATTTATTCCATTCAAATGGTGAAGCTTTGAGATATATGTTAGATATAAAATAGAAGTAAAAAAATCAACTAAAAAGGAAAATACAATGTCTTTACTCAAATAGAGATGACGAATATGATTGTTCTGTATTTAGTGATTATTGTGTAACCTCGTGGTAGTATATATAAATACATTCATATTCACCTCTTCTAGAAGAGATGGTGTGTTCTATTTTAACTAAATAGGATCACCCAACAACTTGTAGGGGAGGCAATTTCACAATCTTATTTTATTCAAAACCACATTCCTTGATGGAAGACAAATAAGACTTCATATGAATTATGAAAAAGGTACTCTCCTAATTTGAAATATCTCAAAGTGTGGGTGTATTTTTGGCTACAGTCCTATTAACTTAACCAACGGAATAATAATTAGGATCTATAATTCTCGATGGTATATTTAGAGGTTATGCCCAAAATAGTGATGCATACAGATTCTTGGTTCTTAGATGTAGCAAAAATATTTTACAACCTATTACTATTTAAAAAAAACATTTCAAATATTTCGAGCATATCTTCCCTATTAAAACTCATATGGAAAAAGTATTTAATCCTTCAAATGAAATTTTAGAGTATAGACCAAGTACATCTAATACTTATAATGTTTTAGAACATGATGATGTAAAACCTACAAGATCCACTAGGATGAGGAAGGAAAGAATCCTGGTGATGACTTTTATTTCTTTATTGTAGATAATGACCCTCAATCTTGCAATGATGGTATTCATTTATCTAATTCATCCCAATGGAAGGAAGCAATTTCTAGTGAGATGAAATCTATATTAGCAAATCACATATGGGAGTTAGTAGAGCTTCCACCATGTACGTAGAAACCGATAGGATTTGAATGGATATGCAAAAGAAAACTAAATATGGATGGTACTATAGATAAATAAAATGTTCGATAAGTCGCCAAGGGTTATAAATAATAAAAATATATTGACTATTTTGATAAGTTTGCTCCTTTAGCTAGAATATCTTCTATCGTAATTTTAAATTTTTAGCATAAATAAGAAGTTAAAACTACATTCTTGAATGAAGATTTAGATATAGAAATTTATACAAATCAACCAAAGGTTATCTTGTACCAAGAAAAAACATGTGATATGCAGAATAATCAAACTCTCTGTAGTTAGAAACAAGTCCCTAATTAATGGATTGAGAAATTTGATAAAGTCATTCTATCATATAGGTTTCATATAAATGAAGGAATCTAATATATATATTCTAAATTTGTTTACTAAGGATGTGTTATTATATGTCTTTATGTGGATGACATTCTTATTTTTTCCACTAATGTTGATATCATAAATGATACAAAAGTTTCCATTCTTCTAATTTTGAAATGAAAGTTATGGAGCAATCTAACTTAATCTTGGAAATTAAACTTTTTTAAAATAGATGGTGGTATCATGCTCTCCCAATAAAATTATGTTGATAATATTCTAAACACATTTTCAACGATTAATATAAGCTAGATAACACATTTTAAATTTCTAATTGGCATATAAAGAAAAATAAGAGTACTATTATTCAACAAATCAAATAGGCACAAGTAGTTGGAAGATTGATGTACTTAATGAATTTCACTCGTCCACATATAGCATATGTAGTTAGGAGATTAAATAAATATACATAAACACCTAAAAGGATCATTGGGATGCTCTACAAAGAGTTTTAAGATACCTAAAAGGCACAATTGATCATGTACTGATTTTTTGTGGATCTTGAACAATTAATGTTAGAAAGATATTAGGATGCAAAGTGGATTTTTGATTCAAATGACTTACAATCTATAAGTGTTTCACTGTAGGTGGAGGTGTTGTGTCTTGGAAATCCACCAAGTAAACATGTATAGCATGTACCACAATAGAATCTGAGTTTATTGCCTTTGAAAAGGCTAGAACTGAAGTTGAATGTCTAGGACATGTCCTAGTAGATATTCTCATTGGGAGAAACCTTGTCCACCAGTGTTTATACATTGTGATAATCATTCTGACATAGCATGACCTAAATATAGAGATTACAATGGAAAAAATAGACATATTTATTTATGTCACAATATTCTAAAAAATATTCTATGTGATACAATAATATCAATGGATTATGTAAATTCAGAGTTAGACTTGTCTGACCCTCTGAAAAATATATTAAATCAAAGATTGGTGAGCAGCAGAACATTTACAATGAGATTATAACGAAACCAAAAGTTAAAGTGATGGATAACCCAACATTCATGAACAATGATCTCGAGAAGAAAGTTCAATGGAAAAATAAAGTCACTGGATGACTCAATGTAATGAAATATTTATATCTCGTTATTTTCATATAAACTATAACACACAGTGATTAGTTAAATATATTTTTCTTAATAAATTTCATAGCCATTGATGGTGGCGATGTAGTTGTAATAAATACTTAAAGATAGTCCAACTACATCAGTGTGGAGTATGACCGATCTTGTTGAGATTTGGGCAGATCTCTAGAGCATGCATGAAATTTCACAGTAAGCGCATGGCCCAAGCCAACCGTAAGAATGATAATTGTTTTTATAAATGTCATGTGAGTAATTAGCCTTTAATTAGAAAAAATAGGAATTTGTTCATGAACATAGTTCTACTAATCCTCTATGAATTACATACATATACTCTATACTTTTGTTTGAAGTATCTAGTCCAACTAAAGCTTATGTATGTCATTCATTTAACTTCTTCAAGTGAGCACTTTTCAAAATTTTAATATTTTATTTTTGGAATAGTGGGGGATTGTTGTATTTTGTGATATTACAAATATAAAAGGAAAGAGATTTAGTCCCATATGTGGGCGTTGTATAATCTATCTCCTGCTTATGTATGATTTCTAATCCATTTGATATTTGAGGACCATAGAGGACCTCACCTTTGCACACACATGGTGAGGCAGCCCAGTTGGATTTGGGTCAGCCCGGATAGGAAACCTTTTAAGCGGAGTGTCGCCGCATGTCGCGCTCCACATGTAGGGGGTGCAAATTACGCCTCCTGGAACTACTTGTGTGGGTGTGACTCCGGTTTGATTTTCTCCTTTAGGTCACTTACGTGGTGGGGCAGCCAAGTTGGATTTGGGTCAGCCAGACATGAAACCCTTTAACCAGGGTGTCGCCGCAAGTCATGCCCCACATGTAGTGGGTGAAAATTATGCCTCCTGGAACTACTTGCGTGGGTTTGGCTCCGGTTTGATTTTCTTCTTTGGTTCACTCTCCCAGTTTCTAACATGTGTTGCATGTTTTTAGATTTACATCTGTTTGTTTAGATAATTCCAAATCATTCTCGGTTTACAATCCCAATGCATCCTCTCGAGCGTTAACTGTGTGCAATGCCTTTGTCATATAATAGAGTCTCTACAAACACTTTCAAAAAAAAATTGAAACTTTACTCTTTTATTTGGTGTGTGTGTGTGTTTTTCTTCTCAATTGTTGTTGATTGCTAGAACAACGATAAAAAATTGTTCACTTCGTTGCAGTGGATTTTGAGTGCACACTTCACATCATCATTGTTGTTGTACCTTGGGCGGGTTACTCCCATTAATTACTACTACACTATAACACAGTATTGAGTAAAGCGACAATACTCTTAAGAACAGTACAATTTGTATGCCTCAACTAGTTAATAACAATTTTTATTCTTAATTCACTCATGTTTGTATCCAGTTTATTCAACAGACATGTTCCAACAAAATACACGACCACAAAAGAAATGATACAAAAATTTACATCTGTTCACTCACCCAGTTTCTAACATGTGTTGAATCTTTTTAGAGTTATATCAGTTTATTTAGATGATTTCAAATCATTGTCTATTTATAATCCCAATGCATCCTCTCGAGCGTTAACTGTGTGCAATGACTTTGTTATATAGTAGAGTCTCTGCGTTACAACTTTGTTCTTTTATTTGGTGAGTGAGTTTTTTCTTCTCGGTTGTTGTCAATCGCTGGAACAACGATAAAAAAGATGTTCACTTCGCAGCGTGACTTATGAGTGCACGCTTCATGTCATCGTTGTTATTGTACTTTAGGCGGGTTACGACCATTAATTCCTACTACATTATAACACATTGTTGAATAAAGTGACAATACTCTTAAGAATGGTAGATTTTGTACGCATCAACTAGTTAATAACAATTTTTATTCTTAATCCACTCGTGTTTGTAGCCAGTTTATTCAACAGACATGTCCCAACAAAATACACAGTAGTTGATAATGTACACTATAAGAGATGATCTATCCAACATCATTATCTTCTTTTTTTCCTTTCGAGAAACTAACATCATTATCTTCTTTGTTTCAATCCTCCAAAGCACATGTACTATACCAACTAACAATCTTTTAGTAATAATAAAAATGTCTTTTTCACCTAAAACTCTGTAGCACAACAAATCATATTTTTTGAAGTAGTATATTGGAGATTTACTTACCCCATGGCCCAAGTGATGATGCATCTTACAAACTCTAGGTTGCATAACAACCGACATAAACATGCAACTGGATGACTCTTCTTGAATATCACAGTAACCATTACATACGATATAGCGCAATGAAAATACGGTGAATAAACCACCTATTCTCTCATGTTTCATTTGATACATTTAGACGGACTGCCTCTCCATGACTCCATCTATGGCTCCAAGTTTAGGGACAGTCCGTGTCAGGCGGCGCAGAAGACCAAAGCGTCCCTTGGTTGGTATTGGGTATTGGGGTAAGCGGCGCGTCGGTAGGATAAGCTGTATGATTAAAGAGCTGAATATTAGAATAATTAGTTACAAGTCACTGCAAAGCACCAGTATATAACGGAAGAAGCTCAAAAGAACGTAAGATTAGTAAATCAGATTTATATGAAAAACGTTATAAACATAATCCAGAAGAACATATCCTCTAACTCCCAGAATATTCCGGAAGCCTCCTTTGCTGGATGGGGCGAGGCGGCTCGGGGTTAGTAAGACATCTAAAGAAACTCAACAAAACATCTATTTACTGAATCAAAAGGACACGTATATATGTAAAACATAACCACGTGCTATGTTCTAACCCCATTCCTGTAGCAACGTCCTTGCCGGTACGGCTCGAGGGATGAAGCAGCTCACCATGCCAAAAGGAAGAGCACTAGACACGTTTTTAGAGGAGCCATTTCTCCTGTAAACCTTCTTAGCTTGCGATGGGGCTATTGCTATGGAGGTCCCATTTATATAACAACTTCTCTTTACCTACTTACGGCGGCATTAAATTTATGCGAACTGGGATTCGATTATTAACATGGATATTGGGCCCCGTAGCAACTGGTTGGCAGTTGGCATGTCAGCTAACAATTAAGAGTATCTGTCGTCAAATGTTTTAGAATTCTTTGATAATCTCTTACGGTTCGCTCTAATTTACAAAGTGGTATAAAATGACACATTCTTCGTTCATAGCTAAAGAAAATCCTACACATGGTTTAGACTTCAAATTGGTTTGGTGGAAGTGCTAAGTTCTATGTAATTCATTTTCAGAGAACTCTAATTCGGGAATTTTAGTATCATTCACTTTCTATGTGATTGGTTTAAAGTATAAATATAGACATCTTTATATAATATTGTTGATCTTTTTATAGTGTAATACAGTAATAAGTGATATTCAAATACTTTACGTCACCTTTTTTAATCAACAATAACCTTATAAGTTGGTAATGGTGAGGCTATTGTTTTCTCTTATAAAAATCATTGTGGTGTGGTACATCTATGGTTGTACTTAATATATATCCATGTATTATATATTTCGTTTTATAATGATATTTTATTTTAAATAGTAGTATATAAAAGTGATGGTTCATTATTTAATACATGTACAAAATTAATTTATAACATATTCTTCATGTAACGATATAGCTAACTTTAATTTTCTACATCATGTTGTTTCAAATGCATTTTTTAAATATTGTAGTAAAATTATTTTGTCGAGTTATGAATTTAAGTTTAATTTTAAAAATGTTTTGGATATAGTGTGGTTATGGTGTTGTTTTACCATAGTCGGTTAATGCATATTATATTTTACCATGCTATGATATTGGTGCATAATATTTTAACAAATTAGGATTATAGTTAGCTAATAAAACATAGCTGCACTGCTTTCATGCATAACCATAATTACTTTGTATATATCATTTATAAAAAACATGAATACAGCTGCATAGTAAGTGAGTTTCTTTTCAAAAAGTCATGAAAAGATTTATTGAATTATGTAAATAAATAGATATAAAAGGAATTTAGGTACAAATTACTGGATCGATCAATGGAAAAGAAATTGTTCATGTCAAATGTATTAGAGAAGGTAGATTTCTCTAACAAACTACTTGTGCTAGAAATGATTATGGTTCCTATATGGTTTGAGCTATCTGTGAGGTATTGGGCATAAAAATTCCGATACTTGTAGATAAGGAATAGTTTCTGTTTTTACCATTTTTACAAACTCATGAACTATATTATTGTATATTAGTTTGTAACTCTCCGAACGCCGCAGAAAGTCAAGTTCTTCACTAAATTAAAATATCATAGAAATCAATATAAGGAACTTGATTAAATAAATTTCCAAACCAATAATGACAAATCACAGAACACCTTAACGATGTTGCACGATTGTGATAGCATGAGTAGAAGGTCTAAGATACCAATGAAATTTTCTACTATTTTTGTAAGACACTTGACCTAGTCTTTTGGTTGATCTTTCTTGCTTATCATAATTAGATGCTTATAACTTTAATCTAAATTGGTGACATGCTTTGATAACATGTGACACGCTTATGTTATCAGTTTGGTCCAGTTTGGATGTTGTTTGAGCTAGTTATGCATTTATGTGCTTTTTTTGACCTAATTACAATTTGCCCATTTCTAGGGTTTATCGTGCAATTTATCACATGTTTTTTGTGCCTCACATGTTTTTGACATCATGTTGGAGAGAATGGCACCCCAAAGCCTTGTTGTACCTTGGTTTGATGTGGTGACATCTTGTGTTGAGTTTTAGGGTCACTTAGATGTCCTAGTTCAATGTTTGACCTTGATGTGTGTTGACCCACTTGGTTTAAGTAGTCTCTAAGATGCTCCTTTGGTCAAGTACTTTGCAGTCGATGATGATTTTATGTGTACCTAGTGGTTTCTTCAGTCGATGAGCCAATAAACCCTAGGCGTGGTTCTATGTGATCGATGGCTTTTTATTCTCTATAACTGTTGAAATTTCTAACCAAGTATCCCTTCAACCGATGGCATTTTTGGAACTAGGTTGGTCACTAGTTTTCTTTGGTTTTATCACCCTTGATGTATGCATGAGCTTGGTGCTGGCATGGGCAAGATATGGTGGACACATGGCATATAATTGCATGACATCTAACCTCCCTTGTCTCTCTAACCCTTGTCTATGTAATCCTCTCTCCTTGCATGCAACAAAACCCTTTGGACCCTCTTGCTCTATTTTTACTTTCTTAGAGTTCTCCCCGCTTGTGTTTGGTTGAGAAATTGGATCTTGAGCTTGGTGAAGTGGCAAGACATCTTACATGTTGAGCTAGGGTTTGGAACAACTCTTCTTTGATGATCGTTTAGTGATCCTTACTTCTTCTTGGTCTTGGTAATTGATCTACCTCTCTTGATATTCATTTTCTCCACCCTAGCATCCTCTTCCTTCTCTCCTTTGCCCAATCTACGGCTCTCCATGGTAGTGCTTGAGTTGAGCTTAAAGGACTTCTCTTTTTTTGGTCGAACCCATGGTTCTCCATGGTAGTGCTTGAGTTGATATTGAAGGACTTCTCTCTTGTTGGACTAACCCATGGATCTTCCATGATAGTGCTTGGCTTGAGGTTGAAGAACTACTCTTTTCTAACTTCAAACCTAGGTTTTTTTTCTCTTCCTTTCACCTAGGGTTTGTTCTTTCTTTGGAGGTGATTCTAGCTTGGATGTGGAGGTGATCAAGATAGGGTTTTCTGTTTCTTTTCTTGGAGGTTCCTTCTTGTAGGAGTGGACCCATCTTGGCTAAGACGAGTTATATAACTTTCTCCTTGGTTATTTTTTCATTTACCTTGCATGCAAGTAATCTACTCTTAAAAACATGATTCCATGTAGAATGGGGACAATATATATGATCTAGGGTTTATGTATCATAGTGGTTCTTGAGTAGATATATCCCTTTTGATGATCCCTAATCTTGTACATGACCTTCTTGCTTGTTGATGGAGGTTTTGGGTACATGCATGATGTGCTAAATGTTGGTTTTCTCTCTCTAAGTCATGATTTCTTCCTCTCATGTTAGTGGTCAAAAGTAGGGTTTTTGAGTTGTTTCCCTTGTTGTGTTCTACACCTTGGTGGTCTTTGATTTCATGGTGATGATCAACCTTTTTGATCTTGTGAGGTATGAAGTACTCCTCTCTCTTGATGTTTGCCTAGCTATGGTGTGAATCCTTGGATCGATGAATTTAGTGTCATGTGGGTCGATAAGAAATATTCTTTTGGATGGTCTCTATGTATGACGAAGTGCCCTCTTCAATCAATGGTGATCACATGTTTTCCTTTGGTTGCTAAGATACGATTCATGTGTTTGTTGATGTTCTAAATCCTCTTCGATCGATGGAGATGTTGGTGTTTTCTCTTCAGTCACTAAGACCTTGTTTTTCTACAGTCGCTAATGTGCTTAACACATGTGGCTGGAGAGTGACTCATCTTTTAGACCGATAAAGATGGTGAGTCCCAATCTCTTCGTTCAACAAAAAAATTTGGACGTTGTGTTTAACTTATGAGGTTGACTTTATGATGATGATAGTTGACCTACTTGCTTCCGAGAAGGTTGGAGATGGTGGTAACTAAGTTTTATATCTTTTGTTGTTTATGAAACCCTAACCTATTACCATGTTGGAACTTAACGTTAATTCAAGAACATGATGATAATTATTAGCTTGCTTGAGCAATCATCACAAGGTGAAGAAGTCTCTCACTCCTAATGTTGTAACCCTAATTTGCTATGTTGTTAATATCATAGTCTTCAATTGCATTGTTATGTCAAAATTATGTAACACATATATGGTGATGATGATGAGCCTTGAAGACGCATGAGGATATAATGATGTTCTTTCAGAGAACAATGTGAATGGTCTTATGACCTTATACAAGGTTGGTTATCCTAATCGAGGTGATATCCTCTTGATGATGTGATACGGGATTGGTATCCCATGATGATTTAACAATGGTGTTGAACTCATGAGTGAAAGTAAAACAAGTACCCTATGGTGATGTGATAAGCTTTATGGTTCATACATTTTAAATCTTCTAAGGTTGTAGTCTACCCTTATGGTTTGTATGTAGCTTGATTGATGCAACCTTAAATCACCTAAATGAACTTAACTAATCAAGAGAAACCCTAATCATGTAGTTTCCTTACGCTGTAGATTCCATTCCAGTGTCAGGACTTGCTGGATGATGAAATGAATATTCCTAAGGGAAACTCAGAACGCAATGTTGAGTATACGAGGTGCTCGTGATTGTGGTGTCCTTGACATCTTGATCCCAGGTGTTTGGAGGATCATATGGACATGCCTTGGTGTGAAAATGACTATGGTCATATCTCAAAGTTTATATATATATATATATGTATATATGTATATATATGTATATATATATATATATATTTATATATATATATGTAGAGAGAGAGAGAGAGTGAGTTAGACTAGAATACACTCAAGTGTATTCAGAGTAGAATACACTCAAGTAGTTTTTCATGATGCTATATTATTTTCAAAAATATAATTCGTTGATCTTCTTAAACATCTTATAAATTACTCATATGCAAAATTTGAGCACATTTGTACATTTATAGGTCATGTTATAAAGACCGCAAAAATTATGCATTTCAAATTAGTTTCGCACGTCGATTTTGTTTCCCTTGGATGAGTGACTGACACTCATCCAAATGGGCTCAAAATTTGTATGTAGCCTAGTTATAGTATGACGGTGAAGATCAGTGGTTTACATTTTGCAAAAAGTAGTCTTTATATGCAAACACACGTAAGTGTATTTGTGCAATCTGTACACTCGAGTGTATTCTAGCCTCTCTCTCTCTCTCTCTCTCTCTCTCTCTCTATATATATATATATATATATATATATATATATATATATATATATATATATATATATATATATATGAGGACATCGACGGGTGTACCTCAGTGGTAGGGATTTGTATCCTAGTGTCTAGTGTCATGACCTATATACCAAGGTAGACTAGGTGTTTTGCAGTCTGCCTTTATATGTCACTGTGGTGAACCCATACTGACTGGGGGCAAGGGAGATCAGAGGTGTCCGACTCTCCTAGATCTTGTATGGCACTAATTTTGGCTTTGTAGTTTCCATTTGGAATTGAGTGGTATACCTCAATTCCTTAGGGTATTAATAAAAGATGTAATACAACCATCTAGTATTTTTGCTTAGGGATAAAC
This sequence comes from Alisma plantago-aquatica, assembly GCA_963693085.1. Lineage (NCBI taxonomy): Eukaryota > Viridiplantae > Streptophyta > Magnoliopsida > Alismatales > Alismataceae > Alisma > Alisma plantago-aquatica. The sequence goes on from OY856412.1 coordinate 800,873,426, forward strand.
ATGTTTCACATTGGATGTTTACCCTTGCCTTGTTTCTTATACTATTCAGTTAATATATAATGCAATAAGTGAGATTCACTATTATACATGTTCTTCACATTCCTTCTACATATATATGATGATTTGCTTATTTGTGTTATCTACTCAACCTTCTTAACCTGTATTATTAGTTTAAATAATTTGTTTAGCTGAATCTTCTCATCCTATTTAATGGTGATATATCATGTTGTGTTTCAATAATGGTTGGTTGAGAGTTATATCTCTCGCTGGGACATAGGTCTCACCTTGTGGGTTACCACATCTTTTTAGGTGGTCGTAAATGGAATGGTGGTGGTCATGCTGTTGAGGAAGAGAAGCTAAGAGATCAGTAGACCCAGAAGGTTGGATTGTTGAAAGTTGTAGTAGAGTCCTAGAATCATCCTTGTACTCTTAGGTATGGGAAGGAATTTCTTTTATAGATGATATACATCGAAACATGTTTTTGGCAATATGCCTTGGTTGTATATATATGTTGTTTGTGTAATTGTAAAACCCTCTTTTATATGCAGGTTTGTGGCAGATGACCACTGAAAAGATGTAAATACATGATATTGTATGTGATGTAATAGAGGTTGTTGGACCTTGATGTAATATGTTTCTGTGCATAATGCTAATGTTGGAATCAGTTTTAATTTATCATGTCTTTTGGTAATGAAGTTTGTTAGTAGTTAATCACGCACTTTGTTTTGAGCAATTCGGTTGGGTGTGACCGGTGTGTCACAATTTTTTTTATCTAAAATTGAATTTTAAAAACCAGTGGGACATTCAATTTCATCAAATCATTGTTAAAATGTGTTACACATTAAAATAATAAAATCTAGTAAATATAAACAACCAAAAAGAAAAAGTTGTATGAGACGATTCAAGCATAATATAAAAAAATGGTGTAAGGATTGTAGGCTAAGGCTGGAGAAGGTGGGGTTTGATAACATCTAATTTTGTGGATATACCTTGTGTAATTTTGCCTTCAATTTTCTCCCATTATATAGACTAATTTATCTTTCTAATATTTACTCATGTTTACCATTTAAACTTTTATTCAAGATTAACTACTCATTTTGTAATGAGTGGGACCCAGAAGGGATGCCTCCAATCCAAACCCTAAACCCTAAACCCTAAACCCTAAACCCTAAACCCTAAACCCTAAACCCTAAACCCTAAAAATTTGAAGAGTTAGAGCCTCCAATCCAAACACACCCAAAAAGGGTATATGGAGTGGGAGTAAATTTTTTAAATCTTATTAATGGTATGCAAAAGACCAAAGAGTATAACAGCGGAATAAAAGTAATGACTATATTCAATTTCTCAACAAGATTATAAAAGCATATATTAATCTCCCACGTAGAGTTTACATGTATGATACAACATAAGGATCTAAGATAGAGGGAAGTATAAACTATAACAACTTTGTCTCCAAGCTTTAAATCCTTAAGATATGTCCCTGTCTTCATGCCATATCATCAAAGTCCTTCACCTAGGGTTAGAAGCATAACCCAACAAGAAGAGAAAATAGAAGACACCAGCAAAGGATGGTATGTGCATAGTAAAATAGGAAATTGAGCAATTTATAAAGAATAAAGGGCATCAAAATAAAAGGCTTCCCATATAAAAGTAAACTACAACCAAAGAGGACATAAAAGATAAGAAGTCAAAAACATGATAAATAAGAGCAAAAGATCAGTTTAAAGAATCCATGTGTTTCACCTGTGACAAATATGGATAACACAAACATGGAGGTAGGAAATGACACATCTACCGTAAATGGGAGTGAGCAGGAACTGTATACATCCACTCTAAATATGGGATGGTAGGGTCTATCAACATATTCCTAAGAAGGAATTTAACATCTGCCTAGATATATAAATATACAGGAATTTAACATATGCATTAATATGTGGGAATTTAACATCCACATAAAAATACATGCAACATTATACTAGTAGTCACCACATGATGCATAGCAAAAGAATAAGTATAAAAAAATAAGGAGGATGAGATCATCTATCAAGTATAAAGTGGGATCACAGAATCCATGCCATCCCATAATGTGCCATAAAAACATCCACTACAAAAGTGGGAAAATAAGCACATATCTCAACAAAGTGTTCCACCATTAGCAAATCATAAGAAAGAGACCAAGAGAATATCTAAATATGACAACAAGATCAATAACGATGTATGGTACTTCACATGAAGCATATTTTCTAAAAGAATAAGATATTGTGTAGGCTAATGTCCATAGGACCAAAAGAAAGATGAAACATAGGTTAATTGCTCAATGGAAAATACAAGATGCAAACATACCTTAAACCATAGTCTTAGAAACACTCTTCACCAATCTAGTTGTTTCCAATATCATCTTTACCTAATTACAATTATTCACATGTATTAGGGTTTGTCATATGCATTAATGTAAAGAAAAACCTAGTTTTGGACTTTTTGAACAAAACCTCGATTTAGACTCTAAAATTTTCACCATTGATCTAATTAGGTCCTCCTAATTAAGAAGACATATAATTGTGTCTATTTTAGAGTTATGATTATTAAGGTGCATTTTTGGTGATTTTTATGTATTAATTTCATTTTTAGAATAAACCCTATAATAAAACTCAAAATCAAGTCTTGGAAACGTTTTTATTAGAAAACTTATATTTTTCTGATTCCAAAACATATTTATACTTAATTTTTGGACAAGTAGATTAAAAGATACGAATTTTACAGTATTGGCCAATCAGAATTTAACATGGCATCAAAATAGACGAGAGAGAGTGCAACAGAGGATCGTCCCACAATTTGGTCCAAGAGGAGGTGGCTAAGTCACAGGTCAAATCCTGATTAGTGGTGCGCTGACCCGCTTCAAAGCAAAAGAAACATAGGAAAAAGACTAGAATGCCCTTCACGAGAAAAGCATAGAAAGAAGGGAATCTGGAGGGTGAAAAAGTAAATAAACATTAGATATTGCCCCCCCTATAGCTCGTCACCATTGTTGGCTCTCGCAAGCTGTAGCAAAGCCCTAAAACTAGGGAAAACTCATAGAAGACACCAAACGTTGAATCGAAGGTGCGAAAAGGAAGCAAATATGTTAAGGAAAGGTGCCTCAAACGTAATTGAACAAAGGAAAACTAAGGGGGAGTCCGGCCCACCGGAAGAAGCCTTCTAACTGAGAGCTTGTGACGCTGATGAGGGAGATCTTGGGCCAAATTGAAACGGAGGAAAGAATACACGGAGGCTTGCGGAACCAAGGGCATAAACACCTATTTATATAGTTAGGTTAGGGTTTATAGGAGGGAGCACTAAGAAGCTAAAATGGAGGAATTGGAAAAATCCAATTTATTGGATGAAAACTTGCATGTAATGTTCGTTGTGTGAAGAATCAAGCTACAAATTGATGTGCGAAGAAATCTAGCAAAAAGAGAATCTATGGAGAGAGATATCACATTTTTAATAATTACCAAAACTGACACCACTATTCCCGTCTGACGTGGGATAGGAGAACTCCTTAGCCGTTGGAATGCAGATCAATAGCCGTGATCGTGGGCATTCTTTGCTGGCCAAAAAATGTGTGACATTTAAATGACTTATTCTATTCGATTTCAAATAAAGCTGGACATTAATAATTTCTCTTATTCTCTCCTCTTATTTGAGGGTACAAACAAACTCCAAAATTAATGAAATTTAACACCCAGCCTACTTTTGATATGAGGATTCCTAATATGCAATTAGTTTTGCCTTTTGGGAACTTTTGATGTGTTAAATAAATCAAACCTTATTTTCTCTTTCCTCATATAATAATGACTATAAGACTCTCCAAATTTGATGAAACTTCACCCACAAATCACATTAAGTTCCTTGGATATGAATTTGCCATCAATTTTATACATTATAGTTATTTGTTTGTTCATTTAATTATTTGAAGGTTCTACACACTTTCTCTCTCCTGATTTCATCTTTTAGTCAACCTTTCTCCAAAATGAGTGAAAATTCACCCAAAGGCATAATTTAATGTATATATTATGAATATAAAATTATTTTCGACTTTTAGAGGCATTTATTATTTTATTTGATATTTTGAGAAAAACTTAGATCTTCTCCTTCCAAATTGAATTAAATTAATTATTATTATGTGAATAATGTGAAACTTGACACCCACGACAAGTAGAACCTAAGGAACATGATTCTTAACTTAGAGTTCCATTTTTGGGATTTCTTTTAATGAGTTATGTCACAATTAATATTTGTGACCATTATTTTTACATTATTTCATTATTGTCACTATTTCTTTTTCAAAAACTTAATATTATTAGCAAAAGAGTTGTGTGATTATCTGCACAAAATTTTATATAATTACTTCATGTGACATATTGTATGTGTCCATTTTTGGCCTAAGATTAATGTGAGAACATTAGGTTACACAAGGGTGATCTATGCATGCATTAGCTCATTAGAGTTATACTAAACATCTTTTATGTCTAACCTCAACCTTTTTTGGCTTAGCCCAAAAAGTCAAACTTCTAGGGTAGAGTTAAATTTCTAGTATGTTACACATTTCCATGAAGAATATTCATCAAGAGATGGCTCTAACCTTTGGGTAGGGTTCCCATCGGTTTCCAAAATCCATGGTTTCTCTGCATTCACCTTCAGCACACCTCATGGACCTCAAACAAAGAGTCCATCAATCTGATCGTCCATCGATTCTCATAACTGTTGGCCTTCAAAATTGTGTTTTTGCTGCCTTACCATTAGAAGGCAATTGTCGGACCCTGACCTTCATTTTGGGCTTACCCCGTTTACTTTGCCTAAACCTGGTGTTTAGGAGCTTGCCTAATCATCTGAGGAGTGATTAGTGTTGTTGTTGTGTCTGTTTTCGGGTTGAGGTGTAAATTGCAATTATCCCAAGTTCTAGGGTTTCTTTGCAAGTTTGTCACCTTGAGAGGGATTTTTCTCTCTCTTTGCATCCTCTAGAATTGAGAGGATGGGTTGGGTGCCTTTCTTGTGTTGTTTGGGCCTCGTTGGGCTTGGTGCCTTTCCTCCTTTCTTGGTGTATCGGGCAAGGGTGTGTGCCGGGTTGGAGGCTTGCATTGGTGGGTGATACACTCTCGCTCCACCTAGCCTCATTGGTATCACCCTGTCTTGGACACATGGTGGTTGCTTTTCTAGCAAGTGGATGTCTTTGGACAAGTGGAGTTGGACGAGCTAGCATGTGGCTTTTCTCCATAAATAAGTGCACCTTGGTTTGACTCCACCTATCTTGCCTCCCTCTTTTACCCTCTTCTATATATACTCTTCTTTACTCTTGCTTGGGATCTCTTTGCTTGCTAGCCTTTTTGCTCTCCCCCTTGGTGGCTGATAAGAAGGAGAAGGAGAGGAAGTGGTGGCTGATACGCCTTGTTGTGTTTCTCTCTTTCTTCTCTAGTTGGTAAGTCAATCTTGATGTCATCTTCTTCCTTATCTTTTGGCCATGGAGGTGTGATGGGTTCCTCTCCATAGTTGAGTTCTCTTTGATGTTGGTTTCTCTTCTCTTCTTTGAGGTGGCCGAAGGTAGTCGGTGGTGCTTTGGAGTATGAAGCTTGGAGAAGTTGTAATTGAGGAAGGTTACATAACTTCTAATCTAGTTGTTCTATCTCTTTTATATGTTGTTTTGATATGTTATCTTGATGGGCCATATAGTTTGCTCTTAATAGTTATGATTTAGTTCTTAAACTAGTTGCTATCTTTTTGTTGCTTTAGCTTCTCTGATTAGTGTGGTTTTGTTGAGTTCTTGGTTGGTGGATTTTGAGCAAAACCCCTCTTTCTTTAAGTTGTGAGGTGAGCTTGGAATCCATTAACCCGAGAGGGTGTTCTTTTGTTAAGATATCTTGAGCAACACCCCTCCTTCTGTGTGTCGTGAGGTGAGCTTAAGGTACCTTGATGCAAGCGATATGTTGTGGTGGTAAGTTCTCGGGCAAGACCCCTCCTGCCTTGAGTTTTGAGGTGAGCTCTAGTGCTTACCAGACACGCTTGAGGATTGTGCAATACCCCTCTCTCATTTAGCTGAGAGGTGAGCCAATACTCTTGATGTCTTGGGTGACATGATGTGGTTGGCCGATACAGATGGGGTATCTTGAGGCTTGTTTGCATGATAGGGCCTAGTGTGTGCTACCCTATATCTACCCCATTGTGTTAGGGTTGGGTGATACAGTAGGTTGTACCTTTTTTGGACTTTACCCGATATGGTGCGTGAGTTTGGCAATACCCCTCAATCAACTTAGTTACTGTGAGGTGAGCTAGTGCTTTTGTTACCTTGGGCGATATAGGTGCTTCTCGATATCATCTGCTCGTAGTCTACCCAATATGGGTGCTGGATGATATAATAGCATGTGGTTGTGTTGCTTGTTTGCTTACCCGATACGCTTTTGGTGAGGGTTTGCCCCTTACCCGATATACCTTTGGTGACGGTCGTTGTTCCTTTTGTGAGAGTGTATCCCTTACCCGATATGCTCTAGTGAAGGACATATGTTGTTCTTTGATCTTTATCATTGAATAATATATTTTGCTAAGTTGCTCATGACGATGTAAGATGAGAATGGTATAATAAAGCCTGATGTTGAAATGTAATGTTTTCCTGTATAAGTATGGTTGTATTATCTGGAATATACTAACCATGCAGGTTTCATCATTTGAAATATGTTGTCAGGTATGAGCTAAGATGATGTCGTTAGTAACATTTTCTTGATGTTGAGATAACATGTATCACTAGTATGATGTGAGAGGTCTTGTGACCTGATAAAGGCTAAGTGCCTGATTGAGGTGTTATCCTCTAGTTGCGATATGAGAGATTGCTATCCCATGATGATGTATGGTGATGAAGCCTTGTGAAAGGTAGTGGCTATGTTATGAGACGAGGGATTGATATCCCATGGCAATATGATGATGTTGATGGCATTGGGAATTGTAGTAATAGTACGACACAAAATAATGGAATCTATTGTTGTTTATGTTTTATATATGGTTTACTTAATACAACTTGGTTGACCCTAATAATCCACCTTAAAAGGTATTAATTAATTATAGAGAAACCTTTCATGTAGTTTGACCTGGCCATAGACCCATCATCATCAGAAGTTGGTGATGGTGAAAAAGGTATTTCCTACGGGATTACCTGGAGCACATATTGTTGAATATGTGGGGGACTTGTTTACGTCCTCAATATGCAAAGAGTACAACTCTGGTTGTAGGCTCGAAAATGTCAGTTTGAGTCGTGCCGACCAGGAAGCTGGTAACTGTGTATGGGGATGGCATGTGACATGAAAGTCTGAGCCATGTGGCCCAGGAGACTGGTGATCGTGTATGGGGATTGCATGTCGATGGTTGATAGCCTGACAAGTCTGAGCCATGCGGCCCATGTTTACTGGTAACCATGGATGGGGATTGCATGCACTAGCATCGAGACCTATACCAAGACGGGCTAGAGAGAGGGTAGCCTACGGGAGCTGACCCTGTGACTGAGGTCACTTACGCAGTAGACTGCAGTCCTGCTATTGGTGTTGTGCACTGACCACAATGGTCTGCGGTCGTGGATTCCAGCTCTTCCATTAGACCTTGTATGACACTAACATTGGGTTTCGAAACCGAAGGTTTGATTTGAGCAGTACGACTCACTTCCTCAGGGCATAAAAATTGTAATTAAGCTGAGTAGTATATTTTTCTTAGGGCAAATACAGAACATTGATTGAGGCCTTGTATTGTAAGCTATTTATATGTTTCTTATATACATGTACTTTGAGAATTTCCTTCAGTTGGTTTAATTTATGCCTCTTAATTATCATGTTAAGCTATCATAGTGTTGTTCTTCATATCTCATATATGATCCAGTTATATCTGCTATACACTTTATATTTTTTAACTTTTTGAGATATAATAGTTCGGCGGGGAGTTATGTTTCTCACTAGGACTCTGTGTCTCATCCCATTGGTTTCAACCTTTTTAGGTGATTGTGCTTGACGTGGTGGTGGTCGTAGTGTTGCGGCCGAGTAGCAAGAAGATTAGTAGGAGGCAAGGTTGGGCATGTTGTTGTTATTGGTCTGGTAGTAGAGTCCTAGAGTCTTCCATGTACTCTCAGGTCCTCATAGGTGTTCAGACAATGTTATGTAAAAATATGTTTTGTAACATGTTTTCCCCTGTATCTTGGTGTATATATGAACAGGTGAAGCATCCTTGGTGTATATGGGACTGATGGATCCCTTACGATGATGGACATATATCATGTTTATATATATATAACATGTTCTTTGCAGGATGTGGATTTAGTTGCGATAGTTCCTTTCTTATAATGTTTTCCGTAATCGGTTTTAATTAAATAGTGTTTTTGGTGCTACATAGTTTATGGTGGTTCCGCACGTTTTCACGTGGCATTTCGCTATCTATGTGATGGTGGGATATCACAACATATTTTTGGTATTAGAGCTCTAGGTTCGCTGAGTCTACAAGGATCTAGGACTAGGCTTGTGTCTGTTCTTGTAATTTTTCTAGTTTATCTTATAATGACTTCTGCCCCCAGCAGAAGATAAAGCTTAAAGATGTCTAGAAATCACAAAGAACATGTTGTCGAGAGCAGTGCTACTACATATGTTGATGGAGCTAGTGTTCGGCCACATGAAGATCGGGTGCCTGAGGTCCCCCAATTTTACCTAGCCATTCTTTAGAACCTTGCCTATCAACATCTTAAGGGACAGTTGATTGCTATGATGAATCACATGGTGGAAAGGTTGCATCTGGCTCCGCCGAGAGAACCAGTTATGCATGGTGAATCTTTGGACATTGGGAATACCTTCGAGCAGCTTCGTCGATTTAGAGCTTCAGAATATGCTGGAACGGCTGATGCAGCAGATGCAGATCTGTGGATGAAAGGTCTTTAGAAGGCCTTATGGATCCTCGACATCCCTGAGGCAGACAAAGTGAAGCACACTATCTACCTTCTGAAAGGTAGTGTGCGCCACTGGTAGGCCATCGAGGAGGAGAAGCGACTTGGTGAGGTGATCTGTTGGGATGTTTTCCGATAGGAGTTCGTCATTCAATACTTCCTGAGGATGTATCTGGACAAGAAGATCATCCAGTTCGAGCATTTGTACCAAGGTTCTCTGAATATCACCGAGTATGAAGCCAAGTTTATGGAGCTGCTGAGGTTCTGTCCTCACATGGAGGCAACGGATGATGAGTGGATCAAACGGTTTGAGAAAGGTTTGAGTGCCAAGTTGTCGACACATGCTATTGCTTTGGAGAACTGGGAGCAGTTTGCCACATTTTTGGAGTCTGTTCGGAGGATAGAGTGGTCGGTTCGGGAAAAGATAGAGGCCATGTCCAAGAAGAAGCATGCTTAGTTTTAGAGACAGAGGTTTGATGGCTTCAAGAAGCCGAGGTCTTCTGCACCTTCTGTGATGCAAAGTTCCAGTGCGCCGTCACAATGGTCACCAAGTAGAGGAAGAGGGCATGGTGTTTCGCCATCCAGAGCCTATAGTACAACTTCAGTAGCAGTGACCGGGCCATCTAGGCCGCAGTACAGGAATGGAACCTACTTCTGGTGTGGGCAGAGAGGACATCTTGTCAGAGAATGTTCAATGGGATATGTTGAAGTGACGCAACAACCGAGACAGAGTCGGTAGGAATCAGAGAGACCATAGTTTAGTGGCATCAGAGGATGAGGTTGAGGCCAAGTGTCACAATCTGGATTGTCTGCTCAGGGCAGTAAAGGACGTGGATGACATCAAGCAACGGCTAGATTCTATGCTATGAGTCAGCCGGAGGCGATAGTCAACCCACGAGTGGTGGCAGGTCAGATGGAGTTGTCTCATTCTGATTTTTCTTCTTCTTACTTTATATCTATTCTAGTTGACTCGGGTGCTATGCACGCTTTTATCGCACATAGTATGTTTGATAGCTATCTTTTACCTGTTATATGTAAAAAAGATAGCTTATTTTTAGAAACCCCTCTTGTTGGTCATGCGTTGCTTCGAGAAGCGTGTCCATCTTGTGTTCTATCTTTTTCGGGACACAACATACAAGTGGATCTTATACCACTTGATATGCATGGATTCAATGTAATCCTTGGAATGGATACCTTGGAAAGGTATAAGGTTGTGCTGGACTGTGGTTCCAAGCAGGCTGTGTTTGTCCACGGTAGTGAGAAGTGGATCTTCCAAGGAGATAGGAAGATTCTTCCGATGTGTTTGGTGTCAGCAATGGTGGCGGAGAAGTTGTTGCGGCAAGGTTGTAGAGCATTCTGGGCTCATGTTGTGGATGCCAAGGCAAAATGTTCTAGCCTTCAGGATGTGCCTGTCGTCAGAGAGTTCACAAATGTGTTTCCTGATGAGTTTTTTGATGTTCCTCCACCTTGAGAGATTAATTTTGAGATCAATCTAATACCAGGGATGCATCCATTTGCTCAGACACCATACAGGATGGCTCCAACAGAGATGGCAGAGTTGAAGAAACAGTTGCAAGAGCTGCTTGACAAAGGTTTCATCAGACCGAGCACATCACCCTGGGGTGCTCCAGTTCTGTTCGTGAAGAAGTAGGATCTATGCGGTTGTGCATAGATTACTGGTAGTTGAACAAGGTCACGATCAAGAACAAGTATCATTTGCCGAGGATAGATGATCTATTTGATCAGTTTCATGGTGCTTCAATGTTTTCAAAGGTAGATCTGCGATCCGGATACCACCAACTCAGGATCAAGAAAGGTGACATACCAAAAATAGCTTTCAGGACAAGGTATGGGCACTACGAGTTTGTGGTTATGCCGTTCGGGATAACCAATGTGCCAGTAGTCTTCATGGATCTGATGAATAGAGTGTTTTATCCGTTCTTAAATCAGTTTGTTGTAGTCTTCATAGATGATATCTTGATCTATAGTCAAGACAGTCAACAACACGAACAACACCTTCGACAGGCGTTGACTCTTCTTCGACAACATCACTTGTATGCCAAGTTTAGTAAGTGTGAGTTTTGGCTGAAGGAGGTGGCTTTCTTGGTTCATTTGATCTCTGCGGAAGGGATCAGGGTGGACCCCAAGAAGGTGGAGTCAGTAGCAGAGTGGGAGCAACTGAAGACGCCGACTGAAGTCTGTAGTTTTCTGAGTTTAGCAGGATACTACCAGAGGTTTATAAGAAACTTGAGTGTGATAGCATTGCCTTTAACGAGGTTGACTCGGAAGGGTGTACCTTTTGTTTGGGATGGTCAGTGTCAGCAAACTTTTCAGAGTTTGAAGGAGAAGTTGACAAGTGATCCAGTGTTAGTGTTTCCAGAACAAGGGAAAGGCTATGTTGTTTTTTGTGATGCTTGCAAGAAGGCCTTAGGTTGTGTGCTGATACAGGAAGATCATGTGGTTTCTTTTGCTTCTCAACAACTTAAGAAACATGAGTAAAGATATCTGACACATGATTTGGAGTTAGCAGCGGTGGTTCATGTGTTGAAGATTTGGAGACACTGCCTTTATGGGGAAGTGTGTCAGATCTTTACGGATCACAAGAACCTAAAGTACATCTTCTCGCATAATGAGCTGAACATGCATCAGCGGCACTGGATGGAGTTAATCAATGATTATGATTGTACCATCGAGTACCACCCAGGTAAGGTGAACGTGGTAGCAGATGCACTTAGTAGGAAGTATTCTTTTCTTTCCTCAAAGAAGGCCCAGTTTAATTCTTTGATATGCCATAAGCAAGATATGTTCATCTCTTTGTGGCAGATGAATGTACAGTTGGAAGTCTCTCTGTTGGCAGGATTGTTGGCACAGATGCAAGTGAAGCCTACATTGAGACAACAGATCAAAGAAGCACAACAACCATACACTACAATTCAGTTGATCAGATCAGAGTTTGGCAGCGAGAAGCATGATGGCTTCCATGATTCTGAGGAAGGGCTAGTCTGTTATCATAATAGGATGATGGTTCCTAATATGGGAAATCTGAGGAAGTTGGTTCTAGAAGAAGCGCACACATCGATGTATGCCATGCATCTAGGTGTCACCAAGATGTATCACAATCTGAAGGATCTATATTGGTAGCCCAGATTGAAGAAAGATGTAGTTGAGTTTGTGGCTAAATGTGTGGTATGTCAGCAAGTTTAGGTAGAACATCAGAAGCCAGCAGAAACGTTGCAACCCATGCCAATACCTCTGTGGAAATGGGATCATGTAACCATGGATTTCGTGGTTGGTCTTCCAAGGACAGCTAAGAATCATGATTCCATCTGGGTGATAGTGGACATATTGACAAAGTCTGTTCATTTCATTCCAGTAAAGACAACGTACACATTAGAGAAGCTTACAAAAGTTTATGTCGATGAAATAGTACATCTACACGACATACCAGCAATGATAGTTTCTGGCAGAGGTCCTTAGTTTACAAGTCATTTTTGGGAGTAGTTGCATAAGGCGTTGGGAATGCAGTTGAGGTTCAGTACTGTCTTCCACCCACAGACAGATGGATAGTCTAAAAGGACTATTTAGATTCTGGAGGATCTTCTGAGAGTGTGTGTTCTAAATTTCCTAGGAAGCTGGGACATGCATCTCAGTCTGATAGAGTTTGCCTATAACAACAGTTATCTATGTAGTATTGACATGGCACCGTATGAGGCGTTGTATGGTAGAAGATGTAGATCTCCTTTATGTTGGTATGAGTCTGGAAAGTATCAGCTTTTGGGTCCTGAGTTAGTACAGTTGACGACAGAGAAGATCAAGGTGATACATCAATAGTTGAAAGTGGAACAGGATAGACAGAAGTCTTATGCAGATAATTGACGTCGACCTTTGGAGTTCTAGGTAGGAGACAAGGTGTATCTCAAAGTCTCTCCCTGGAAAGGTGTGCTAAGGTTTGGAAAGAAAGGCAAGTTGGCTCTTACGTTTATGGGGCCATATCCAGTGATAGAACGTGTTGGAAAGGTAGTTTATAGGTTGGAGTTACCGCCAGAGTTGTACAAGTTGCATCCTGTGTTCCATGTCAGTATGCTAAAGAAAAGTCATCCCGGAATAGAGATCACGATACAACCAGTTGAGGTCGATCTTGGTGAAGATGTGATCTACGAGGAAGGTCCAGTGTTGATCCTTGATCGACGAGTGAAGAAGCTAAAGTGGAAGGACCTTGTGCTCGTGAAGGTTCTGTGGCATCATTGTGGCATTGAGGAAACCACGTGGGAGCTTGAGGAAGAGATGCAGATGATGTATCCATCACTTTTCTCTTTGGATTTCAGGGGTGAAATCCTTTTGTAGGGGTTTATGGCTTGTAAGGACCCTGACCTTCGTTTTGGGCTTACCCTGTTAGATTTTCCTAAACCTGGTGTTTAAGAGCTTGCCTAATCACCTGAGGAGTGATTGGTGTTGTTGTTGTTTCTATTTTTGGGTTGAGGTGCAAATTGCAATTATCCCAAGTTCTAGGTTTTCTTTGCATGTTTGTCACCTTGAGAGGGATTTTTCTCTCTCTTTGCATCCTCTAGAGTTGAGAGGATGGGTTGGGTGTCTTGCTTGTGTTGTTTGGGCCTCGTTGGGCTTGGTGCCTTTCCTCCTTGCTTGGTGTATCGGGCAAGGGTGTGTGCCGGGTTGGAGGCTTGCATTGGTGAGCGATACACTCCCCCTCCACCTAGCCTCGTTGGTATCACCCTGTCTTGGACACATGGTGGTTGCTTTGCTAACAAGTGGATGTCTTTGGATAAGTGGAGTTGAACGAGCTAGCATGCGGCTTTGCTCCATGGATAAGGGCACCTAGGTTGGATGCCACCTATCTTGCCTCCCTCTTTTACCCTCTTCTATATATACTCTTATTTTCTCTTGCTTGGGATCTCTTTGCTCGCCAGCCTTTTTGCTCTTCGCCTTGGTGGCCGATAAGAAGGAGAAGGAGAGGAAGTGGTGGCTGATATGCCTTGTTGTGTTGTTCTCTTTCTTCTCTAGTTGGTAAGTCTATCTTGATGTCATCTTCTTCCTTATCTTTCGGCCATGGAGGTGTGATGGCACTACTACAAAACCTACCTTTAGTGTCGGTTATTTAAAGCCTTTAGTGTCGGTTTCTAAGTGACACCTATGTGGGCGACACTAAAAGTCCACACATTAAGCGTCGGTTCCAAAACCGATGCTCAAACTCTTCACGCGCCACCGGAAGTGCGCCATCAGGGGACTATAGGCGTCAGTTATTAGATAAGAAACCGACGCCCAAAACTTTCATGCCACAGAAATGGCGCCATATTGGCCACTATCAGTGTCGGTTATTTACAAATAACCGACGCCATATATCTTCGCGCCAAAGGAAATAGACGCCGGTTATTTGTAAAAAACCGACACTATAACATTATGTGTCGGTTTTTTACAAATAACCGACGCCCAAACCCACGCCATCTTGGCCACGACTGTGTTGTCCAGCACGGCCGTGTTGTTAAGGAAATAGACGTCGGTTATTGGATAAGAAATCGACACTATAACATTATGTGTCGGTTATTTACAAATAACCGACGCCTATTTTTTTTTTCTGTCAGTCTGCAGACCTGCTGTGGCTGGTCGCAGGATGAGAAACCTATTCAGTTCAGTTATGAACTACAAGTTTTACGACATCCATTGATATCAGCCGACAACAGGCCGCAAACCTACAAAATTAACAATAAAAGAGTTCCATTCATTCACACATTTATAAACATTCACACATGGTAGCAATCTATAGTTCCATTCATTCACATTCACACATGTAGAAACATTCATATAGCAATGGACACTTTCATTCATTTTCACTCAGACACATGTAGAAACATCCATACATGTAGAAACATTCACACATATATTATAATTCAGAAATTCATTTACAAAGTATCATTGTTTAGTCATTATTCGCTATCAGGATCCCAATTATATTTTAAAGCCCCCACTAATTGTATGGCGGTTTCCCATTCTTCGATTACTTCATTTAATTCTCCCATCATATAGGGAGCATTAACATTTGGTAAGTCCTTTCCTGTAATGGGGTCAGCTTTAAACACCTGTAAAGAGAATGATGTATATATATAATTAATGAGCTATAAATAACATTGATATATTTTGATCATATTATCTAATGAGACTATATAATACCTGAGCAATACATTCGATATCCAGTGCGGCATGTTTGATAATCATGTGCATATATCGCATGACATAGTATCCACATGCCCATCCGTTGTCTTGTGTAGCACACTATAAATTCAAACATACAAAATATTAACAAATACAACTAATTAAGCATTGTTCACATAAATAATATATACATATATTTCAGTCGGGAACTTACTTTCACGTTCTTCCAAATTATTGGTTGGTTCTTTTTCGTGGGGACCTTTCCTCCAGCCTTTTTGTACTCCTCAAAACCCCTACATGTTAATGTAACACAGAACATTGCAATTAAATAGTAATGTAATAACATATGTTAACGGATATGAAAAATGAAATATTTCTCACCGAAATATTTCCATTTTCATTACGTGTCCAAATCTTGTATTCAATTTACCCCCCTTAGGATCTAGATAATACACAGTGAACGTCTCGGGGGCAATAACCAATAACTCCCAATGCCTACCCCTAGAGGAAAAAAAGTTAAAAATTAATAACTCAAAATCCACAATAAAATGTAATTTTCTTAAGTCCAAATTATAATAAGCAAAGTAAACTTACTCTACATTGAATGGAGCCATTATCACCATCTTCTTTTTTACAGAAAAAATGAAAAAGCCTCACAGCAGTATTGTTGAATTGATGTAGGGTCTTTAGCTACTAGACTAATCAAGGATGGAATCAAAAACCCTACATGTTCGAATCCAAAATCTGCACATATGTTGTCTAAGTAGCTGCAATATATGTATTAATTACACATGCATTAATAAATAAGAAACCAGATCACCAGATCATACACAAGGTATATGGATGTATAAAGAATATCTCACCTTATCCATAGCTCTATGACAGATGTATTTAGCCAATCATATCGAAACAACTCCAAAATATCTTGTATACATAGTTTTGTTTCGTATGACTGACCTGTAGAATGTGAATCAGAAGAAACAATTATAGGGGAGTTTATATCATGTTCCCCTAACCATACTGCCATACCCCTATAGTTAGGACCTAACAGGACAGGTAGGTCCTGTGGAACCCAACTAGGTAATGCAGGAGGTGGAGGTGGAAGCCTAGATGTTGTGGGTGTCTTCTTTTTAACCTGTATATATATATAAAATTTTAGATCAACTACCAGCATATACACACACTAACAATTGAACGTAATGTAAATTTACCGCACCTTTTTAGTAAAGAAGACATACGCTTTTTCCCACAATATCACTCCGCCTACTGCCTCACTAAGCGTTTCACAATCGGGGTGGGCATATGGCAGTGGAAGATCCATCCACTGGGGGAATATATGTATCGGGCTCACCCGAATCCAACCAGCTGGTAGTGGAGACCCGTGACATGTTTCCCCTGGTAGGGATGGGTAAGTCGACACCTCTGCCACGACATATTCTTTACTTTTTAGACGGCATGGCTTCAACCCCTACAAATTTTTGTGTAAAGAATGTTATATACATATATACATATCATCTTTTTCTTAAACGACTACAATTTCATATATATGTATCATCTTGAATTAAAAAACTAGTTACTATGTCATAAAAATACTTACAGTGGATGTGCTAGGTGGTGGTTCTACATGATTACTCCCAACCTATGCAGTAGGAGTAGGAATAGAGTCTGCAGTAGTTATTGTCTGGTAAGTGGCAGTCTGAGATGCCTGCCACTTTTTCATTGCTTCTTCGAGTTTTTCTTCGAGTTTCCTGTCAAATAGCTTATCCACCTATACATGGATAAAAGAAACGTCAAATTCTAATTTTTGAATTCTCTTTTACAGTAACATTATAAAGAAAGAATATGTTACCTCTTCTTGTGAAAGTCCCACTTTTGGGAGATGTTTGCGCTGGGATGGCCCAAAAAAAGATTTGATGTCCACACCAGCGCCTGCAGCCCTAACACGTCCAGGATGCTCTGGGTTACCCAGAGCAACTGTCAATTCATCCTTTGTTCCCTCAGGGATGAACTTTCCTTGTTTCCTCAGCTCGTGCAGCTCCCGCTAATCGCCAAAACAAAAATTTGTACTTAAGTAAACAACACAAATAATCAATATTCGAATGATTGTTGTAAGAGTTGTATTTTACCATTTTTGCAGCCGCCTCAGCAGTTGCGGCCTTAGGTATTTCTCCCTTCTTATTTTGCCTCCCAGCTATCCAGACATCATGGCGAGGCAGAGGTGTGCTACCTATGGTAGAGGACTCCTGAGTAACAGCAGACTGAGCAGCAGTAGCCTCAGCCTGTAGTCTTTGGCGAACGCCTGCATACCCCTTTGGACCCATTGTGTGGTCATGCACATTCAGTGCACGCCTTGATCTTTGTGCCTCACTTAGGGCCTAGTTAGTATACAAATTAATGATTTGGTTAGTAACACTAAATGTTAATCTTGAATAAGTGAATACAACATATATTAATTAATGAGATTGACGCCTAATACCTTGAATTCATCAGTTTGTCTTGAAGCGACAAACGCATCCCATTCTTCTTTGTCCAGGAAGTTCCACTGTTCAGTGGCTGTCTTCTTCCTCTTGTCGGCTTCTTTTATGTATTCTCTGGTGAGATTTGTCCTATAGTTCCTTAGGACTCTCCCACAGCATTGCATCACGCATTTACGATGCAGCTTTTCATCCAATTCAAATATACTCTGCAAAATAGAATTGCTATTAACTAGTATCCAAAAATTTAGTAATCTACAAAATAGAATTGCAAATTAATAATAACTCACGCATAAATCCCTCCATATTAAATCTTTCTTCTCCTTAGAAACTTTATGCCAAGAATCTAAGCGACAACCGCAATGGCTACGAGTAACAAACCCAAGATATGAAATAAATGAATTGTGATTCACACCACATGCATTTCCTGCATTATCGAAATCCACAACAAGTTTGGGTCCATTGCCCTTTTACGAAATTAACTTCTTCATCATAGTGATGCCCCTTCTCTTGTCAACTTTTTGGTGTTGTTGATCAAGTGCCTCAAGTGCTTCAGCTGGTACATGTGCATCATCAACCTAAAATTTGACAAAATAATTCACATTTATAAGATATAACTATAAATGGACATATAGATATAAATATATGATATATTTTTAAAACTTACATTGTGAGGCGGCACATTGATGTCCTCACCCTCACGGTAGTCATCAGCACGGTCATCAGGAGAATGGTCAGCCATCTGCAAATTCACATTCAAATTGTAAAGTTCACATTGTAAAGTAGTAATTCAAAGTGTAAAGCTCACATTGTAAAGTAATTCAAATTGTAAAGCTCACATTGTAAAGTTCACATTCACATTGTAAAGTAATTCAAATTGTAAAGTACATATGTACTTAGAGAGCAAACGGGGAAATGCTACCGAAATTTATTTGTAAACCCAATACACATTATACACTTACATCCTAAGTGAGATTAGGTGTTCAAGAACAGTCCCAAACCGGGGACTATCTAAGATTTACTCCTAATGAGTAAATCTTGGACGGGGTTCTAGACTAATGAGTACATATCCACATTAAAGCTCACATTGTAAAGTTCACATTCACATTGTAAAGTAATTCAAATTGTAAAGTATCCATTCTATGATCAAAGAGAAAAACAAGTATATATTAGGACAAGATTAGGCCAAAAATACATGTGATGTCATTCTTATATATAATAAATGTGTACCACCTATCCCATTCTTGAACACCTAATCTCACTAGTAAGTGTATAATGTGTATTGAGTTTTCGAGAAAATTTCGGCAGCATTTCCCCGCTGTTCTCTAAGTACATATGTACTTAGAGAACAAATGGGGAAATGCTACCGAAATTTTCTTGAAAACCCAATACACATTATACACTTACATCCTAAGTGAGATTAGGTGTTCAAGAACAGTCCCAAACCGGGGACTATCCAAGATTTACTCCTAATGAGTAAATCTTGGACGGGGTTCTAGGATAATGAGTACATATCCACATTAAAGCTCACATTGTAAAGTTCACATTCACATTGTAAAGTAATTCAAATTGTAAAGTATCCATTCTATGATCAAAGAGAAAAACAAGTATATATTAGGACAAGATTAGGCCAACAAATACATGTGATGTCATTCTTATATATAATAAATGTGTACCACCTATCCCATTCTTGAACACCTAATCTCACTAGTAAGTGTATAATGTGTATTGGGTTTTGTAGAAAATTTCGGCAGCATTTCCCCGCTGTTCTCCAAGTACATATGTACTTAGAGAACAAATGGGGAAATGCTACTGAAATT
The DNA here is from genome assembly GCA_963693085.1 of Alisma plantago-aquatica. NCBI lineage: Eukaryota > Viridiplantae > Streptophyta > Magnoliopsida > Alismatales > Alismataceae > Alisma > Alisma plantago-aquatica. The sequence goes on from OY856412.1 coordinate 800,892,823, forward strand.
TTCTTGAAAACCCAATACACATTATACACTTACATCCTAAGTGAGATTAGGTGTTCAAGAACAGTCCCAAACTGGGGACTATCCAAGATTTACTCCTAATGAGTTAATCTTGGATGGGGTTCTAGGCTAATGAGTACATATCCACATTAAAGCTCACATTGTAAAGTTCACATTCACATTGTAAAGTAATTCAAATTGTAAAGTATCCATTCTATGATCAAAGAGAAAAATTAAGCTCACATTATAAATTATAAGCTCACATTGTAAAGTTCACATATTCAGAAAAAATAAAAATGTATAAAACAAAACATATATACCTCTAATATTGCAATTTTTTATCAATTAACAATCCTTCATTGTGATCTCCGCGCACATACAAGTCGTCATTAGCTTCAATATTTGTTGGTGTTGGCAACCCAACTGAGAATGGACTGGAGTCATCATACTTATCATAGTACTGTTCTTCATCTATAGGACCTCCAACAAACTGTCTTTTACCATGAAGAACAACCGACCATTTATCATTTGCAGGATCATCAATATAAAATACTTGTTTCGCCTGTGATGCGAATATAAATGGTTCAGCCTTCTCGCCAATCTTTTCAAAGTTCACTAAAGTGAAACCCAATTCATCCACTATAACTCCTTTGGTGTTATCAACCCAATTACATTTGAAGAGAGGAATTCTGAAATCTATGTAGTCAAATTCTCATATGTCTTCAATGACACCGTAATATGACATTTTAGCTTCACATGGACTCTTATCCTTTCCACTTGCAAAAAACATAGTCGATGCTTGAAGGGTGACCCCACTGTTTTGGACGACACTCTTATCATCTTGGCGCTTTGTGTAATATGTGAATCCATTAATGTCATACCCTTCATAAGACATAACAGTCAACTTTGGTTTAAAGGTGAGGCATTTGATAGTTTCAGTAATATCATCTGGTGTTTGAGATAGTTGATGTAAGACTTTATCTTCAAACCACTTAATAAAAGTCTTGTTGTGCTCTCTAGCAAGCCACATTGTATTCGCTCGAGGATATTGTCTTTTGATGAAATTGGTATGTACCTCGATATAAATGTTCACTTCGTCCATGTGGTGTAAAATATACAAATGACCTTATTCCAACTGCTCACGGCTGATTACTTTCACACGTGAACCCAAAATTCCTTTGCCAAATAGCTCGTCAATATTCTTGTCATTATCAGGAGTGTCATTACCACTGAGAAAGTCATTGCAGAAATCTATAACCTCTCTTGCCACATAACCTTCAATTATACTCCCTTCAGGCCGATAGCGGTTTCGAACATCACCTTTGAAAACACTCATGTATCGTTCAAAGGGATACATCCAATGCAAGAAAACCGGTCCCAAGATTTTCACTTCCCTAGTCAAGTGGACAACAAGATGTACCATGATATCAAAGAACGAAAGAGGAAAATATATCTCAAGCTGACATAGGGTAACAACCACTTCTCTTTGTAAATTATCGAGAGTCTCAGGGTCAATAACTTTGCTACAAAGACTGTTGAAAAAGAAACAAAGTCTTATGATTGCAAACCTTACATGCTTCGGGAATATAGATCGAATTGCCACGGGCAATATTTGTTGCATTAGAGTGTGACAATCATGAGATTTCAGACCTATCAACTTCAAATCTTTCATTGATACCAAACTGCGGATGTTGGATGAGTAACCATGTGGCACCTTAACATTTACCAAGCATTCACAAAAAGCTTTCTTCTCCTTTCTAGACAACGTGTAACAAGCGGGAGGTAAGTATGTTCTTTTATTACCCATTTCACGTAATTCTGTTAATTCTGACCTTATTCCCATTTCACGTAGGTCCAGTCTGGATTTTATCCCATCTTTAGTCTTACCTGGTATATTTGACAGAGTACCAATGATGCTATCACAGACATTTTTCTCAACGTGCATTACATCGATATAATGTCTGACTGTCAAAGAACTCCAATAAGGAAGATCCCAAAATATTGACTTCTTCTTGAATGAAGAATTGTCACTCTGTGTAGTACATTGTGATCTCTTACCAAATTCATTGACAATGTCTTTTACTCTTTCATAAACAACCTCCCCTGGTATAGGTTTAGGTGCACTCTGTTCCTCATTCAATCCATTGAATGCTTTGCGCTTCCTACGATACGGATGGAATTTTGGAAGAAACCTTCGATGACCGAGATATACATTCTTACTACCATGTTTTAGTCTTGTTGAATCAGTGTTCTCTTCACATATAGGACACACTTTAGCTCCTTTGACACTATATCCAGACAAATTCCCATATGCTGGAAAGTCATTAACAGTGCAAAACAACATAGCATGCAAACGAAATGTCTCTCTTCGTGAAGCATCATAGGTCATCACACCTTCACCCCAGAGTTTCTTTAAGTCATCAATCAGAGGTTCAAGATAAACATCGATGTCATTTCCAGGTTGTTTAGGGCCCGATATCAACAACGACAACATTACATACTTATTTTTCATACACAGCCAGGGAGGAAGATTGTATATAACAAGCATGACTGGACAAGTGCTATGTTGGCTGCTCAATGTCCCGTACGGATTCATCCCGTCTGTACAAAGCCCAAGTCTTAGATTCCTGACTTCTTCATCAAATTCAGGGTACAATAGATCAATCCTCTTCCACTGTGGGGAATCAGACACATGTCGTAGGATCCCATCATTATTTTTCTTAACATCTGCATGCCATCTCAAATTCTTCGCATCTATCGGATTGGCAAACAAGCGTTGAAACCATGATATTATAGGTAGATACCACATCACCTTGGCAGGAGAACCAGTTTTGGACTCCCCCGAAGTCGTCAATTTATACCGTGACGCACCACATTTTGGACAATCTTTCAAATCCGCATAGTCCTTTTGAAATAGTACACAATCATTCGGGCATGCATGTATCTTCTTGGCATCCATTCCCATTGAGCACAACAAATTCTTTACCTGGTATGTTGAGATTAGAAGCTTGTTTCCCTCAGGAAGCATTTCTTTCAACAAAGATAGCAATGACGTGAAGCTTTTGTCGCTCCATCTATTGTTAGCTTTCAACTTATACAATCTCAACACAGTGCTAAGCTTCATAAACTTAGTACAACCTGTGTATAACGGCATCTCAGCATCATGCACAATGTTTCTAAAAATGGGAGGTGGATCGGTGTGCTCTACCCCACAACTATCCAGCATCGCATCAATGATGTCTACTGGAAATGGTTCATTCACATCTACGTCATCGTAGGCAATTTCTTCTTCCACACAAGCACTATTATCGACATCCACTGGTTTCGGGTTTGAAATCTCTCCATGCCAGTGCCATTCTGTATAGCCTTGTATAATCTCATTGCACATGACATGAGTTTTGATATCATCACCAGTGTTGACTTTCAAGTGGTTACCACAATGCCTACATGGACAGTAGAACCTATCTCCAGGTTGTTTCCTATGTTCCTCGGCAAATCTAATAAACTGGTCAAGACCAGAAATAAACTCTGGGGTGCAGCGATTGCGAATGGACATCCATGATCTATCCATTCTATGATCAAAGAGAAAACAAGTATATATTAGGACAAGATTAGGGTCTAGGGTTAACAAATACATGTGATGTCATTCTTATATATAATAAATGTGTACCACCTATCTCATTCTTGAATACCTAATCTCACTAGTAAGTGTATAATGTGTATTGGGTTTTCAAGAAAATTTCGGCAGCATTTCCCCATTGTTCTCCAAGTACATATGTACTTAGAGAACAAATGGGGAAATGCTGTGGAAATTTTCTTGAAAACCCAACACACATTATATACACTTACATCCTAAGCGAGATTAGGTGTTCAAGAATAGTCCCAAACCCGGGACTATCCAAGATTTACTCCTAATGAGTAAATCTTGGATGGGTTTCTAGGCCAATAAATAATGTGTTGTCATTCTTATACCTAAAATCCTAGTTCTTCAAGTTAGGGTGATTATTGATGTCTTTAAAAGCATGATTAGAAATTTAGGGAAAAGTTCATCATTTACATTCCAAGCATGTCACATGTGTGCATTACAGTTCATCATTAAGCAAAAGAAGGGTGATTAGGATTGTCACCAAGATTATAGCTAAACTATTAAACAATGATTATAGATAAACTATTAAACAATAGACTTGCCACACATAAAACACCCTATACAACTATAAAACAAAAAATTATTAAGTATATATGCTTGATACAATAACTATTTTGCATCACATTACAACAGACTTATCATTGATACCTTACTAACTTATTGCTACATTTACATATCATCACTTGATCAAAAATTACAGTAGTACATTTAACGAAAGTATGCATTCTAAAATCTATGTCATGATTAGTTACATGTAATTTACTTGGATATACAGCAGTACCCGATTACTATGTTTTACATACAAAGTATGCATATTAAATTAACTAAGGCTTATCATAGAACATGTATATATTGTATAGACAATAGAGGATTCAGCTCAGTAGAAGCACAAAATCAGTACCTAAACCCTAAAATCACACCTTTTTAGCATTTATTCTATGTACATCAATATGTGTATGACCAGGCAGGAACCTTGAGAGAAGTAAATAAATTAAAAAAAAAAACACCCAGCAGCAGGGCAGGCAGCTTGAGAGAAGAGGAGTAGAGGAAGAAGAAGAAGGCAGGCTAGGGCGGGCACCTTGAGGAAAGAGGAGCAGCGGCCGGTCCTAGCAGCTGCCGGCGGCGAGGAGAGGAGAGGTGGAGAGGGCGGCGAGGCAAGGAGAGGAGCGGCCGGTCCTAGCTGCTACCGGCGACGGCGGAGAGGGTGGTCGGCGGGCGGGCGGGCGGCGACAGCTTCTCGCAGCGACGGTGACGACGGTGAAGAAGGAGCGGCGGCGACGGGCAGGGAGGGGCGGCGGCGGCAGGGAGCAGCAAGAAATCGCCGGAGGTTAGGAGGTTAGGGAAATCGATCGGGAATGAATGAAACAGGGAAAGGGGAAGAATCGATCGCTGGTGAGCTATTAAGTTCACAATAGGTGTCGGTTATTTAAAAAAACTAACAACTAAACCTATAGTGTCAGTTATTTAGTTATGAACCGACACCTATACTAAGTGTCAGTTATTTAAAAAAACCGACAACTAAACCTATAGTGTCGGTTATTTAGTTATGAACCGACGCCATATGTAAAATTTTGGAGCCAATTTTTTCGCTGGAATTTTGGGTTTGGCGGTTGAGTTTAGGTGTCGGTTGTTTATTAATTAACCGACACTTATTAAAAGCGGTACCCGTGTCTGGGCTCCCTAAGCAGATTGGATGTCGGTTTATGTTATCAACCGAAACTGTAGACATTAGGTGTCGGTTTTTGTAAACAACCGACACCTTGAAAAATGGCTTTATAAGCCATTTCTGTAGTAGTGTGGGTTCCTCTCCATAGTTGAGTTCTCTTTGACGTTGGTTTCTCTTCTCTTCTTTGAGGTAGCCGAAGGTATTAGGTGGTGCTTTGGAGCATGGAGCTTGGAGAAGTTGTGCTTGAGGTGGTTTACATAAGTTCTAACATAGCTATTCTATCTCTTTTATATGTTGTTTTGATATGTTATCTTGATCGTCCATATATTTTGCTCTTAATAGTTATGCTTTCGTTCTTGAACTAGTTGCTATCTTGTTGTTGCTTTAGCTTCTCGGGTTAGTGTGGTTTTGTTAAGTTCTTGGTTGGTGGATTTTGAGCAAAACCCCTCTTTGTTTAAGTTGTGAGGTGAGATTGGAATCCATTAACCTGAGAGGTTGTTCTTTGGTTAATGTATCTTGAGCAACACCCCTCCTTCCTTGTGTCGTGAGGTGAGCTTAAAGTACCTTGATGCAAGTGATATGTTGTGGTGGTAAGTTCTCAGGAAAGACCCCTCCTTCCTTGAGTTGTGAGGTGAGCTCTAGTGCTTACCCGACACGCTTGAGGATTGTGCAATACCGCTCTGTCCTTTAGTTGAGAGGTGAGCCAATACTCTTGATGTCTTGGGTGACTTGATGTGGTTGGCCAATACAGAAGGGGTATCTTGAGGCTTGTTTGCACGATAGGGCCTAGTGTGTGTTGCCCGATATCTAACCCTTTGTGTTAGGGTTGGGCGATACAATAGGTTGTACCTTTTCTGGACCTTACCCGATATGGTGCTTGAGTTTAGAAATACCCCTCATTCAACTTAGTTGTTGTGAAGTGAGCTAGTGCTCTTGTTACCTTGGGCAATATAGGTGTTTCCCGCTATCAGCTGCTCATGGTCTACCCGATATGGGTGATGGTCGATACAATAACATGTGGTTGTTTTGCTTGTTTTCTTACCCGATACGCTTTTGGTGAGGGTTTGCCCCTTACCTGATTTACCTTTGGTGAGGGTCGTTGTGCCTTTTGTGAGAGTTTATCCCTTACCCGATACTCTCTAGTGAAGGACATATGTTGTGCTTTGATCTTTATCATTGAATAATATATGTTGCTAAGTTACGCATGATGATGAAAGATGAATGGTCTAATAAACCCTGATGTTGAAATGTAATGTTTTCCTATATAAGTATGGTTATATTATCTGGAATATACTAACCATGCATGTTTCATCATTTGAAATATGTTCTTAGGTATGAGCTAAGATGATGTCGTTAGTAACATTTTCTTGATGTTGAGATTACATATATCACTAGTATGATGTGAGAGGTCTTATGACCTGATAAAGGCTAAGTGCCTGATTGAGTTGTTATCCTCTAGTTGCGAAAATAGAAAATATCTATCCCATGATGATGTATGGTGATGAAGCCTTGTGAGAGGTAGTGGCTATGTTATGAGACGAGGGATTGATATCCCATGGCAATATGATGATGCTAATGGCATTGGGAATGGTAGTAATAGTATGACACAAAATAATGGAATCTAATGTTGTTTATGTTTTATTTATTGTTTGATTAATACAACTTGATTGATCCTAACAATCCAACTTAAAAGGTATTAATTAATTACAGAGAAATCTTTCATGTAGTTTGCCCTATCCATAGATCCATCATCGTGAGAAGTTGGTGATGGTGAAACAGGTATTTCCTATGGGATTACCTGGAGCACATATTGTTGAATATGATGGGGACTTGTTTACGTCCTCAATATGGAAAGAGTACAACTCTGGTTGTAGACTCGAACATGTTAGTCTGAGTCGTGCAGACTGGGAAGCTGGTAATCGTGTATGGGGATGACATGTGACATGACAGTCTAAGCCTTGCGGCCCAGGAAACTTGTGACCGTGTATGGGGATTGCATGTCGATGGTTGATAGCATGACAAGTCTGAGCCATGCGGCCCAGGAAAACGAGTAACCGTGGATGGGGATTGCATGCACTACCGCTGAGACCTATACCAAGGCGGGCTAGAGAGAGGGTATCCTACTGGAGTTGACCCTGTGACTGAGGTCACTTAAGAAGTAGACTGTGGTCCTACTATTGGTGTTGTGCACTGACCACAACGGTTTGAGGTCGTGGATTCCAACTCTTCCATTAGACCTTCTATGGCACCAACTTTGGGTTTCGCAACCGAAGGTTGGATTTGAGCGGTACAACTCACTTCCTCAGGATATAATAAATTATAATTAAGCTGAGTAGTATATTTTGCTTAGGGAAAATACGGAACATTAGTTGAGGCCTTGTATTGTAAGCTTTCTTATACGTTCCTTATATACATGTACTTTGAGCATTTCCTTCAGTTGGTTATATGCCACTTAAATATCATGTTAAGCTATCATATAGTGTTGTTCTTCATATCTCATATATGATCCGGTTATATCTGCTATACGATTTATCTATTTTATCTTTTTGAGATATAATAATTCGGTGGGGAGTTATGTTTCTCACTCGGATTACGTGTCTCACCCCATTGGTTTCAACCTTGTTAGGTTATCATGCTCGACATGGTGGTGGTCGTAGTGTTGCGATTGAGCAGCAAGAAGATCAGTAGGAGGCAAGGTTGGACATGTTGCTATTGTTGGTCTGGTAGTAGAGTCCTAGAGTCTTCCCTGTACTCTCAGGTCCTCGGAGGTGTTTAGACAATGTTTTGTAAAGATATGTCTTGTAAGACGGTTTGCCCTATATCTTGATGTATATATATGAACAGGTGAAGCATCCTTGATGTATATGGGATAGATAGATCCTTTATGATGATGGACATATATCATGTTTATATATAACATGTTCTTTGTAGGATGTGGATCTGGTTGTGATAGTTCCTTCTTATGATGTTTTCCGCAATCAATTTTAATTAACCAGTGTTTTTGGTGCTATGTGGTTTATGGTGGTTCCGCGTGTTTTCGCATGACATTTTGCTGTCTATGTGAGGGTGGGATGTCACAGTAATGGACATAACATCTACCACTTCCTATCACCCAAAGGTCACATGGATGACTTTTTGATGGCTCTACAAGAAAGCTACCAACCTAAGTATCGAAGGCTGGCTTGTGTACCCCTTATTATGGTTGGACTGGGAACCGTCTAACAAAGGACCAAGACCTAACATATTTTGATGGCTCACCTAAGACCTGCTCTTCTTGACAATATTACGAGTATGCTCCTTCAAATGGCGTGCATGCGAATGCCTACTAAAGGCCAAGCAGAAAAGATGAACCAACTGATGGTTCTCCTACGCCATCACCTACTGATGGCAGTGATGAGCACATTATTCATCCAAGTTAGTTAAGCATGCATCCTGAGGCATGTTCTTAGGAGACTTGGGGCACATGTAAAGAACACTTACAAGCACCTCGGGTCTTGCATCGTGAGGTATAATTAGTAGAACCCATGCTACTGAAGAAAGGCCAGTCACTTTGCGTCGTGTGATCAGAGATTGAAATTAAGTGCTCCTCTAGTACTTCCCCTCCATATTCCTTTGCCACTTCCATCTATTCGTTGCATTTGGAGAATGATAGTTCAAAGGTCGGAGTTCCTCCATGGACATTGATCATCACCTGAATCTTTCTTAGAGAGAAGGAAGATAACTGAGCCAATCATCTTCAACGTTGTCGCCTAATTCAGGAAGTAGGAGGAGGTTTCTATCAACCTTGACTTGTTTGGTCTTTTTGTTGGTGTATCTTTCATCTCCTTTATATGTCCCCTTTCTTACACTCCCATCTCCTTGTCAAATTTCTCTTCATACTTGTAACTCTACCAGGTCCTTCACCATCATCAGTGGCTAGTCATTTAACTTGGGTTGGGAGTAGCCACTCAGGCTCTCCCAACAACTAACCTTGTGATGGAGAATGTGCTTATGGAATTCATCAACCTAGTCAACATGGTATCATTTCATCAACATGATTGGATCATTTACTCTGGGGTTACACGCCACAGTAGTGGAAATAGAGATGCCTTCGTAGATACTTAGAAGTAGGAGAGGATGAGCATAGTCTTGTCATGGATGACTCAACTTATTCCCCTAATCAAGATGACTTTTCAAAAAATCCTTATGATCAAAGATGTATTGTATGTTCTAGACATTAGGGTAAATTTGTTCTCCGTGTCTCAACTTGTTATGTTTGGGATCAAGGTGTCGTTTGAATTTGATAAGCCATTCTTTCTAAGTAGGGGGATTAACTTAGTACGGAGTATTGCTCAAATGATCTATTTCTTCTGAATGTACCAAACCTTTCTAGTAATGAAATTTTTTCTTATTCTTATATCAATAACTCCTTTGTATATGGCACAATCGATGTGCATATGTTAATTTTAAATATTTGCAACATGTGGAATATTTAGGTTTGTTGAAAGATATACATGGAGTTGATTTAAATATCAATATCAAGTATCTGTTGAAACTAAAACTACATAGAAATTGTGTCCTCCAATTTTACATAGAGATTCTCAATTGCTAGATTTAGTTCGCATAGATCATGGAGATTTGGAAAAAAATCGTTTAGAAATGAGAAAAGATTTTATGTCATATTTGTAGATGATTTCTCAAACTATAGAAATTATATTGATTCCATTCAAATGGTGAAGCTTTGAGATATATGTTAAATATAAAATAGAAGTAAAAAAATCAACTAAAAAGGAAAATACAATGTCTTTACTCGAATATAGATGATGAATATGATTTTTCTTTATTTAGTGATTATTGTGTAACCTCATGGTAGTATATATAAATACATTCATATTCACCTCTTCTAGAACAGATGGTGTGTTCTATTTAACTAAATAGGATCACCCAACAACTTGTAGGGGAGGCAATTTCACAATCTTATTTTATTCAAAACCACATTCCTCGATGGAAGACAAATAAGACTTCATATGAATAATGATAAAGGTACTCTCCTAATTTGAAATATCTCAAAGTGTGGGTGTATTTTTGGCTATAGTCCTATTAACTTAACCAACGCAATAATAATTAGGATCTATAATTCTCGATTGTATATTTAGAGGTTATGCCCAAAATAGTGATGCATACAGATTCTTGGTTCTTATATGTAGCAAAAATATTTTACAACCTATTACTATTAAAAAAAAACATTTCAAATATTTTGAGCATATCTTCCCTATTATAACTCATATGGAAAAAGTATCTAATCCTTCAAATGAAATTTTAGAGTATAGACCAAGTACATCTAATACTTATAATGTTTTAGAACATGATGATGTAAAACCTACAAGATCCATGAGGATGAGGAAGGAAAAGAATCCTGGTGATGACTTTTATTTCTTTATTGTAGATAATGACCCTCAATCTTGCAATGATGGTATTCATTTATCTAATTCATCCCAATGGAACGAAGCAATTTCTAGTGAGATGAAATCTATATTATCAAATCGCATATGGGAGTTAGTAGAGCTTCCACCATGTACGTAGAAACTGATAGGATTTGAATGGATATGAAAAAGAAAACTAAATATGGATGGTACTATAGATAAATAAAATGTTCAATAAGTCGCCAAGGGTTATAAATAATAAAAAAATATTGACTATTTTGATAAGTTTTCTCCTTTAGCTAGAATATCTTCTATCGTAATTTTAAATTTTTAGCATAAATAAGAAGTTAAAACTACATTCTTGAATGAAGATTTAGATAAAGAAATTTATACAAATCAACCAAAGGTTATCTTGTACCAAGAAAAAACGCGTGATATGCAGAATAATCAAACTCTTTGTAGTTAGAAACAAGTCCCTAATTAATGGATTGAGAAATTTGATAAAGTCATTCTATCGTATCGGTTTCATATAAATGAAGGAATCAAATATATATATTCTAAATTTGTTTACTAAGGATGTGTTATTATATGTCTTTATGTGGATGACATTCTTATTTTTGCCACTAATGTTGATATCATAAATGATACAAAAGTTCCCATTCTTCTAATTTTGAAATGAAAGATATGGAGCAAGCTAACTTAATCTTGGAAATTAAACTTTTTTAAAATAGATGGTGGTATCATGCTCTCCCAATAAAATTATGTTGAGAATATTCTAAACACATTTTCAACGATTAATTATAAGCTAGATAGCACATTTTAAATTTCTAATTGCCATATAAAGAAAAATAAGAGTACTATCATTCAACAAATCAAATAGGTACAAGTAGTTGGAAGATTGATGTACTTAATGAATTTCACGCATCCACATATAGTATATGTAGTTGGGAGATTAAATAAATATACATAAACACCTAACAAGGATCATTGGGATGCTCTACAAAGGGTTTTAAGATACCTAAAAGGCACAATTGATCATGTATTGATTTTTTGTGGATCTTGAACAATTAATGTTAGAAAGATATTAGGATGCAAAGTGGATTTCTGATTCAAATGACTTAAAATCTATAAGTGTTTCACTGTAGGTGGAGGTGTTGTGTCTTGGAAATCCACCAAGTAAACATGTATAGCATGTACCACAATAGAATATGAGTTTATTTCCTTTGAAAAGGCTAGAACTGAAGTTGAATGTCTAGGACATGTCCTAGTAGATATTCTCATTGGGAGAAACCTTGTCCACCAGTGTCTATACATTGTGATAATCATTCTAACATAGCATGAGCTAAATATAGAGATTACAATGGGAAAATGGACATATTTATTTATGTCACAATATTGTAAAAAAACTTCTATGTGATACAATAATATCAATGAATTATGTAAGTTCAGAGTTAGACTCGTCTGACCCTCTGAAAAATATATTAAATCAAAGATTGGTGAGCAGCAGAACGTTTACAATAAGATTATAACGAAACCAAAAGTTAAAGTGATGGATAACCCAACATTCATGAATAATGATCTCGAGAAGAAAGTTCAGTGGAAAAATAAAGTCATTGGATGACTCAATGTAATGAAATATGTATATCTCATTATTTTCATATAAACTATAACACACAGTTATTAGTAAAATATATTTTTCTTAATGAATTTCATAGCTGTTAATGGTGGCGATGTAGTTGTAATAAATACTTAATGATAGTCCAACTACATCAGTGTGGAGTATGACCGATCTTGTTGAGATTTGGGCAGATCCCTAGAGCATGCATGAAATTTCACAGTAAGCGCATGGCCCAAGCCAACCGTAAGAATGATAATTGTTTTTATAAATGTCATGTGAGTAATTGGCCTTTAATTAGACAAAATGAGAATTTGTTCATGAACATAGTTCTACTAATCCTCTACGAAGTACATACATATACTCTATACTTTTGTTTGAAGTATCTAGTCCAAGTAAAGCTTATGTATGTCATTCGTTTAACTTCTTCAAGTGAGCACTTTTCAAAATTTTAATATTTTATTTTTGGAATAGTGGGGGATTGTTGTATTTTGTGATATTACAAATATAAAAGGAAAGAGGTTTAGTCCCATATATGGGCGTTGTATAATCTATCTCCTACTTATGCATGATTTCTAATCCATTCGATATTTGAGGACCATAGAGGACCTCACCTTTGCACACACATGGTGAGGCAGCCCAGTTGGATTTGGGTCAGCTCGGATAGGAAACCTTTTAACCGGAGTGTCTCCGCATGTCGCACTCCACATGTAGGGGGTGCAAATTACACCTCTCGGAACTACTTGTGTGGGTGCGGCTCCGGTTTGATTTTCTCATTTGGGTCACTTACGTGGTGGGGGAGCCCAGCTGGATTTGGGTCAGCCAGACATGAAACTCTTTAACCAGGGTGTCACCGCAAGTCATGCCCCACATGTAGTGGGTGCAAATTTCGCCTCTTGGAACTACTTGCGTGGGTTTGGCTCCGGTTTGATTTTTTTCTTTGGTTCACTCTCCCAGTTTCTAATATGTGTTGTATCTTTTTAGAGTTACATCTGTTTGTTTAGATAATTCCAAATCATTTTCGGTTTACAATCCCAATGCATCTTCTCGAGCGTTAACTGTATGTAATTCCTTTTTCATATAATAGAGTCTCTACAAACACTTTCAAAAAAAATTGAAACTTTACTCTTTTATTTGGTGTGTGTGTGTTTTTCTTCTCAATTGTTGTGGATCGCTAGAACAACGATAAAAAATTATTCACTTCGTTGCAGTGGATTTTGAGTGCACACTTCACATCGTCATTGTTGTTGTACCTTGGGTGGGTTATTGCCATTAATTGCTACTACACTATAACACGGTATTGAGTAAATCGACAATACTCTTAAGAACAGTACAATTTTTATTCTTAATTCACTCGTGTTTGTATCTAGTTTATTCAACAGACATGTTCCAACAAAATACACGACCACAAAAGAAATGATACAAAAATTTACATCTGTTCACTCACCCAGTTTCTAACATGTGTTGAATCTTTTTAGAGTTATATCTGTTTATTTAGATGATTTCAAATTGTTGTCCGTTTATAATCCCAATGCATCCTCTCGAGCGTTAACTGTGTGCAATGACTTTGTTATATAATAGAGTCTCTGCGTTAAAACTTTGTTCTTTTATCTGGTGAGTGAGTTTTTTCTTATCGGTTGTTGTCAATCGCTGGAACAACGATCAGAAAGATGTTCACTTTGCAGCGTGACTTATGAGTGCACACTTCATGTCATCGTTGTTATTGTACTTTAGGCGGGTTACGACCATTAATTCCTACTACATTATAACACATTGTTGAATAAAGTGGCAATACTCTTAAGAATGGTAGATTTTGTACGCATCAACTAGTTAATAACAATTTTTATTCTTAATCCACTCGTGTTTGTAGCCAGTTTATTCAACAGACATGTCCCAACAAAATACACAGTAGTTGATAATGTACACTATCAATATTATAGAGATGATCTATCCAACATCATTATCTTCTTTTTTTCCTTTCGAGAAACTAACATCATTATCTTCTTTGTTTCAATCCTCCAAAGCACATGTACTATACCAACTAACAATCTTTTAGTAATAATAAAAATGTCTTTTTCACCTAAAACTCGGTAGCACAACAAATCATATTTTTTTAAGTAGTATATTGGAGATTTACTTACCCCATGGCCCAAGTGATGATGCATCTTACAAACTCTAGGTTGCATAACAACCGACATAAACATGCAACTGTATGACTCTTCTTGAATATCACAGTAACCATTATTCGAAACATAGGATATAACGCAATGAAAATACGTCGAATAAACCACATATTCTCTCATGGTTCATTTGATACATTTAGACGGACAGCCTCTCCATCTATTGTTCCAAGTTTAGGGATAGTCCGTGTCAGGCGGCCGAGAAGACCAAAGCGTCCCTTGGCTGGTACTGGGTATTGGGGGAGGCGGCGAGACGGTAGGATAAGCTATATGATTGAAGAGCTGAATATTAGAATAATTAGTTACAAGTCACTGCGAAGCACCAGTAACGGAAGAAGCTCACAAGAACGTAAGATTAGTAAATCAAATTTATATAAAAAACGTTATAAACAGAAGAACATATCCTCTAACCCTCACAATATTCCTGAAGCCTCCTTTGCTGGATGGGGCGAGGCGGCTCGGGGTTAGTAAGACATCTAAAGAAACTCAACAAAACATCTATTTACTGAATCAAAAGGACACGTATATATGTAAAACATAACCACGTGCTATGTTCTAACCCCATTCCTGTAGCAACGTCCTTGCCGGTACGGCTCGAGGGATCCATGCCAAAAGGAAGAGCACTAGGAGTGCAGATTTGCTGTTCCTGATTTTATCAGGAGCAGGCTACTCCTACGTTTATCAATCAGCACGTGTCACTACCCACCGGTTTGTAAGGTGGGGATTGTATTTATTTAACAGGTGGCTTAATCACACACAAGGTGCAGCCTACGCCTTCTTTAATCAGGAACAGCAAATCCTGAGCGGAGCACTAGACACGTTTTTAGAGGAGCCATTTCTCCTGTAAACCTTCTTAGCTTGCGATGGGGCTATTGCTATGGAGGTCCCATTTATATAACAACTTCTCTTTACCTACTTACGGCGGCATTAAATTGATGCGAACTGGGATTACGATTATTAACATGGATATTGGGCCCCGTAGGAACTGGTTGGTAGTTGGCATGTCAGCTAACAATTAAGAGTATCTGTCGTCAAATGTTTTAGAATTCTTTGATAATCGCTTACGGTTCGCTCTAATTTACAAAGTGGTATAGAATGACACGTTCTTCGTTCATAGCTAAAGAAAATCTTACATATGGTTTAGACTTCAAATTGGTTTGGTGGAAGTGCTAAGTTCTATGTAATTCATTTTCAGAGAATTCTAGTTCGGGAATTTTAGTATCATTCACTTTCTATGTGATTGGTTTAAAGTATAAATATAGAAATCTTTATATAATATTGTTGATCTTTTTATAGTGTAATACAGTAATAAGTGATATTCACAGATTTTACGTCACCTTTTTTAATCAACAATAACCTTATAAGTTGGTAATGGCGTGGCTATTGTTTTCTCTTATAAAAATCATTGTGGTGTGGTACGTCTATGGTTTTACTTAATATATATCCATGTATTATATATTTCATTTTATAATGATATTTTTATTTTAAATAGTAGTATATAGAAGTGATGGTTCATTATTTAATATATGTACAAAATTAATTTATAACATATTCTTCATGTAACGATATAGTTAACTTTAATTTTCTACATCATGTTGTTTAAAATGCATTTTTTAAATATTGTAGTAAAATTATTTTTTCGAATTATGAATTTAAGTTTAATTTTAAAAATGTTTTGGATATAGTGTGGTTATGGTGTTGTTTTACCATAGTCGGTTAATGCATATTATATTTTACCATGCTATGATATTGGTGCATAATATTTTAACAAATTAGGATTATAGTTAGCTAATAAAACATAGTTGCACTGCTTTTATGCATAACCATAATTACTTTGTATATATCATTTATAAAAAACATGAATACGAAACTTGAGTGTGATAGCATTGCCTTTAATGAGGTTGACCAGGAAGGGTGTACCTTTTGTTTGAGATGGTCAGTGTCAGTAAGCTTTTCAGAGTTTGAAGGAGAAGTTGACAAGTGCTCCAGTGTTAGTGTTGCCAGAACAAGGGAAATGCTATGTTATTTTTTGTGATGCTTGCAAGAAGGGCTTAGGTTGTGTGCTGATGCAGGAAGATCATGTGGTTTCTTTTGTTTCTCGACAATTTAAGAAACATGAGTAAAGATATCCGACACATGATTTGGAGTTGGCAGCGATGGTTCATGTGTTGAAGATTTGGAGACACTATCTTTATGGGGAAGTGTGTCAGATCTTTACGGATCACAAGAACCTGAAGTACATCTTCTCACAGAATGAGCTGAAAATGCGTCAGCGGCACTGGATGGAGTTAATCAATGATTATGATTGTACCATCGAGTACCACCCAGGCAAGGCGAACGTGGTAGCAGATGCACTTAGTAGGAAGTCTTCTTCTCTTTCCTCAAAGAAGGCTCAGTTTAATTCTTTGGTATGCCATAAGCGGGATATGTTCGTCTCTTTGCGGCAGATAAATGTATAGTTGGAAGTCTCTCTGTTGACAGGATTGTTGGCACAGATGCAAGTGAAGCCTACGTTGAGACAACAGATCAAAGAAGCACAGTAATCATATGCTAAAATTCAGTTGATCGGATCAGAGTTTGGCAGCGAGAAGCATGATGGCTTCCATGATTCTGAGGATGGGCTAGTCTGTTATTATAACAGGATGATGGTTCCTGATATGGGAAATCTGAGGAAGTTGGTTCTAGAAGAAGCGCACACATCGATGTATGCCATGCATCCAGGTGTCACCAAGATGTATCACAATCTGAAGGATCTGTATTGGTGGCCCAGATTGAAGAAAGATGTACGTAGCTCAGTTTGTGGCTAATGTGCGGTATGTCTACAAGTTAAGGAAGAACATCAGAAGCCGGCAGGAACGTTGCAACCCATGCCAATACCTCAGTGGAAATGGGATCATGTAACCATGGATTTCATGGTTGGTCTTCCAAGGATAGCTAAGAATCATGATTCCATCTGGGTGATAGTGGACATATTGACAAAGTCTGTTCATTTCATTCCAGTAAAGACAACGTACACACTAGAGAAGCTTGCACAAGTTTATGTCGATGAAATAGTACATCTACACAGCGTACCAGCAACGATAGTTTCTGACAGAGGTCCTTAGTTTACAAGTCATTTTTGGGAGCAGTTGCATAAGGCGTTGGGAACGCAGTTGAGGTTCAGTACTGCCTTCCACCCGCAGACATATGGATAGTCTGAAAGGACTATGAAGATTTTGGAGGATCTTCTGAGAGTGTGTGTTCTACAGTTCCTAGGAAGCTGGGACATGCATCTCAGTCTGATAGAGTTTGCCTACAACAACAGTTATCAGTGTAGTATTGACATGGCACCGTATGAGGCGTTGTATGGTAGAAGATGTAGATCTCCTTTATGTTGGTATGAGTCTGGCGAGTATCAGCTTTTGGGTCCTGAGTTAGTACAGCTGACGACAGAGAAGATCAAAGTGATACATCAATAGTTGAAAGTGGCACAGGATAGACAGAAGGCTTATGCAGATAATTGACGTCGACCTTTGGAGTTCTAGGTAGGAGACAAGGTGTATCTCAAAATCTCTCCTTGGAAAGGTGTGCTAAGGTTTGGAAAGAAAGGCAAGTTGGCTCCTAGGTTTATGGGGCCATATCCAGTGATAGCACATGTTGGAAAGGTAGCTTACAGGTTGGAGTTACCGCTAGAGCTACACAAGTTGCATCCTGTGTTCCATGTCAGTATGCTAAAGAAAAGTCATCCCGGAATAGAGATAGTGATACATCCAGTTGAGGTCGATCTTGATGAAGATGTGATCTACGAGGAAGGTCCAGTGTTGATCCTTGACTGATGAGTGAAGAAACTGAAGAGGAAGGACCTTGTGCTCGTGAAGGTTCTGTGGCATCATCGTGGCATTGAGGAAGCCATGTGGGAGCTTGAGGAAGAGATGCGGAGGAAGTATCCATCACGTTTCTCTTCATATTTCATGGGTGAAATCCTTTTGTAGGGGTTTATGACTTGTAAAGACCCTAACCTTCGTTTTGGGCTTACCCCGTTTTCTTTGCCTAAACCTGGTGTTTAGGAGCTTGCCTAATCACCTAAGGAGTGATTAGTGTTGTTGTTGTGTCTGTTTTTGGGTTGAGGTGCAAATTGCAATTATCCCAAGTTCTAGGTTTTCTTTGCAAGTTTGTCACCTTGAGAGGGATTTTTCTCTCTCTTTGCATCCTCTAGAGTTGAGAGGATGGGTTGGGTGCCTTACTTGTGTTGTTTGGGCCTCGTTGGGCTTGGTGCCTTTCCTCCTTGCTTGGTGTATCGGGCAAGGGTGTGTGCCGGGTTGGAGGCTTACATTGGTGGGAGATACACTCCCCCTCCACCTAGCCTCGTTGGTATCACCCTGTCTTGGACACATGGTGGTTGCTTTGCTAGCAAGTAGATGTCTTTGGACAAGTGGAGATGGATGAGCTAGCATGCGGCTTTGCTCCATGGACAAGTGCACCTAGGTTAGATACCACCTATCTTGCCTCCCTCTTTTACCCTCTTCTATATATACTCTTATTTTCTCTTGCTTGGGATCTCTTTGCTCGCCAGCCTTTTTGCTCTTCCCCTTGGTGGCCGATAAGAAGGAGAAGGAGAGGAAGTGGTGGCTGATATGCCTTGTTGTGTTGTTCTCTTTCTTCTCTAGTTGGTAAGTCTATCTTGATGTCATCTTCTTCCTTATCTTTCGGCCATGGAGGTGTGATGGGTTCCTCTCCATAGTTGAGTTCTCTTTGACGTGGGTTTCTCTTCTCTTCTTTGAGGTGGTTGAAGGTAGTAGGTGGTGCTTTGTAGCGTGGAGCTTGGACAAGTTGTGCTTGAGGTGGGTTACATAAGTTCTAACATAGCTATTCTATCTCTTTTATATGTTGTTTTGATATGTTATCTTGATCGGCCATATATTTTGCTCTTAATAGTTATGCTTTAGTTCTTGAACTAGTTGCTATCTTGTTGTTTCTTTAGCTTCTCGAGTTAGTGTGGTTTTGTTGAGTTCTTGGTTGGTGGATTTTGAGCAAAACCCCTCTTTATTTAAGTTGTGAGGTGATCTTGGAATCCATTAACGTGAGAGGGTGTTCTTTGGTTAATGTATCTTGAGCAACACCCCTCCTTCCTTGTGTCGTGAGGTGAGCTTAAAGTACCTTGATGCAAGTGATATGTTGTGGTGGTAAGTTCTCAGGAAAGACCCCTCCTTCCTTGAGTTGTGAGGTGAGCTCTAGTGCTTACCCGGCATGCTTGAGGATTGTGCAATACCCCTCTCTCGTTTAGTTGAGAGGTGAGCCAATACTCTTGATGTCTTGGGTGACTTGATGTGGTTGGCCAATACAGATGGGGTATCTTGAGGCTTGTTTGCATGATAGGGCGTAGTGTGTGTTGCTCGATATCTACCCCCTTGTGTTAGGGTTGGGTGATAAAATAGGTTGTACCTTTTCTGGACCTTACCCGATATGGTGCTTGAGTTTGGAAATACCACTCAGTCAACTTAGTTGTTGCGAGGTGAGCTAGTGCTCTTGTTACCTTGGGCAATATAGGTGCTGCCCGATATCAGCTGCTCATGGTCTACCTGATATGGGTGATGGCCGATACAATAACATGTGGTTGTGTTGCTTGTTTGCTTACCCGATACGCTTTTGGTGAGGGTTTGCCCCTTACCTGATTTACCTTTGGTGAGGGTCGTTGTGCCTTTTGTGAGAGTTTATCCCTTACCCGATATGCTCTAGTGAAGGACATATGTTGTTCTTTGATCTTTATCATTGAATGATATGTTGCTAAGTTGCGCATGACGATGAAAGATGAGAATGGTCTAATAAACCCTGATGTTGAAATGTAATGTTTTCCTATATAAGTATGGTTGTATTATCTGGAATATACTAACCATGCATGTTTCATCATTTGAAATATGTTCTTAGGTATGAGCTAAGATGATGTCGTTAGTAACATTTTCTTGATGTTGAGATAACATGTATCACTAGTATGATGTGAGAGGTCTTGTGACCAGATAAAGGTTAAGTGTCTGATTGAGGTGTTATCCTCTAGTTGCAAAAATAGAAAATATCTATCCCATGATGATGTATGGTGATGAAGCCTTGTGAGAGGCAGTGGCTATGTTATGAGATGAGGGATTGATATCCCATGGCAATATGATGATGTTGATGGCATTGGGAATGGTAGTAATAGTATGCCACAAAATAAGGGAATCTAATGTTGTGTATGTTTTATTTATGGTTTGATTAATACAACTTGGTTGACCCTAACAATCCACCTTAAAAGATATTAATTAATTACAGAGAAACCCTTCATGTAGTTTGCCCTGGCCATAGATCCATCATCGTCAGAAGTTGGTGATGGTGAAACGGGTATTTCCTACGGGATTACCTGGAGTGCATATTGTTGAATATGAGGGGGACTTGTTTACGTCCTCAATATGGAAAGAGTACAACTCTGGTTGTAGACTCGAACATGTCAGTCTGAGCTGTGCGGACTAGGAAGCTGGTAACTGTGTATGGGGATGGCATGTGACATGACATTCTAAGCCATGCAGCCCAGGAAACTGGTGACCGTGTATGAGGATTGCATGTCGATGGTTGATAGCATGAAAAGTCTGAGCCATGCGTCCCAGGAAAACTAGTAACCGTGGACGGGGATTGCATGCACTACCGCTGAGACCTATACCAAGGTGGGCTAGAGAGAGGGTAGCCTACTAGAGTTGACCCTGTGACTGAGGTCACTTAAGCAGTAGACTGTGGTCCTGCTATTGGTGTTGTGCACTGACCATAACAGTCTGAGGTCGTGGATTCCAGCTCTTCCATTAGACCTTTTATGGCACCGACTTTGGGTTTCGCAACCGAAGGTTGGATTTGAGCGGTACAACTCACTTCCTCAGGGCATAATAAATTATAATTAAGATGAGTAGTATATTTTGCTTAGGGAAAATACGGAACATTAGTTGAGGCCTTGTATTGTAAGCTTTCTTATATGTTCCTTATATACATATACTTTGAGCATTTCCTTCAGTTGGTTATATGCCACTTAAATATCATGTTAAGATATCATATAATGTTGTTCTTCATATCTCATATATGGTCCGGTTATATCTTCTATACGCTTTATCTATTTTAGCTTTTTGAGATATAATAGTTCGGCGGGGAGTTATGTTTCTCACTGGAACTGTGTGTCTCACCCCATTGGTTTCAACCTTTTTAGGTGATCATGCTCGACATGGTGGTGGTCATAGTGTTGCGGTTGAGCAGCAAGAAGATCAGTAGGAGGCAAGGTTGGACATGTTGCAGTTGTTGGTCTGGTAGTAGAGTCCTAGAGTCTTCCCTGTACTCTCAGGTCCTCGGGGGTGTTTAGACGATGTTTTGTAAAGATATGTTTTGTAACACAATTTCCCCTATATATTGATGTATATATATGAACAGGTGAAGCATCCTTGATGTATATGGGACAGATGGATCCTTTATGATGATGGACATATATCATGTTTATATATATATATATATATATATATATATATATATATATATATATATAACATGTTCTTTGTAGGATGTGGATCTGGTTGTGATAGTTCCTTTCTTATGATGTTTTCCGCAATCGATTTTAATTAACCAGTGTTTTTGGTGCTACGTGGTTTATGGTGGTTCTGCGTGTTTTCACGTGGCATTTTGCTGTCTATGTGATGGTGGGATGTCACAACAATGGACATGACATCTACCGCTTCCTATCACCCAAAGGTCACATGGATGACTTTTTGATGGCTCTACAGGAAAGCTACCAACCTAAGTATCGAAGGCTGGCTTGTGTACCCCTTATTATGGTTGGACTGGGAATCGTCTAACAAAGGACCAAGACCTACAATATTTTGATGGCTCACCTAAGACCTGCTCTTCTTGACAATATTACGAGTATGCTCCTTCAAATGGCGTGCATGCAAATGCCTACTAAAGGCCAAGCAGAAAAGATGAACCAAATGATGGTTCTCCTACGCCCCACCTACTGATGGTAGTGCTCAGCACATTATTCATCCAAGTTAGTTAAGCATGCATCCGGAGGCATGTTCTTAGGAGACTTGGGGCACATGTAAAGAAAACTTACAAGCACCCCGGGTCTTGCATCGTGGGGTATAGTTAGTACAAGCCCTGCTACTGAAGAAAGGCCAGTCACTTTGCATCGTGTGATCAGAGATTGAAATGAAGTGCTCCTCTAGTACTTCCCCTCCATATTCCTTTGCCACTTCCATCTATTCGTTGCATTTGGAGAATGATAGTTCAAAGGTCGGAGTTCCTCCATGGACATTGATCATCACCTGAATCTTTCTTAGAGAGAAGGAAGATAAATGAGCCAATCATGTTCAACGTTTTCACCTAATTCAGGAAGTAGGAGGAGGTTTCTATCAACCTTGACTTGTTTGGTCTTGTTGTTGGTGTATCTTTCATCTTCTTTATATGTCCCCTTTCTTACACTCCCATCTCCTTGTCAAATTTCTCATCATACTTGTAACTCTACCATGTCCTTCACCATCATCAGTGGCTAGTCATTTAACTTGGGTTGGGAGTAGCCACTCAGGCTCTCCCACAACTAACCTTGTGATGGAGAATGTGCTTATGGAATTCATCAACCTAGTCAACATGGTATCATTTCATCAACATGATTGGATCATTGACTCTGGGGTTACACACCACGGTAGTGGAAATAGAGATGCCTTCGTAGCTACTTAGAAGTAGGAGAGGATGAGCATCGTCTTGTCATGGAGGACTCAAATTCTTCCCCTAATCAAGATGACTTTTCAAAAAATCCTTATGATCAAAGATGTATTGTATGTTCTAGACATTAGGGTTAATTTGATCTCCATGTCTCAACTTGTTATGTTTGGGTTCAAGGTGTCGTTTGAATTTGATAAGGCATTCTTTCTAAGTAGGGGGATTAACTTAGTATGGAGTATTGCTCAAATGATCTATTTCTTCTGAATGTACCAAACATTTCTAGTAATGAATTTTTTTCTTATTCTTATATCATTAACTCCTTTGTATATGGAACAATCGACGTGCATATGTTAATTTTAAATATTTGCAACATGTGGAATCTTTAGGTTTGTTGAAAGATATACATGGAGTTGATTTAAATATCAATATCAAGTATCTATTGAAACTAAAACTACATAGAAATTGTGTCCTCCAATTTTACATAGAGATTCTCAATTGCTAGATTTAGTTCGCATAGATCATGGAGATTTGGAAAAAAAATCATTTAGAAATGAGAAAAGATTTTATGGCATATTTGTAGATGATTTCTCAGACTATAGAAATTATATTGATTCCATTCAAATGGTGAAGCTTTGAGATATATGTTAGATATAAAATAGAAGTAAAAAAATCAACTAAAAAGGAAAATACAATGTCTTTACTCAAATAGAGATGACGAATATGATTGTTCTGTATTTAGTGATTATTGTGTAACCTTGTGGTAGTATATATAAATACATTCATATTCACCTCTTCTAGAAGAGATGGTGTATTCTATTTTAACTAAATAGGATCACCCAACAACTTGTAGGGGAGGCAATTTCAAAATCTTATTTTATTCAAAACCACATTCCTCGATGGAAGACAAATAAGACTTCATATGAATTATAAAAAAGGTACTCTCCTAATTTGAAATATCTCAAAGTGTGGGTGTATTTTTGGCTACAGTCCTATTAACTTAACCAACGGAATAATAATTAGGATCTATAATTCTTGATGGTATATTTAGAGGTTATGCCCAAAATAGTGATGCATACAGATTCTTGGTTCTTAGATGTAGCAAAAATATTTTACAAACTATTACTATTTAAAAAAACATTTCAAATATTTCGAGCATATCTTCCCTATTAAAACTCATATGGAAAAAGTATTTAATCCTTCAAATGAAATTTTAGAGTATAGACCAAGTACATCTAATACTTATAATGTTTTAGAACATGATGATGTAAAACCTACAAGATCCACTAGGATGAGGAAGGAAAGAATCCTGGTGATGACTTTTATTTCTTTATTGTAGATAATGACCCTCAATCTTGCAATGATGGTATTCATTTATCTAATTCATCCCAATGGAAGGAAGCAATTTCTAGTGAGATGAAATCTATATTATCAAATCGCATATGGGAGTTAGTAGAGCTTTCACCATGTACGTAGAAACCGATAGGATTTGAATGGATATGCAAAAGAAAACTAAATATGGATGGTACTATAGATAAATAAAATGTTCGATAAGTCGCCAAGGGTTATAAATAATAAAAATATATTGACTATTTTGATAAGTTTTCTCCTTTAGCTAGAATATCTTCTATCGTAATTTTAAATTTTTAGCATAAATAAGAAGTTAAAACTACATTTTTGAATGAAGATTTAGATATAGAAATTTATACAAATCAACCAAAGATTATCTTGTACCAAGAAAAAACATGTGATATGCAGAATAATCAAACTCTCTGTAGTTAGAAACAAGTCCCTAATTAATGGATTGAGAAATTTGATAAAGTCATTCTATCATATAGGTTTCATATAAATGAAGGA
Organism: Alisma plantago-aquatica; assembly: GCA_963693085.1. NCBI lineage: Eukaryota > Viridiplantae > Streptophyta > Magnoliopsida > Alismatales > Alismataceae > Alisma > Alisma plantago-aquatica. Next base: position 800,917,883 of record OY856412.1, read on the forward strand.
ATCAAATATATATATTCTTAATTTGTTTACTAAGTATGTGTTATTATATGTCTTTATGTGGATGACATTCTTATTTTTTCCACTAATGTTGATATCATAAATGATACAAAGTTTCCATTCTTCTAATTTTGAAATGAAAGTTATGGAGAAAGCTAACTTAATCTTGGAAATTAAACTTTTTTAAAATAGATGGTGGTATCATGCTCTCCCAATAAAATTATGTTGAGAATATTCTAAACACATTTTCAACGATTAATTATAAGCTAGATAACACATTTTAAATTTCTAATTGGCATATAAAGAAAAATAAGAGTACTATCATTCAACAAATCAAATAGGCACAAGTAGTTGGAAGATTGATTTACTTAATGAATTTCACTCGTCCACATATGGCATATGTAGTTAGGAGATTAAATAAATATACATAAACACATAACAAGGATCATTGGGATGCTCTACAAAGAGTTTTAAGATACCTAAAAGGCACAATTGATCATGTACTGATTTTTTTTGGGTCTTGAACAATTATTGTTAGAAAGATATTAGGATGCAAAGTGGATTTTTGATTCAAATGACTTACAATCTATAAGTTTTTCACTGTAGGTGGAGGTGTTGTGTCTTGGAAATCCACCAAGTAAACATGTATAGCATGTACCACAATAGAATCTGAGTTTATTGCCTTTGAAAAGGCTAGAACTGAAGTTGAATGTCTAGGACATGTCCTAGTAGATATTCTCATTGGGAGAAACCTTGTCCACCAGTGTTTATACATTGTGATAATCATTCTGACATAGCATGACCTAAATATAGAGATTACAATGGAAAAAATAGACATATTTATTTATGTCACAATATTCTAAAAAATCTTCTATGTGATACAATAATATCAATGGATTATGTAAATTCAGAGTTAGACTTGTCTGACCCTCTAAAAAATATATTAAATCAAAGATTGGTGAGCAGCAGAACGTTTACAATGAGATTATAACGAAACCAAAAGTTAAAGTGATGGATAACCCAACATTCATGAACAATGATCTCGAGAAGAAAGTTCAATGGAAAAATAAAGTCACTGGATGACTCAATGTAATGAAATATTTATATCTCGTTATTTTCATATAAACTATAACACATAGTGATTCGTTAAATATATTTTTCTTAATAAATTTCATAGCCATTGATGGTGGCGATGTAGTTGTAATAAATACTTAATGATAGTCCAACTACATCAGTGTGGAGTATGACCGATCTTGTTGAGATTTGGGCAGATCTCTAGAGCATGCATGAAATTTCACAGTAAGCGCATGGCCCAAGCCAACCGTAAGAATGATAATTGTTTTTACAAATGTCATGTGAGTAATTAGCCTTTAACTAGACAAAATAGGAATTTGTTCATGAACATAGTTCTACTAATCCTCTACAAATTACATACATATACTCTATACTTTTGTTTGAAGTATCTAGTCCAACTAAAGCTTATGTATGTCATTCATTTAACTTCTTCAAGTGAGCACTTTTCAAAATTTTAATATTTTATTTTTGGAATAGTGGGGGATTGTTGTATTTTGTGATATTACAAATATAAAAGGAAAGAGATTTAGTCCCATATGTGGGCGTTGTATAATCTATCTCCTTCTTATGTATGATTTCTAATCCATTTGATATTTGAGGACCATTGTTACGACCCCATCTGAGTTTAATTGGTAAACTAGGGTTTACCTAAACAATTGCAAAGATTAATTGGAATAATCATTCTTGAAATCTAATTAATGACGATAACACAATTAGGATGTCTTAAATATGATAAGAAGTCTAAATGTTCTTTTGTCTTGAGAATTAGGGTTTGAGAAGCATAAACCCTAATCGGCCCAAAATAGGGTTTTGATGATACATGAATACAGAATTTGATAAGTAGAATGTCTCACTAAATGATTTTTAGTATTTTATGTGTAACTCTGATTTACTTCAAATTTGTATATGAATTGGATATATAAAATGTGAACAACATTGGAAAATATCAGAATTTTTGAAGAATGCTCTGACCTGTTTATCGGCCAAGTTTCAAACTCGACCGATCACATTTCCAGAATTTTACAGCAGTGTGATAATTGAATTTTATCTTTTTATTGGTATATCCAATTGATCTCAAATTTTAACTGTGCTTGAAAAACACAGTTTTAGACATTCTGTTAAATTGGAAAAATTTTTGGATGAATTTTGAATCCCTACAGTAAGAGTGTCGGTCGAGTTTGTGCAGGACAAACTCGGCCGAATATTTTGCAGACTGCAATATAGCAGTGCACTGTTCTATTTTTAATTATTTATTGGTAACTCCAAATGATCTCAAATTTTAACTGAAGCTTTATAGATCAATTATTAACAACGTGAGAAATTCCCATAATTGTTGGAGAATGTTTGATCTCTGAAATAAACGAATTACTGTAACTTTTGTATAACTGAATATTCAGCCTATATAATTAAAGTTAAGTGTTGGGTCAATATGCAATTGACCCAAGCAGCTCAATTGACTTATATGAGCAACCACACACACACACAGCTCTAATTCTTCGTCATTTCATTCCAGAGAAACGAGCTCCTAGAGAGAGAGGGAGAATTAGGGCTTGAGTGGAGAAAGTGGGGGAATTGCTGAATTAGGGTTTTGCGATTCCAGGAAGGGTGAAATCAAGTAAGTTTGGATTCTTTGTATAGACTTTTATGGTGGATCTTCTCTCTCATGTCAAGATTCCATCCATGCTCTGATTTGATCCAAGATGATGTCGAAATTCCCTCTTTTCTCACCCTTTCTTCATAATCCCTCTTTTTCAAGGTTCCCGAGTTGAATGGAAGAAGAATTGGGAGATTTGCTAGGGATTTGATAGGAATTCGAGATTCCCTGAGTTGAGCTGCATTTGTGAGGTGTTTTCACACCTTAGGGTGAGTGGGTTCTTCCTCTAAACAGTTTAATGCACGAATTTGATTATAGCATCCAAATCCCTAATTGCTTAGTATGTGATTCTAAAACCTGAAATGTCCGTTGATTTAAGATTGTTGCAAATTGATATGATGTGGATTACTTCTCTGTTTGAATGACTCCTAAATGGTAGATTCATATCAGAAATGTATACAACACTTCCTAGTGAGAATGCTTTTTAGATTTATATCAAATGAGGTAATTAGGGTTTAACCTAATTGAGACGTCACTAGTGTTTCAACCTTATTGAAAAGGACTAGTAATCCTTTAAGTGGTTAGGATGTATCTCATGGGTTATCTTAATTGAATTTTATTCTTGATACATGATATCTCAGTAAATGATATGGAAAATCTAAATTTAGTTAAGTTTCCATGATTTCATATCTATATTGATTATATATGATTTGTTGGAAACAGTCTTTATTTAGTGAATGCTTATATCTTATGAGATCATGATAAGAGCCATGTGACAAGTGAATGAGGCAAATGAAACCCTAAGAATAGAGTGTTGGCATGTGATAAATGATTAAGGAAAATGAAACCCTAAGAATAGGGTATTCAATGAATCATGCTATGGTAATATGAAAGATCTCAATATGAGATATGGTAATGCTTAATTGATGAATTGTATGTTTCTAGTGCATTTAACTTTATATGCTTGCTCTCTCTGAAATGATATTTACATACTGTAGGGCTTCTTATATTTCAATACATATCTCGTAAATTGCAGGTGATGAGATATGACATGCCCTAGAAAGGGATGTTACTGAGACATGGTATATGTTGAATACATGAGCTATGATATTTATATGTTAATCAGTTAATAGACTTAGGTGCCCTAACACCGTAGAACCCCTAAGAGGTATCTGCAACTTAGGGGTGAAACTCGTGTTGCAACATCATCCGTGCTTGTGTCACGGACAAACGAGGAAAGAGAGGCAGTGTCCAACAATAATCGTGCTTGTGTCACGATGACACTGCGATAACAAAAGAAAACTTGGTTATCTAACACCATTCGTGCTTGTGTCACGAAGGTAACCCTGTGACTCTCCGCCGGTGTACTCAGGTTAAAGGAGAAGTCGGGAGCACACGTGGTTGTCCAGCACACGTGGTTGTGCGATGAGGCCAAGGAGCCTGTGTCCTGTGCAGACCAGGACGAGTAGTCAGGCTTAGCACTTCCCGGGTGTGTCGCTAAGTCTTGTACGTTGGGACCGTAGCATGAACTTGCTGCGGATCTTCATATGCAGAGTACACTGCATATGTTTAGGGCATAATCTAAAATATGATCATATAGGTTCACAAAGTTCTTTATAAATGAAAGAGTTAAGGAAGACTAGAAGCATAGTCTTCTTGTAGTTATTCTTTGGATGCAATATTTACATTCTTTGTTATTTCAATTATATTGTTTTAGAACTGCTCAGTGTAGTATTAACTGTTGTTAAATTTCATATCATTTATTCAAATTATATCTGTAATCACATTAGTGCATTAGTCTGTTTCCATGAAGTACTCATTCACTGAGCGAGTAGGCTCACCCCTCTACTCAAACATTTTAGGGTTAACCGCGTGGACTTGAAGATGGTCAGAGCATCAGTGTAGACCTGCCACAGGAGTCAAGTACGAGATTAGTTGAGTCAGTCGGTCCTTGTCACTCTAGGTCCTCAGTAAGAGTTTAGAGAGAGAGTTGTAATTACAATGTGTAATATTGTTCCTCTTTGATATGTATGCTAATTAGCAAGTTTAATGTGCTTAATGTGTGAAAGACATCGTGAATGCTTATACATGTATCTTTACTATTGAAGTCTGATTAGTAAAAGAAATGTTCTGATTCCCTTGTTAGGATGTTTTATGTGGTTCAATGCGAAGGAACAAGAGTTTTTAAGAAAAGAAAAAGTTAAGGGTGTTCTTTGTGTTACATGTAAGTCCTATCTTATGCCCTAATCTCATGATTTGAGGAAATTGTGAGATCGGGGTCTAACAGCTTGGTATCAGAGCTTAGGGTGAGTTGTCAAGGACCATTAAGTTAGTAAGTTAGAGTCCTAAGTGTGGCAGATAGGAGATGTTTTGATGTTAGCTTTGGGGATTTGAGTATTTGGATATCCTGGCCCGATATCTGAGTACTTGGATCAACCAGTACAAGCTACTCTGTCTATTCTCTCACGTATACCCTGGCCAGGTATACAGTGGAAGAATGGGCTAGAGATGAACCCTAAAAATGTTAGGGTTAGAAAACGAGAAAAGAAACAAGAATTAAGAGCATAAATGTAAAAGGAGATAGAACTTACATTTCATAATGTTGTTTTGTTGGAAATGTATAGAAATGCTCTTATATGTTTGAATTGAAATATTCAATACTTTGAAATATGGGTCTTTAATATCTGTTGTACACTATGCAATTGTAGCATTTATTGATTTTATTGTTTGTAACAAGTAGACTAGAATTGACCTTTGAATGGGCTTTTGTTTCTATAGTTTTTCCCGCTGATTTGAGTGAAATTGACATCAGCAGATCTGTTTAGGTTTTCAGTCTGTACGCGATTCGGCCGAGTTGTATGTGATTCGGCCGAGTTTCCTTAATAGGCAATCGAACAACAAACTGATCGGCCGAGTTGTATGTAATTCGGCTGAGTTTCCTTTTTCAGGAAATCAAACAGCTAGTTGATCGGCCGAGTTTCAAGTGGATCGGCCGAGTTGTGAAGCAATCGGCCGAGTTTCTGACCAATCGGCCGAGTTTCTGAGCTGTGAGTGGCAGTTCAGGAATAATGTAATCCTTTGTAGTTCTTGGCTTTAGGACTTCAGGTTTGGCCTGGTCCGGTTGGCAGGATGCGTTATTAGGATCTAATGAATCCTATCAATAGCATAATAAGAATAGAATTGGAATAATTAGACCCACATCAGAGTAAGAATGTATATACAGTAAGATGTTGAAACATATGGGCAAGATCAGAAAAACTAATAATTAGTTGAAATTGATATCTGAGGTTTAACTTTGGGGTCTCAAATGTGAAACACTTAATTGGGAATAATAGAACATGATATGAAGCTCATAATCAATTTATTGGTTAATTTTGCATGAACTATACATATGAAATATAGAAAAGATATGTGAGATGTATGTATGGTTCAAGATAGCAAGAATCAATCATGAAGAATGAATCATATAATAGAGTATAATGCTTTTATGAACTCTAAAGCAAAGGCTAAGTAGAGAATAGGGTTGAGCATTCAATAGGTCCATAGAAGTAAAGAATCTTCAAAAGAGTAAAAGTGAAGAGGATCGTATGAACATGTAATTCATAAGACTAGAACAACAAACTAGTTTCTAAGTAAAGAACATAGGTGTAGTTTAACGAATGAATAAGTCATACAAGGGTAGACTGTATTCAGGAGAGAAAAACTTGATTGAAAGAGAAACTATGTTTGACCCATGCATGATCCACTTGATTTAAAAATGAAGAATATGTAATGTATTCAACATGAGGAAAAACTAATAGAAGGACTATTAATTTAGAACGTTAACTTCACAATAGTATAAAGATAAAGAGGGAAATATGTGCAACATGGTATACATGACCATACATATGAATAAGCAACATGGTCATAAGAGAAAAATTTAGAATTAAAGATGACGGGTTAAAGAGTAGTATATGGTAAGAGGACTATGAAACGTAAGAAAGGGTTTGAAATATGATGGAGAAATTATAAAATAAAGAGGTTGTGAGATTCAGGCAAGTGCTAATTAATCAAATATCTCTGTTGATAACTAAGTAAATATGCATACGAGAATGTATTAAGGGAATGTTTGAATACAAGAATTCCAAGTCTTAAAATCATCTTCTCTTTCATATATTCCTTAATGAGAGCAAGATGGGAATGAAATGATAAGAGAAAATGAATCATATATGATGCATAACTACCTTGGTAGGGTCATCTAGTGAATGTAATAGTGACATACAATATGATAAAGTGCGATAAGAAATAAATTCTTGTGTGATATCAAGAATGATGAATAATCTATTCCTATCTTAAATGCTTCAATGTTAATGATGTTTATTGTATATAATCATATGAAAAGGATAGGTAGCAAAAAGCAAAGAAGTAATGAATGAGAAGAGAGATATGGGAAAACACTAGCTTTGTGTAATATGTGAATTTGTTTTTACATGTATGATTTGTTGAAGGCATATTAAGGTATGAAAGTTGGTTCTACATATGATTTCAGGGTATTTGTGCAAGCTATATGTTAATTAAAGGCGTATGATAGTTGAAGTAATTCATACCTGATATGCATCTTACTATTGTGTAATTGTGATATGGTGATATGGTTTGGATGATGTCAGAACACATGGAGAGATACCCTGAACAAGGTAGTCATACTTATTCACTCATATTAATAGAAAGGGATGATAATTAGATTGTCTGGACAAGTAACCCTAATGAGGTGTAGCTTGTTATACCTAGCTCTAATATAACTGAGTGATGGTAATTGAATATCATTAATGCTTTAATGACTGATATAATCGTGGATTACCTTATTACTATTGTTGAAACCCTAAAATGATATAATGAGATGGTTACACTTTGTATTGTGTGTGGGCCCATAACCCACAGGTCCCAGGATCGAAACAGGATAGTATGGAATGAGGTGGTAATGCTTCACCTCATGCATCCATGACCCAATGGGGATGCCAAGAGTAGTATTGTGCAATTGATTGTTGAATCTAGTCTTTTAATTTAAGACTATTTTGCTATTTGAATAGCACTTGATTAAAGTTTAAAATAGTATGGTGAACTTGCTTTTGTCACTTAAGGGTGATACAGAACAATAGAACTCTCTGAGCAACATAAGTTGAGATAGTTGTATCAGAGTATCAGAGTTGCGCAGTGAAAGCGTGGCGGTTTATCTTTGCATTCTATGTTTGACTGTGGCATAAAGAATTTGCTTGATATCATTGAGAACTATTTGAAATATGTTGTGATTTAGTAAAGAATTAAAAGATCTAATGTTGAAAACTACATTCAGGTATGAAATACAAGAATATAATGACATGGAAGGTTTTAGAAGCTTAGAATAACCTTGAATGTATCTTTCTTGTAGGTTCATGTTTCGAGGACGAAACATTCTAAGGGGGGGAGAGTTGTTACGACCCCATCTGAGTTTAATTGGTAAACTAGGGTTTACCTAGACAATTGCAAAGATTAATTGGAATAATCATTCTTGAAATCTAATTAATGACGATAACACAATTAGGATGTCTTAACTATGATAAGAAGTCTAAATATTCTTTTGTCTTGAGAATTAGGGTTTGAGAAGCATAAACCCTAATCGGCCCAAAATAGGGTTTTGATGATACATGAATACAGAATTTGATAAGTAGAATGTCTCACTAAATGATTTTTAGTATTTTATGTGTAACTATGATTTACTTCAAATTTGGATATGAATTGGATATATAAAATGTGAACAACATTGGAAAATATCAGAATTTTTGAAGAATGCTCTGACCTGTTTATCGGCCGAGTTTCAAACTCGACCGATCACATTTCCAGAATTTTACAGCAGTATGATAATTGAATTTTATCTTTTTATTGGTATATCCAATTGATCTCAAATTTTAACTGTGATTGAAAAACACAGTTTTAGACACTCTGTTAAATTGGCATAATTTTGGGATGAATTTTGAATCCCTACAGTAAGAGTGTCGGTCAAGTTTGTGCAGGACAAACTCGGCCGAATATTTTGCAGACTGCAATATAGCAGTGCACTGTTCTATTTTTAATTATTTATTGGTAACTCCAAATGATGGAAAATTTTAACTGAAGCTTTATAGATCAATTATTAACAACGTGCTAAATTCCCATAATTGTTGGAGAATGTTTGATCTCTGAAATAAACGAATTACAGTAACTTTTGTATAACTAAATATTCAGCCTATATAATTAAAGTTAAGTGTTGGGTCAATATGCAATTGACCCAAGCAGCTCAATTGACTTATATGAGCAACCACACACACACATCTCTCATTCTTCGTCATTTCATTCCAGAGAAACGAGCTCCTAGAGAGAGAGGGAGAATTAGGGCTTGAGTGGAGAAAGTGGGGGAATTGCTGAATTAGGATTTTGCGATTCCAGGAAGGGTGAAATCAAGTAAGTTTGGATTCTTTGCATAGACTTTTATGGTGGATCTTCTCTCTCATGTCAAGATTCCGTCCATGCTCTGATTTGATCCAAGATGATGTCGAAATTCCCTCTTTTCTCACCCTTTCTTCATAATCCCTCTTTTTCAAGGTTCCCGAGTTGAATGGAAGAAGAATTGGGAGATTTGCTAGGGATTTGATAGGAATTCGAGATTCCCTGAGTTGAGCTGCAGTTGTGAGGTGTTTTCACACCTTAGGGTGAGTGGGTTCTTCCTCTAAACAGTGTAATGCACGAATTTGATTATAGCATCCAAATCCCTAATTGCTTAGTATGTGATTCTAAAACCTGAAATGTCCGTTGATTTAAGATTGTTGCAAATTGATATGATGTGGATTACTTCTCTGTTTGAATGACTCCTAAATGGTAGATTCATATCAGAAACGTATACACCACTTCCTAGTGAGAATGCTTTTTAGATTTATATCAAATGAGGTAATTAGGGTTTAACCTAATTGAGACGTCACTAGTGTTTCAACCTTATTGAAAAGGACTAGTAATCGTATAAGTGGTTAGGATGTATCTCATGGGTTATCTTAATTGAATTTTATTCTTGATACATGATATCTCAGTAAATGATATGGAAAATCTAAATTTAGTCAAGTTTCCATGATTTCATATCTATATTGATTATATATGATTTGTTGGAAACAGTCTTTATTTAGTGAATGCTTATATCTTATGAGATCATGATAAGAGCCATGTGACAAGTGAATGAGGAAAATGAAACCCTAAGAGTAGGGTGTTGGCATGTGATAAACGATTAAGGCAAATGAAATCCTAAGAATAGGGTGTTCAATGAATCATGCTATGGTAATATGAAAGATCTCAATATGAGATATGGTAATTCTTAATTGTTGAATTGTATGTTTCTAGTGCATTTAACTTTATATGCTTGCTCTCTCTGAAATGATATTTACAGACTGCAGGGCTTCTTATATTTCAATACATATCTCGTAAATTGCAGGTGATGAGATATGACATGCCCTAGAAAGGGATGTTACTGAGACATGGTATATGTTGAATACATGAGCTATGATATTTATATGTTAATCAGTTAATAGACTTAGGTGCCCTAACACCGTAGAACCCCTAAGAGGTATCTGCAACTTAGGGGTGAAACTCGTGTTGCAACATCATCCGTGCTTGTGTCACGGACAAACGAGGAAAGAGAGGCAGTGTCCAACAACAATCGTGCTTGTGTCACGATGGCACTGCGATAACAAAAGAAAACTTGGTTATCTAACACCATTCGTGCTTGTGTCACGAAGGTAACCCTGTGACTCTCCGCCGGTGTACTCAGGTTAAAGGAGAAGTCGGGAGCACACGTGGTTGTGCAGCACACGTGGTTGTGCGATGAGGCCGAGGAGCCTGTGTCCTGTGCAGACCAGGATGAGTAGTCAGGCTTAGCACTTCCCGGGTATGTCGTTAAGTCTTGTACGGTGGGACCGTAGCATGAACATGTTGCGGATCTTCATATGCAGAGTACACTGCATATGTTTAGGGCATAATCTAAAATATGATCATATAGGTTCACAGAGTTCTTTATAAATGAAAGAGTTAAGGAAGACTAGAAGCATAGTCTTCTTGTAGTTATTCTTTGGATGCAATATTTACATTCTTTCTTATTTCAATTAGAACTGCTCAGTGTAGTATTAACTGTTGTTAAATTTCATATCGTTTATTCAAATTATATCTGTAATCACATTAGTGCATTAGTCTGTTTCCATGAAGTACTCATTCACTGAGCGAGTAGGCTCACCCCTCTACTCAAACATTTTAGGGTTAACCGCGTGGACTTGAAGATGGTCAGAGCATCAGTGTAGACCTGCCACAGGAGTCAAGTACGAGATTAGTTGAGTCAGTTGGTCCTTGTCACTCTAGGTCCTCAGTAAGAGTTTAGAGAGAGAGTTGTAATTACAATGTGTAATATTGTTCCTCTTTGATATGTATGCTAATTAGCAAGTTTAATGTGCTTAATGTGTGAAAGACATCGTGAATGCTTATACATGTATCTTTACTATTGAAGTCTGATTAGTAAAAGAAATGTTCTGATTCCCTTATTAGGATGTTTTATGTGGTTCAATGCGAAGGAACAAGAGTTTTTAAGAAAAGAAAAAGTTAAGGGTGTTCTTTGTGTTACATATAAGTCCTATCTTATGCCCTAATCTCATGATTTGAGGAAATTGTGAGATCGGGGTCTAACAACCATAGAGGACCTCACCTTTACACACACATGGTGAGGCAGCCCAGTTGGATTTGGGTCAGCCCGGATAGGAAACCTTTTAACCGGAGTGTCGCCGCATGTTGCGCTCCACATGTAGGGGGTGCAAATTATGCCTCCCGGAACTACTTGTGTGGGTGTGGCTCCGGTTTGATTTTCTCCTTTAGGTCACTTACGTGGTGGGGCAGCCCAGTTGGATTTGGGTTAGCCAGACATGAAACCCTTTAACCAGGGTGTCACCGCAAGTCGTGCCCCACATGTAGTGGGTGCAAATTACGCCTCCTGGAACTACTTGCGTGGGTTTGGCTCCAGTTTGATTTTCTTCTTTGGTTCACTCTCCCAGTTTCTAACATGTGTTGCATCTTTTTAGATTTACATCTGTTTGTTTAGATAATTCCAAATCATTCTCGGTTTACAATCCCAATGCATCCTCTCGAGCGTTAACTGTGTGCAATGCCTTTGTCATATAATAGAGTCTCTACAAACACTTTCAAAAAAAAATTGAAACTTTACTCTTTTATTTGGTGTGTGTGTGTGTGTTTTTCTTCTCAATTGTTGTTGATAACTAGAACAACGATAAAAAATTGTTCACTTCGTTGCAGTGGATTTTGAGTGCACACTTCACATCGTCATTGTTGTTGTACCTTGGGTGGGTTACTCCCATTAATTACTACTACACTATAACACAGTATTGAGTAAAGCGACAATACTCTTAAGAACAGTACAATTTGTATGCCTCAACTAGTTAATAACAATTTTTATTCTTAATTCACTTGTGTTTGTATCCAGTTTATTCAACAGACATGTTCCAACAAAATACACGACCACAAAAGAAATGATACAAAAATTTACATCTGTTCACTCACCCAGTTTCTAACATGTGTTGAATCTTTTTAGAGTTATATCAGTTTATTTAGATGATTTCAAATCATTGTCTATTTATAATCTCAATGCATCCTCTCGAGTGTTAACTGTGTGCAATGACTTTGTTATATAATAGAGTCTATGCGTTACAACTTTGTTCTTTTATTTGGTGAGTGAGTTTTTTCTTCTCGGTTGTTGTCAATCGCTGGAACAACGATAAAAAAGATGTTCACTTCGCAGCGTGACTTATGAGTGCACGCTTCATGTCATCGTTGTTATTGTACTTTAGGTGGGTTACAACCATTAATTCCTACTACATTATAACACATTGTTGAATAAAGTGATAATACTCTTAAGAATGGTAGATTTTGTACGCATCAACTAGTTAATAACAATTTTTATTCTTAATCCACTCGTGTTTGTAGCCAGTTTATTCAACAGACATGTCCCAACAAAATACACAGTAGTTGATAATGTACACTATCAATATTATAGAGATGATCTATCCAACATCATTATCTTCTTTTTTTCCTTTCGAGAAACTAACATCATTATCTTCTTTGTTTCAATCCTCCAAAGCACATGTACTATACCAACTAACAATCTTTTAGTAATAATAAAAATGTCTTTTTCACCTGAAACTCTGTAGCACAACAAATCATATTTTTTAAAGTAGTATATTGGAGATTTACTTACCCCATGGCCCAAGTGATGATGCATCTTACAAACTCTAGGTTGCATAACAACCAGACATAAACATGCAACTGGATGACTCTTCTTGAATATCACAGTAACCATTACATACGATATAGCGCAATGAAAATACGGTGAATAAACCACCTATTCTCTCATGTTTCATTTGATACATTTAGACGGACTGCCTCTCCATGACTCCATCTATGGCTCCAAGTTTAGGGACAGTCCGTGTCAGGCGGCGCAGAAGACCAAAGCGTCCCTTGGTTGGTATTGGGTATTGGGGTAAGCGGCGCGTCGGTAGGATAAGATGTATGATTGAAGAGCTGAATATTAGAATAATTAGTTACAAGTCACTGCAAAGCACCAGTATATAACGGAAGAAGCTCAAAAGAACGTAAGATTAGTAAATCAGATTTATATGAAAAACGTTATAAACATAATCCAGAAGAACATATCCTCTAACCCCCAGAATATTCCGGAAGCCTCCTTGGCTGGATGGGGCGAGGCGGCTCGGGGTTAGTAAGACATCTAAAGAAACTCAACAAAACATCTATTTACTGAATCAAAAGGACACGTATATATGTAAAACATAACCACGTGCTATGTTCTAACCCCATTCCTGTAGCAACGTCCTTGCCGGTACGGCTCGAGGGATGAAGCAGCTCACCATGCCAAAAGGAAGAGCACTAGACACGTTTTTAGAGGAGCCATTCCTCCTGTAAACCTTCTTAGCTTGCGATGGGGCTATTGCTATGGAGGCCCCATTTATATAAAAAAAATTCTACGCATAGCACACCCTATACCCGACCACATACCCGGTCCTCGGGAAACCTCAACTGCCGTTTTCCTCCACTGCTGCGCCAGTCCATTAATTTCTGCTGCTGCATGCACATTATCTCCAGCAGCGATTTTGCATGCTTTTACATGCAAAAAGGATGCATGATCTCGTAACCAAATAAAAATCCACCATATCTCGCCACCACTCCATGCAACTGTAATTCAAATGGCAGATATCAATCCACTATAGTTTACAAAAAAAATCTATTGCATATTTATCTCCACTGCAGATTACGTAAGTACTGTACCTACAATAAATACATATACATTCACAAATGAATTTGAGAGGTACTGTACTTATATTTGACAAACTGAGTTGAAAATTAATAATTGAGTACAATACTTATAGATGCATTTTATAGTTGATTATGGACCAGATGTGCACTACATTTTTGAAAAAAAATTATGTCAATGTGAAAAATGTTGTTATTGGATTCCGTAGGTACTGTACTTATGCTTCCAGATCAGTTATACAATTATGCTTGATTTTGTAATATGTTAAGTACTGTACTTATGCTTGGTTTTATAATTTGGTAAGTTATGTACTTATGTTTGATAAAACTGAGTTGGAATTAACAAGTGAGTATTGTACTTATTTTGCATGGATTCCGTAGGTACTGTACTTATGCTTCCAGATCAGTTATACAATTATGCTTGATTTTGTAATTTGTTAAGTACTGTACTTATGCTTGGTTTTATAATTTGGTAAGTATTGTACTTATGTTTGAAAAAACTGAGTTGAATTAACAAGTGAGTAATGTACTTATTTTGCATGGATTCCGTAGGTACTGTACTTATGTCCAGATGACAAATGTTACTACTGAGTTTCGTAAGTACTGTACTTATGCTTCCAGATCAATGTTGTTATTGGATTCCGTAGGTACTGTACTAATACGGGAATGCAGGTGGATGGATTAGAATGAGAGAGAATAATTACAAGAGAAAAAACGAATTTGCATGGACTTTGCATGGACTTTGTATGAGTATTAATACTCTGAAGAGAAGAGTGGAGAGACATATTGTTGCATGGACTTTGCATGGACTTTGCATGAGTATTAATACAAAGACAACTCTAAATGATGCAGATCTGTTTTCCCAAAAAACGGATAGGTGGCCGGGTATAAGGGGACTGTGTGTAGCCTAACTCTTTATATAACAACTTCTCTTTACCTACTTACGGCGGCATTAAATTGATGCGAACTGGGATTCGATTATTAACATGGATATTGGGCCCCGTAGTAACTGGTTGGTAGTTGGCATGTCAGCTAACAATTAAGAGTATCTGTCGTCAAATGTTTTAGAATTCTTTGATAATCTCTTACGGTTCGCTCTAATTTACAAAGTGGTATAGAATGACACGTTCTTCGTTCATAGCTAAAGAAAATCCTACACATGGTTTAGACTTCAAATTGGTTTGGTGGAAGTGCTAAGTTCTATGTAATTCATTTTCAGAGAACTCTAATTCGGAAATTTTAGTATCATTCACTTTCTACGTGATTGGTTTAAAGTATAAATATAGAAATTTTTATATAATATTGTTTATCTTTTTATAGTGTAATACAGTAATAAGAGATATTCACAGATTTTACATCGCCGTTTTTAATTAACAATAACCTTATAAGTTGGTAATGGCGTGGCTATTGTTTTCTCTTATAAAAATCATTGTGGTGTGGTACGTCTATGGTTTTACTTAATATATATCCATATATTATATATTTCATTTTATAATGATATATATATCCTCTAATATATATCCGTGTATTATATATTTCATTTTATATCCATATATTCTAATAGTCACATATTCGTCATGCCAACTATATCACAGGTCAAATCCTGGTTAAGACAAGACAATATATACCATCATGTTCTCATCATCTTACATCTCATCTTAACCCTAATATGTCCATTCGGGTTTAGCCTAGTCATTAGGATATTCTCATTTTTACTTGCATTCTTGTCTAAGAATTATCTTACAGATGTTACTTTCCAATTATGTTACAGATTATGGTTCATCATCTGAACATTAGCTTCCATAGTATTTTGTGCACATATTAACCCTATGTTACATTCATTAGAAAAATTAGGGTTACAAAACATGTATAAAGGATCATCTTCATATAGTATGAATTCTATGCATCTAACTGATATCGAAGTTACATATTAGTTTCCAGTTACTGATATGAACATATTCTGTAAATTTTGTCATTTAGTGATCATAAATGTATTTATTGTATTTTAATTAGGGTTATTAGTACTAATTTGGAATATTAAACAAATTACATCATTTTACATACAATTATTATCATCTTAGACCTCAGATGTATTCTAGATATGATAATATAGTTTTTGATGTAGTTCCAAATTATTCAAGCATCATTAGTCTATTATTATGCATAAAATTTGTATTATACATCTTTCATGATTTCATCCAATTTTATGCATCAAAGTACTAATATTTTGCACTCGTGATGTTCTATATAATTTTTTGAGAAAATCAATACTTTGTTTGTATTTTTCTTATAATCGGGCTATTTTCAATGTTTTATCTAAGATCTATGCAATTACTAAACTATCTACCTCTTTCGGCCACTCAGGACCCGCCACGTGGCCACTAGGGCTGGCGCAAGTCCTTTACTTGGCCTACTGGGGTCTGGCCGGGTCAGGGTTGGTTTGAATCGAGTTTGCCTCCTCTCTTTTCTGGTCCACGTGAAATTGAGCCCCTTCGCTCATTGACTGCCCTACGCCAGCGCGTGAGTCCACGAGACTCAGTTCCCATGGTTGCCGCCTCACGGCTCTCCTCTGGAGATTACCAAGCGTCACTATCCTCTTCCTCATAGACTAGAAATGTAGTACCAGGCTTCCTATCTTCTCCCCCCATGCCGTCGGTAGGGTTACTGCCTCTAGGGCCTCCCCTGTCTATAGCTTGGGGAGCTCGCCGGGACAGCCACCGTTGCGGCGGTGGGAAAGGGGATTTCCATCTTCACCCGACCAAGCTTCAAGATTTTGCTTCCAGGAGCACCACAACATCTTCCTCAACTTCTATGTGACTCCAAAACGTAGTGGGAGGACCTTCTTCTATCCCTCCAAACTCGGTCTTCTTCTCCGATCAAACTTGATTTCTCTAGCCGCCCCATCAGCACAACATGCCATGAAAGCACCTGTGTTCGACTTTTTGGATCTCGACCATCCTTCACTATTACTGAGCCTTCTTTTCCCCTCTTCGATTCCTTCACACCAGCTCTACTCTATTTTCCTTCTCCTTGTTTCCTACTTCTGCCAGTGCTAGAGGAACAAGTATCGGGAGGTTTATTTTTCCCTCCACCCGCCACTAATGGGCACACATGTAAGGGGTCAAACTGTTCATTCTAGCAATTTGATATCAACTGCTCTCTTAGCATACCCTCTCATTCCACGACGAGTGTACTGGGCATCGTGGGAGAGCCCTGCCCAGAGGCTGATTGTAACTTCTAGATAGGAGACGAAATCTCAGATGTTGGTTCCTCATTGGTGGCTGAGATGAAGCATCGACTACAGTTAATCCATGGCTAACCGCTTCTAATAGGGAGTGTGACATAACATGCCCAGAACTAAGTTAAATAATCATGTACATTGGTCCATTTTATTCAATAATATACATGATTTCATGATATTCAACCCCAAATAACTTCATCTTGGAACCTTCGAACTTTATGAAATTTGAACCATAGCTTTGTCATACCACAAGATACAATCCATTCAATTTTGATGCCAAAACTCAACTATTTTTCATTCAATTAAATACTTCATAAAGGTATAAAATTTAATGATCATAATCATGATATCAACTTCAATCAACACTCAATTTTCCAAAAACACTTGAAGCTCTCCATATAATTCATACCCATGAATTTAAAAGAAGTCCTCAAACACTTGAAGGCTCCAAAAGTTCATTATATCACACTTTCACTGGGGTGTCACCGCATGTCGCGCCCCACGTGTAGGGGTGCAAATTACGCCTCCAGGAACTACTTGTGTGGGTGCGGCCCCCGTTTGATTTTCTCCTTTGGTTCATTCACATGGTGGGACAAGGACGGGATTCCCTGTTCCAACAGTACTGTGTCGCAGAGATCGTAACCATGTGTTCTGTAGAAAGTTAGGCGTTACTAGCCTCGTCTTTGTGATCCCACGATCGAGATACACTCAGCCACAAGAAAAATGGAGCAGTGAATTAGAACCTGGTGGGGCAACCCATTGGATTTGGGTCAGCCCGGATAGGAAACCCTTTAACCAGGGTGTCATCGCATGTACACATGTAGTGGGTGCAAATTACGCCTTCGGGAACTACTTGCGTGGGATCAGCTCCGGTTTGATTTTCTCTTTTGGTTCACTCACCCAGTTTCTAACATGTGTTGCATCTTTTCGAAGTTACATCTATTTGTTTCGATTATTCCAAATTGTTGTCGGTTTACAATCCCAATTTATCCTCTCGAGCGTTAACGGTGTGCAATCCCTTTGTCATATAATATAGTCTCTACCAACACTTTAAAAAAAAACTGAAACTTTACTCTTTTATCTGGCGTGTGAGTTTTTTCTTCTCAGTTGTTTTCGATCGCTAGAAAACGATCAGAAAATTGTTCGCTTCACGGCGTGAATTATGAGTGTACACTTGACATCGTCATTGTTGTTGTACCCTGGGTGAGTTACCGCCATTAATTGCTACTACACTATAACACAGTGTTGAGTAAGGCGACAATACTCTTAAGAATAGTACATTTTTTACGCCTCAACTAGTTAATAAATTTTTTTATTCTTAATTCACTCGTGTTTGTATCCAGTTTATTCAACACACATGTCCCAACAAAATACACGACCACGAAAGAAATGGTACAAATACATCTGTTCACTCACCCAGTTTCTAACATATGTTGCATCTTTTTTGAGTTACATCTGTTTATTTAGATGATTTCGAATTAGTTTACAATCCAA
Source organism: Alisma plantago-aquatica (assembly GCA_963693085.1). Classification (NCBI taxonomy): domain Eukaryota; kingdom Viridiplantae; phylum Streptophyta; class Magnoliopsida; order Alismatales; family Alismataceae; genus Alisma; species Alisma plantago-aquatica. Next base: position 800,936,638 of record OY856412.1, read on the forward strand.
GTGCATCCTCTCGAGCGTTAACTGTGTGCAACACTTAAAAAAATTGAAACTTGTTCTTTTATCAGGTGAGTGACTTTTTTCTTCTCGGTTTTTTTCGATTGTTGGAACAATGATCAGAAAACCGTTCGCGGCGTGACTTATGAGTGCACGCTTCACGTCATCGTTGTTATTGTACTCTGGGCGGGTTACAACCATTAATTCCTACTACATTTTAACACGTTGTTGAATAAAGTGACGATACTCTTAAGAACAGTACAATTTATACGCATCAACTAGTTAATAACAATTTATATTCTTAATTTACTCATGTTTGTACCTAGTTTATTCAACATACATGTCCCAACAAAATACACAGTAGTTGATAATATACACTATCAATATTATACAGATGATCTATCCAACATCATTATCTTCTTTTTTTCCTTTCAGGAAACTAACACCATTATCTTCTTTGTTTCAATCCTCCAAAGCACATGTACTATACCATCAAACAATCTTTTCAGTAATTATAAAAAAGCCTTTTTCACATGAAACTCGGTAGCACAAATCATATTTTTTAAAGTTGAATATTGGAGATTTATTTACCCCATGTCCCAAGTGATGATGCATCTTACAAACTCTAGGTTGCATAACAACCGACATAAGCATGCAACTGGATGACTCTTCTTGAATATCACAGTAACCATTACATACGATATAGCGCAATGAAAATACGGCGAATAAACCACCTATTCTCTCATGTTTCATTTGATACATTTAGACGGACTGCCTCTCCATCTATGGCTCCAAGTTTAGGGATAGTCCGTGTCAGGCGGCGGAGAAGACCAAAGCGTCCCTTGGTTGGTATTGGGTATTGGGGTAGGCGGCGCGTTGGTAGGATAAGCTGTATGATTGAAGAGCTGAATATTAGAATAATTAGTTACAAGTCACTGCAAAGCACCAGTAACGGAAGAAGCTCAAAAGAACGTAAGATTAGTAAATCAGATTTATATGAAAAACGTTATAAACATAATCCAGAAGAACATATCCTCTAACCCCCAGAATATTCCGGAAGCCTCCTTTGCTGGATGGGGCGAGGTGGCTCGGGGTTAGTAAGACATCTAAAGAAACTCAACAAAACATCTATTTACTGAATCAAAAGGACACGTATATATATAAAACATAACCACGTGCTATGTTCTAACCCCATTCCTGTAGCAACGTCCTTGCCGGTACGGCTCGAGGGATGAAGCAGCTGCACCATGCCAAAAGGAAGAGCAATAGACACGTTTTTAGAGGAGCCATTTCTCCTGTAAACCTTCTTAGCTTGCGATGGGGCTATTGCTATGGAGGTCCCATTTATATAACAACTTCTCTTTACCTACTTACGGCGGCATTAAATTGATGCGAACTGGCATTCGATTATTAACATGGATATTGGGCCCCGTAGTAACTGGTTGGTAGTTGGCATGTCAGCTAACAATTAAGAGTATCTGTCGTCAAATGTTTTAGAATTCTTTGATAATCTCTTACGGTTCGCTCTAATTTACAAAGTGGTATAGAATGACACGTTCTTCTTTCATTGCTAAAGAAAATCCTACACATGGTTTAGACTTCAAATTGGTTTGGTGGAAGTGCTAAGTTCTATGTTTTTCAGAGAACTCTAGTTCGGGAATTTTAGTATCATTCACTTTCTATGTGATTGGTTTAAAGTATAAATATAGAAATCTTTATATAATATTGTTGATCTTTTTATAGTGTAATACAGTAATAAGTGATATTCACAGATTTTACGTCACCTTTTTTAATCAACAATAACCTTATAAGTTGGTAATGGTGTGGCTATTGTTTTCTCTTATAAAAATCATTGTGGTGTGGTACGTCTATGGTTTTACTTAATATATATCCATGTATTATATATTTCGTTTTATAATGATATTTTTATTTTAAATAGTAGTATATAGAAGTGATGGTTCATTATTTAATACATGTACAAAATTAATTTATAACATATTCTTCATGTAACGATATAGTTAACTTTAATTTTTTATATCATGTTGTTTAAAATGCATTTTTTAAATATTGTAGTAAAATTATTTTTTCGAGTTATGAATTTAAGTTTAATTTTAAAAATATTTTGGATATAGTGTGGTTATGGTGTTGTTTTACCATTGTCGGTTAATGCATATTATATTTTACCATGCTATGATATTGGTGCATAATATTTTAACAAATTAGGATTATAGTTAGCTAATAAAACATAGCTGCACTGCTTTCATGCATAACCATAATTACTTTGTATATATCATTTATAAAAAACATGAATACAATTGCATAGTAAGTGAGTTTCTTTTCAAAAAGTCATGAAAAGATTTATTGAATTATGTAAATAAATAGATATAAAAGGAATTTAGGTACAAATTACTGGATGGATCGATGGAAAAGAAATTGTGCATGTCAAATGTATTAGAGAAGGTAGATTTCTCTAACAAACTACTTGTGCTAGAAATGATTATGGTTCCTATATGGTTTGAGCTATCTGTGAGGTATTGGGCATAAAAATTTCGATACTTGTAGACAAGGAATAGTTTCTTTTTTTACCATTTTTATAAACTCAGGAACTATATTATTGTATATTAGTTTGTAACTCTCCGAACGCCACAGAAAGTCAAGTTCTTCACTAAATTAAATCATCATAAAAATCAATATAAGGAACTTGATTAAATAAATTTCCAAACCAATAATGACAAATCAAAGAACACCTTAACGATGTTGCACGATTGTGATAGCATGAGTAGAAGGTCTAAGATACCAATGAAATTTCCCACTATTTTTGTAAGACACCTGACCTAGTCTTTTGGTTGATCTTTCTTTCTTAGCATAATTAGATGCTTATAACTTTAATCTAAATTGGTGACATGCTTTGATAACATGTGACATGCGTATGTTATCAGTTTGGTCCAGTTTGGATGTTGTTTGAGCTAGTTATGCCTTTATGTGCTTTTTTTGACCTAATTACAATTTGCCCATTTCTAGGGTTTATCGTGCAATTTATCACATGTTTGTTGTGCCTCACATATTTTAGACATCATGTTGGAGAGAATGACGCCCTAATTTACAAAGTGGTATAAAATGACGTGTTTTAGAATTCTTTGATAATCTCTTACGGTTCGCTCTAATTTACAAAGTGGTATAAAATGACGTGTTCTTCGTTCATAGCTAAAGAAAATCCTACACATGGTTTTGACTTCAAATTGGTTTGGTGGAAGTGCTAAGTTCTATGGAATTCATTTTCAGAGAACTCTAGTTCGGGAATTTTAGTATTATTCACTTTCTATGTGATTAGTTTAAAGTATAAATATAGAAATATTTATATAATATTGTTGATCTTTTTATAGTGTAATACAGTAATAAGTGATATCCACAGATTTTACGTCACCATTTTTAATCAACAATAACCTTATAAGTTGGTAATGGCGTGGTTGTTGTTTTCTCTTATAAAAATCATTGTGGTGTGGTACGTCTATGGTTTTACTTAATATATATCCATGTATTATGTATTTTGTTTTATAATGATATTTAATTTTATATAGTAGTATATGTAAGTGATGGTTCATTATTTAATACATGTACAAAATTAATTTGTAACATATTCTTCATGTGATGATATAGTTATCTTTATTTTTCTACAACATGTTGTTTAAAATGCATTTTTTAAATATTGTTGTAAAATTATTTTGTTGAGTTATGAATTTAAGTTTAGTTTTAAAAATGTTTTGGATATAGTGTGGTTATGGTGTTGTTTTACCATAGTTGGTTAAGGAATATTATATTTAACCATGCTATGACATTGGTGTATAATATTTTAACAAAGTGGGATTATGGTTTGTTAATAAAACATAGTTGCACTGCTTCATGCATAACCATAATTACTTTGTATATATCGTTTATAGAAAACATGAATACAATTGCATAGTAAGTGAATTTCTTTTCAAAAAGCCATGAAAAGATTTATTGAATTATGTAAATAAATAGATATAAAGGGAATTCAAGTACAAAGTACAGGATGGATCGATGGAAAAGAAATTGTGCATGTGAAATGGATTAGAGAAGATAGAGTTCTCTAACAAACTATTTGTGCTAGAAGTGATTATGGTTCCTATATGGTTCGAGCTATCTGTGGGGTATTGGGCATAAAAATTTTGATACTTGGAGACAAGGAATAGTTTCTTTTTTTTACCATTTTTACAAACTTAGGAACTATATTATTGTATATTAGTTTGTAACTCTCTAAACACCACTAAAAGTCAAGTTCTTCACTAAATTAAAACATCATAAAAATCAATATAAGGAATTTGATTTAATAAATTTTCCAAACCAATAATGACAAATCAAAGAACACCTTAGCGATGTTGCACGGTTGTGATAGCATGGGTAGAAGGTATAAGATACCAATGAAATTTCCCACTATTTTTGTAAGACACCTGACCTAGTCTTTTCGTTGATCTTTCTTGCTTAGCATAATTAGATGCTTATAACTTTAATATAAACTGGTGACATGTTTTGATAACATATGACATGCTTATATTATCTATTTGGTCCAGTTTGGATGTTGTTTGAGCTAGTTATACCTTTATGTGCTTTTTTATCTAATTACAATTTACCCATTTCTAGGGTTTATCGTGCAATTTAACACATGCTTGTTGCGCCTCACATGTTTTTGACATCATTTTGGAGAGAGTGGCACACCAAAGCCTTCTTGTACCTTAATTTGATGTGGTGACATCTTGTGTTGAGTTTTAGGGTCACTTGGATGTCCTAGTTTTATGTTTGACCTTGATGTGTGTTGACCACCTTGGTTTAAGTAGTCTCTAAGATGCTCCTTTGGTCAAGTACTTTGTGGTCGATGATGCTTTTATGTGTACCTAGTGGTTTCTTCCGTTGATGAGCCAATAAACCCTAGGTGTGGTTCTGTAATGACCCCGCTTCCCGGTAACCCCCAGTTAAGGGCGACCAAGAAGTCATAGGCGTTATCCTAAAAATATGATCAATGGTTTTGCAAATAATAAAAAATAATTCTTAAATTCTACGAAAGACTAAGCTTAAAATTGGAATAAAAATAATTTTTCACATACCTTTCAAAATTAGGAACTGAACTTCGACCCTCAGTAGAATTCTATCTATCTAGATCCTCCTTTAGGAATTAACTTTAATCTTCACAAGTTCCACTTTACTGTTTGTCAATTTCAAATATTTCCTAAAACGCTGACAAGCAAAATGTCAGTCAATATAAATGAATATACTGGTATGTGGGGACAAACAAAACATTGCACATAAATTCTAACAACATAATCACATCAAATAGTTGTTAAAAATGCAAAATTACATTTTCAGTATGACTCCTCGACCACTTTTACCACCTCTGGGATACCCTCTCTAGGGTTAAGTTCTTTCAAGTGACTTTAAGGCTACCTTCTCTATCCTGAGCTTGGTACCTAGGGTCACCTCTCTGTGTGCCCTGTGGTCTACCCTCTGGGGCTTGACCACCTTGACCTTCCCTCCATGGCTTGGTCTCTTACTTTACATCCATAGGGGTATGTAGGTTCGAACGAGTCACACACATGTATAAATTGTGATAATCTTATTCACTTTAAAGATTGTAGTAATGAAACATCCAACAAGTTTAATATCATTGCAATTGATAAATCCTCGAGAAACGTCGAGAAACATAAAGCATGTACTCATAATTAACCACATACCTGATTTGCAAATTTCACAAGCAATAAGCAATTCCAATCAAGCAATTCAATCCAAGCAAGCAATTCAACCACACAATCATAGAATCCTGAAAAGCATACGTAACCTATTTACTACATACTTATCAAGAATCTACTTTATTGTCTTGGAATTACTTTCTAGGGTTTCTAATCTGAATTAGGGTTCATTTAGATCTGTTTACAACTTTTCTCTTTTATGTCCATAAAACCCTAAAACAACAATCTAGGTGTAAAACCCTAATTATTCAACTTAAACATATTAAAGCCTTCTTTATCATGAATTAATCTTAGGATTAACGTAATATCTTTTTTATACAAAGAATCTTGAAATATTTCACATTAGAAACCATTAACACCTATATTAGGGTTTTTAAGACCATCAATGCACATTAACATATCAAAACCCTAAATTAGGTTATAAAACACATGGATCATCTATTTAGACATCAAAACATCTTTCTTATTAAAATAGGTTAATATACTCATAGGTTATCCACATTAATCATCCCAATTTCATATAACGTCAAAATAGGGTTTCTTCTCATAAAACAACATTTATGTTAACAACTTTAACCTTTTTCATATTATGATAAGATTCAGACTCTAAAATCATTTTTATTGAATTATATGAGTTTTTCTGATCAAAAACCATATATAACTTATCTTGATCTCTACTACCAATATATTTCTATAATTATTCTAAGATAATTATCCCAGAACCAATCACGAGGCACCACATGTCCTTTTCCTTCTCTTTTCTTCCATTTTACTTCCCTCCTATTCTCTCCCTAGCTCGCAAATCTTGGTACTGGATCTGTCTTCTTTTAACCTGATTACCCGAATCGGTCTCGGCCTTTGTCTCCACGAGACCCAGCCCTACAGGTTCCCTCCCCTATTTCAGCAGGAGAACAGAGGGACGTGCGGTGGCCAACTCCTCCCTCCTAGAGGCTCGCGGTTCGGCAAGGACATGGCTAGGAGCTCGCCTCCCTCGCTCCTAGAACCACCGGTTGAAACCAGCATTTCGCACCCACCTGGGAGTCTTGTAACCCACCATGGCACAACCACCGTCCATGGTTATCAGAGAGTCTGCAGAGAAGAAGATGGGCATGGACGAGCTGTTACAGAGCGCCAAAACTCCTCAAACTCAAGTGAGTTCTCATGTACTAGCAACTCTATCGTGAAGTGGGTAGAGCCCCTTATATAGACTCCACCTCCAACATCCATGGAGTCCTAAAGCAACTGTGATTTGGGGAAAATCCCAAACTCACTCGAAACCAGGGAAAACCAGGGATGATTGGCTTCGTCCTAATCTCCCAGAACCAATGAAGCAATCCCCATCTTCACACAGGGATTGTACATTGAGAAAATTGACCGAGGTACCCCCTTAAATGTTCCTTTTTCCAATGTCAAATAAAAAGTAGCCACCACTGGATCAAGGATCCAATGACTATCAGGCCTCGTATTAGAACATAAGTCACAATTGAATTGTGACATTCAGTGTTATCATTTACACTTTAGGAAACTTACAAAATTCATATCTCCCAAACCGTTTATACTTTTAATCCTAAATTTTAGGGGAATGTCCATAACGACTTAAACTTCATGTGTGAAAAGTTTGGGACTCAAACCCAAAAGTATGATAGAAATTTCTTCATATGCAAGTTATCACCTATTAAGGCATATTTTTTTTCATATTTTCACTCTCTTACTCTTTTATATTCTTTATTTTGATTCCTTTTACCAATACAAACCTTGTGGATTCGAAATCTCATCCATGATGTTTCCATTATCCATATTTCCACATCTTTCTTATCTTTTCCTCATTATCTCAAATTTCCTTCTTAATATGCATTATTTGATTTCTTCTTTTTCTATTTATCATATTGGACTCATTAATATATTATGATCCATGAAATCACATGAAAAAAGGAGATATTGCAAGGGAATCCATTCAATACATATAATTCATACAATTACCATAATCATACATTTATTGGGGCAAATTGCATTTCCAACCATATGAACTCAAAAATTGGGGTTGTAACATCCTTCCCCTCTTATAGGAATTTTTCCCTCAAAATTCCACAAACATACAAACAATCAGGATAAGACTCTCCCATGTCCATCATCGGCTCCCATGTGGCTTCATCCTCCCCATGGCACTTCCAAAGAACCTTTATCATCTTACAATCTTACATCTGAGTTCTGTCTCACCTTGGTATCTCGTACCCTCATAGGTGACTCAGGATATTTCAGCCTCCCTAGAAGCTTAATAGGTTCATGGCTCAGCACATGGTTCGGGTACATCACATAGTGCTCTATATTGGACTCATAGAACACATCATACATTATGTTATCCTGAGGGGTATAGCTAAACATAAGCATCTCCAGCAATCCATCTCAAATGGACCTATGTATCGAGGACTCATCTTTCTCAGCTATATCTCAGAGGGGTCGGGTTTTCATAACATATGTTCTCCCACAATGAACTGCATGTTAGTCTGCTTTGCATCAACTCACGGCTCCTGTCGCCCCTGGGCTTTCTCAGTCATTGTTCGATCAAAGCGACTTCATCTGCGCACATTGTCTCTCTGACCTTCACAAGGTCCTCTCACTGACATCATCCTAATGAAGCGGTGACTGACATGACCTCCCTTACAAAGCTTCTTACATCCTGATATTGTCTATGGTGGCTATCATCACAAGCAAACTCTCTTAGGGCAGGAACTTCTCCCATGTATCACCCTGAACTAGCCCACACTCTCTCATCAGACCCTCTAGTCTAGATCATACTTTCTTGACTGTCTATCAGTCAGGGGTGATAAGTTGTACTAAACTTCAATCTAGCATCGAGTTCTTCATGTACCTACTTCCACCACATGGAAGTGAACTTAAGGGCATACTCAAGAACATTTGGACTCAAATCATGGTGTAGTTTAACTATCTCTCTCATACATATAGTTCAATAAGATCTGTCACACTGACAACACTTTCTCCTAGGAAAGGGATTATGCCAACTTGGTAAGGTGATCAACCATAACCCATAATACATCATCATCTCTCTCGGTCTAGGGAATACCCACCACAACTTCTATGGTGATCCACTCCCATTCCCTCTCTGGGACACTTCATTCTCTGTAGAAACTCACTGGGTCAGTGGTGTATGACAACTGGGCACATGCAACACTATATACCTCTTCCTCTTAGGTCTTAAAAATACTACTACAAGCTTTAACCATCTTGGTAGTACCACAGTGTATGGTGTGCTCAAAATCATGAGCCTCTACTTGTCATGATTCCTCAAGGTTGACTCTTCAGAAACCCTAAAACACTATAGTAGTGGGTTTCACCACCTTCCTTTTCCTGATGTGCATCTGAGGTTTTTACAACCATCCTTATATCTCATCAAGCACTGGGCTGGCCAACTGAGTATCCATCAACTCGACCAATGGGTTTGGTTGTATCTAAGTGTTAGCCCTACATGTCTCACGAACTTAGGGTTCACCTAACAACCTCTTCTAGCCTCTCTACTAGCTAAACAAGACAACTGTGTCTCGACTAAGAGCATCTATTACCACATTAATTCCTTATGTGCTAGGTAAAGGTCAAGACATAAACCTTCATATACACCATTCAACATCCTCATCTCGGGACTAGATCCAACTGAGTTAAGAAAACTGCTAGCTCATCATCTCAGTCATCAAACCCAAACTAGTAACTTATAAACTCCATACTGCTCTTGATAAGAACGTCCTCATATGATGACTACTGTAGTTCTCTTAGTGTTTGTATTCATTCATTCAATGTATTCTCTAAAAGGTTTGATACTTTCTCTATCCTCAAACGTCATAGCAATGTTTCAACTCACATCATCTTTATCCTTAGTGTATGGCATGCGTTTTGCCCTATCTCTCACACCCATAATGAGAGGAAATAAATATTTGGTTGTAGTCCAAATACATAGTTCATCCCATTCTAAGAGTAGAGATGGTGCATCAAACATTGCCAGTACACTTTACAATCTAAGTTGAAACGTGCAACACATGTCTCCACATCATGAACATCTCAATTTTAGGTTTACATCCATGGAAAATTATTCCCAAGCACTCTGGTGTCTACATACTACTCATATATATGTAATCCTTAGTCCTTTCCTCTAGGTCTCTAGGGTGCCAGTACTTCTGGGGTCATCCCTCTTCCCTTATGCATCTAGGATGTTCCTACCTCATTTTCCCTTTGGGTCCCATGAACTCATGATGATGATCAATCTCCTAGCCCATGGTCCTTGGACAAAGATAGTTGTTACCTCCCGATCATATGGTCTTGTGCATCTAGGAAACAGACAACTCCTACTCCCATCGGTCTTATCCCTACCTATCCTTGGTATCGACTTAATATTCTATCATCATACATCTCAAGCTTGAATCCTTACCCAAAACTCCATCATCTCTCTAGTCACTCGTGGTCAAACTTACATCCTTTCATAAGGATCATGGAGACCTACCTTCCTTGGTCTAGCCCCATACAGGTTACTGTTGGTATATATGCCCATAGAGCCATCCCAAATGATTGCATGGAGTCAGATATTAATTAATCAATTAATGTGATTATTTGGTTAATTAATTAATTCTAGAATATTATAATTAATCCACAAGCATTTTAATTAATGTAGTATTTCTGTTTACTGATGGGATTAGGAAACCCTACTTTCCTTTGTCTCCTATTCAAAGGAGCTTGACGACCGATATCTATATAAGATATTGAGAGAGGCTTTTCAATTTATGCTCACATACGTAAACCCTAGCCTCCATCGTCCTCAGGAGAGAAAGGAGAGCACCACGATGCTAGCATGCTGCCGCAACGAGATGACTCCTTCCCGCTGGCTTAGGAAGTGCGACGTGGAGCTCCAGTCCATCAGTGTGGATGAAGTAGAGATGCAGATTCTGAGACGCCTGCGTTCAGAGGACATCTACGACCATCTGTATGCGCTACGAGCAGCATAAATCACCGCACGAAAGGAGCACCACTGGATCTTCCTGTGCCACACTTAATGAATGGGAGAGAAGTTCCATCCGTGTAGGCCAGCATCGTTGCACACCATCGTGCAGTGGGACATCGCCAGACTTGCTCTGTGATAAGGTATATCCCGCAAACACTCTTTCTGAATACACTGTTGTCGACAAGATCCTATTTTGGGTTGCGTGGAATTTTTGTTGCTTCTGCCCCACATGTTTTCTCCACAAAACCCAACAGTGGTATCAGAGCAGCGTCGATCTACGATGTATTTGGATTCGTTTCGATATGATCGAATCGCTGTATATTGTTTTCTATGTTGCATACGATGCAAATTAAGAATGCTAATGTGCAAATCTAAACCTAATTCCACATATGCCGCAGGCTTCTGTTTTTGACATTTCAGATGGGGTCGACTATGGAAAATACTGATTTTCCTAAGCACAGGGGCGCTGCCCCTGTGTACCTCGCATAGTCTACGTGGGAGTCAAAAATAAATTTAATGGGTAATGTCCTACATTAAAAGTACTGCAATTTTAATATGTATATGCATATATGTAGACATACCTATGATATCATACACATTTCCATTAAAAATTTGTTTTATGTGGTGAATGCATGCACGGTTATGGCCTAGTATCCCCTTTTGTGAATGTTGTGAATGAATGTGGATGTCAATCTTGTGGATATGTTTGTTTGTGAATTCTATGGATGTATAATGGTTGCATATGGATCTTTTGTATAAAGTATTCAGCTTGCATGCCGAGCCTCATTTCTTATTTCAAAGTGTAATTAATTCTTTCCCTTTATATTTGTACTCATATGATGTAATAGAGATAGGATTAGTTTTAGTCTTTGTAAACTTGATGTAAGGAGGCCACTTGAAGATCCAACTCCAAGGAGCATCCATGGAGAAGCACCATGAAGATCTAATTCTTAGAAGCAACCTGAAGATCCAACTCCAAGGAGAATCCATGGAGAAGCAACAAGAAGATCCAATTCCAAGAAGCAACTTGAAGTTCCAACCTCACAGAGCATCCATGAAGTTGCTCATTGTAATGCTGATCCTTACAGGCTTACAGGTTGATTCATAGGTGTTGCATGAGATGCATAAGACCATAGTGGACCATAATCCTTTGTTCCTCCAATAGATTACAATAGTATGGTCATAACTGATGTATTTGTGTTTGTGATTGCATGTCTATCATTTGTGGTTGTGAATATAGTAGTATATGATACGTACTATAAGTATGTCGTGTTTGGATATGTATATGTATTAATAAAACCCCTCAATTAATAATATTAAGTTTTAGTTGGCTTCCATAAATCAACACACATGAAAAGCTTGATCGACTATGTGTGGGCACACCTCCGTGTGGTACACTGCCTATCTCGTGGAAGTGTGATGGTGGGTGTGTGGGTCTGCCTCCGTAGGGTCCACACTCATAATGTTGGATTATGGGTTGGACTTAACAAGGGAACCTTGATATGATCAGTTACCTAGAGGCACACAGATGCATCATGGCAAGGAGTTGTGCATGATCATCTATCCAAGAGTTGCATATGATGCAATTGGCAAAAGTTGCCTACCTTAGTATTTGGTCTTTGACGTCGGCGTTGGCTGGGCATTGATCCAATTATTTTGGATCTTGGCGCACTAGAAGGTTGTGCATTGCAATCTTCTGAGTTGATAGTGAGGGCTATCAATTTGAATAAAATAGTGGGAGCATAATTAATTAAAGGCCTAATTAATCTCATTTATTAAATCTTTACAAGTCAAAATGTGTTGGACTAAATGCAAATCTTTCTTTTGTAGCAATCAAATGGAAAACAACGCTCACACTTTCTCATTGCGATCAGTCCTTGAGAAGGAAAAACTTACCGGAACCAACTTTCAAAACTGGTTTAGGACGCTGAGAATTGTTCTCACACATGAGCGTAATCTCTATGTCCTTGAAACACCAGAGCCAGCAGAACCCTCCGCAAATGCACCCAGGGCTGAAAAGGATGCTTAAAAGAAGCACCTTGATGATGACGTGGATGTCAAATGCCTGATGTTGTTCTCAATAAACTATGAGTTGAAAGAGCAACATGAGAACATGAATGTCATGGAGATGGTAACACATCTCAAGAACATGTATCAACATCAAGCAAGATAGGAGAGATATGATGTCTCCAAGGCTTTATTCAGGAGCAAGATGAAAGAGGGAGACTCAGTTGGCACCCATATACTCACTTTGATTGGGTACGTGTAAAGCCTATCCAAGATGGGATTTCCCCTAGGTCAAGAGTTGACCACTGATGTGATTCTACAATCGTTTCCTGAATCATATAGTCATTTTGTCATGAACTACAACATGAATAATCTTGACAAGCCGTTGTCAGAATTGTTGGGCATGTTGAGGACAACTGAAGCACAGATGAAGAAAGACAAGCCCAAGTCTGTGATGATGATCAACAAGATAAAGGGAAAGTCAAAAGGAAAAGGCAAGGCTAAGAAAGGTTCTAAATCCGGGCAGAAGCCAAAGTCATCCACCTCAAAGCTAAAGGTGGGATCTCTAAAGAAGGCAGTTGTCACCATTGTCACCAGGCTAGACATTGGAAAAGAAATTGTCCTCTCTACCTGGAGGAACTGAGGAAGAAGAAGCAGGGGATAGAGATCTCCACTTCAAGTATATACATTATTGAGTTAAACTTAAATACTTCTTCATCATGGGTACTAGATACTAGATGTGTATCTCGCATATGTTCTAATATGCAAGATCTGATAAGAAGTAAGCCTTTACGAAAGGGCCAAGTCGAGTTGTGGGTCGCTAATGGAGCAAGAGTTGCTGCCACCACAGTTGGAGTTATTAGTTTATCTTTGCCTATGGGCCTTGTAATAGAATTAGAGAATTACTATTATGTACCTTCCATTAATAGAAATATTATTTCTATATCTTATATGGACAAGAGTGGATTTGAATTTCACATTAAGAATGAAATTATTTCTATTTCTAAATATGAGATCTTTTATGGAAATGCCCCTATGTCTTATGGTATCTACTTGTTAGAAATTGAGACTAGCATATACAATGTAAATACTAAAAGGTTAAAACTTGACAACTCAAACAAAACATACTTATGACATTGTCATCTTGGGCACATAAACGAGAAGCACATATCCAGACTCCATAAGGATGATTATCTAGACTCTTTTGATTTTGAATCATTAGAGACATGTGAGGCATGTTTATTAGGGAAGATGACCAAGACTCCTTTCATTGGACAAAGTGAGAGAGCCAGTGATCTGCTAGGGCTCATACATACTGATGTATGTGGACCTTTTAGATCAAATGCTAGAGGAGGCTATCAATACTTCATTACCTTCGCTTATGACCTCAATAGGTATGGCTATGTATATCTTATGAAACACAAGTAAGAAACTCTTGAAACGCTCAAGACTTTCATGAATGAAGTAGATAATCAAATTGATAAGAGTATTAAAGCACTTCGTTCAGATCGAGGTGGTGAATACTTAAGCTAAGAGTTTGGAGACCTTCTGAGAGATCATGGTATTGTATCATAATGGACTCCACCAGGTACACCACAACATCATGGTGTGTCAGAAAGAAGGAATCATACATTATTAGACATGGTATGATCAATGATAAGTTCAGTCAAACTTCCAATATTGTTCTGGGGATATGCTCTTGAAACTATAGTGTTTGCACTTAACCGTGTACCTTCCAAATCGGTTCAAAAGACACCATATGAGATATGGAATGGGAATCATCCCAATTTGTCTATGTTAAAGATTTGAGGATGTGAAGCTTATGTTAGGAAACAATTTCCTGAAAAGCTTGGACCCAAATCGGAAAAATGCTATTTTGTTGGATACCCCAAGGAAACTCAGGGATACTACTTCTACACACCAATTGACAATAAAGTGTTTGTTGCTAGGACTGCTGTATTTCTTGAAAAGGAATTTATTTCCAAAGGAATTAGTGGAAGGAATGTAGAGCTCGAAGAAGTTCGAGACCAACAAGAAAACAAAGAACCTGAGGAGGTACATAAGGAACATGAAGACTCACAAATTGTTGTGGAATTTCAAGTTCCAAATGTAACACAGGAACCTCGTAGGTCTAGTAGGACACAACTTGAGCCTGAGAGATTTGGATTTCTCGTGACTCAAGATAGTGACGAATTGGGAATAGCAGATGAGCCAACTTCCTATCTAGAAGCTACTAAGGGACCTGAATCTGAGAAATGGCTCGAAGCCATGAGATTTGAGATGGAATCCATGTACACCAACAAGGTATGGACCTTGGTGGATCCACCCGAAGGGGTAAAACCCATAGGGTGCAAGTGGGTCTTCAAGAAAAAGACCGACATGGATGGAAATGTTCAAACCTATAAAGGTAGATTGGTTGCGAAAGGATTCCGTCAAATTCAAGGTGTTGATTATGATGAGACCTTCTCACCAGTTTCCATGGTTAAATCCATCAAGATCATGCTTGCCATTGCAACTTATCATGACTATGAGATTTTGCAGATGGATGTTAAAACAACATTCCTAAATGGGAATTTTCTTGAGGATGTGTACATGACACAACCTTAGGGTTTTATCGATCCAAAGGAAGCGAATAAAGTCTATAAGCTACAAAGGTCAATCTATGGATTGAAGCAAGCATCTTGGAGCTGGAATCTACATTTTGATGAAGTAGTAAAAACGTTTGGCTTTAGTCAAAATGAAGATGAACCTTGTGTTTACAAAAGGGTTAGTGGGAGTACAATCGTATTTCTCATATTGTATGTGGATGACATACTATTGATGGGAAATGACATCCCTACTCTTCAAACAGTAAAAGGTTGGCTAGGGAAGACCTTCTCTATGAAGGATTTAGGCAAAGCATCCTACATACTAGGAATCAAGATCTATAGAGATAGATCTAGAAGGCTTCTAGGCCAAATCCAGAGCACATACATTGACAAGATGCTAAAGAGGTTTAGCATGGAGGGTTCTAAGAGAGGTAACTTGCCCATGTCCCATGGGGTTACGATCTCTAAAGCCCAATGTCCTAGTTCATGTGATGAACAGGCACACATGAGTAGGATTCCATATGCATCAGCAATTGGATCCATCATGTACGCGATGTTATGTACTCGTCATGATGTGTCGTATGCTTTGAGCATGACGAGCCGGTATCAGTCAGATCCAGGTGAATGTCACTAGACAGCCGTAAAGAACATCCTAAAGTACTTGAGAAGGACTGAGGATCAATTATTGGTATACAGTGGTGAGGAAGAGCTCGTGGTAAAGGGTTACACCGATGCTAGCTTCCAAACTGACAAAGATGACTACGGATTGCAATCTAGATTTATGTTTTTCCTAAACAACAGAGCTGTGAGCTAGAAGAGTTCCAAGCAAGAGACGATTGTGGATTCTACAATAGAGGCTAAATATATTTCCACATCTAATGCTACAAAGGAAGATGTGTGGATCAAGAAGTTCATTTTTGAACTTGGAGTGGTTCCAAGCGTTGGTAATGCAATTGAGTTGTTTTGTGACAACAATAGAGCAATTGCATAGGCTAAAGAACCAAGATCGCACCAACGTTCCAAACATATTCTACAGTGGTTCCATATCATACGAGAGATCATACAACGAGGATATATGAAGATTTATAGAGTACCTACAAAAAGCAATGTGGCTGACCCGCTCACAAAAGCACTTTCACAACAGAAACATGACGGACATGTTCGATCAATTGGATTGAGATTCATGAGTGATTGAGTATAAGTGCAAGTGGGAATCTATTAGTATGTATGCCTATAGAGAGTATCATTTGATGATTGTAATGGGATACTATGTAAACTATTTGTAATACTACATTGATCATATAAATAAAGGCAAGTTTCCAATCTATATGTTTGTGTTTTATATTATGAGATGACCATAAAACTTATAGATGTCTATAGAATAATATACTCAATGACATATGTCTTCGGGTTGATGACCTGAATAGTGAGATCATATGTATGCTAAGAGTATGTATTCCTATTTTGTCCCTAATCAGTTGTTATTGTGGAAATATCCATAGACATCAATAACACATAATATTAGATTGTATGTTGGTTGATGGAAGAATCTCAATATCCATGATATGGAGATATCAAACCAAATACATAGATACTTGTTAGAGAATAGTGTATCGGATAGACCCACCTTGAGAGAGACACATGGATACCATAATTGGTAGTTAGAGCCACATCTCATAATGATGGTGATGATTGTGGTTCTTAGACCTGAAGTCACTACACTTATCACATGTCGTTTGGTGTACTTTGACATCATCCACCGTGGTCCCGAATAAGGATTGCCAGAAAGATGGTGCTTGGGTGCATTGTGACACATGGGGATGACTGTGAGTGTTGTAGATGGAATTTGTCCTTCCTACATGAGTTTGATATTCCGTCCACTTGATAAGCGAGACTGAGAAATGCATGGCCATGCTGATGTGAGTCAATATGTGATATTGAGCTTACATATATCTCAGACAGTTTGCTCTAGTTCAAGGAACATGGATTGAACGTTGAAGAGGATAACAATTCCATGACTTGAGTTCAATCCAGATATCAGTGACAAAGGAACTATACAATCACTGTAACATCAGTCATGAATGATAGGTTAAGTTGTTCTCCAACTTCTCCAATTACTTGGGTGGCAATGAAGTCTTGCTAGATACCAATCATTGCTTGTGAAATCATAATATGATTATGGATATCACTACCAACGTAATTTGGAGCCTACCGGGTCACACTCATAGGATGTGATGGAATAGGAGTATAATTGTGGATTTGATTGGAATTTCTCTGAATCACATTGATTACTAAAATGTTTATGTAATCGATTAGAATAATATTGTAGTGACTAGCTCTAAGTACAAGTGGGAGTCTGTTGGTATATATGCCCATAGAGCCATCCCAAGTGATTGCATGGAGTCAGATATTAATTAATCAATTAATGTGATTATTTGGTTAAATAATGAATTCCAGAATATTCTATTTATTCCACAAGAATTTTCATTAACACAATGTTTCTATTTACCGATGGGTTTAGGAAACCCTACTTCCCTTTGTCTCCTATTTAAAGGAGCCTGACGATCGATATCTATATAAGATATTTAGAGAGGCTTTTCAGTTTACGCTCACGTACGTAAAACCTAGTCGTCAATATCCTCAGGAGAGAAAGGAGAGCACCGCGATGCTAGCATGCCACCGCACAGAGACAACTCCTTCTCGCCGGCTTAGGAAGCACGACGTGGAGTTCTAGTCCATCCGCGTGGATGTAGTAGAGACGCAAACACTGAGACGCCTGCGTTCATAGGACATCTACGACCATTTGTACGTGCTATGAGCGGCGTACATCACCGCATAAAAGGAGCACCGCCGAATCTTCCAGTGACACAATTAATGAATGGGAGAGAAGTTCTATCCGTGTAGGCCAACATCGTTGCACACCATCATGTAGCGGGACATCGCCAGACTTGCTCCACGATAAGGTATATCTCACAAACACTCTTTTCGAATACGCTGTTGTTGATGAGATCCTATTTTGGGTTACGTGGAATTTTTGGTGCTTCCGCCGCACAAGTTTTCTCCACAAAACCCAATAGTTACCACCATGGAAACATATCCTCATGCCCGTTAGAGATGGTCACACATGGTTTTATAGATTCGTGCTCAAACTATGTGCTCTCTACTTAGCTCATCAAGCTCCTATGAGAGACCTCTTTAGGTTAACTCAAACCTAAACAAAGCTAGTACTCACCCCATACAAGGGTCCCTTCCCAGGATGGGAGAAAACTATCTCTTAGTAGTAACAAAGGTCACAAACGTCCTTCCTTCTAGGGTTTAAAACATCATGTGTATACTTAGCCCTACCATGTTATTTATGCAAGTAGCTAGCAAGAAGGCAACCTACTAAGACATGCTACGTCCCTTGGTACGTCATACTCATTCCTTATTCCTCAAAGTTGGCCAATCTCATACATATGTCACCAACATGTGTGAGGGGTTCATCAAACTTATACCTTAGTCCAAGGGGGTTACCTTTTCTCTACACATGAGGGGATGCCATACTCAAATCCTTAGGAACTCAAACATCTATGTGACCTTCAGGTGCACTAGGTATTACTACTTCTCCTCTTTGGTCTAGTAACCCTAGGTTCACTTCATATGCATCAGCTACCTAACCATGAACCAAAGATGCACAAGGTATAGCATACACTTTCCACCATTCTTCCACATGAACAACACCTTAGAGTCCTACATAAGGACAACCAACTCAGTGTGATACCTCACAACTTATTATTGTACCTTCTTAGGGTCGAAAGAATTCTCCTTCCTATACTTAGAAAATAGTCACCTATAACATCTATACATTAGTTCAGGAAGCCTCTTTCTCTTTCTAGGGTTTGGTTCCTCTAAAGGAAACCAAGGTACGACAAGCCTCTAAGGATTGTGTATAAGGCAAAAACATACATCTACTTGGGATCGTCCATTATAGGCCATATCATACCCATCTTCTTATGATTACTCATGTCACAGAGTCAAGGTATCTAACCTACTTTCTAGGGGTCTTGCTCTCTCTATCTCTGGAGCTAACCCTAAAATTGGCACTACCTTTGGAGGTTATCTCTAAGAAGATGGATCAAGATCTTAAGGATACATGTCTACACCTACCTGGGTGAAACATACTATCGAGACCTATGTCTGGCCAAGATCATCCTAGACTCTACATGCTCCTCTCATGAATGTCAGGCATGACCCTTCTGGTCAAAGTCTCAACTTGCTGCTAGAACTACTGCCATTCTCTTCCACATAAGAGCATGCCTCATCTATACTCATATATTCATGTTAGGGTTCCTATATGGTCACCGCTAACCTCTTCAATGAAGGAGCTATCCTTCACCCTAACATGCACAACCCTCCCAAGGTCAGGTCGCCAAAAGGAACCAGGTCAAACAACCTCACATAGCTCATGCTTATCATGGGTACTCAAAACCTCTATGCATGTCAACCCACGTACATACTTGCATGGTCAACTATGATATCCAACTCATCATGTCATCTATAACTTCCACTTAGGGTTAGGGTAAGCATCCTTCTCACACGATGTGTATGGTCTCTACCACTTCCTAGAGGCCTCTTCCTCCAAGGCTAACTCTCTCCTCATCCTCCTAAAATAAGGTATATCCTTAGAGCTCTCATTAGGGAACGACAACACACACCATGCAACCTTAAGCATGTAACTAATCTTTAGTTTATGCTTAAACTATTAAAACTTATGTCCATGACATCTTGTTTACATGCTTTTCATTAATTGGTGGTGGATTCCTTAATCCTTATTAATCTTATCCCAAACATAGGAGGGGAGTGGAGAGAGAAAAAACCCTAAGCACTTAGAATCCTATATGAATGAGAGTTGAGAAGGGAAGAAGACAGATGAGAGAGTCCTAGAGGTATCTTACTTAGAGTCAGAACCTCTTATTTCGGCCAGGAAGTCACACAAAATCCAGAAGTCCTCATAGACCGACTTGTGGGGCAGAGGAAAATCTTGCCAGCCCCCAGATTCTTCTCCTTTTCTAGACACCTCCATCATTGGAAAATCCTCTAATAACTCCATTGGGTTCTAAAGAGTTTGCAAAATTTAATATTTATTAGAGATTAAATGGAAAACCATCTCTCTAATACCAATTCTAATGAACCCACTTCCCAATAACCCCCAGTTAAAGGAGACCAAGAAGTCTGAGGCATTATCCTAAAAACATGATCAATGGTTTTGCAAATAATAAAAAATAATTATTAAATTCTATGAAAGACTAAGCTTAAAACTGGAATAAAAATTACTTTTCACATACGTTTCAAAATTAGGAACTGAACTTCTACCCTCAGTAGAATTATATCTATCTAGATCCTCCTTTAGGAATTAACTTTAATCTTCACAAGTTCCACTTTACTGTTTGTCAATTTCTTATATTTCCTAAAATGATGACAAACATAACGTCGGTCAGTATAAATGAATATACTGTTATGTGGGGACAAACAAAACATTGCACATAAATTCTAACAACATAATCACATCAAATAGTTGTTAACAATGATAATTTATGTTTTTAGTATGACTCCTCAACCAATTTTACCACCTCTGGGATACCCTCTCTAGGGTTAAGATCTTGCAAGTGACTTTAAGGCTACCTTCTCCATCTTGAGCTTGGTACCTGGGGTTACCTCTCTGGGTGCCTTGTGGTGTCCCCTCTAGGGCTTGACCACCTTGACCTTCCCTCCAGGGCTTGGTATCATATCTTACATCTAGAGGGGTATGTAGGTTCAAGCGAGTCACACGCATGTATAAATTGTGATAACTTATTCACTTTAAAGATTGTAGTAATGTAACATCCAAGTAGTTTAATTTCATTGCAATTGATAAATCCTCGAGAAACATTGGGAAACATAAAGCATGTACTCATAATTAACCACATACCTGATTTGCAGATTTCACAAGCAATAAGCAATTCCAATCAAGCAATCCAAACCATTCAAGAAATTCAACCACACAATCATAGAATTGTGAAAAGCATACATAACCTATTTACTACATACTTATCAAGAATCTACTTTATTGTCTTGTTTTTACTTTGTACGGTTTCTAATCTGAATTAGGGTTTCATTAGGGTTCCTGTAGATCTGTTTACAACTTTTCTCTTTTATGTCTATAAAACCCTAAAACAACAATCTAGGTGTAAAACCCTAATTATTCAATTTAATCATATTAATGCCTTCTTTATCATCAATTAGGATTAGGATTAACCTATTATCTCTTTTATACAAAGAATCTCAAAATATTTCACATTAGAAACCATTAACACCTATATTAGGGTTTCTAAGACCATTAATTCACATTAGCATATCAAAACCCTAAATTAGATTATAAAACACATGGATCATATATTTAGACATCAAAATGTATTTCTTATTAAAATAGGTTAACAAACTCATAGATTACCCGCATTAAACATCTCAATTTCATATAACTTCAAATTAGGGTTTCTTCTCATAAAACATCATTTAGGTTAACAACTTTAACCGTTTTTTAGATTACAATAAGATTCAACTTTAAAATCATTTTTATTGAATTCTATGAGTTTTTTTTTATCAAAAACCATATATAACTTATCTTGATCAGAGCTACCAATATATTTCTATAATTATTCTAAGATAATTACCTCAAAACTAATCACGAGGCACCACGTGTCCTTTTCCTTCTCTTTTCTTCCCTTTTCCTTTCCGCCTATTCTCTCCCTGACTCACAGATCTTGGTATTGGATCCATCTTCTTTTAACTTGGTTACTCAGATCGGTCTCAGCCTTTATCTCTGCAAGACCCAGCCCCACGGGTTCCCTCCCCTGTTTCACCGGGAGAATAGAGGGCCGCGCGGTGGCCAACTCCTCCCACATGGAGGCTCTTGGTTTAGCAAGGACATGGATGGGAGCTCACCTCCCTCGCTCCCAGCACTGCTGGTGGAAACCAACATTCCGCACCCACCTGGGAGTCTGGTAACCCACCATGGCACAACCACCGTCCATGGTTCCTGGAGAGTCCGCAGTGAAGAAGATGGACATGGACGAGCTGTTAGAGAGTGCCGACACTCTTCAAACTCGTGTGAGTTCTCCTATACTAGAAACCCTACCATGAAGGGGGTGGAGCCCCTTATATATAACTGGCCTCCAGCGTTCATGGAGTCCCAAAGCAACTGTGATTTGGGGAAAATCCCAAACTCACTTGAAACCAGGGAAAATTGGGGATGATTGGCTTCGTCCTAATCTCCCATAACTAATGGAGCAAACCCCATCTTTGCACAGGGATTGTACGCCGAGAAAATTGATATGGAAAACCCCCTTAAATGTTCCTTTTTCCAATTTCAAACAAAAATCAGCCACCGTTGGATCAATGATCCAACAGCTATCAGGCCTAGTATTAGAACATAAGTCATAATTGAGTTGTGATATTTAGTGTTATCCTTTACACTTTAGGAAACTTACAAAATGCATATCTCCCAAAGTATTTATCCTTTTAATCTTAAATTTTAGGGCAAAGTCCGTAATGACTTAAACTTCATGTGTGCAAAGTTCAGGACTCAAACTCGAAAGTATGAGAGACTTTTCTTCATATGCAAGTTTTCACTTATTAAGGCATATTTTATTCATGTTTTGTCTCTCTTACTCTTTTATATTCTTTATTTGGATTCCTTTTACCAATAGAAACATTGTGGATTTGAAATCTCATCCATGATGATTCCATTATCCATATTTTCACATATTTGTTATCTTTTCCTCATTATCTCAAATTTCCTTCTTAATATGCATTATTTGATTTCTTCTTTTTCTTTTAATCATATTGGAATTGTTAATATATTATGATCCACAAAATCACATGCAAAAAGGATATATTGCAAAGGGAATCCATTCAATACATATAATTCATACAATTCCCATAATCATACATTTATTGGGGGAAATTGCATTTCCAACCATATGAACCCGAAAATTGGGGTTGTAACAAGTTCTATGTGATCGATGGATTTTTATTCTCTACAACTGTTGAGATTTCTAACCAAGTATCCATTCAACTGATGGCCTTTTTGGAGCTAGGTTGGTCATTAGTTTTCCATGGTTTTATCACCCTTGATGTATGCATGAGCTTAGTGCTTGCATGGACGAGATATGGTGGACACATGGCATATGATTGCATGACACCTAACCTCCCTTGTCTCTCAACCCTTGGCTATGTAATCCTCTCACCTTTCATGCAACAAAGCCCTTTGGACCCTCCTGCTCTATTTTTTCTTTCTTGGAGTTCGCCCCCCTTGTCTTTGGTTGAGAAAGTGGATCTTGAGCTTGGTGAAGTGGTCAGACCTCTTGCATGTTGAGCTAGGGTTTGGAACAACTCTTCTTTGATTATCGTTTGGTGATCCTTACTTCTTCTTGATATTGGTAAGTGATATACCTCTCTTGATCTTCATTTTCTCCACCCTACCCTCATCTTCCTTCTCTCCTTGGCCCAATCTATGGCTCTCCATGGTAGTGCTTGAGTTGAGCTTGAAGGACTTCTCTTTTCTTAGCTAAACCCATGGTTCTCCATGGTAGTTCTTGAGTTGAGATTGAGGGACTTCTCTCTTGTTGGCCTAACCCATGGAGCTTCCATGATAGTGCTTGGCTTGAGGTTGATGAACTTCTCTTCTCTAACTTCAATCCTAGGTTTTTTTCTATTCCTTTCACCTTGGGTTTGTTCTCTCTTTGGATGTGATTCTAGCTTAGGTGTGGAGGTGATAAAGCTAGGGTTTTCTATTTCTTTTCATGGAGGTTCCTTGTTGTAGGAGTGGACCCATCTTGGCTAACTCGAGTTATATAACTTTCTCCTTGGTTATTTTTTCACGTACCATGCATGCAAATAAACTACTCTTAAAAACATTATTCCATGTAGAATGGTGACAATATATATGATCTAGAGTTTATTTATCATAGTGTTTCTTAAGTAGATATATCCCTTTTGATGAACCTTAATCTTGTACATGATCTTATTGCTTGTTGATGGAGGTTTTGGGTACATGCATGATGTGCTAAACGTTGGTTTTCTCTCTCTAAGTCACAATTTCTTCCTCTCATGTTGGTGATCAAAATTAGGGTTTTTAAGTTGTTTCCCTTGTGATGTTTAACACCTTGGTGGTCTTCAATTTCATGGTGATGATCAACCTTTTTGATCTTTTGAGGGATGAAGTACTCCTCTCTCTTGATGTTTTCCAAGCTATAGTGTGAATCCTTGGATCGATGACTTTAGTGTCATGTGGGTCGATAAGAAATATAGGTCTGGATGATCTCTATGTATGATGAAGTGTCCTCTTCAATCGATGGTGATCACATGTTTTCCTTGGTCACTAACATTTGATTCATTTGTTCGTTGATGTTCTAAATCCCAATTGGTCGATGGAGATGTTGGTCTTTTCTCTTTAGTCACTAAGACCTTGTTTTTATACAGTCACTAATGTGCTTAATCCATGTGGTCATGGAGAGTGACTTATCTCTTCGATCGATGAAGATGGTGAGTCCCAATCTCTTCATTCAATAAAATTTTTTGTACCTTGTGTTTGTCTTATGTAGTTGACTTTAGGATGATGATAGATGACCTACTAGCTTACCAGAAGGTTGGAGATGGTGGTAACTAAGTTTTATATCTTTTTTTGTTTATGAAACCCTATCTTGTTACCATGTTGGAACTTGTCATTAATTCAAGAACATGATTATAATTAGTAGCTTGCTTGAGCAATCAACACAAGGTGAAGCAATCTCTCACTCCTAATGTTGTAACCCTAATTTTCTATCTTGTGAATATCATAGTCTTCAATCGCATTGTTATGTCAAGCTTATGTAACACATATATGATGATGATGATGAGCCTTGAAGACGCATGAGGATATAATGATGTTCTTTCAGAGAACAATGTGAATGGTCTTATGACCTTGTACAAGGTTGGTTATCCTAATCGAGGTGATATCCTCCTGATGATGTGATATGGTATTGGTATCCCATGATGATTTAACAATGGTGTTGAACTCATGAGTGAAAGTAAAACAAGTACCCTGTGGTGATGTGATAAAGTTTATGGTTCATACATTTTATATCTTCTGAGGTTGTAGTCTACCCTTATGTTTTGTAGAATTTGTTTATGGCTTGTATGTAGCTTGATTGATGCAGACTTAAATAAACTAAATAAACTTAACTAATCAAGTGAAACCCTAATCATGTAGTTTCCTTGTGCCATAGATTCCATTCTAGTGTCAAGACTTCTTGTATGATGAAATGAATATTCCTAAGGGAAACTCCGTATGCATAATGTTGATTATACGAGGTGCAAGTGATTGTGGGGTCCTTGAAATCTTGATCCTAGGTGTTTGGAGGATGATATGGACATACCTTGGCATGAAAATGAATATGGTCATATCTCAGAGTTTATATATATATATATATATATATATATATATATATATATATTGAGGACATCAACGGGTGTACCTTGGTGGTAGGGCTTTGTACCCTAGTGTCTAGTGTCAAGGCCAATATACCAAGGTTGACTAGGTGTTTTGCAGTCTGACTTTATATGTCACTGTGGTAGACCCATAATGACTGGGGGTAAGGGAGTTCATAGGTGTCCAACTCTCCTAGATCTTGTATGGCACTAATTTTGACTTAGTAGTGGTCATTTGGAATTGAGTGGTATACCTCAATTCCTTAGGGCATTAATAAAAGACATAATACAATCATCTAGAATTTTTTCTTAGGGATGAACACGTTTCACATTGGATGTTTACCCTTACCTTGTTTCTTATACTATTCAGTTAATATATAATACAATAAGAGAGATTAACTGTTATACACGTTCTTCATATTCCTTCTACATACATACGATCATTTGCTTATTTGGGTTATCTACTGAACGTTCTTAACCTGTATTATCAGTTTAAATAATTCATTTAGCTGAATCTTCTAATCCTATTTGATGGTGATATATCCTGTTGTGTTTCAATAACGGTTGGTTGAGATTTATATCTCTCGCTGGGACATGGGTCTCACCTCCTGGGTTACCACATCTTTTTAGGTGGTTATCAATGGCATGATGGTGGTCATGTTGTTGAGGAAGAGCAGCTCAGAGATCAGTAGACCCAGAAGGTTGGATTGTTGCAAGTTGTAGTAGATTCCTAGTATCATCATATATATATACATATACATATACACACACACACACACACACACACACACACATATATATATATATATATATATATATATATATATATATATATATATATATATATATATATATATATATATATATATATATAGGGCTCATCTTAAATACCAGCGCGGGTAGCTACCCGCACACCCTTCCTGTCATTTTTTTTAAATTGTTTTGTCACAATTGTAGAGGAGAATTTTATCTAGCTCCCCAAAAAATTTCATCCAAAAATAATATCATTTGCCCACCAAAATAAAAAAATACGTTCATATATTTACTGACTGTATATTTTCTGCGCAGTTACTTTTTTAGTCATATAATTACTGTAACATCCCTGACCTGGGTTATGCTTAAACCTAGATGTTTTGCTTAATAAATTTGATTATATGCTTTCTCTTATCTCTTGAAAAGAAATTAAGGCTCAAAAGGAACTTATATTTCAATTTTAGTCCTTTCTGAATAATGTTGAAATAATGTTTTACTTGTTTTGGGCTAAAGTGCATATTATCCAAGTTGAGGGGTTAAATTGCAAATGTTACATGGTGAAATGTTACTCTAGTATTGAAGCATCATAGGAATGAGAATGATGTAGAGGTATGGCTTGTAGGGGCCTGAATAACAAGAAAGAGTCTGTTGATCAATGTTTGTGCGTTAAAACCTAGTTTTGGTGTAATGTGCAATTTACCCAAAATCTAGGTTTCAATATGGAAAATGCCACTTCAAGAGGGTCCCTCATGATTCTTGGCATCATGTAGAGAAAATAATTTGAGAGTGGCGCCTCATTTGAAACATTTTGGAAGAAAGAGAATCTTGATATTAAAATAATCAAGATTTAAGCATAATTGGAACTTTACTTCAAATTAATGCAAAACTAAATATGTTAAACGAAGTGCCCTTCAACCAAAATGGTAATGGTTGAAATTAGATAAGTTTGGACGAGCATGTGCCTTGCAAAGGCACGAAAATATCCAAGTGAGTGGAGAATCCACTCACATTAGTTAAATCAAAAGTAATATCCACTAAAAATGGGATATTAATATTATATGATTTAAGGTGCTTAATTTTCTTTTCCATAATTCATGGATAATGAAGAGGAATTAGAATGAGGGGAATATGTCTTTGCATGTAAGGAATTTATGGGGGATAGGTGGCACAAATATTGGAATTAAAAGGATTTTATAAAATATTTTCTCTCTCATTGAATTTCTTATAAAAACATCTTTTACAACTCAATTGAGAGGCTTTTTCGAAACCACTTCCACTCTTTGCTTGCAAAACGACCAAGGGAGCTTTGGAGGATCAGGAGGACGACCCACAACCTGTTGGTAAGCTCCATGACCTCTTTTCACCTT
Source organism: Alisma plantago-aquatica (assembly GCA_963693085.1). NCBI lineage: Eukaryota > Viridiplantae > Streptophyta > Magnoliopsida > Alismatales > Alismataceae > Alisma > Alisma plantago-aquatica. Next base: position 800,964,593 of record OY856412.1, read on the forward strand.
GATTCCATGGTGGAAATCGAAAATCAATGCATGATTTCTTCTTATCTCCATTCCATCTTCAATTTTAGCCATTCCTTTTCACTCAAAGATTAAGGACGAGCTTGGGATAGTGTAAGGTGTTGCTTTCACCATTAAAGACGTGGATTTTGAAGCTTTGAAGCTCAATTGAAGGTGGGTTATATAACTTGAACCCTTGAATGTTATTATTGATTTCATACCTGTATCAATTGTTGATGCTTTCTTCATTCTCGAAATTTCATTTGATTGATTGATGCAATCACCATGAAAATCATAGAAAGCTTCGTGGGTTTATAGATTGATGATGATGACATCATCATAAGCACACAACTCAACAAATATCTATTGCAAATGGTTTCAAAATTTGAGTTCAATCGGTTTCAATAAAGTTAGCGAAACGGATTCATCAAACCGTTTGAAACCAAATGGTTTCAAAACCATTTGGAATAGTTGACTACAGTTGACCATTTGGATTTCATATGCTGATGTTGATGGTTGATGACCCATTAAATCCAATTGATTAGTTTCAAAGGGTTCATCGGTTAAAGGTCCATCAAGTATCAAACCCTAGTCGGGTTGAGTGCTGAAATTCTCAATTGATTGATTTAATTTTTGGGTTGACTAACCCAAACGGTCTCAAGACCGTTTGGACCCAAATGGTCTCAAGACCGTTTGGAGGTCAAGCAAGACTGTTTGGAAGTCTATGATGAAGTATGATTAGATGGTTGAAGATCCAGTGATATCAAATTGAAATACAATCAATAGCTTAATTGATGATTGATTCTATGTTGCAAACCCTAATTGAATTTCACAAATTTTAATGATGGGACTAGTAAAATGGTCTCAAGACCATTTGGAGGTTAACCAAATGACCTCAAGACTATTTGAGGTCAGGTCGCGACATGGCTAAGTGGTGATTCAATGATTTCAATAGAATTAGTCCTACAATGTCAACAATTGAAGGTATCTTGATTTCAAACCCTAATTCAATTAGGTTAAAACCCTAATTGATGGTTTCTTAAATTAAAAACCCTAATTGATGATTCAATTAAAGGGTGATTTAATGGTTCATTTGAGGTTAATTCAACGTTTCAATTGATAGGTGGATTCAACAGGTGAAACACTGAAATCGATTTAATAGATGGATATCTTTTTGGTCCATTCGGTTTTGAGAGTGTTTGGACCAAATGGTCTCAAACCATTTGGAGACCCAAGTTCATTCGGTTTCAAAATGTTTTGTCTAAAAAGTTTTATATGACCAATCGGTTTCAACTTGATTTGGCTAAATGGTTTCAAACCGATTGGAAGGCCAATGTAATCAAGACCGTTTGCCGTTTGGAGGTTATTTTAGTAAGATCGTTTGGAGTCTAATTGGTCAAGATCATTGGGGTCTAAGTGACCAAGACTATTTGGGATTTAATTAATCAAAACCGTTTGGATGTCTAAGGAGATTGAAGGTCAATCAACTACTTGATTATTTATGATGAAAATCAATGGTGATTACAATGGTTGTACCTTTAAGGTACTAGAGTGATTAGTACCCTGAGTGGGGTTAACATTTGATGCATATTAATGCAATAGCCCAATACATTATGATAACCCTAATTACATGTATTTGAATAAAGAATAGACTCAATTTGGTTAAGATTGGAGTAGAGAACATCCTAGAGAGGATGAGAAAGGGAAAATTCATACATGTATAATAATCATGTAGCAATCAAGCCCAACACATTCAAAATGAATGGGTTATATAATTAGGGTATGACTCTTGATAAAGAGATCATAAAACCCTGATTGGGTTGATTGATGAACTTAAACCCTAATTTAGGGTAATAATGAGTGAAACCCTAATCTAGGGGAATGATGCGACCCTAATATAGGATAATGACATGAGAAATCCTAATTCAGGGCAATTCTGAGTGAAACCCTAATTCAGAGAAATGATGTGTAAATCCCTAATATAGGGTGTTGAATGTGATACAAAACCCTAATCCAGGGTGATGTTATGTAATGTTACAGTAAACCCTAATTTGGGTAAAAGGACATGATAAACCCTAATCTGATGTGAATGGTGCATCCTAACCCTAAATTGGGTAATAGGATATAATAAAACCTAATACATGGTAATGTTATGTGAAACCCTAATACATGGTAATGCTATGTGAAACCCTAATATAGGGTAATGCTATGTGAAACCCTAACACAAGGTAATGCTATGTCAAACCCTAATATAGGGTGATGTTATGTGAAGTCCTAACATAGAGTGATCCTATGTGAAGCTCAACTATAGAGTGATGAGTTATGCATGTAATAAGAAAACCCTTGTATTGCATGGTACTGATATATAATGGATATAATTGTTATGATGAGTACTAATCATGCAGGTATGTTGAGATGATGAGCATAGCCGGGTATGGGCTATGATGCTCTGTATATTGAAAATGTTTTATAGGCCTTATAAGCCTTCATATGCTTTGTTTCTTAGTGAGAGGTAACCTGAAATTAATGAGCCTTGTGTGCCATATGATGTTTTAATTATTGAAATTGTTTATGGGCTTCATAAGCCATAATATGCATTGTTGCCTATTAAGGGGTAACACGAGGTGATATGAACCTTGTGAACTATGTGGAATGCTTGTGTAGCAAGAATCATGATTACCTTGGTCAGATGACCTAAAGGTATTAAGTTACCTGATAAGTGGTAACAAGTATTGTATGATGAATTGAGGGTCTGAATACCCATATTCTATAATCAAGATGATGAACTTGTTAAGAAATAAAAATGTACCTGATGAGATGAGGGATTAAGATCCCAATACTTCATTAAAAGAGTATGGCTACAGGCCATGACTCCACAATACAATACCAGGCATTAGCTGTGTGATCTAAGCCTGAAGTGAGTATGTGTTACGGCTATAACTCTATAGTGAAGATGTCAATATACCTTGGAAAGCTAATTGTAGTTTGATACGTGATATCTCTGCTATATAATCTCGTACTGACCAAGAAGGTTGATGTTACTCTTCTTAGCATATCCTAGATGGATAAATGTTATACATGTGCTTTAATGCCTCCCTAAATAAGTATCATGCTGACTTATCACGTTATAGCTGAAATGCTCGGAATAAGAATACTGCTTTAATTTATTTAGACATTGATCTATCTACTGTTAAATATATAATTCCTCTGCTCAGTGTTAATTCAATAATTGTAATAATAATGTTTTGGCGGAGAGTTATATCTCTCACTGGGGCAATTTACAATTGTATCACCCCCATGGGATCCACATTTTTAGGTGGATGCGGATGAGGAGGCAGGAACCCTTCAGTAGGTGAAGGATAGCAATAACACCAGGAATAGCAGTGAATTCTCAGGTGGAGACACTGGCTATAAAGTTTTGTATATGTGAGAATAGAGTCCTATGTGTCGTCTCTGTACTCTCAGGTCCTCAGAGTCCGTAGTTGGTTTTAATGAATCGATTTGAGATTTTGGCTTGATGCCTCAATGTTCTTATGCTATCTGTATATAGTTTAATAGAACAGTTGATGTTGTAATCCTTGAGATGAGATGATACATGATATGTACTAGTGAAACATAATGAAATCAAATTACTTTGGTTCTTTTTGAAAGAGTTGTCCTTTGTGGATCTCTTTGAAAAAGGTTTTAATTTTTAGTGATTTTCAGTAATCCACTGTTAACGAACGCTTTCGCTTAAGTAAATTATGTTTTTGTGATCGGTGTGTCACAATTTAGTGGTATCAGAGCTCTAGGTTTATTGAGTCTACAGAGACATAGGACTAAGATGTTGAGTCTGTTCTAGTGTCTTCCAATTTATCTGATAGTGACTTTTGCTCATATAGGAGGAGAAGAAAAACTTGAAGATGTCTGGAACACACGAAGAACACACTGCTGATAGTGGTGTTGCTGCACCAGGAGGAGGTGCAAGAGACCAGATTAGGGAAGGGCCTGTACCTGAACAACCCCAGATTGACCCAGCTGTGATAGAAAATCCATCCCTTCATGCTCTATTTGGAAAATTCCTGACAACCATGACACACATGGAAAACAAGATGCCACCACATGCACCTAGGGCACTAGCCCACAATGAGGGATATGGAGTCGGCAAGACTTTTGAGAGACTTCATCGGGTTGGAGCCATAGATTATGCTGGTACAGCTGATCCAGCAGATGCTGATTTGTGGCTGACGGAGCTGGAGAAGGCTTTCAGGATCCTTGATATTCCTGAAGTTGAGAAGGTAAGACATGTAGTGTACCTCCAAAAATGGAGTGATGGTCACTGGTGGATTATAGAAGAAGACAAGAGGCCAGGTGAAGAAGTTGGATGGGAGGTATTCCGACAAGAATTCATCAGTAGATACTTCCCTAAGACATATCTAGATGAGAAGATCTCTCAATTTGAGAGGATCATACAAGGAAAGATGAATGTTAGCGAGTATGAAGCTAAGTTCATGGAGCTGTTGCAGTTTTGTTCGCATATGGCAGTTAATGATGATGAAAGAATTTGGCATTTTGAGAAGGGGTTGAATGCTGAACTGACCACTCCTGTGTCTGCTTTAGAGAACAGGGAGAGGTTTTCCACTTTTGTGGAGTCGGTAAGGAGGATAGAAAGGTCTGAAATCGAGAAATGATAGACCAGTGGTAAGAAGGTATACACTCAGTTTCAAGGACAAAGATCCAAAAGTTTTAAGAAGCCGAGATTCTCTGCACCGGCAACATCATCAAGATTCAACACCCAGGTGCAATGGATGTCAAGCAGGGGTAGGGACTGTAGTATTGCTCCAAGTAGAGCCCCCGACATAGCATCAACATCAGTGACTGGATCTCATAGACCCTATTTTGCGACCAGGGTCTGTTACCAATGTAGACAATCAGGACATCTTACAAATGATTGTCCAGACGGGAATTCAATGGTGACTCTACCTCAAAGGCAGAGTCAGAAAGGATCGCAAAGGAGGTAGTTTTCTAGTAACATTAGAGTACGTGGACAAGCGTCCCGAGCTGGTTCATCAACACCTAACAATCAAGCACAGGGTCAACAACCAGCAACTACAAGGTTCTATGCAATGAATCAATCTGATGCAATAGTCAACCCTTGGGTTATGACAGGTCACATGAAATAGATTCATTCTGATATTTCATTTCATGATTCTATGTGTTAAAAATAAGAAAGTAGTTGTTTTTTAACTTCCTTTGACTAGTCCTATAAGGACACAAGGAAGATGAGAATTTACATTTTACTCAGTATTCCTTAAAATGCTTTATAATCTCTCTTATCTGTGTGATAAAAGATGAGATATAGAAGTGATTCCTGAAGAAAATCTAGGATTGAAAAATCATGTGTGTATAATGATATGAAAAGTGAGGAACATGATAGTAAATAAAGTGCATACTACCTAATCTCAATACTTGTATACCCTGGCCAGGTATATGATTATTGGAGATAGGGCAAGTATGGAACTCTTAGATTGTTATCTTTCTGATTACTCTGATCAAGTAGTCATTCTGAAACAATCTAGTGAGTATAATGAAACCAAATAGGGTTTGCTGAGTGAACTTTCCCAATAACATAGGGATTGCTAAGTGAACTTTCCCAATTACAGAGGGATTGATGAGTGAACTTTCCCAATAACAGAGGGATTTCTAAGTGAACTTTCCCAATTACATAGGGATTGCTGAGTGAACTTTCCCAATTACATAGGGATTACTGAGTGAACTTTCCCAATTACATAGGGATTGTTGAGTGAACTTTCCCAATTACATAGGGATTGCTAGGTGAACTTTCCCCATTACATAGAGATTGTTGAGTGAACTTTCCCGATTACATAGAGATTGCTGAGTGAACTTTCCCAATTACATAGGGATTGCTGAGTGAACTTTCCCAATTACATAGGGATTGCTGAGTGAACTATCCCAATTACATAGTGATTGCTGAGTGAACTTTCCCAATTACATAGGGATTGGTGAGTGAACTTTCCCAATAACATAAGGATTGTTGAGTGAACTTTCCCAATTACATAGGGATTGTTCAGTGAACTTTCCCAATAACATAGGAATTGCTGAGTGAACTTTCCCAATTACATAGAGATTGTTGAGTGAACTTTCCCAATAACATAGGGATTGCTGAGTGAACTTTCCCAATTACATAGGGATTGCTGAGTGAAATTTCCCAATAACATAGGGATTGCTAAGTGAACTTTCCCAATTACATAGCGATTGCTGAGTTAACTTTCCCAATAACATAGGAATTGCTAAGTGAATTTTCCCAATTACATAGGAATTGCTAAGTGAACTTTCCCAACCACATAGGGTTTTCTAAGTGAACTTTCCCAAAAAATAAAGGATTGTTGAGTGGATTACCTATGTAAAATATATATGTTTCCTCTTTGATGAACAACCTTGGGTAATGATAGGGGTATGTTCCTTTATGTTTCTTCCTTTCATTAACATGACAATCAAGTAAGTATTATGACATTTGATGTACATGGATTAGAAATAATCCGTTGATGGATACTTAGAAAAGTATCAGTTTGTTTTGGACTTTGATTCCAAGATAATGATATATGGAACAAGCAAAGTCCTAAAATAAAAGAAATACCTTGTGCATGTATACCTTCGGTGGTAACAACAGAGAAATGAATATGATAAAATGAGATGTGTTCTCAACACATATGATGAATATCAAAGTAAGGATTATGGTACCTGAGAAATAATAGATGATTTATGTTGGTTACCAATATTGGCCAACTGTGAAATCAATCTAGTTACATAAAATAATATGGACATCATATGTTAGGGGTTTATGCTCTGCATAAACATAAACATTGATACGGTTGAACTAATGGAAGTAACAATTGTAATTGGTGGAAAAGTTTATCAAGCTAAAAATATTTCCTTAGAATAACCCTGTGTGGAAGAACTTTGTGTGGATTAAAGATCTATGGTATCTCCATGACATTAAGATGTTATGTGTAGACTTGATGGTATGATAAATGATTAAAATATGTCTCTCCTTTTCTTGGGATTTCGGGGACGAAATCCTTGTTAGGGGTTTATAATTTATAACATCCCTGACCTGGGTTATGCTTAAACCTAGATGTTTTGCTTAATAAAGTTGATTATATGCTTTCTCTTATCTCTTAAAAGTAATTAAGGCTCAAGAGGAACTTATATTTCAATTTTAGTCCTTTTTGAATAATGTTGAAATAACATTTTACTTGTTTTGGGCTAAAGTGCATATTACCCAAGTTGAGGGGTTAAATTGCAAATATTGCATGGTGAAATGTTCCTCTAGTATTGAAGCATCATAGGAATGAGAATGATGCAGATGTATGGCTTGTAGGGGCCTGAATAACAAGAAAGAGCCTGTTGAGCAATGTTTGTGCATTAAAACCTAGTTTTGGTGTAATGTGCAATTTACCCAAAATCTAGGGTTCAATATGAAAAATACCACTTCAAGAGGGTTCCTCATGATTCTTGGAATCATGTAGAGAAAAGAATTTGAGAGGGGTGTGACATGATATTTTTGAATGCACTAACAAACTCACTTGGGGTTGAAATCCCCGAGCTTTTACCAAAACCAAAGTGCAATAATACCACCCGCAAGCGGACAAGTCTTATCGCAGTATAGTTAAGGATCGAACCCAAAGGACAACCTTTTTAAGAATCTTTGTCAGTCGAATCTAGCTCAAGTAAAACTAATATTTAGAACGATTGGTTGATTTGAGGTTACTTAAACTAATTGCAAGAAAGTAAAAGCTGAATTAAAGTTGGGTTTAGATCAATGATATGGAATCGCTGGGATGGTACCAGGTTTCACCACCGCTACACACGCAAACACATTCAATCGTGAACAATCCAGGCAAGATGTAACAATCCAGATAGAGCTGCTGTGAAACCCCCCATACGGGCGTTAGGTTTGCGTAAGCATCACCTTAGACATCAGATGTCCCGTCACCATCTGGATCACTTACTTACGATCTGAAGATATAGAAATCCAACGAAGGTTGTGGGCCCCCTATACAGGCGTTAGGCACACAGAAGCGTCACCGAAGGCTAGATGGCTCGTCCCCTCGCGGATCATACACTTACAACCTCGATGAAATCCCATCCTATTTCTAGTTTGGGAGTCAGCTGCATTAACCGATAAGCAAGCAGGCGGTTAATATACGAGCAGACATCGACGATTTAGCAAGAAGATACAAAATCCAACTAAGGTTGAGAACCCCCTATACAGGCGTTAGGTGCACAGAAGTGCCACCGAAGGCTAGATGGCTCATCCCCTCGCGGATCATACACTTACGACCTCATGGAATCCCATTCTATATCTAGTTTGGGAGTCAACTTGTTAAACGACATTCAATCCTACATATAGATGTTCTCGCAACATAGGAAGAACAAAGATGAAAGTAAGCAATTAATCAAACTATGAACGTAATGGTTAATGACGAAATGAAGAGTTATATACATTGCCATGGAAAGTTTAACAATATAACATGTTTGCATGGGCAGCGGGGCTAGTCCCCGCACCCCAGCGAAATGGTACTACTCGCTCATGATGCGAGAAATAAGAAGAGTGAGAAAGAGAGAGAAATCCGCCATAAACTCAGTGCAGAGGTAGTCGCAGCTCGATGAAGAAGATACGGCCTCCAACGTCATGTCAGAGCAGATCTGGACGCAAACGGGAGTTGCCAAGACAGACCGGACCATCTCCCTCGCTCTGTCTTCTTTCTCTCCTCAGCCTCCTTGGTTGCAACACGGGCAGTAGGTGGAATGAAACTGGCGCGGACTGGACTGGTTTTAGATCGGACCTGTGTACTGGCAGCCTGTCGGCGTCCTGAAACCGATGCCTCAAATGAGGACCCTTGGGGTCCTATTTATAGGCACGGATCTGGGCCTCATGTTTTTGGTGTGAGTCCAAATGGTTTGGTAAATATCTATTTTAAACGGTTTCACCGTAATCACTTTTCCATTCAGTTTGTACTTCATTCGGTTTGCGGTTCGCTTTCATCAAACGGTCTAGTGACTTGCCTTCTCCATCCGGTTTGCAAGCATGCGATCATTACAACCAAACGGTCTTGGTGGGGGTAGCAAACGGTCTTTACACTGAGGCCATTCGGTCTTGCATGCGGATGGGTAGACCAAACGGTTTTGGCATCTGAGGCCACGCAGTTTGCGACATCTCCTCTAAACGGTCTTCATACAGATTCAGGCAAACGGTCTTCGTTGCATGTGGAGCAAACGGTCCTCGCTGCATGTGGCGCAAACGGTTCTCGCTACATTTCGGTCCTAATTTCAGCAAGTATCCAATCGGTTTACATATACGTGAGTATAGCAACGGTTTTGCATTGGTGCATTTTTCAATCGGCTTCATGCATGCGTAGATAGCTGTTTTGATTTGCCTTGCATTTGGTATTCACGTGAGTGTGATCCAAATGGTCTTCATGTTTAACTTTGCTAAATGATTTTTGTTGCATGGTTGCATGCTCTTAGCAGCAAATGGTATTCATGTGAGCCTCCATTCGGTTTGTTGTTCCATACTATGCAAACGGTCTTCACGTGGGGCTCTTCCTCATTCGGTCTTCGTGCCTATCCAATCAAATGGTCTTCACGCGGAGCTGCAAACGGTTTACATGATTACTCCGCCATCCGGGTTTGCTCATTTACTACAGCAAACAGTTTGCTATTGCATGTGACCATACGGTCTTGTGCATTCATTGCATTCGACTACCCAAACGGTTTCATGCATATACTCTTCCATTCGGTTTGCTGCCGGCTGCTCAAACGTTCTTCATTGCTTCCTCCATTCGGTTTGCATTGCTCATTCGGTTTACATGCAAATGAGCAAACGGTTTTGAGGTGCCCGCCATCATACGGTCTTCGCAATTGCGTCAAACGGTTTTGAAATGGAACTATCCATTCGGTCTTGAGACCGAATGGATGAAACCATTTGGTCGAAACCATTTGGTGAGACCGAATGGTCGAAACCGTTTGGCGAGACCGAATGGCCGAAACAGTTTGGCAAGACCGAATGGTCGAAATCGTTTGGTGAGATTGAATGGTCGAAACCGTTTGGCGAGACGGAATGGTCGAAACCGTTTGGCGAGACCGAATGGTTGAAACCGAATGGTGAGATCGTTTGTTCGAAACCGAATGGTTAAAACGATTGGCCAAGGACCAAGGTTGAGCAAAGGTGAGCCTCAACTAATTGTTCAGCTTTATCAAGACCTGCATTGAATCAATATAAATTCGGTTAAAACCTTTGATAATCGAATCAATTAAGTAATTTTGCACATTTTGATATACGGTGATATTTAGTGAGAGAAATTGTATATATATAGAGTTGAATTTGTCCCAAAGTGATGTTGGATTTCATGATGAATATGCATTCATCAAAATACCCCGAACTTAAACGTTGCTCTTCCTCGAGTGACACGGAATATGGAACAATCGCCAAATGATTACTTTCAATTTGTGTGACTGCCTCATCTTCACATCACGATTGTTTTCTTTCTACATAGTGTGACTCAGTATCTCAACCTCCTGAGACCACTAAACACATCTTACCATATTTTCGTTCCTGAGTTCGATTCCCAATATCACTTCCTCCTCACTTTTTACAACAACAAGCATGTCAAAGAGTTTTGTAAGAGTCCAGAGATACCCGTAGAACAACAAGTGTGCATCTGATCTACACTGGTGTTTTTCAGGATAGGGTAGGCATTCATTGCGCCATTAGGTAGAAAATGGAGTGAATGGTGGTATGGAAAGAAGAAATAAATCTCTCCTCTATTCGACTTGAGATTTTCTTTTTGTGTTGCAATTTCATTTATTGCATTTTTTGTGCGAATCTCTCCTCTATTCGACTCGAGATTGCATTTCTTTTTTTGTGTGCACTTGGGCATCTTTTTGTTTGCAAATATCTCCTCTATTCGACTCGAGATTGCATTTTTGGTGGTACGCCCCTATTTATTTGCTAGGGGTATGGAAGAAGCGGATAAAGAGGGAAGTGGCATGTCACCCCGAACTTAGGGTTTGGCACATATTTGGCTATTTTTGTTTCTTTTTGATGAATGTAGGGATATGAAAATGATAGAAGAGGTGTAAAAGAGAGTTCAGATCAGAATGCAACTTGATTTACAATTCAGTGCACCGGGTTGTTCTCTTTATCAAACTCTGCTAAAATAATGACTTGATGAGGATCCAGTGGGGATTCCATGCTATTGTTCCACAAATTAGTTAGGAAGCACGACGTGTTTGATCCCTATCAATTTGATAGACACTTATCATCTTTGCAAAAGTATCATGATGTTAGGAATCATAAGCTTCACAAGATGATTTCAATCCAAGGGATTGTTTCGAAACGTGGTCCTTTTGAGGATTTACTTCGAATAAGGAGGATATAATGATTGAAAATGCATAGCAATTTAGTTAGTGACTTGTAATGAAACTAGAAAGTGTCAAAAAGTGTCAAAAATTCATCAAGTATCTGTTCAATCTCTTTGAAAAACATTAAAGAATTTTGAAAATTGTGATTTTTTTTTATCAAGAATGTGATAGTGAAAACTTAAGTATGAAAAGGATGGGTGTAGGTGGAAAGTAAGGTACGTACCACCCACCCTCCACCCCGAACTTAGAGATTTGCTTATCCTGAGCAAACCCAAAATCTAAGATGGAGGGGAAAAACCGTGCCAGAATGACCACCAGGTGTGGTTGCGTTCCAATCAGCGAACATCCTTGTATCTGAAAATCTCAAAGGTAAAGAGAAATTAGATCTTAAAATAGCATCTTGCGATGCTATTTTTATTTAATGAAATATTAACTAGGAGGTAAAAACAAAATTGAAGAAACATTCTAATTTGAAAACGAAAGTAAAACAAATTTATTGATCGAGTTGCCTCCCGACAAGCGCCTTTATTTTATGTCGATGGCTCGACTGGATCCTTCAACTTCACGGTGGATCTTTTGGATTGGTGAGTTCCAGCATTGCTTTAGTGCCTATGTCAGTTGAGATGAAATATCTCTTTAAGAGGTGACCATTTGTTACAAATTCACCTGACTTTTCACTCCATAATGAGAAGGAACCATGTGGAGAGATGCTCTTGACGATGTATGGTCCAGACCAGCGTGAGCAGAGTTTTCCTGAGAATAACTTCAATCTTGAGTTGAATACCAGAACTTGGTCTCCCACTTGTATGTCTTTTCTTTTCAGATGTCCATCGTACCAAAGTTCTGTACGTTCTTTGTAGATTCGTGCATTCTCATAAGCTGTCATCCTGAGTTCATCCAGCTCTTGGAGTTGCAGAATCCTGGCTTGGCCTGCTTATTTCATATCAAAGTTCAATTTTTTAATTGCCCACCATGCCTTGTGTTCCAGTTCGACTGGCAGGTGGCAAGATTTTCCATATATTAATCGAAAAGGTGTAGTCCCAATGGGAGTTTTATAAGCAGTTCGTTAGGCCCATAAGGCGTCGTTGATTTTTGTTGACCAATCCTTTCGATTGCGTCCTACAGTTTTTTCCAGAATAGCCTTTAGCTGACGGTTAGAGACCTCTACCTGTCCACTTGTTTGTGGATGGTAAGGTGAGGCTACCTTTTGTGTTACACTATATTTTCTCAGTAAAGCTTCAAAGCTTCTTTCAAGGAAGTGGGACCCTCCGTCAGATATCACTGTTCGTGGTACTCCAAAATGGGGGAAAATAATATCTTTGAATAATTTGATGACGGGTTTGGAATCACTAGTGACGGTTGGTATAGATTCAACCCATTTTGAGACGTAGTCCACCACCACTGGGATGTATGAAAATCCATGAGAAGATGGGAATGGACCCATGTAGTCCACCCCCCAAACATCGAATATCTCTACTTCTTGCCATAGATTCAGTGGCATCTCATCTCTCTTTATTATATTACTTGTTCTTTGACATTTGTCACATGATAGGACAAAATTGTAAGTCTTTGGATATGGTTGGCCAGAAGAATCCACATTGCAAAACCTTTAAAGCAGTCTTTTTAGAGCTCATATGTCCTCCAACAGGTCCTGAGTGACATTGTTCCAAAATAAATTGAGCTTCTTCTTCGGCGATACATCGTCTATACATACCATCAACACATAGTTTAAAAAGATATGGTTCATCCCAGTGATATTTCTTCACATCATGCATGAACTTCTTCAGTGCATTCCCGGTGCATTGGGGATGGATAACCCCAGCAGCAAGGTAGTTTACAAAATCTGAGTACCACAATACAACTTTTGAGACTTTCATTAGTTGATCATCTGGCAGGGAATCATTGATCGGAATCTTCTCAGTATCCAGAGTGTGGATGCGACTGAGGTGGTCCGCTACAAGATTCTCTGTACCCATTTTATCTCTTATCTCCAAATCAAATTCTTGTAATAGGAGGATCCATCTAATCAACCTGGGTTTTGCATCTTTCTTTGCCAGAAGGTAACAAATGGCAACGTGGTCTGTGTAGACAATGACCTTCAAACAAATTAGGTAGGATCTAAACTTGTCAAAGGCATACATGACTGCTAGAATTTCTTTCTCAGTAGTTGCATAATTCCTCTGAGCTTCATCAAGAGTTTTTTATGCATAATAGATCACATAGTGTTTCTTCTCTATATATTGCCCTAAAACAGCGCCGACAGCATAATCACTGGCATCGCACATAATTTCAAAAAGAGGGTCCCAGTCGGGAGATCTAATGATGGGGGTGGTAGTAAGGGCCTGCTTCAGTGTATTGAATCTTTTGACACATTCTTCATTGAAATTGTAATCAATATCCTTTAGTAGTAGGTTCGTCATTGGCTTAGTTATCTTGAAAAAATCCTTTATGAATCTTCTATAAAATCCTGCATGACCTAGAAAAGCACGGATTTCTTTTACGTTTGTTGGAATAGCCAGTTAAGAAATCAGTTCAATCTTGGCTTTATCTACTTCAATTCCTCTATTGCTGACTCTATGACCGAGGACAATGCCTTCTTTTACCATAAAATGACACTTTTCCCAATTTAGCACAAGATGTGCTTCTTCACAACGTTTGAGGACCAGGGAGAGGTGCTTAAGACATGAATCAAATGAATCTCCATATACAGAAAAATCATCCATGAAAACCTCCATAATTGTTTCAGTAAGACCAGCGAATATGGCGGCCATGCAATGTTGGAAAGTTGCGGGCGCATTACAGATACCAAACAACATTCTTTTAAACGCATATGTTCCGAATGGGCAGGTAAAGGTTGTTTTCTCTTGGTCATCTGGATGCATGGGTATTTGATAGAATCCAGAGTAACCATCAAGATAATAGAAATATTCTTGATGAGCCAACCTTTCTAGGACTTGATCAAGCAAGGGCATTGGAAAACGATCTTTTCGAGTTGCCTTGTTCAATTTTCTATAATCTATGCACATCCTCCACCCTGTGACTGTTCGAGTGGGGATGAGTTCATTGTTTTCATTCCGTATAATAGTTGTTCCACCTTTCTTTGGGACTACATGCACTGGGCTCACCCATGGCGAATCAGATATCGGATAGATTATTCCAACTGTGAGCAATTTAATGACTTCGCTACGGACCACTTCCTTCATATTTGGGTTCAATTTCCATTGATGCTCAATAGTAGGTTTGTGATCTTCCATCATAGGGATCTTGTGCATACACAACGCTTGACTGACCCCAGTGAGGTCACTCATTTTATAACCGATGGCTTTCTTTCTTTCCCTCAATTCCTTCAGAAGTTTCATTTCCTGTTCAGCTGTTAGATCAGAATTTATAATTATTGGGAAAACCTTGATATCGTCTAAAAACACGTACTTTAGTCCTTTGGGTAGGGGTTTCATTTCGGGAGCTTCTTGTTTTTCTCTTGTTTCTTCTATAGTTTCGATAACTTTGAGTTCTTCACTAGTGGCTTCGACTTCTTCTTTAGCAGAGTCGAGGGATTCGATGCAATCCTTTACTCGTTCGTCGATTGGTTCATCCACTGATGGGTTTGTTAGAGCAATTTCCAAGGGATTGTTTGATTCATGATGCTTTTGAGTCAGGAGTGACATTTGTTCAATGCAATCAATCAGATAGACTTCTTCCTGCATACTTGGTCTTCTCATACTTTCAAAAACTTTGAATTCGAGAGTTTCTTTGCCTAATCTGAGCAGTAATGTACCGACTTCAACATCTATCAGGGCTCTTGCAGTGGCGAGGAACGGACGACCAAAAATGAGAGGATATCTGGCGTCTTCTTTTATGTCCATAATGACAAAGTCGCATGGAACATATGTGTCCTTGCCCACCTTGACCGGGACATCTTCGAGGATCCCTAATGGACGTTTTATCGAATTGTCTGCAAGCTGTATAGTCATACTAGTAGGAAGCAATTATGCAAACCCTAGTCTTTTGCATAGGCTAAGTGGCATAATAGAGATGCTTGCACCGAGATCTGCCAATCCTTTCTTGCATGATGAGTTGCCAATGTGACATGACATTCCAAAGGATCCCGAGTCTTTTTGTTTCTTTGGCATCTTGCACAATATGATATCCGATGTAGTTGTAGCCAATTTTATTGTCTCATATTCTTCAGTTATATACTTCCTGGTGAGGAGTGACTTTAGGTACTTAGTCTAGGCTGGTATCTCAACCAGAGCATCCAAAAAGGGTATATCAACATGAAGTTTCTTCATAGCTTCTTTAAACTTATTGAATCTAGTATCAAGCTTGGTTTGCCTTAGATGGGCTGGGAAGGGTATATGAGGCTTATATATAGGAATATCAGGTTCTGGTGTTTCAGTTTCTTCATCAGTAGATTTTTCAAGACTTCCCTTATCTCTCTTATCTTCTTTTGATTGAGACTCTAGTGTTGTTGAGTTTTGGACAATCACAAGTTCATCTTCGTCTGTAATAACCACATGTGTCTCTACTGGGGGATCCGAATAATCTTTTTCTGACCTGGTGGTGACTGCCTTCAACTGTTCAGGATGCTTAGGATTGTTCTCGGGTTGGCTAGCAAAGACTCCAGTAGGTGGCTTTATGCTAGCTGCAAGTTGAGCTAATTGAGATTCAATAGACTTCTGTTGAGCTTGTTGGTTAGCTATCATGGTTTGCTGAGTTTGCAACATCTTTTCAATGGCTGATAGCTTGTCATTAGAAGAGACGTGTCCTGCTTGTTGTCCTTGTTGTTGATTAAGATTCTGATACTGAGAGTTGTTTTGATAATTGTTGTAGTTCCTATTCTGAAAGTTCCCCTTTAAATTTCCTTGATTCCCAAAATTCTGTTGTTCATTATATTGGAATCCTGGTGGGCCTCTTGATTGATTGTTTGAATTAAATTGATGCGAGTTTACTGCTCCAGAGGGGTTTCCATATTGAAAACCTGGTTGATTCCTATTCTGATTTGGATTGTAATAACTTTGCCCAGGAATAGTGTTGATAGAATTAAGATTTTCCATCTGACCATTATCTCCTTGTCCACATACATTGCTCAGTACAACGTCATAGAGACCATTGCATGATAAAGTGGAATGATCGGTGCTCTTACATGCTTCACATAACAGGGAAGTGGACTTGACCTATTCCGGTTGCCGAGTGGGTGAACGTCCTCTTCTAATAGCAGCTAAAGATGATTCAATATGGTCTTGCTTGGCAACTAAGACTTTCAAGGTTTCAGCGATAGACTTGTACTGTTATGACCCACTCTGTAATTAACCAGTAAATACTAAGTTTAGCATATGATTAAGTTAGTGATGTTGAATTGAGAACTCACTTA
This sequence comes from Alisma plantago-aquatica, assembly GCA_963693085.1. Taxonomy (NCBI): domain Eukaryota; kingdom Viridiplantae; phylum Streptophyta; class Magnoliopsida; order Alismatales; family Alismataceae; genus Alisma; species Alisma plantago-aquatica. The sequence continues at coordinate 800,981,388 of OY856412.1, forward strand.
TGCTAATGATGTTTGAACTAATAACAAACTCTCTTAAGCTTAAATCCTAGCCCTGAGATTGTGGAGGATTCAGAGTTTGAATCGATGCTAGAGGAATCGTTCGAATCCGACCTTCGGGTCATGAGTTATGAGTTTTTGAGCTTGGAGGGACTAGTTTGTAATTTTGGAAAGTTGGTGGGCAAATTGCATTTCGCCCCCTAGCCCTTTCTCCCTTATCTCTTCTTCACCCGATAAAGCAGTGCGCAGCTACAAAAGCGGTGCACAGACCAGCCCTCGACCAGATTGAGCAAGGCGAGTTAGGGCAGCGGCTTTGGGCCTTCTTGGCTCCGTTTCAGCCGCACGACCCACTCCCCTTCTTCTTTCTCTTCCCTTCCTACCTCCTTCCTTCTCCTTTACTCTGCCCTAGTGGGTGCGGCACCCAGCAGCAGCAGGTTGATCGGCTGCGATTGGAAGGAGGAGCAGGTGTTTGTGGCCCTTAGCATCGACCAGTGGCCAGCAACGCGTCGACGACCCTCTCTCCCTCACCTCGACCACCAAGGGCGGAGCTCATCTTGCTCCAGGACGGCGCCCCACTTGCAGCCTAACCTGCTGCATAGAGCAGTGCCACGCCTCCAGCAGTAGCGGCCGGTTCAGGGCCCAACGGTGCTTCCTTTGCTTCGATTTTTGGATGGGTGAAGCTTCCTTTTACTCCTCCATCTACCTCTCGTGCGCCCACCTAGCAATAGGGGTGGCGCCCTACGTTGCAGCAGCCGCCGCTGCAAGAAGAAGTGGCTAGGAACCCTATTTGGCACGGCTAGCACCTTCAACTGGTGCCTTTGAGCTCGGACGGGAGTCCTCAGTCTGAATCCCTAGCTCCTAGCCACGATTTGGCTGTCAATCGGGTTATTCCGTCAATCAGTAACCCTGCGTGAAGCAACCTATTTGCAACAGGTCCTAAAGCATAATACCCAAGGTTGAAGATGATCTCGTGAATGCCCAGAAGCGGACCCTGGACGCAATTCCAGTTGATTTCGGACATTCCTAATTATGTGAGTAGGATTTCATTCATTTATCATTAAATAACTCAGGAGATTGAATATTTTCTGTTTTGTGCGTGAATTACGCTGATAACATGCGTTATCAGGCGTAGGACGGCGTTTGGCGTTGCCCGACTTTTTATTTCATAAATTGCTTCTAGACGCTGTTATATGATTAAATTTAGCAATTGATCAGTGTGGATTGAATCGGTAGATTTATATGGTTCATTGGAACCTAAATTGCTTATTTGAATGTTGAAATTAGAAATTCATGTCTGAAAAGGGTATGATTTGGGTATGAACCCAGACAATAAAGATTTCTGATAAATTATCAGATGTACGATTTCAAAGTTGATATGAATAAATAAAATATGCATGAAAACCCTAATTGCATATATCTTTTGACGTTAATATGTGTAAATTGATATTTACATGAAATGGCACATTTCTCTGAAATATTACCAGAAATTCTCAAGTATTGTTAATAAATTGTATTGTGGTATGTAATTAACTCTTAATTGAGTTAAGTGATGCACAAACCAGGATTTGGGTTAATGTGCACGTTTTTCGAGAATTTTAGAAAATTGATAATTGTTGAGTATGATTCTCATATGTGAAGTAAATTTCTTTAATTTGTGCAATAAGATGTTCAATTGCGTAAATTCGCTATGTATGTGCCAAATTGAAATAAGTTGGGTTATTTATACATTTTTTTTAAATTGTCTGAATGCATGGTATGAGAATTTCTCAGAAATTACAATGATTTGAAATATATTGCTCTGTCGGTTTAGAATGACAGTGTATTGTGATCTGATATGAAATCAGTAAATGTGAATTTCCTGTTTAAATGTTTATATATTAATCAGTTAATAGACTTAGGTGCCCTAACACCGTAGAACCCCTTTGACAGATCTGCTTCTTAGGGGTGAAACTCGTGTTGCAAAAAGATCCGTGCAACAGATCTGCTTCTTAGGGGTGAAACTCGTGTTGCAAAAAGGTCCGTGCGGAGTCATGGAGGTAACCCCGTGAGACTCTCCGCCTGTGTACTCAGGTTAGAGGAGGAGTCTAGAACACTCAGAGTAGTGCATTGAGGCCGGAGAGCCTGTAGGCCGGAGAGCCTGTGGTCCTATGGCAGAGCAGGGCTGGCGTCAGACTTAGCATTTCCCAGGTGTGTCGCTAAGTCTTGTACGGTGGGATCGTAGTTTGCTACGGATCTTCATATGCATGGTACACTGCATATGATTAGGGCATAATAATAATATAAATTGGTACTCATATAGGATCACAGTAAATTTAAGTATTCGAATTTTTGTGCTATTTCTTTATATCTGTTTATCTGTTCAAATTATCTGTTATTGCATGGAAATGTGATTATATTCTGCAAATCTGTTATGTTAATAGTACTACCCTGCTTAGTACTGCACTTATGTTTAATTTCAATTTATAAACCTGATGAGTTATTTAGTGATAGCTAAATGAAATGCTATTCACTGAGCGAGTAGGCTCATACCTCTACTCAAAACATTTTCAGGGCATCATCAGCAGCAGGAATCTGAAGGATCTTTTCATCCTAACGCTTAGTTGGTAGAAGGTTTGTATTTAGTCTAGTTAGAGGTCTCTTAGTCCCTTCCCCTCGGTCCTTGGGACATAGTGTGGGTGAGAGAGAGTGTGTATGTGGAATGTGTATAAAGATGTAAATTAACTGTTATGTTTACTTTCTGTTAAACAATGTTACAAGTTGTAAACTCTGTTTACGTACTCTAGCCAGTTTAATTTAAATGCTTCCGCAATAGTTTATTATGTTTTAGTTTACAGCAATAATCCGGATATCATTACGAGGTTTTAAAAAGAAAAAGTTCTCAGTGATTTGTTTATGTGATAATCCCTCCGTCGCGCCCTAATCTCATGATTAGTGGTTAGTGTGAGATCGGGGTGTGACATCTTGGTATCAGAGCATAGGTTGAGTATATGAATACTCTAAGTCAAGGTCAGGGGACGATAAGAGACCAATAGGATTACGACTTAGGCGTCTTCCTTCTAACTACACTTTTATAACAGGAAGTGTTCTGTTATATTATTGCAGATGGTAGGAAGATGATGTGGTCACGAGAATCAAGTTGAGAGTTAAGCTGAGTCATCAGAGATCATTAGGATCAAAAGATAAAAGTTATAAGTGAGGTACATAAAAAGTGACGTGTCTTTAGCTCTGGAAGGTCTGAGTGTTTAGATACCCTGGCCAGGTGTCTGAATACTTAGATTGACCAATATCAAGCTACTATGTCTATTCTTCTTTGAATACCCTGGCCAGGTATGCAGAGGAAGGATAGGCCAGAGAAAAACCCTAGAAATCTTAGGGTTATGAGATAAGAAATTAATATAGGAATAAGAGGTTTAACATAGGATGTGATACAATTTTTGCTTTATATTGCTTATTTGATTGAAAATCACTAGAAATGCACTTATATGCATGAAATTAGATTTTCAGTTTGTAAAGTAAACATGATTCTTTTATGTTGTTGTATGTCATGAAATGATTTAATTATTGTTTAAATTCTTTGTATCAAGTAGACCAAAAGTTATGTTTAAATGAGTTTGCCTTAAGTGGATATTCATTCCACATGTTTGAAATCAATAGGGGTTGGTTAATCCTGAGTAGCTCTTGGCTTCAGGACTACAGGTTCGGCCTGGTCCGGCTGGCAGGATGCGTTACTGGGATCTAATGACTCCTATTAACAGTATAATTAGAGTAGACTCTGGATGATTTAGACCTGAATCATAGTAAGAATGAACATACGATAAGAAGTTGAGATATAAGGGAAAGATTAGAACAGCTAAGAAGTAGCTGGAAATGATATCTGAGGCCCAATGTTGGAGTCTCATATGAGCAATCCTTAATTGGAAATAAAGGAACATGATACAAGGTTCAGATTCAATTTAATGATTTGTATTATACGAACTCTAAATATAAGAGTATGGAAAGGATATGAGAAAAATATGTAATGGCTAAGATAGTAAGAATCAGCTTTGGGTTGGATCATGGAATGGAGTAAAATACTTTTATGTACTTCAAAGCAAAGAGAAAATATAAGAAAAGAGTTGAGTATATGATAAGTACATAGAAATAAAGAGTCTTATGAAAATTATAAGACCAATACAAGAAACTTAGTTGGATTAAAGGAAATGTTAGAAATGATGACTTTGATTAAGGAACGAGAATTACAAGACATAATTGAGAGTATGGAATGCATATCTTTATTATAAAGTTAAATACATTCATACATACTACCTTTGGATTCTAAGTCTCTATAGACTAACAAATTAGTTTTTAAAATAAAGAACAAACACATAACTTAGAAAATGAATGCATGATATAAGAATTTCTCAGTATTTACAATTATTTTAAGTACACTGATCTGACAGTTCTAGAATGATATCATATTGTGATTTGAACTGCAATCAAATGAATGAGGTAACTGAAACCCTAAGGATAGGGTGTTGCCATGTAATAAGTGAATGAGGTAATTGAAACCCTAAGGATAGGGTGTTCAATGAATCAAGTATTTTGATATCAAAATTCTCAGTATAAGATGTGTGATGCTTAACAGTTCAATTGCACAATTTTAGTGTATAAAGTGCCAAATTGACATGCATTCTGTTTATTTGAGAATTCCAGTCTGCCTGCATGCATATTGATATTGATTTCTCAGTAAATTACAAGTGGACATGTAATTAGATTATTTAAGAATTTGAAATCTGCATGCATGCTTATTATGTTGAATCTCTTGATATTTGCAATACCTGAATATATGGCTTGTCCAGTTTGATATGATACTCATGTTACGTTATAAGTTTCCATTAAATTGAAGAGATATCATGGAAATACCAAAGTCCAGAACAAATGAGAGAAAGGAAATTCCAGTGATAAGATAAGGAAGAATTTAGTAAAACTTATGAGATCTAAAGTTTGAATTTCAAACTAAGGGAACATAGTCACATCACAATAACGCTATGTTATTGATAAAGAAGAAACTCTAGAATGTTTAGAGTTGTAGTAGTTCAAGGGATATCAATAGTGATTTGACCTTGAGTACTAGCATCCCTATAAAATAAGATCATGAGATTTGTTCTATGAAAGGTAAGCTAGAATTAATAAAATCTAGGGTTTAAAGGTAGATAAACAATGTGAAAATGGCTCGGAAAGAGTGAAATATAAATTTGAAATGTAACAATAAGTAAGTAGCATAGAATGAGGAGTATTACCTGATACATGATCTGAAGTTAGCTGTTGTAATTCATGCTCTTAAGACATGGCGTCACTATCTTTATGGTGAGACATGTCAGGTGTTTACAGATCATAAGAGCTTAAAATATATTTTCACTCAGAAGGATCTGAATCTTAGACAACGCAGATGATTAGAATTGATCAAAGATTATGATGTGACCATAGATTATCATCCTGGTAAGATAAATGTGGTAGTTAATGCCCTAAGTAGGAAGTCTAGTTCAATAGTGGATGTATTTTCCATGGCATATTTCAAAAGAGACATGCTAGTGGAAATGCGGAAGCTGAACTTAGACTTAGGGGTGACAACATATAGTGGTTTGATTGCACAGATGCAAGTCAAGCCTACTACTTAAGATCAAATCAAGAAACTACAATAGGATGATAGTGAGTTAAACCAGATCATGCATGACATGGCAGGGGGAAGAGACCAGAGTTCAAGTTTTCAGATGATGTTGTGTTGTATTAGCATGACAGGTTGCATGTACCTCGAGATAATGATTTGAAAGAATAGATTCTTGAGGAAGCACATGCATCAATGTATGTTATACATCCAGGTGACACTAAGATGTACATGAATCTCAAGAGTTTGTTTTGGAGGCCTGGCGTGGAAAGAATGTAGATGAGTATGTGGTTAGGTGCAATGTGTGTCAGCAGGTTAAGGCTGAGCACTAGAAACCTACATGTACCTTGCAATCTCCTCCTCTACCTGAGTGGAAGTGGGAACATATCACAATGGATTTTGTGATAGGGTTGCCCAGGACACCTAAAGGTTGTAACTCGATATGAATGATTGTGGATAGATTAATTTCGTCTTCTCACTTTCTTCATATTAAGTCAACCTTTGATGTACCGAAGTTGAATAAGATATTCGTGGATGAAATAGTCAGATTGTATGGTATCCTAGTTTCAATTGTATCAGATAGAGATCCTAAGTTCACATCCAGGTTGTGGAATCTGTTGTAACGTGCTTTGGGCACAAGTGGAGATTCTGTACAACTTTCCACGCACAGACGGATGGTCAGTCCAGGAGGACCATTCAGACTCCTAAGGACATGCTGAGAGCATGTCTCATGTATTTCAGTGGAAGTTGGGAAGAACACTTGAGACTTATAGAGTTTGCATACAATAATAGTCACCATTCTAGTCTTGGTATGGCTCAGTATGAAGCTCTGTTTGGCAGAAAGTGTAGATCATCCATATGTTGATATGAGGTAGGTGAAAAGTAGATTCATGGATTAGAGATAGTGGATTTGACCACTGAAAAGATTACTGTGATCAAAGAACAGTTGAAAGTTGCACAGGAAAGGCAGAAAAGTTATGTTGAAAAGAGGCATTGACCTCTTGAGTTTCAAGTTGGTGATGAAGTGTATCTGAAAGTTCCACCATGGAAAGGAGTATTGTGGTTTAGTAAGAGAGGTAAACTGACTCCTAGGTTTATGGGCCCGTATTCTATCATTGAAAGGATTGGGCCTGTAGCCTATAGGTTGGAATTGCCATCTAAATTGGTTAATTTCCATGATGTGTTTCATGTGTCTATGCTTAAGAAATGCTATCCTGGTACAGAGAAGATAATAGACCCAGAACCGGCACAGCTCAGGACAGACGTGTCCTATGTTGAAGGACCGGTTCAGATAGTTGATCAGAGGATCAAGAAACTTAAGAATCGCGAGATACCTTTAGTAAAAGTTTTGTGGAGGAATCATAACTTAGAGGAAGCTACGTGGGAGCTTGAGTCAGAGATGCGTAACAAGTTTCCTTTTCTCTTTTAGGAATTTCGGGACGAAATTCTTATAAGGGAGGGAGATTGTTATGACCCACTCTGTAATTAACCAGTAAATACTAAGTTTAGCATATGATTAAGTTAGTGATGTTGAATTGAGAACTCACTTATGCTAATGATGTTTGAACTAATAACAAACTCTCTTAAGCTTAAATCCTAGCCCTGAGAGTGTGGAGGATTCAGAGTTTGAACCAATGCCAGAGGAATCGTTCGAATCCGACCTTCGGGTCATGAGTTATGAGTTTTTGAGCTTGGAGGGACTAGTTTGTAATTTTGGAAAGTTGGTGGGCAAATTGCATTTCGCCCCCTATCCCTTTCTCCCTTATCTCTTCTTCACCCGATAAAGCAGTGCGCAGCTGCAAAAGTGGCGCACAGACCAGCCCTCGACCAGATTGAGCAAGGTGAGTTAGGGCAGCGGCTTTGGGCCTTCTTGGCTCCGTTTCAGCCGCACGACCCACTCCCCTTCTTCTTTCTCTTCCCTTCCTACCTCCTTCCTTCTCCTTTACTCTGCCCTAGTGGGTGCGGCGCCCAACAGCAGCAGGTTGATCGGCTGTGATTGGAAGGAGGAGCAGGTGTTTGTGGCCCTTAGCATCGACCAGTGGCCAGCAACGCGTCGACGACCCTCTCTCCCTCACCTCGACCACCAAGGGCGGAGCTCATCTTGCTCCAGGACGGCGCCCCACTTGCAGCCTAACCTGCTGCATAGAGCAGTGCCGCGCCTCCAGCAGTAGCGGCCGGTTCAGGGCCCAACAGTGCTTTCTTTGCTTCGATTTTTGGATGGGTGAAGCTTACTTTTACTCCTCCATCTACCTCTCGTGCGCCCACCTAGCAACAGGGGTGGCACCCTACGTTGCAGCAGCCGCCGCTGCAAGAAGAAGTGGCCAGGAACCCTATTTGGCACGGCTAGCACCTTCAACTGGTGCCTTTGAGCTCGGCCGGGAGTCCTCAATCTGAATCCCTAGCTCCTAGCCACAATTTGGCTGTCAATCGGGTTATTCCGTCAATCAGTAACCCTGCGTGAAGCAACCTGTTTGCAACAGGTCCTAAAGCATAATACCCAAGGTTGAAGATGATCTCGTGAATGCCCAGAAGCGGACCCTGGACGCAATTCCAGTTGATTTCGGACATTCCTAATTATGTGAGTAGGATTTCATTCATTTATCATTAAATAACTCAGGTGATTGAATATTTTCTGTTTTGTGCGCGAATTACGCTGATAACATGCGTTATCAGGCGTAGGGCGGCGTTTGGCGTCGCCCGACTTTTTATTTCATAAATTGCTTCTAGACGCTGTTATATGATTAAATTTAGCAATTGATCAGTGTGGATTGAATCGGTAGATTTATATGGTTCATTGGAACCTAAATTGCTTATTTGAATGTTGAAATTAGAAATTCATGTCTGAAAAGGGTATGAACCCAGACAATAAAGATTTCTGATAAATTATCAGATGTACGATTTCAAAGTTGATATGAATAAATAAAATATGCATGAAAACCCTAATTGCATATATCTTTTGACGTTAATATGTGTAAATTGATATTTACATGAAATGGCACATTTCTCTAAAATATTACTAGAAATTCTCAAGTATTGTTAATAAATTGTATTGTGATATGTAATTAACTCTTAATTGAGTTAAGTGATGCACAAACCAGGATTTGGGTTAATGTGCATGTTTTTCGAGAATTTTAGAAAATTGATAATTGTTGAGTATGATTCTCATATGTGAAGTAAATTTCTTTAATTTGTGCAATAAGATGTTCAATTGCGTAAATTCGCTATGTATGTGCCAAATTGAAATAAGTTGGGTTATTTATGCATTTTTTTTAAATTGTCTGAATGCATGGTATGAGAATTTCTCAGAAATTACAATGATTTGAAATATATTGCTCTGTCGGTTTAGAATGACAGTGTATTGTGATCTGATATGAAATCAGTAAATGTGAATTTCCTGTTTAAATGTTTATATATTAATCAGTTAATAGACTTAGGTTCCCTAACACCGTAGAACCCCTTTGACAGATCTGCTTCTTAGGGGTGAAACTCGTGTTGCAACATTATCCGTGCGGAGTCATGGAGACACGAGGACAGAGAGGCAGTGTCCAACAACAATGGGTCCGGAGTCACGGTGGCACTGGAGAAAAAAAAATTGGGGGTTATTGCAACAAGATCCGTGCGGAGTCATGGAGGTAACCCCGTGAGACTCTCCGCCTGTGTACTCAGGTTAGAGGAGGAGTCTAGAGCCCTCGGAGTAGTGCATTGAGGCCGGAGAGCCTGTAGGCCGGAGAGCCTGTGGTCCTGTGGCAGAGCAGGGCTGGCGTCAGACTTAGCATTTCCCGGGTGTGTCGCTAAGTCTTGTACGGTGGGATCGTAGTTCACTACGGATCTTCATATGCAGGGTACACTGCATATGATTAGGGCATAATAATAATATAAATTGGTACTCATATAGGATCACAGTAAATTTAAGTATTCGAATTTTTGTGCTATTTCTTTATATCTATTTATCTGTTCAAATTATCTGTTATTGCATGGAAATGTGATTATATTCTGCAAATCTGTTATGTTAATAGTACTACCCTGCTTAGTACTGCACTTATGTTTAATTTCAATTTATAAACCTGATGAGTTGTTTAGTGATAGCTAAATGAAATGCTATTCACTGAGCGAGTAGGCTCATACCTCTACTCAAAACATTTTCAGGTCATCATCAGCAGTAGGAATCTGAAGGATCTTTTCATCCTAACGCTTAGTTGATAGAAGGTTTGTAGTTAGTCTAGTTAGAGGTCTCTTAGTCCCTTCCCCTCGGTCCTTGGGACATGGTGTGGGTGAGAGAGAGTGTGTATGTGGAATGTGTATAAAGTTGTAAATTAACTGTTATGTTTACTTTCTGTTAAACAATGTTACATGTTGTAAACTCTGTTTACGTACTCTAGCCAGTTTAATTGAAATGCTTCCGCAATAGTTTATTATGTTTTAGTTTACAGCAATAATCTGGATATCATTACGAGGTTTTAAAAAGAAAAAGTTCTCAGTGATTTGTTTATGTGATAATCCCTCCGTCGCTCCCTAATCTCATGATTAGTGGTTAGTGTGAGATCGGGGTGTGACATGTACTCAGGAATATCTTCGGCCATAGCTACCTTCAAGACTCCTTTACCTACATATCTTCCCCAATTGGCTTGATTTTCTGCTCCCAGGGTGACGACTCTCCATGCGCTGTCATAACTTTGACGCATGAAGTTTCCTCCAGACGAGGAATCTAGAAACCTCTTAATATCATCATCCACACCCCTATAGAAAATTTTGAGGAGTTGATTCTTGGGAATTCCATGGTGTGGACATTTGCGTAGAAGCTCGTTGTGCCTATCCCATGCTTCAGCGAGAGTTTCTCTAGGGACTTGAGTGAAATTTGTTATCCGGCCCCTAATTTTGTATGTGAGAGATGGAAGATATAATTTTTCCAGAAACACATTTTGGAGTTGTTCCCATGTGGTGATGGGAATTTCACTTTGCAATGAATTGTACCAAATTATGGCTCTATCAGCAAGGGAATACTTGAAGAGACGGAGTCGAATGGCATCATCAGTGACTCCATTTTGCTTTGTCATAGCACATAGATCGATGAATCTTAGAAGATGTTCTTGGCTGTCCTCTGCTTGTTTACCATAGAAGGGGTTGTTTTGAAGCAATGTGATCCAATGTGTCCTAATCTCAAAATTGGCAGCATTGATGGGAGGAGGCTGTACTGGATGATGAACATTCGCAGTTTTCGGGATTGAGAACTCTCTAAGATCCTTTTGTAGTTCAGCTGCTTGTGCTGCTGCTTGCGCTGCTAGGATTTCCTGTTGAACCGCAACCCTAGCTTCTTGCATGAGCCTCTCTCTTTGTGCATTGATGGCTTGAGCCACCCTTTGGGCTACCTCTTCTTCTTGAGCCATCCTTGCTTGATTCTCTCTGATCTGACGATGGAAAGTTCTGTCTATTTCGGGATCAAAGCTCGCTGTGAGTCTGGGGCTGTCCGAACGGTGCATACACTATGCCTTGGGTTGTACCTGAAAATAGAAAGATTTTGAAAGTGAGATCCACAAAGTAGAGTCAAATTTAAGTAGATGATCGATTGTTTCAAAAGAAAAAGCAAAATCCTAGATTAGTCTTAAAAGAACTAGATTTGACTGACTCATTCCATTGTCCCCGACAACGGCGCCAGAATTTCACGTGATATTTTTGAACGCACTAACAAACTCACTCGGGGTTGAAATCCCCGAGCTTTTACTAAAACCAAAGTGCAATAATACCACCCGCAAGCGGACGAGTCTTATCGCAGTATAGTTCAGGACGAACCCAAAGGACAACCTTTTTAAGAATCTTTGTCAGTCGAATCTAGCTCAAGTAAAACTAATATTTAGAACGATTGGTTGATTTGAGGTTACTTAAACTAATTGCAAGAAAGTAAAAGCTGAATTAAATTTGGGTTTAGATCAATGATATGGAATCGCTGGGATGGTACCTGGTTTCACCACCGCTACACACACAAACACATTCAATCGTGAACAATCCAGGCAAGATGTAACAATCCAGATAGAGCTGCTGCAAAACCCCCCATACGGGCGTTAGGTTTGCGTAAGCATCACCTTAGGCATCAGATGTCTAGTCACCATCCGGATCACTTACTTACGGCTTTGAAGATACAGAAATCCAACGAAGGTTGTGGGCCCCCTATAAAGGCGTTAGGCACACAGAAGCGTCACCGAAGGCTAGATGGCTCGTCCCCTCACGGATCATACACTTATGACCTCGATGAAATCCCATCCTATTTCTAGTTTGCGAGTCAGCCGCATTAACCGATAAGCAAGCAGGCAGTTAATATACGAGCAAACATCGACGATTTAACAAGAAGATACAAAATCGAACTAAGGTTGTGAACCCCCTATACAGGCATTAGGCGCACAGAAGAATCACCGAAGGCTAGATGGCTCGTCCCCTCGTGGATCATACACTTACGACCTTAAGGAATCCCATTCTATTTCTAGTTTGGGAGTCAACTTGTTAAACGACATTCAATCCTACATATAGAGGTTGTCACAGCATAGGAAGAACAAAGATGAAAGCAAGAAATTAATCAAACTACGAACGTAACGGTTAATGATGAAATGAAGAGTTATATACATTGCCATAGAAATTTTAACAATATAACATGTTTGTATGGGCAGCGGGGCTAGTCCCCGCACCCCTGCGAAATGGTACTACTCGCTCATGATGCGAGAAACAAGAAGAGTGAGAAAGAGAGAGAAATCCACCATGAACTCGGTGCAGAAGGTAGTCGCAGCTCGGTGAAGAAGATACGGTCTCCTACGTCATGTAGGAGCAGATCTGGACATGAACGGGAGTTGCCAAGACAGACCGGACCATCTCCCTTGCTCTGTATTCTTTCTCTCCTCAGCCTCCTTGGTTGCAACACGGACAGTAGGTGGAATGAAACTGGCGCGGACTGGACTGGTTTTAGATCGGACCTGTGTACTGGCAGCCTGTCGGCGTCCCGAACCCGATGCCTCAAATGAGGACCCTTGGGGTCCTATTTATAAGCACATATCTGGGCCTCATGTTTTTGGTGTGAATCCAAACGGTTTGGTAAATATCAATTTTAAACGGTTTCACCGTAATCACTTTTCCATTTGGTTTGTACTTCATTCGGTTTGCGGTTCGCTTTCATCAAATGGTCTAGTGACTTGCCTTCTCCATCCGGTTTGCAAGCATGTGATCATTACAACCAAACGGTCTTGGTGGGGGTAGAAAACAGTCTTTACACTGAGGCCATTCGGTCTTGCATGCGGATGGGTAGACCAAACGGTCTTGGCCTCTGAGGCCACGCAGTTTGCGACATGTCCTCTAAATGGTCTTCATACATATTCAGGCAAACGGTCTTCGCTGCATGTGGAGAAAACGGTCCTCGCTGCATGTGGCACAAACGGTTCTCGCTGCATTTCGGTCCTCATTTCAGCAAGTATCCAATCAGTTTGCATATACATGAGTATAGCAACGGTTTTGCATTGGTGCATTTTTCAATCAGCTTCATGCATGCGTAGATAGCTGTTTTGATTTGCCTTGCATTTGGTATTCACGTGAATGTGATCCAAATGGTCTTCGTGTTTAACTTTGCTAAATGATTTTTGATGCATGGTTGCATGCTCTTAGCAGCAAATGGTATTCACGTGAGCCTCCATTCGGTTTGTTGTTCCATACTATGCAAACGGTCTTCACGCGGGGCTCTTCCTCATTTGGTCTTCATGCCTATCCAATCAAACGGTCTTCATGCGGGGCTGCAAATGGTTTACATGATTACTCCGTCATCCGGTTTTTCTCATTTACTGCTGCAAACAGTTTGCTATTGCATGTGACCATACGGTTTTGTGCATCCATTGCATTCGACTACCCAAACGGTTTCATGCAGATACTCTTAAATTCAGTTTGATGCTGGCTGCTCAAACGTTCTTCATTGCTTCCTCCATTCGGTTTGCATTGCTCATTCAGTTTACATGCAAATGAGCAAACGGTTTCGAGGTGCCCGCCATCATACGGTCTTCGCATGCATTCAGTCTTCGCAATTGCGTCAAACGGTTTTGAAATGGAACTGTCCATTCGGTCTTGAGACCAAATGGATGAAACCGTTTGGTCGAAACCGTTTGGCGAGACCGAATGGCCGAAACCGTTTGGCAAGACCGAATGGTCTAAACCGTTTGGTGAGACCAAATGGCCGAAACCGTTTGACGAGACTGAATGGTCGAAACCGTTTGGCGAGACCGAATGGTTGAAACCGAATGGTGAGATCGTTTGGTCGAAACTGAATGGTTGAAACCGAATGGTTAAAACGATTGGCCAAGGACCAAGGTTGAGCAAAGGTGTGCCTCAGCTAATTGTTCAGCTTTATCAAGACCTGCATTGAATCAATATAAAATCGGTTCAAACCTTTGATAATCGAATCAATTAAGTAAGTTTGCACATTTTGATGTATGGTGATATTTAGTGAGAGAAATTGTATATATATAGAGTTGAATTTGTCCCAAAGTGATAGTTGAATTTCATGATGAATATGCATTCATCAGGGCGCCTAATTTGAATCATTTTGGAAGAAAGAGAATCTTGATATTAAAATAATCAAGATTTAAGCATAATTGGAACTTTACATCAAATTAATGCAAAAATAAATATGTTAATCGAAGTGCCCTTCAACCAAAATGGTAATGGTTGAAATTAGATAAGGTTGGATGAGCATGTGCCTTACAAACGCACGAAAATATCCAAGTGAGTGGAGAACCCACTCACATTAGTTAAAACAAACGTAATATCCACTAAAAATGGGATATTAGTATTATATGATTTAAGGTGCTTAATTTGCTTTTCCTTAATTCATGGATAATGAAGAGGAATTCGAAGGAGGGGAGTATGGATTTGCATGCAAGGAATTTATGGGGGAGAGGTGGCACCAATTTTGGAATTAAAAGGATTTTATAAAATGTTTTCTCTCTCATTGAATTTCTTATAAAAACACCTATTACAACTCAATTGAGAGGCTTTTTCAAAACCACTTCCATTCTTTGCTTGCAAAATGACCAAGGGAGCTTTGGAGGATCAGGAGGGCAACCCCCAACCTGTTGGTAAGCTCCATGACCTCTTTTCACCTTGATTCCATGGTGGAAATAAAAAATCAATGCATGATTTCTTCTTATCTCCATTCCATCTTCAATTCTAGCCATTCCTTTTCACTCAAAGCTTAAGGACAAGCTTGGGATAGTGGAAGGTGTTTCTTTCACCATTAAATACGTGGAGGTTGAAGCTTTGAAGCTCAATTGAAGGCGGGTTATATAACTTGAACCCTTGAATGTTATTATTGATTTCATACCTCTATCAATTGTTGATCCTTTCTTCATTCTCGAAATTTTATTTGATTGATTGATGCAATCACCATGAAAATCACAGAAAGCTTCATGGGTTTATAGCTTGATGATGATGACATCATCATAAGCACACACCTCCTCAAATATCTATTGCAAACAGTTTCAAAATTTGAGTTCAATCAGTTTCAATAAAGTTAGCCAAACGGTTTCATCAAACCATTTGAAACCAAACTGTTTCAAAACCGTTTGGAATAGTTGACCACATTTGACCGTTTGGAGTTCATATGCTGATGTTGATGGTTGATGACCCATTAAATCCAATTGATTGGTTTCAAAGGGTTCATCAGTTAAAGGTCCATCAAGTATCAAACCCTAATCGGGTTGAGTGCTAAAATTCTCAATTGATTGATTTAATTTTTGGGTTGACTAACCCAAACAGTCTCAAGACCGTTTGGAGGTCACCCAAATGGTCTCAAGACCATTTGGAGGTCAACCAAGTCCGTTTGGAAGTCTATTATGAAGTATTATTAGATGGTTGAAGATCGAGTGATATCAAATTGAAATACAATCAATAGCTTAATTGATGATCGATTCTATGATGCAAACCCTAATTGAATTTCACAAACTTCAATGATGGGACTAGTCAAATGGTCTCAAGACCATTTGGAGGTTAACCAAATGACCTCAAGACTGTTTGAGGTCAGGTGACGGTATTGCTAAGTGGTGATTCAATGATTTCAATAGAATTAGTCCTACAATGTCAACAATTGAAGGTATCTCGATTTCAAACCCTAATGCAATTAGGTTGAAACCCTAATTGATGGTTTCTTAAATTAAAAACCCTAATTTATGGTTCAATTAAAGGGTGATTTAATGGTTCAATTGAGGTTAATTCAATGTTTCAATTGATAGGTGGATTCAATAGGTGAAACCCTAAAATCGATTTAATTGATGGACATCTTTTTGGTCCATTCGGTTTTGAGAGGGTTTGGACCAAATGGTCTCAAACCGTTTGGAGACCCAAGTTCATTCAGTTTCAAAATGTTTTGTCTAAACAGTTTTATATGACCAATCAGTTTCAACTTGATTTGGCTAAACGGTTTCAAACTGATTGGATGGCCAATGTAATCAAGACCGTTTGGACGTCTAAACAGTCTTAGACCGTTTGGAGGTTATTTTAGTAAGACCGTTTGGAGTCTAATTGGTCAAGATCGTTGGGGTCTAAGTGACCAAGACTATTTGGGATTTAATTAATCAAAACCGTTTGGATGTCTAAGGAGATTGAAGGTCAATAAACTACTTGATTATTTATGATGAAAATCAATGATGATTACAATGGTTGTACCTTTAAGGTACTAGAGTGATTGGTACCCTTAGAGGGGTTAACCTTTGATGCATATTAATGCAATAGCCTAATACATTATGATAACCCTAATTACATGTATTTTAATAAAGACTAGACTCAATTTGGTTAAGATTGGAGTAGAGAACATCCTAGAGAGGATGAGAAAGGGAAAATTCATACATGTATAATAATCATGTAGCAATCAAGCCCAACACATTCAAAATGAATGGGATATATAATTAGGGTATGACTCTTGATAAAGAGATCATAAAACCCTAATTGAGTTGATTGATGAACTTAAACCCTAATTTACGGCAATACTGAGTGAAACCTTAATCTAGGGGAATGATGTGACCCTAATATAGGATAATGACATGAGAAACCCTAATTCAGGGCAATTCTGAGTGAAACCCTAATTCAGGGAAATGATGTGTAAATCCCTAATATAGGGTGATGAATGTGATACAAAACCCTAATCCAGGGTGATGTTATGTAATGTTACAGTAAACCCTAATTTGGGTAAAAGGACATGATAAACCCTAATCTGATGTGAATAGTGCATCCTAACCCTAAATTGGATAATAGGATATAATAAACCCTAATACAGGGTAATGCTATGTGAAACCCTAATACATGGTAATGCTATGTGAAACCCTAATACAGGGTAATACTATGTGAAATCCTAACTCAAAGTAATGCTATGTGAAACCCTAATATAGGGTGACGTTATGTGAAGTCCTAACACATAGTGATCCTATGTGAAGCTCAAATACAGAGTGATGAGTTATGAATGTAATAAGAAAACCCTTGTATTGCATGGTACTGATATATAATGGATATAATTGTTATCATGAGTACTAATCATGCAGGTATGTTGAGATGATGAGCATAGCCAGGTATGGGCTATGATTAGGGATGAGCATCGGGTCGGGCCGGCCCGATCCGACCCGCGACCCAACCCGCATAACCCGATCCAGACCCGAACCCGATTTATAATATGGGTGGGCCAGGCCTAAAATTTAAACCCATATTTTATTTGGGCCGGGCATGGACGGAGGTAAACCCAGGCCCGAAAACCCGAATACCCAGATTAGATTTTATGTACATTATAGATGCATGCATCTATCTTTGACTTGAAAGAAAAATATACAGATTTCTTGATTTAATATGTAGTATGTATCCAACCAATGGCAACATAAAAAATTTGTAATCAATCAACATGATTAGTGAATTGATACTAGTAAGATAACTATCATTGACATAGATAGACATACTTGATTTCATTGTTTTGATCTCACTCTGTCCACATGTAGGGGACAAATGATCTTTTTCTCAATGCATAGTAGATTATGCTCATTTTTTTCTCATATGCCAACATGTAGGAGACAAATGATCTCTTACCCTTCCAAAACCCATTTCGTTGTATATACATATAGGATGAGAAGAAAAAAACCACAAAATCATAGATTCCAATGATTTTTTAACATGTACGAGAAAATGATTTGTTGCTCTTTCAATATCCATTCATTGTTGGAGGGGATCATACAACTAAGGTGTACATATTCCGGCTACATTTATCACAAAAAATATATATATTGTTTTGAAGGTTGATCAAAAAATACATATCATACTAGTTTAGTTTCCATGTTAGCAAGTTGGATCTAGCAAAATTTGATATGCTCATTCGATGTTATATGGGCAAACCCGAATCCGGCCCGAAACCCAACATTTTTATATGGGCTGGGTATGGGCTGACATTTTTCATTTTTATCTGGGCCCGAACCCAGCCCGTGGCCCACATTAAAATGTGGGTTTGGGTTTGGGACAGGAAAAATCCGATATAACCCGGCCCGATGCTCATCCCTAGCTATGATGCTCTGTATATTGAAAATGTTTTATAGGCCTTATAAGTCTTCATATGCTTTGTTTCTTAGTGAGAGGTAACCTAAAATTAATGAGCCCTGTGTGCCATATGATGTTTTAATTATTGAAATTGTTTATGGGCTTCATAAGCCATAATATGCCTTGTTGCCTATTAAGGGGTAACAAGAGGTGATATGAACCTTGTGAACTATGTGGAATGCTTATGTAGTAAGAATCATGATTACCTTGGTCAGATGACCTGAAGGTATTAAGTTACCTGATAAGTGGTAACAAGTATTCTATGATGAATTGAGGGTCTGAATACCCATATTCTTTAATCAAGATGATGAACTTGTTAAGAAATAAAAATATACCTGATGAGATGAGGGATTAAGATCCCAATACTTCATTAAAAGAGTATGGCTAAAGGCCATGACTCCACAATACAATACCAGGCATTAGTTGTGTGATCTAATCCTGAAGTGAGTATGTGTTACGACTATAACTCTATAGTGAAGATGTCAATATACCCTGGAAAGCTAATTGTAGTTTGATACGTGATATCTCTGCCATATAATCTCGTACTGACCAAGAAGGTTGATATTACTCTGCTTAGCATGTTTAACCATGTAGGGTGTACCCACGCCACCTTAAGCATCATTTTTTTAAGGATTTGTAGAATCACATAGTGTCTTAATCATCACAAGACATTCTAGTATTTTAGGATTTACATCTCTCATTACCCCTAAAATTAGAGTTTGTTCTTACATATAAAGTTGAGAAGGTATTACTCAATTTTTTATTTTTCACCCTACTCATCTATGTAAGGTGATATCAAGATTTCATATCATCAATTGTCACGATTATCACACTTATTAACATCATTAGTATGGTTCGTTATAGATATAGTACTATGATTTCATCACAAGAAGGGATAGATCATCGTATTTGCGTACTAGGGTTCCACCCTATTGTGTGAGAAATAGCATTAATCTAGAAACTTGGGTTCTAAAGATTGGAGGTTAGGAACTTTATTTCATGATCATGTAATCAATGATCCAAATATATATCTATTTCAAGCTCAACATTTCAAATTTTTATCTTCCATGTAAGAAATGAAGGGAAAGAGGATATACTAAGTCAATCTTATCCTGATTTAAAACTTGGATATTACTTGTATGGTATAGGAAGAGAATATAGAATAGGTCAATCTTATATGAGTGAATCCTCATATATAAATCATATATATAGCTCAAGTGAGGTTTCTAGCATCATATATTAAGAAAGAGGACTGAAGGGAACAACATTTATGAGTATCTTATGCACAAGGCATTTTACTCTCAGAACCAGAGTTCATATATTACCTCACTTACAGCTAATGATGAGATTCACACACATGTCACTCAAGCTAGGACCTAACTCAATCAAAAGGATTTTTCTCTCATTATGGGTCACCTACCCATCATTTTACCCAACTCTCACATATAGGATTGAATCATGCAACATGACTCAACTCATGTACTTAGGAGTAACCCAGCTTAGGACATATCATTTCACATATATCATAGGGTAGGTCCTACGACCCTCTCCTTGTGGGTCTCACTCTCTCTCTAGAGTTCACCACATATCTTGTCCTAACACTAGAGGTCCCTCTTTGTAAAAGAGCTTGAGGATCATGCATATTCAACTTTATCTTAATTTAGCTCATCTTAAGTAAGAAAACAATATGTACTTTCATCACCTCAACTTGTCTTAGATTATCCAAAATTAGACTCAGACCTCATATACAACTTAGATCTTTATAAAGAACTTATACCTAAGACATGAAATTTATATAAGATCATCCTTTCTTACATCATCTATCATTCTAATGTCTATCTATCACAAATCCTGATGAGGCTCTAGACATCTACTCTAGAATTATTCTCTACTCTTGACTGATGTCACTTCCTTTCATTTAGGTCGCATGAACACTAACCACTCTCTAGTGTGAGGGACACATTTTTTATTTACATATAGATAATAAAATATTATATAGTTTTTCTCTGAAAAAGTAGACGTCAGAGAAAACTATCGAGGCTTGAGCCGATTGGAAAACAAAACCAAATCAGCAAAACTGAGTATCCCAAACCTAGTAGATAGTCTAGTGCCATGTCACCTAGTGAAATGGTGAGAACATGGTGTATACCAGTGTAGAAACCTTATACATACGAGCTCTATATGGATAGGGTTTCACACACTTGACTAAACCTAGTTCTCGAACATCTAGGTTCTAACCTAGAGGCTAAGTCAAACCTAGTCCTTATACAACAACTTACTAAGTTTCTAGGGTTTAATGTGGAAGGTGAAATTTAGTTTTATGTTTCATGATGAGCAATTGTCAGGTGTAGCTAATGTTCATGCTCTGATACCAACTGTAACGTCCCCGAATTTCCTCCATCTCGAGACTTAGAAGGTCTGAGAGGACAAATCTGAAAACATTAGGTAATTGTTTCAAAGAGCGATGCGGAAGCATAATACACATACATGAACATTCAAATATAACATACGCCATAACGTTCTCAACATTCAACATGTATATTTACAACATGAATTGTTATAACTTACATTTACATATTAAAAAGAGAAATTTTACAAGTCTGAACATGTATGCTAACTAGGATCTACATAATAGGTACAACCTGTACAACTGCTCACATCCCATTCTTTTATCCCATGCGATCTCTGAACCTAAAACATACGTGAAACAATGAATCAACACACAAGGTGTCGAGTACTTGGGTAGAAAGACACATATATTTATGGTTTTCATATTTTGGAAATATTTGCAGAAAGAAAGAAAGAAAATCATAGAAAACATATCTTGATTTAGCAAAATACAACAATTTTATTCATTTTCCTAGATGATTTCCATTATCAAGGTGGACTAGTACCAAAACATATATATTGGGCCCATCCACATGTACCAAGTACTCTAGGGAAACTCCCCATACACCATGTGATCTAGGGGGTGTACTAGTCAACATTTATCCATTCCCTCATAAGGGGGATAATGAACACCTTAAATAACTACAAAGCATTTACTCATCATTTATGTTTGCAAGTGATAAAACATCGAGTACGATATAGTGCTACTATATCCAATATTTGAAAATAGAAGAGACCATACCTACATATCATGATTGCAACCAAGAAAACCATAGTCATATACCTAAATAAAACTCACATACCTAAGTTCAGAGATTCCTTATACATCCATGATCATCTACAACTTTGTCCATGACCTGATTAATAACAATTATTCATCATTAACACAGGGTTCATACATTATTGATATTTTAGGTTCAAATTAGGGTTTTGGTCAAATCTAGGTCAATGTGATGTTAGGATGGTGTCTAGTATTTTTAGTCTGATCTATATGTCATTAAAAAGGTCTGGTACAATTTTTATATTTTTCTAATAACTGGTATTTTCTAGAATTAAAATGAGGTTACTATCCTAGAAGGATAAATGTTATACATGTGCTTTAATTCCTCCCTAAATAAGTATCATGCTGACTTATCATGTTATAGCTAAAATGCTCAGAATAAGAATACTTCTCTAATTTATTTAGACATTGATCTATCTGTTGTTAAATATATAATTCCTCTACTCAGTGTTAATTCAATAAATGCAATAATAATGTTTTGGTGGAGAGTTACATCTCTCGCTGGGGCAATTTACAATTGTCTCACCCCCGTGGGATCCACATTTTTAGGTGGACATAGACGAGGAGGCAGGAACCCTTCAATAGGTGAAGGATAGCAGTAGCACCAGGAATAGCAGTGAATTCTCAGGTGGGGACACTGGCTATCAAGTTTTGTATATGTGAGAATAGAGTCCTATGTGTCGTCTTTGTACTCTCAGGTCCTCGGAGTCCGTAGTTGGTTTTAATGAATCGATCTGAGATTTTGGCTTGATGCCTCAATGTTCTTATGCCGTCTGTATACAGTTTAATAGAACAATTGATGTTGTAATCCTTGAGATGAGATGATACACGATATGTACTAGTGAAATAGAATGAAATCAAATTACTTTGGTTCTTTTCAAAAGAGTTGTCCTTTGTGTATCTCTTTGAAAAGGTTTTAATTTTTAGTGATTTTTAGTATTTCGCTGCTAACGAACGCTTTTGCTTAAGTAAATTATGTTTTTGTGATCGGTGTGTCAGAATTACTCTTTTATCAATATAGTTACTCTTTTGATCTTAGAGTTACTTTTGTGTACCATATAGTTACACTTTTGGATGTGCGGGTAGCGAAGAACCAGGCTACCCATGCGGGTAACGAATAAATCCCCATATATATATATATATATATATATATATATATATATATATATATATATATATATATACCCGTTCCTATGAGTGGCCGTCGTCGTCTCTGGGCGACTAGGGCTACGATTTGTGAACGACCCCTACCCTAGGGTCTCTCTCTTGCAGGTACAAGGCAGGCTTGATCCCTGTGGTCTGTGATCCACGATGGAAAAGGAACTGGCAGAGAGGTATGCAAGGTTGCGGTTAACGGAGGAAGAAGAAGCACCGATCGAACTACAGGTTGAAGAAGACGAAGAGGCAAACGCTCATGTGGAATTGGCCCTGGTCGGCAGGTTGCTCACGGATAGGGCGTACAATTTCTGGGCGATGCAGAAAACTTTAACCCAGGCGTGGGGATTGAAGGAAAAGGTCTTGTTCAAGAAACTAGACGGCGACATCTTCGTGATCCAAATTTTCAATTGGAAGGACAAGCGTCGGGTGGTTGAGGGTGCCCCATGGAACTTCGAAAACCGGTTACTGCTGTTGAAGGAGGTAACAAAGGATGAACAACTAGGAAACACCACGCTCACAAAGATTCTGTTCTGGATTAGACTCTACAGGCTGTCGTTAGGCTACCGTGGAGAGAAGGCTGTGAAGATGATAGCGGCGCGAGTGGGAGAAGTCCTAAACCTAGACATCGACAAACTGGGATGGGAGGCGTCCACACAAGTCCGGGTTCTGATCGACGTCTAAAAACCGATCATGAGATCGCTGAGGCTACGTACGCAGACAGGCGAGATCGCGGTGGTGGAGATCAAATACGAACGGCTCTCCACGTTGTGTCACAGTTGCGACATCATGGGACATGTTGAAAAAGACTGCCCCACCGCCGATGAGGAAGAGGGCGAGCTAGGGCAATGGGGACTGTGGCTTAAGGCATCACCGAGAAAGCCACGTCGGTCTGTACAGGAGGAAATTTTTAGTGCCGGGACGGTAGTGAAGGCGCTGACCTTCAAGCGACAACCACCTCGTCTACGAGGGGAAGGGAGCTAGGGCGGTGGAAGGGAGGGTTCATCGGGGAGCTGGGATTTGTGGCTGAAGGAGGACAACCCTAGGAAGGATGGGGGACGGGAAGAAGGAGAGAAGGTGGTTTCCAAACCACGGGGGCTAAAATAGGGGAGTACGGTAGGGAAAGGGACCGGGGACGACGGGTCTGTGCATGGAGGGGAAGGAAGCAACAACATGGGTGGGAGACTGGAGCGGGAGGAAGAGGGTGACCAGAGGGAAAGGGACAGGGATAGGGATGACTGGGGATAGGGGGATCCAAAGTTTAGGGTGGGGGAGCGACGAAGTTTCTCTTTGGAGGAGGTTTTTAAGCTGCGAGATCTTTGATAGTGCCGGAGAAAGCAGTAAGAATATATGCAGAGGAAGAGGCAGAGAGGGAAGATGAGCTAGGGACAAAGAGAATACCTACGACAGTTACGGCGGGACACAGAGAAGAACCGATCATCACTCGTGCTAAGGGACGGGAAGCAAATAGGGGGCGCAGTAAGCAGAAAGGAAGAAAGGAGACAACAAAAAAAAGAAACGTATCCCATGGGTCTACAAGATGAGCAAAGGTGCAAGGCTAGGAGTACCAAATAGTGAGGTAAACTGGGAATCCGTGGTAGGAAAATGGGGACGATACATGGACAGTTGTGACATGGAGCTTGATGAACAGGACTCTCGGATACAGTGGTACAAAAAGGCAAGACAGACAGGGGAATAAAGGGAAGCAGCACAGAGGGCCGGGAACGGTCAAGTAGCGGAGGTTGGCGGAGTCCAACCCCGTGAAGGACAATGAAAATAATAAGTTGGAATTATCAGGGCATGGGTGACCCTAACAAGGTGACTGCTCTCCGGGTGTGGTGCTGGAGGGAATGCCCAAACATAGTTTTCGTCATGGAAACTATGATGGTGGATACTAATTTGGAAGATGTGAAGAGAAGGTGTGGTTTTGTCAATGGGATTTGTCTCTCGAGTAATGGAAGGGCGGGGGGAATTGGTTTCTGGTGGAAGGATGCTGAGGTAGAAATTTTGAGCTACTCACAAAGGCATGTGGAATGCATGGTGGACGATGGAAGGGAGGGCAGGTGGAAGGCTATTGGTATTAATGGTTGGGCGGATCAACCAAGCAAACACAAGACGTGGGAACTTATGTGCAGACTGAACAATGAAGCGGAAGTACCAGTGCTTTTCTTTGGGGACTTCAATGAGATTGTCTCAAACTCAGAAAAACTTGGGGGGCCACCTAAGGAGGCGAGAGTTATGCAAGGTTTCTGAGATTCTATTAATGACTACGAGCTAGTGGACTTGGGGTACTCGGGAAGCATCTATACCTGGCGCAGAGGCTTATCTGTGGAGACGTTGATTCATGAGAGACTGGATAGAGCTTTGGCGGATCTGGACTGGAGGGAAAAATTTACTTACTATAATGTTCTACATCTTCCAATCTATGAGTCGGACCATGCTCCTCTTATCATCACATCAGACAGGAGACATGTAAAAAGAGAGAAAAATAATGATTACTTTGCTTTCGAACCAGCATGGACAGTTGAGAAAGAATGCCATGACACTATCCAGAAAGCCTGGGAGTACAGTCTTACAGATGACCTTGTGGGCAAACTGAATAGATGTGGAATAAATTTAAAGGAGTGGGCTGATAAAAAGTTTAAAAATAGGAAACGGAAAATCATTGAGCTTGAAAAAGAGCTCAGAGAGGTGCAAAGTCAGCCACCGGACCATGGGATGCTGGAAAGGGCAACGCAGCTTGCAAAAGATCTCCAATACTGGCTGAGACAAAATGAATCATATTGGTACGCAAGGGCAAGAGCAAATGAGATGAGAGAGAGGGACAGAAACACAGCTTATTTCCATCAAAAAGTGTCGAACAGGAAAAAGAGGAACAAGATTGAAGGACTGAAGGATGAGAACAGCATCTGGAAAATTGAGGAAGATGATATTCAGAAGGTGGTGGTGGATTTCTTCATGGATCTTTTCAATTCCAGCAACCCAGGGAATTTTGAGGCGGCTACAAAAGGGCTTATGCAGAAGATTGACATAGATGTGGCAAGACAGCTGGAGGTTGATATTTCTGAGGAGGAAATATATGTTGCGCTCTCACAGATGCACCTAAATAAAGCACCCGGGATGGATGGGATGAAAGCTTTTTTTTTTTCAAAAGTATTGGCACATTGTGGGGAAGGAGGTGGCTAGTTATATCAAGGGTTGGTGGCGGGGAGAAAGAAGTCTGGGGGAAGTTAATAACACTCTGGTAGTCCTTATTCCAAAGATTGAGAAGCCGAAAGAAATGGGGGATTACAGACCTATCAGTCTTTGCAATGTCATTTATAAAATCGCCTCAAAAGTGGTAGCAAACAGGCTGAAACCGCATATGGAAAATATTATTTTGGAAAATCAAAGCGCCTTCATACCGGGACGGTTAATTACTGATAACGCTCTCATCGCATATGAAGTTTTTCACAAAATAAAGAAAACAACACAAGGGGGAAAGAACTATATTGCTCTCAAGCTTGATATGTCAAAGGCCTATGACAGAGTTGAATGGGATGTTTTAATGCATGTTATGCAGTGCTTGGGGTTTGGAGAGAAGTGGAGGGCACGGGTCCGTGATTGTGTCTCAACTGTTAGCCATGCCTTTTACATCAACGGAGAATGGACCAGATTGATCAAGCCCACCCGCGGTCTTAGACAGGGAGATCCTCTCTCACCCTACCTTTTTATCCTTTGTGCGGACGCTTTCTCTACACTACTTAGGACCGCTGCTGATGATAATCTCATTCATGGGATTAAAGTTAGTAGATCGGCACCGAGTATTTCTCACCTTTTCTTTGCAGATGACAGCATACTTTTTGCTCGAGCAACCACCGCAGAATGCCTGAAAGTTGCTAAAATTATCAGCCAGTATGAACAGGCATCTGGACAAAAGCTAAATTATTCCAAGACGGAGGTCGTTTTCAGCAAGGGTACGTGTCACCGGAAAAGGGAGGAGATAAAGTAGCTATTTCAAGTCAAGGAGGTAGATAGACATGCACGATACTTGGGTCTACCGACGGCCATTGGGAGGTCAAAGAAATAGGTTTTCAGCTATATTAAAGAGAGGATCTGGAGGAAAATTCAAGGCTGGGCAGAGAAGCTTTTATCAAAACTGGGAAAGGAGGTCCTTATCAAGGCAGTGGCACAGGCTATCCCTACATATGTTATGAGCATTTTCCAGATTCCGACAGGTTTGATTGAGGAGATGCAAAGTGTGATTGCAAGATGGTGGTGGGGGGCAAAAGGGGGTGAAAGGAAGCTAGCTTGGAAAAGCTGGGAAAAGATGTGTTTACCAAAAAGCAAGGTGGGATGGGATTCCGTAATTTGAATGTCTTCAACCAAGCACTTCTGGCAAAGCAATTATGGAGGATATACCAAAGGCCAAATGCTATGGTTACGAGGGTCTTAAAGGCAAGGTATTTTCCTAACAGCAACATCTGGACAGCTAGGTGAGGCTTTAATCCTAGCTATACGTGGAGAAGCATGTGGGGAGCAAAAGCACTTCTTGTGGAGGGTTTGGAATGGAGGTTGGGGCGTGGGACAGACATTAATATATGGAATGATTTGTGGCTGTCGGGATAGATGGAGACATTGGGGAGTAGGGAAGAAGAGGTGAATGTTGATTGTACTATGGTATATGAGCTTATAAAGGAGGAGGGAAGGTAATGGGATGTTGAGTTGATAAACAGGCTGTTCTCGGGGGAGGTGGCTACAAAATCTTGGCTATCCCCATTAGCCTGAGAGCACCTATGGATTCTCTGT
Organism: Alisma plantago-aquatica; assembly: GCA_963693085.1. Lineage (NCBI taxonomy): Eukaryota > Viridiplantae > Streptophyta > Magnoliopsida > Alismatales > Alismataceae > Alisma > Alisma plantago-aquatica. The sequence continues at coordinate 801,008,726 of OY856412.1, forward strand.
GTTTGTGGCCGGCAGTGGGTGGAGAGTTCTCGGTGCGGTCAGTGTACTGGTTGGGCTTCTTAGGGAAGGACAACGCGTGAGCACACCTAGCTTGTATGGATGACCGGCTTTGGAAGCACATATGGCGGGAAGGGTGGGCACCCAAAGCTGCCCATTTCTTATGGAGGGTAGCTACTGGTGGCCTGGCGACTATGGGAAGGCTTTTTGACAGGCATTGTGTTGCAGACAGAAGATGCCAACTATGCTTTTCGGAGAAGGAGACAATACCTCACATGCTTTTTAGATGCCCGAGTGCTTATAAGATCTGGGAGACGTTGTCACCCATGCTATGGTGGAAGGTGTAGGATGTACATGACCTGATGGTGGGGGAGGCATTGAGTATCATCTTAGAGGCAGGGAGCAGAGAGGATATGGAGGAGATGGTTGCAACTATGTGGGCGGCCTGGTCCACACGCAACCATAGGATGTTTGGGTAGGACAACTCGAGTGGCTGTGTGAAGAAAGCATCACTGCTTGCCTTCATACGTGACCATACAGGAGGGGCAGTGTGGGGCAGGGAGAGAAGAGAGGGGGGAAGACCGAATGGGAGGAGAGCGAGGTGGACGGTTCCGAAGGAGGGGAGAGTAAAACTAAATGTGGATGCGTCGGTCGGAGAGGATGGCACAACGGCAGTTGGTATGGTGATTAGGGATAACTTGGGCGCGATCATTGCTATGGAAGGGAGGAAGTGGACACATGTACAAGGTATTGACATGGCAGAGGCGCAAGGCATAGCGGAAGCTTTACAATGGGCGAGGAGCTGCGGGTATGAGTTTTTGCAGGTAGAGACGGACTCTCAAATCATAGCTACCGCTTTTGCAAGCAAGAGCCTGAGAAGGGACTACCTTGGCAGTGTGTTGGAAGATATTAGAGAGTTTAGCAAGTCTTGTTCTTTCTTTTCTTTACATCATATTATTCGTAGTTGTAATGGGGTGGATGATGCTCTTGCATCCTACACTCGTAGATTGTCAGTTGAGTCTTTTTCTTTGTTTGACAATTTTCCTAGAAGTTTTGTAAGTCTTGCTCAGGCTGATTTGTCCGTTTAATAAAATGGGCCACGACACCTTCAAATATATATATATATATATATATATATATATATATATATATATATATATATATATATATATATATATATATATATATATATATATGAGTTTGTTTTTACTTCTCGCGCGGGTATTTTGATTTTGCTACCCGTGTTCTCAAGTCGCGGTGGTAGATTTTGTAAATAAGTCCGGTAACATCCGCTCTGTCGTGACCAACGCTCCTCCTTTCCCTCAACCCTTGGTGTCTGACATCCACTCCCGTCCAACTGGTTCACCCTCATCCCCACCAAAATCTGGTATGATGCCCTAGCCCATTGCAAAATCAGAACATCGCCGACGCAACTATAGATATCCATCATGCTGTAGCAGATGAGGACACCGTTTGAGGAACAAACGAAGCATCGCTCGGACAGAGCCCAGTAGGCGCGGAATCCAGTGATGAGCTCTCTCTCGCTGGCATCCCTGTAGAACTCGACCTTCTTGTCCCTATTTTGGGGAACAAGTAACGGACAACAAGGACTGCTGCTATTTGCCGCCGTGTTCCAGTACACGGAGGGCCAAGGGAACCCACTCTGCCGAGAGAAGCTGCTTGGCTCGGGCCGAAGCATGTACAGAAGGACTGTCGCCATCTGGGAGAGATGATTGCCGGTGTTGTTGTGTTGAAGCATCCTCAAGTGCGTTGAAGCATCCTCGAGTGCGTTGAAGCATCCTTGAGAAGTACTCTAGCTACGGGTCGACATTCAGTATAGACCGCCTCATGATCTTGTTTTGTATGACCAGCTCTGCCAGGATTGAGACGGCAAGTTCGCCCACCTTGTCGTTCTCCGTGGTGGACGACACCTGGAGTATCCCTTGGACCACTTCTAGCAATGAGATGGTATGTTTCAAATCAAGGTTGTTCTTCCCTTTTGATTCTACCCATGCATTTCCGATCACCAGGACAGCCGCCTCGCACCTATGAAAGGTATGGGGCGGTGGCGAGGTCGAAGATACCAATGCAATGGCTTGATTGAGAGACATGGGCGGCTGAGGATGACAACGACTTGCGTCATATTCTTTTTACAGAGGGGAGGGATGATCGGTTGCCACTGACTGACTGCATTGTAGGTGAACAATCAGAATGAACGCCAGAAGAGAGCAGGTCTCGGTGTCAATTGCAGCTGAAAAAATTTAAGAATATCCAGATTGTGTCCCCATGTAGACTTCTTGGGACAAATATCTTCTAAAACATCACCCTTGTATCTCCTTTCTGTAAGTTTTTCTAGAATAGCTTTGAATGTTTATGGGGACGAAGGAAGATACTCTATCAGTATGATTTGTGATGATGCCCATGAGTTGTTTGATTAAATTCTTACAAGATGGCCAAATAAAAGACAACAGAATCATTTTTCTGATTACAGTTATTATGATTGTTTTATGATGGTGATCTTATCAAATGGGATGACCTCGTTAGTCCACAACTGTATTCGATCAGGCGGTCAGGCGGTCTGTGTCTCTGTTAATCTCTACTGGTGACACGTTCAGACAGTAGGATGATGAAGCAACATGAGGATCTCAAATTGAGTAAGTTTTAGAAGGAGGTGTTCATGATGATGTAGACGTACTCCTCCGCTAATATCTAGCAGAACTTGCTTCTTCTTACAACAAGGTCAAAATTATAACTATGTGTCCAACCTTCACAATCATAATTTATACTCGCATTGTGTATCAATTGTCGTTGTCCAAGGATCAAACTGACCTGAATTGAAGGTGCAGAATGAATTAACCATTTGGAAGTAACACTATGGCACAAAAAGTAACAGGGTTACCTCATAACCCAGGTCAGGGTTATTACAGATAGTCATATTGTAATAAGCAAGTGTCATCTGTAATATGGACAGTCACGTTGTAATAGGCAAGAGCCAACTGTAATGTAGGTAATAATTTTCTAATATGGATAGTCATATTGTAATAAGCAAGTGACAATTTGTAATATGGATAGTCATATTGTAATAAGCAAGTGTCATCTGTAATATGCACAGTCACGTTGTAATAGGCAAGAGCCAAATGTAATGTAGGTAATAATTTTATAATATGGATAGTCATATTGTAATAAGCAAGTGATAGTTTGTAATATGGATAGTCATATTGTAATAAGCAAGTGTCATATATAATATGGACAGTCACATTGTAATAGGCAAGAGCCAACTGTAATGTAGGTAATAATTTTGTAATATGGATAGTCATATTGTAATAAGCAAGTGACATATGTCATATGGACAGTTGGATTACAATATGCAAGACTCAACCGTAATGTAGGTGACAATTTTGTAATATGGATACTCATATAGTAATAAGCAAGTGCCATCTGTAATATGGACAGTCACATTATAATAGGTAAGAGTCAACCGTAATGTAGGTGACAGTTTTGTAATATGGATACTCACATTGTAATAGCCAAGTGTCATCTGTAAAATGGACAGTCACATTGTAATAGGCAAGAGTCAACCATAATGTAGGTGACAGTTTGTAATACGGATAGTCATATTGTAATAAGCAAGTATCATCTGTAATATGGACATTCACATTGTAATAGGCAAGAACCATCTATAATGTAGGTGATAGTTTTGTAATATGGATAGTCATATTGTAATAAGCAAGTGTCATATGTCATATGGATTCCATGCCCATCATGGTACATGGATGACAGATTGTGGGCAACCCCAATCCACATGTCTCTCCTATAAAAATTCTCATGATCTACACTCCTTTGTGTTCGTTCATGCAATTTTTTTTTAATTTTGCCCGCAGCACATTCTTTTAGTGAACAACAATATCAACAATTTTGTGTATGCAATCCGTTCATCAGATGGGTCTTAAAAGGCACTTGTTTTCTTTCTTTCCCTGCATCATTTATGACAAGGTACTCATTGAGGCCGAAGAGTCCCTCAAATTGTAACAGACTCAACGTCAAACAGCTATACTGCATACAATGTCCTATCTTGGTTCGTCTAGACATAGATTGTAAACCGTTCATCATTTAATAATAAATTCATAAGACTCACATGAAATAGAATGATCACATTATGCAAACTATTGTCTAACTATTGAAGTACATAACTGTACAAATTGTACGCTTAGAAAGTTTACACGTAAGAAGCTACATACTGTAATATGGTCACTTCTTTTGTAATGTATATAAGAAAATTGTAATGAAGTCAGAAGTTTTGTAATATATAGATAGCATTTGTATATGTAAGAAGAGATTAGTTGCACCAGCCAATAAAGAATATAAAATAAAACTTATTCTACTTCTGAATTATGAATGTATATAGTTATGTATTTGTTGACCTCCTTATTCACATCAAACATGTTGCATATAACAAACATCGTCTCTCTTTCAAAAAAGTAACACCAAAAACACAATTGACTTGAATATACAATATTTGTCTCCAAGTTGGACTCTTACAGACGCATTGCACTATCACAAATTGACATGGATATACAATATAATGAAAGCCTTGTTACATATTCAACATGAAGACATGAACATCTTTGGTAACCGCTTGACAGATAGGAATAGAAACAAGACTTGATTCAAATCAGAGGAGCCATCTCAACTATCTATTTGACTAACTGAGGTTGAGGAGGAGAAACTATCGAGCAGTTAAAAGAGATATAAGTTGTTCAAGTATGTCCAACTCAAAGAAAGACCACCGCAGGTGCCCAAGGACATGATTGTTTTTTCTTTTCACTCAAAGGCCCACTAGTTCTCCATACACACTTCCTCCTCTTCCTCCAGAGTGAAATCGTTCTTGATGTTGAAAATCTTACGGATTTCCTCTGAGTTCTTGTCTTTGATCATGTCTTCCACAGTTTGGAAAGTCAGGTCAAGGAGGGTTTTGATGTTCAGATAGTTTGCAACCAGGATGAGGTCGAAGAGCGTGGCCTGATCAACCTTGAAGAAGTCTGTGTCCCAGGCCTTGAGATCCTCCTCGACAGACGCGGTGCGGTCCTCTACATGCTTGGATGACAGCTTGACGTGCTTCTTGTAGTACTCGATGACCATGGCGAGGATCTTGCCTGTAACGTTGGGTAGAGGGATGGCGGTGCCGGCACAGTCGTCCTCGATCATGTGTTTGATGGTCTGCGATTCCATAGCGACCTCCTCGCCGATCTCAAACTCCTCACCGTCGGAGCTACGGAGGGTGACCTTAGCGGATGCCATTGGTGCGGCGCAGCGGAGAATGGAGGATGAACCCGAGGAGATTTGGGGGTGGACAGGGTGGGTGGTGCACTAGGGTACGGGGGCGAAAAAGGGACAGACAGCGAAAGGGGGCAAACCTAAAGTACCTGTGTAGATATGGGAGAGACGAGAGTCATTAGGATGAGGACGACGATGTCAATTGGGAATGAAAAGGTCTTCGGGTCCGTTGCTTGGACTAGGGAAGAGAACTCAGAAGGAGGACGACAGAGTTGCCACTGCTGAAGCGAGAGACATAGCCAGAGACGGGAGTAGCTGGCGCTAATATTGCATCAATTTACAATATTGCCACCGTGTTTCCAAGGCACGGGTAGCAATATCAAAGTACCCGCGCGGGCATCCAATAAACTCCCTATATATATATATATATATATATATATATATATATATATATATATATATATATATATATATATATATATAAGTATGTATAGGGTAGTGATCCGGTGAGAAACATCCTACGGTAAGAGCATGAGAGGCATTTGAATAACTACAAATTAGTAACTATTTTTCAAAATCCAACCGTATAGATGAAAAAAGCATCTACAATATACACTTTTTACATCCAACGGTCAGCCTGAAATTCAATATCGAGCGTAAAAAATATTTAGTTGTTGTGAATGATCTACAAATTGGATGGTGATAAAATTTTATAGGAAGGTAGATATTAAGGTATACTTGTAATCTACACTATTGGATTATGAAAAAATGATCTATGTGAAGAGTTATTCAAATGCCTCTCATGCTCTCACCAGATATGTTTCTCATTGGATCGTTGCCCTATATATATGTACTTATTTATTTATTTATTTTGAGGACATCGATGGGTGTACCTAGGTGGTTGGGCTTTGTACCCTAGTGTCTAGTTTCATGACCTATGTACCAAGGTGGACTAGGTGTTGTAGTATGACTCTCCTAGTCTTGTATGGCACTAATTTTGACTTAGTAGTGGTCACTTGGTATTGAGTGGCCTGCCTCAATTCCTCAGGGCATTAATAAAAGACGTAATTCAACCATCTAGTATTTTTTCTTAGGTTAAACACGTTTCACATTGGATGTTTACCCTTTCCTTGTTTCTTATACTATTATGTTAATATATAATATGGTAAGAAAGATTAACTATTATACATGTTCTTCATAATCCTTCTACATACACATGATGATTTTCTTATTTGTGTTATCTACTCAACCTACTTAACATGTATTATTAGTTTAAATAATTCATTTTGTTGAATCATCTCATCTTATTTAATGGTGATATATCTTGTTGTGTTTCAATAACTATTGGTTGAGAGTTATATCTCTCATTGGGACATGGGTCTCACCTCATGGGTTCCCACATCTTTTTAGGTGGTTGTCAATGATGTGGTGGTGGTCAAGTTGTTAAGGAAGAGCAGCTTAGAGATTAGTAGATCCAGAAGGTTGGATCGTTTTAAGTTATCATGGAGTCCTAGTATCATCCTTGTACTCTCAAGTCTAGGAAGGAATTTGTTTTATAGATGATGTACATTGACTTGTGTTTTTAGCAGTATTCCTTGGTTGTATATATATGTGGTTTGTATAAGTGGAAAACCCTCTGTTGTATATAGGTTTGTGGAAGATGACCACTGAACATATGTAAATACCTGCTATTGTATGTGATGTAATAAAGGTTGTTCGACCTTGTTGTAATATTTTTATGCACATAATGTTAATGCTTCAATAAGTTTTAATTTACAATGTTTGCTGATAATAAGGTTTGTTAGTAGTTAATCACACACATTGTTTTGATAAATTCAGTTGGGTGTGACCGGTGTGTCATAATTTTTTTATCTAAAATTGAATGTGAAAAACTAGTGAGACATTCAATTTCATCAAATCATGTTTAAAATGTGTTACACATTAAAATGATAAATGTTGGGTTTTATGAAGGAAACATGTAAAGAAGAAGAAACAAAATAAAATATATTTCCATGCAACTCGCAATAGTATCTTGTCGACAACTGCATATTCAAAAGTGTGTTTGTGCGATATACCTTATTGTGGAGCAAGTTTGGGGATGTCTCATTGCATGATGGTGTACAACGCTCCTAGATTACACAAACTATACTTCTCTCCCGTCCTCTGAACACATCACGAAAAGATCCGGTGGCACTCTTTTTGTGTGGTGATGTATGTCGCTCGTAGCATGTATGGACGATCATTTACGTCCTCGAAATGTAGGCATCTCTGTGTTTGTGTCTCTACTTCATCCACACAGATGGAATGGAACACCACGTCACGCTTCCTAAGCCCGTAGGAAGGACTAGCCTCTATGCGATGACGTGCTAGCATCGCGGTGCTCTCCTTTCTCTCCTGAGGACGGTGATGGTTAGGGTTTACGTATGTGAGCACAAACTAAAATGCCTCTCTCAATCTCTCATCAAGACATCGGTCGTCAAGCCCCTTTAAATAGGAGATGAAAGGAAGTAGGGATTCCTAAACCCTTCAATAAATAGAAATACTGTGTTAATTAACGCTCATGGATTAATTAGAATATTCCTAGATTAATTGATATTCGACTCCATGTAATCGCTCGGGATGGCTCTATGAGCATACATATCAACAAACTCCCACTTACACTTAGAACTAGTCACTCCAATTAATTGGCTCAAACATTTTAACATATTCTATTATTATTCTAATGGATTACCACTAGTACATAACTGGCCTTTAGTGTCGATTATTTAAGGCCTTTAGTGTCGATTTTTAAGTGACACCTATGTGGGTGCCGCTAAAAGGACAACCCTTAGGCCTCGGTTCTCAAACTCACGCCACAACCCTTCGTGCGCCACCGAAAATACGCTAGCAGGGGGGTATAGGTGTCGGTTATTAGCTTTGAAACCGACGCCATAAACCTTCGTGCCACAGAAAGGGCGCCATCTGGGGCATTATCAATGTTAGTTTATTAATGATAACCGACGCCATATCACCTGCTGCCACAGTCGTGCTGGCCAGCACGGCCGTGTTGTCTGGCCCGCTGCCACGGTCGTGCTGGCCAACACGACCGTGGTGTCTAGTCCGCTGCCACGACCGAGGTTGCCAGCACGGCCGTGGTGTCTGGCCTCATTAGGGAAATCGACATCGGTTACTAGTAGGGAAACCGATGCCATAACCATCAGCGTCAGTTTATTATTGATAACTGACACCACATAACATGCATAAGGCGTCAGTTATAATTATTTATCCGACACTGTAATCATTTGTCGTCGGTTTTAAACAAATAACCGATGCCTATTTCATGGCTTTTTTCTTATCAGTCTGCAGGCCTGCTGTAGCTGGTCACAGGATGAGAAACCTGCAGTTCAGTGATGAACTGCAGGTTTTACGACATGTATTGATATCAGCCAACAACATGCCACAAACCTGCAAAATTAACAACATTAATTTTCACACATTTAGCAACCTGCAGTTCCATTTAATTTTCACACATGTAGAAACATTCATGTAGCAATTTGTAGTTCCATTCATTTTTTTTCACATTCACACATGTAGAAACATTCATATAGCAGCCAACAGTTTCATTCATTTTCACATTCACACATGTATAAACATTCAGACACATGTAGAAACATTCAGACATGTAGAAACTTTCACACATATTATAATTTAGAAATTCTTTTATAAAATATAATTATTTAGTCATTATTCGCTATCAACATCCCAATTATATGTTAAAACCCCAACTACTTGTATGGTTGTTGCCCATTCTTCTCTTACATCATTTAATTCTACGGTCGTATAGGGAGCATGTACATCTAGTAAGGCCTTTCCTGTAGTATTGTCAGTTTTAAACACCTACAAAGAGAATGATGTATATATATAATTAATAATATATAAATAAGATTGATATATTTCATATTATCTAATTAGACTATATATAATACCTCAGGAATGGTATCGATGCCCACTGCGGCATATTTGATAATCATGTGCATAAATAACATCACATAGTATGCACATGCCCATCCGTTGTCTTGTGTAGCACACTATAAATTGAAACATACAAAATATTAAAAAATACAACTAATTAAGCATTGTTCACATAAATAATATATGCATTGCAGTCGGGAACTTACTGCCACATATTTCCAAATTATTTGCTGGTTCTTTTTCCTGGGGACCTTTCCTCTAGCCTTTTTGAACTCATCTAAACCCCTACATGTTAATGTAACACAGTACATTGCATAATTAAATAGTAATGTAATAGCATATGTTAACATATATGAAAATGAAATATTTCTCACCGGAATAATACCATTTTCATTTTGTGTCCATATTTTGAATTCAATTTAGTCCCCTTAGGATCTAGATAATAGACAGTGAACGTCTCGGGGATAATAACTAGTAACTCGTAATGCATACCACTAGAGGTAAAAAAGTTAAAAATTAATAACTCAAAATCCACAATAAAAATGTAATTTTCTTAAGTCCAAATTATAAGCAAAGTAAACTTACTCCACATTGAATGGAACTATTATCACTGTCTTGTTATTTTGAGAAAAATTTGTAAAAGCATCACAACAGTATTGTTGAACTGACGGAGGGTCTTTAGCTACTAGACTAATCAAAGATGGAATAAAAAATCCTACATGTTCGAATGCAAAATATGCACATATCTTGTCTAAGTAGCTACAAAACATGTATTACATATGCATTAATAAATAAGATAACCAGATCACCAGATCCTACACAAGGTATATGGATGTATAAAGAAGATCTCACCTTATCCATAGCTCTATCACAGATGTATTCAGCCAATCATATCGAAACAACTCCAAAATATCTTGTATAAATAGTTTGCTTTCGTATGATTGACCTGCAGCATCCACATCTATAGAAATAGTTATAGGGAAATTTATATCATGTTCGCCTAACCATATTGCCATACCCCTACAATTAGGACCTAACGGGATAGGTAGGTCCTGTGGAACCCAACTTGGTAATGTAGGAGGTGGAGGTGGAGGCCTAGATGCTCTGGGTGTCTTCTTTTTAACCTGTATATATATATATATAATTTCAGATCAATTGACATCATATACACACACTAACAATTTAACGTAATGTAAAGTTACCATACAGTTTCAGTATAGAGGAAATCCGCTTTTGGCCACAATATCACTCCGCCTTCTGCCTCACCAAGCGTTTCACAATCTGGGTGGGCATATGGCAATGGAAGATCCATCCACTTGGGGAATATACGTAGCGGGCTCACACGAACCCAACCAGCTGGTAATGGAGACCCATGAAACATTTCCCCTAGTAGGGATGGGTAAGCCGACGCCTATGCAATGACTAATTCTTTACTTTTTAGATGGCATGGCCTCAACCCCTACAAATTTTTGTGTAAAGAATGTTATATACATATATACATATCATCTTGAAAACATATCATCTTGAAAAGACTATTTAATATGTCATAAAAATACTTACAGTGGATGTGCTAGGTGGTGGGTCTATAGGATTACTCCCAACCTCTGTAGTAGGAGTAGAGTGGGATGCCATAGGTACTGTCTGCTGAGTGGCAGTCAGAGATGCCTGCCACTTGCTCATTGCTTCTTCGAGTTTCCTATCAACTAGCTTATCTACCTATACATGGATAAAAGAAACGTTAGCTTCTGATTATTCAATTCTCTTTTACAGTAACATTATAAAGAAAGAATAGGTTACCTCTTCTTGTGAAAGTCCCTCTTTTGGGACATGTTTGCGCTGGGATGACCCAAAGAACGCTTTGATGCCCACACCAGCGCTTGCAGCCCTAACACATCCAGGATGCTCTGGGTTACCCAGAGCAACTATCAATTCATCCCTTGTGCCCTCAGGGATGAACTTGCCTTGTTTCCTCAACTCGTGCAGCTCCCGATAATTGCCAAACCAAAAATTTGTAATTAAGTAAACACCACAAATAATCAATATTCGAAAGATTGCTCTAAGAGTTGTATTTTACCATTTTTGCAGCCGCCTCAGCAGTTGCGGGCTTCCTTATTTCTCCCTTCTTATTTTGCCTCCCAGCTATCCAGACATCATGGTGAGGCAGAGGTGTGGTACCTATAGTAGAGGACTCCTGAGTAGCAGTAGACTGAGCAGTATACTAAGTCTGTAGTCTACTACGAATGCCTACATACCCCTTTGGACCCATTGTGTGGTCATGTACATTCAGTGCACGCCTTGCTTTTTGCGCCTCACTGAGGGCCTAGTTAGTATGCACATTAATGATTTGGTTAGTAACACTAAATGTTAATCTTGAATAGGTGAATACAACATATATTAATTAAATTGGGAGTGACACCTAATACCTTGAATTCATCAGTTTGTCTTGAAGCAACAAACGCGTCCCATTCTTCTTGATCCAGGAAGTTCCACTGTTCAGTGGTTGTCTTCTTCCTCTTGTCACCTTCTTTTATGTAGTCTCAGGTGAGATTTGTCCTATAGTTCCTTAGGACTCTCCCACAGCGTTGCATCACGCATTTACGATGCAGCTTTTCATCCAATTCAAATATACTCTACAAAATAGAATTGCTATTAACTAGTATCCAAAAAATTAGTAATCTACAAAATAGAATTGCAAATTAATAATAACTCACGCATAAATCCTTTCATATTACGTCTTTCTTCCCCTTAGGAACTTTATGCCAAGAATTTATCTTACAACCGCAATGGCTATGAGTAACATACCCAAGATATGAAACAAATGAATTATGATTCACTCCAATTGCATTTCCTGCATCATCAAAATCCACAACAAGTTTGGGTCCATTGCCCCTTTGCGCTATTAACTTCTTCATCATAGTGATGCCCCTTCTCTTGTCAACTTTTTGGTACTGCTCATCAAGTACCTCAAGTGCTTCAGAGGGTACATGTGCATCATCAACCTAATATTTGACAAAATAAACACACTTACAGGATATAACTATAAATGGACATATAGATATAAATATATGATATATTTTTAAAACTTACATTGTGAGGCGGTGCATTGATGTCCTCACCTTCACGGTAATCATCAACACGGTCATCAGGAGAATGCTCAGTCATCTGAAAGTTCACATTCACATTGTAAAGTTCACATTGTAAAGTAATTCACATTGTAAAGCTCACATTGTAAAGTTCACATTCACATTGTAAAGTAATTCACATTGCAAAGTTCACATTGTAAAGTAATTCACATTGTAAAATTCACATTGTAAAGTTCACATTCACATTGTAAAGTAATTCACATTGTAAAGTTCACAATCAGAAAAATAAAACATATAAAAAATATAAACATGCCTCTAATATTGCGATTTTTTTATCAATTAAGAATCTTTCATTGTGATCTCCGGGCACATACAAGTCATCATTAGCTTCAATATTTGTTGGTATTGACAACCCAATTGAGTATGGACTGAAGTCATCATACTTATCATACTACTCTTCTTCATCTATAGGATCTTCAATGAACTGTCTTTTACCATGAAGAACAACTTATAATTTATCATTTGCAGGATCATCGATATAAAATACTTGTTTCTCCTATGATGCCAATATGAATGGTTCACCCTTCTCGCCAATCTTTTCAAATTTCACTAAAGTGAAACCCAATTCATTCACTATAACTCCTTTGGTGTTATGAACCCAATTACATTTGAAGAGCGGAATTCTAAAATCTATGTAGTGAAACTCCCATATGTCTTCAATGACACCGTAATATGACATTTTAGCTTCACGTGGACTCTTATCCTTTGCACTTGCAAAAAACATAGTCGACGCTTGAAGGGTGACCCCAATGTTTTGGACGACACTCTTATCATCTTGGCACTTTGTGTAATATGTGAATCCATTAATGTCATGCCCTTCGTAAGACATAACATTCAATTTCGGTTTAAGGCGAGGCATTTGATAGTTTTAGTAATATCTTCTGGTGTTTGAGATAGTTGATGTAAGACTTTCTTCAAACCACTTCATAAATGTCTTGTTATACTCTCTAGCAAGCCACATTGTATTGGCTCGAGGATATTATCTCTTGATGAAATTGGTATGTTCCTCGATATAAACACTCACTTCGTCCATGTTGTGTAAAATATACAAGTGACCTTGTTCCAACTGCTCACGGCTGATTACTTTCACCCGTGATCCCAAAATTCCTTTTCCAAATTGCTCCTCAATATTCTTGTCATTACCAGGAGTGTCATTACCACTGAAAAAGTCATTACAAAAATCCATAACCTCTCTCACCACATAACCCTCAATAATACTCCCTTCAGGCCGATAACGGTTTCGAACATCACTTTTAAAAACGCTCATGTATCGTTCAAAGGGATACATCCAATGCAAGAAAACTGGTCCCAACATTTTCACTTCCCTAGTCAAGTGGACAACAAGATGTACCATGATATCAAATAACGACAGATGAAAATACATCTCAAGCTGAAATAGGGTAACAACCACTTCTCTTTGCAAATTATCGAGAGTATCAGGGTCAATAACTTTGCTGCACATACAATTGAAAAAGAAACAAAGTCTGGTGATTGCAAATCTTACATGCTTCGGCAATATAGATCGAATTTCCACAGGCAATATTTGTTACATTAGAGTGTGACAATCATGAGATTTAAGACCTATCAACTTCAGATCTTTCATTGATACCAATCTATGGATATTGGATGAGTAATCCTGTGGCACCTTAACATTTACCAAACATTCACAAAAAGCTTTCTTCTCCTTTCTAGACAATGTGTAACAAGCGGGAGGTAAGTATGTTCTCCGATTTCCCATTTCATGAAATTCTATTAATTCTAACCTTATTCCCATTTCACGTAGGTCCAGTCTGGATTTTATCCCATCTTTAGTCTTACCTGGTATATTCAACAAAGTACCAATGACACTATCACAGACATTTTTCTCAACGTGCATGACATCGATACAATGCCTGACTGTCAAAGAACTCCAATAAGGAAGATCCCAAAATATTGACTTATTCTTGAATAAAGATTTGTCACTCCGTGTGGCCATAGTACATTGTGATCTCTTACCAAATTCATTGACAAAGTCTTTTACTCTTTCATAAACAACCTCCCCTGGTATAGGTTTAGGTGCACTTTGTTCCTCATTCAATCCATTGAATGATTTGTGCTTCCTACGGTATAGATGCAATTTTGTAAGAAACCTTCGATGGCCGAGATATACAGTCTTACCGCCATGTTTTAGTCTTGTTGAATCAGTGTTTTCTTCACATATAGGACACACTTTAGCTCCTTTGACACTATATACAAACAAATTCCCATATGATGGAAAGTCATTAATAATGCAAAACAACATAGCATGCAAATGAAATGTCTCTCTTTGTGAAGCATCATAGGTCATCACACCTTCACCCCAGAGTTTCTTTAAGTCATCAATCAGAGGTTCAAGATAAACATCGATATCATTTTCAGGTTGTTTAGGGCCCGATATCAGCAACGACAACATTACGTACTTATTTTTCATACACAGCCAGGGAGGAAGATTGTATATAACAAGCATGACTGGCCAAGTGCTATGTTGGCTGCTCAATGTCCCGTATGGATTCATCCCATCTGTACAAATCCCAAATCTTAGATTCCTGACTTCTTCACCAAATTCAGGGTACAATAGATCAATCTTCTTCCACTGTGGGGAATCAGACACATGTCGTAGGATCCCATCATTATTTTTCTTAACATCTGCATGCCACCTCAAATTCTTTGCATCTATCGGATTGGCAAACAAGCATTGAAATTGTGATATTATAGGTAGATACCACATCACCTTGGCAGGAGAACTAGTTTTGGACTCCCCCGAAGTCGTCAATTTATACCGTGACGCACCACATTTTGGACAATCTTTAAAATCCACATTGTCCTTTTGAAATAATACACAATCATTCGGGCATGCGTGTATCTTCTTGGCATCCATTCCCATTGGGCACAACAATTTCTTTACCTGGTATGTTGAGATTGGCAGCTCGTTTCCTTCAGGAAGCATTTCTTTCAACAAAGACAACAATGACATGAAGCTTTTGTCGCTCCATCTATTATTAGCTTTCAGCTTATACAATCTCAACACAACGCTAAGCTTCATAAACTTAGTACAACTTGTGTATAATGATATCTTAGCATCATGCACAATGTTTCTAAAAATGGGAGGTGGATCGGTGTGCTCTACCCCACAGCTATCCAGCATTGCATCAATGATGTCTACTGGAACTGGTTCATTCACATCTACGTCATTGGAGGAAATTTCTTCTTCCACACAAACACTGCTATCTACATCCACTGGTTTCGGGTTTGAAATCTCTCCAAGCCAGTGCCATTCTGTATAACCTTGTATAATCCCGTTGCACATGACATGACTTTTGATTTCGTCACCAATGCTGACTTTCACGTTGTTACCGCAATGCCTACATGGACAGTAGAACCTATCTCCAGGTTGTTTCATATGTTCCTCGGCAAATCTAATAAATTGGTCAAGACCAGATATAAACTCTAGGGTGCAGCGATTGCGAATGGACATCCTGGCCGTGGCCAGCCCACACAATTGTGGCCTTGCTTTTATCCATTTGGTAAGGAGGGAGCAGGATACATTTGCAATTGAATACTAATGCTTGACCTAATTATGTAAATTTTGATGCATGTTGAATTAAAATATTAAAACCCTAATACACATTTCACCATAATATTGAATTAACTATATTGCTGAAATCTTGTGATCAATCTATGTAAGATATTAAAACCCTAATGTTAAATCTCTGATTTTGTAGTGATGTGTCACCCTAACATCTACATGAATCTCTATTGTATGATGTATATTGATGATAATGCATGAGCTAGTTTGAAATTTTGAAATCAATTATGAATCTCTCCATCCCTAGGTCATAAAAATTTATGTGTAATCTTTATCTTGATGATGAACAAGCATGGACACTCGAAATGTTGAAATCAATGTTATATAATGACAACACATGTATTTGTTGGCCTAGAAACCCGTCCAAGATTTACTCATTAGGAGTAAATCTTGGATAGTCCCCAGTTTGGGACTGTTCTTGAACACCTAATCTCACTTAGGATGTAAGTATATAATGTGTATTGGGTTTTCAAGAAAATTTCAGTAGCATTTTCCCATTTGTTCTCTAAGTACATATGTATTTGGAGAACAGTGGGAAAATGCTGCCGAAATTTTCTTGAAAACCCAATACACATTATACACTTACTAGTTAGATTAGGTGTTCAAGAATGGGATAGGTGGTACACATTTATTATATATAAGAATGACAGCACATGTATTTGTAGGCCTAGAAACCCGTCTAAGATTTACTCATTAGGAGTAAATCTTGGATAGTCCCCGGTTTGGGACTGTTCTTGAACACCTAATCTCACTTAGGATGTAAGTGTATAATGTGTATTGGGTTTTCAAGAAAATTTCGGCAGCATTCCCCCGTTTTTTCTCTAAGTACATATGTACTTAGAGAACAGCGGGGAAATGCTGCCGAAATTTTCTTGAAAACCCAATATACATTATACACTTACATCCTAAGTGAGATTAGGTGTTCAAGAATGGGATAGGTGGTACACATTTATTATATATAAGAATGACATCACATGTATTTGTTGGCCTAAAGTTTTAACCATGCAAAAACTCTAATATGTTAACCCTAGACCCTAATCTTGTTGTAATATATACTTGTTTTCTCTTTGATCATAGAATGGATAGATCATCACTCACAGTCATCCCCATGTGTCACAATGCACCCAAGCACCATATTTATGGTAATTCTTATTCAGGACCATGGTGGATGATGTCAAAGTACACCGAACTTCATGTGATAAGTGCAGTGACTTCAGGTCTAAGAACCACAATCACCACCATCACTATGAGATGTGACTCTAACAACCAATAATGGTATCCATGTGTCACTCTAAAGGTGGGTCTGTCTGATACTGTAACATCCCTGACCTGGATTATGTGTTAACCCTAGATGTTTTGCCTAATAAGGTTGAGTAGATGCTTAATCTTATCTTTGGAAAAGTAATTAGGGCTCAAGAGGAGCTCATGTTTCAATTTTGGTCATGTTTGAATAATGTTGAAGTAATGTTTTGCTTGATTTGGACTAAAGTGCAAATTACCCAACTTAGGGTTAGGGTTCACATCATCCTCAGAGGATGTGCTATGTCTCTACCTTTAATGGAGGTCTCTACCTCCATGAATAACTTTCTCAACTCATCCTCCTGACAAGAAGGTCTATCCTCAGGCCTCTCCTGAGGGCAATGACAACTCGTGTCATACGACCTAAGAATGTATCTATTCCTTTTGTGCTTATTCTATTAAGGTTATGTCCATGACATCTTATTTACGTGCTTTTCATTAATTTGATGGAGGATCCCTAAATCCTTATCAACCTTACCCATACCTCTAGAGGGTGAGGAGAAGAGAGGAAAACCCTAATCCTTAAGGTCCTTATTAGAATTTGAGTTGAGAAGGGATGAACAAGATGAGAGAGTCCTAAAGGTATCTTATTTCGATTCATACCCTAAGACTTTGGCTAGACAGTCACACGGATCTGGGAGTCCTCGTATTCTGACTAGCAGTACTGAGGAAAATATTGCCAGCCCCCAGTCGTGATCCTTTTCTAGACACCTCTGTCTTTTGGATAATCCTCTAATAACTCCCTTGGGTTCTATAGAATTTATAAAATTTAATAATTATTAAAGATTAAATGAGGAACCTACACTCTGATACCAATTGTAATGACCCCGCCTCCCGGTAACCCCCAATTAAGGGAGACACGAAGGTCAGAGATGTTATTCAATTAACAGGATCAAAGGTTCGACAAATAATCAATAATAATTATGAAATTCTACTAACTAACTGGAATTTGGTAAAAAAAATAAAACTTTACTTACCTTTGAAAACTTTGGAGATCTATCTATCCAGAGCTTGAATTATCCTATCTAATCCTCCTTGCACTTTATTTCTTATTTCCACAATGTGTCACTTTACTGTTTGTTCTATCAATTGTTGTTCCTAAAACGCCGACAAACAAAACGTCGGTCAGTATATCGAAATATACTGGTATGTGGGAACAACCAAAAGTTTGCACATAAGGATAACAATTTAATTATCACAATCAAGTTAATTAACAAGCCAATTTACACTTTTCAGTATGACATTCTCCACCGTTTTTGCCCTAACCCTGGCATACCCACCTTAGGGTTCCCTTTGCCAATGACTTAAGGCCACCTTCTCAATCTCGAGCTTGGTGCCTGGGGGTCACCACTCATGGTGCCCACTAGTCATGCAATATTATAGGCCACCTTCTCATTCCCGAGCTTGGTGCCTGGGGTCACCACTCAAGGTGTCCATTGGTCTACCCATCTGGGCCTGACCTTTGGCATCATCCATCAGAGTGGCATGTAGGTGCGAGAATACATACTTCTATTTTTTAATGTGATAATCATAGTGAATTTATGATTTGCAAGTATGAACATCCAATAGATAATTTGCATTCAAGGCGATTAACCATCTGGAAAATCCTCGGGAAACTAAGGCAGTTTTTCATAATTAACCACATACCTGATCTAACGATTTGAACAGAAATATCCATGCAAGTAAGAATCCAAGCAATTATTTTCAACAAGATCCTGAAATAATCACTCAATTCCCTTTTTATTATTCATGTCATCAAGATCCATTAAACCTAGCTCGCTTCCTAGGGTTCCTAATTCACTTTTAGGGTTTCTATTGCAATTAGGGCTTCCCTTCATCTTTTACTATTTTAAACCCTAATTTAACGCAATTGATCACAAACCCTAATTATTTCTACATCTAATACTCGGTTTTGGATTTAAGGCATAATCAACCATTATATAAGTCCATTAAGCCTCTTTTCATTAAAGCTACCATTTTTATCCTCTTTAACCAATGACAAGGTCATTATACTCGTTTATCATCAATTGATGCTCTAATACTCATATGAACGCTATTTATCATTAATTCTACCTTGATTCATTCAAAAACCCTAATTTCTATTTTAAGGTTATTTATCCACAATTTAGGAACTTTAATGCTTGAAATAGCCTAGGATCATTATGTCTCATCTTTATTCACCACTCTGCATAATTAAAGTTATTAAGAGTTGCATTTACTAACATTAGGGTTTCAAGGCCCATTAAAGTATATTCATGCACATGAAACTCTAAATTAGGCCAATTAACCACAAAGATCATCTTTTTAGATTTTAAATCTCTCTTTTACCAACAACAGGTTATTATCAACTTAACTTGTTCATTGAACTTTACTAAATCTCTTTAACATCAAAATCTTGGGTTTTTCATTAATAAAACCATTAAAGATAACATCTTTACATACTTTTTAAATTGTAAGCAGAATTAGGGGCCAATTACATTTTCATTGCATTTCTTGCATTTTTATGATAAAAAAGCACTACTTATTTGTAATTTTCGGCCAAAGAACCTATTTTTAGTTAATTATGCAAGATTCATCAGTTTTCTTGAATATTCGATAGAGAAGGCTTATTTACTAAATATATAGGGCCGTTCGATGCGTGGTCCATCAGACTACGCGGAATCCAACGGTCCATAAAAACACACCTGACTTACGCTTGAAAAAGAGGAAAAAGGCAGTTATGCCCTTACCTAAACTGCAGAAAGAGGGAGGGTAAAGGGGTCTTTTCCCCTTATCATCTTCTTCCTTGGGTCGGCTTGCGAGCAGCTCAGACGAGTCAACTCAAGGGTTGACTCTGGCCATTCGTGCATCTGCGAGCGATCTGATCGGTCCGGGAGCTTCATCTGCCCCTCACGAACTTGTCTGGAAGGCCAATTCCTCCATTGCCCCTCTCCTTCATCACGGACGAGGTGTAGTTCTCCTCTGCTGGTAACAGCTTCTCGACAGGGTCTCAAGTCAGGTCGAAACCTCGAATTGGCGGCATCAAAACGATCGTCTCCGCACCGCGGTTGTTAGAGGATAAGGTGTAGGGTTGCTCGGCTTGTCGTGTGCACTCCCCTATATATAGGGTGGCCACATGTGTATGACGAGTTTGGGGTTTCCCTCAAATGTTAAAGAAACTACCACAAACCCAGGTTGGTTAGGAGCGGAACACCTTCCCGAAGACAAAGAACTCATTTAAAGCTCCGCAGATCTTCCCAATCTTGTGCAATCTTCGATCCAAGATTGCAACATGGACTCTGCGATCCCAGATCCCTGTGAGACAGGGATTCATCCCAAGCCGTGGATCATAGATCCAATGATCGTAGATGAGTGCCAAAAAAAAATCGGGATTTAATCCCAGATCAATCGTGACACATTATTACTATGCAATTAATGCCCAAACTTTAGGATTATTTGTAAATTGCATAACTTGGAAACTGTGCATTGTTTTTCAACAAAATTTTTGGGAGATCTTTAGATTTGTATTATCGTCTTTTATTACAAATTTGAGCCTTAAAATCGAAAGGAAAGATATGGTTTCTTCACATGCAAGTCAAGGACTTATAATGCATATTTTATGCATATTTCCTCTGTCTTAATCTTTGTTTTCTTTATTTTGCTTCCTTTTAACATTAGGAATCTTATGGATACGAAAATCCATCAAGGATAACTCAATTTTACCTCTTTCTACTTATTTTCCCACATTTTACCATTGTTTTCAATTTCTTTCTTAATAAAGAAATACTTAATTAATCTTTTCTTTTCTTATTGCTTTTTCTTTGCAACTTTAGACTCCTTGTAACCCAAGGAACCCATGTGGCATGAAATCCACCTTTGGATTATATTATTTTTCCTTCTAGAGGTTTCTACATCTTTCTTTTCTCAAATATTCAATTATTCATTCACAAATTGAATTTTCTTGTTATTTGGGCCCAATAGCCAATAAAGCCCACAACACAAACATCAAGGCTATTGTAAACGAAATCCACTTATTTCAAACAAATTATATCATTTGTTGTTCAAATGTCTTTAATATGAGAAATTACATTTCTCATTAAATGAACCCAAAATTGAGGTTGTAACATCCTTCCCCTCTTATAGGAATTTTGCCCTCAAAATTCCATCAAGCAAACAAACAGTTCAGGATAAGCCTTTCATATGTCCATCAGGGCTCCCATGTGGCATCATCCTTTCCATGGTGTTTCCCAAAAACCTTCACCATCTCATATTCTTCCATCTGAGTTCTTTCTTACCTTGGTATATAATACCCTCATAGGTAACTTAGGACATTTTAGCCTCTCAAAAGCTGAATAGGTTTAGGGCTCAACACATGTCTTGGGTACCTCACATAGTTCTCTAGATCAGACTCTTGGAACACATTACACATCATGTTATCCTGAGGGGCAAGGCTAAACACAACCATCTCCACCAATCCATCTCAAATGGACCCATATATCGGGGACTCAGCTTTCTCAGTTGTAGCTTAGAGGGGTCGGATTTTCACATCACATATTGTCCCACAGTGAACTGCATGTCAGTCTACTTTGCATCAGCTCGTGACTCATGCCACCACTGGGCTCTCTCTCGGCCATTGCACGATCAAAGCGACTTCATCTACACACACTATGGTTCTTTTACTGACCTTTGTGAGGCCTCCTTCAGCAACATCATCTTAATGAAGTGGTGACCGACACAACCTCCTTATAGGACTTGTTGCATCCCGATAAAGGCTACGGTGGTTAACATCACATCTTAAGAACTGTCTCTATGTATCACCCTAAATGAGCACACATGCTCTCATCAGACCCTCTAGTCTGGATCATACTATTCATTAGTATGGGGTGATAAATTGTACTATCATCAAGTTCTTCATGTATCCACTTTTACCTCATGGAAGTGAACCTTGGTCATACCCAAGAACTTTTGAACTCGCATCATGATGTGGTTGAACCATATT
This sequence comes from Alisma plantago-aquatica, assembly GCA_963693085.1. Taxonomy (NCBI): domain Eukaryota; kingdom Viridiplantae; phylum Streptophyta; class Magnoliopsida; order Alismatales; family Alismataceae; genus Alisma; species Alisma plantago-aquatica. Next base: position 801,030,972 of record OY856412.1, read on the forward strand.
TCTCTCTTAAGTAGTTCAACCGAATTTGTCCCTTGACAGTACTCCTTTCTTTCTCATGTCATTTAGGTAAGGCGATCTACCATAACCCATATTACATCTTGATCTTTCTTGTTCAAGGGGAGACTTACCACAACACCCATAGTGGTGAACTCTCATTCCCTCTCGGGGACTCTTTATCCTCTATGCCAAAGCACTGGGTTACTGGTGTTCGTCCTTCACCCCCGGCTTGCATGGCCACATGCTACATGCAACTTCATATTAAGCATTCAAAATGCTACTATCACTTACTATCTTTGTAGTATCACGGTGTATGGTGATCTTAAAACCATGATCTCATGTATGTCATGATTCCTCAAGATCGATACCTTAGAAACTCTAAACCACTCTCATCAGGATTTTATTACCTTCCTATCCAAAGAAGTGTATCTGAGGTTCTATCACCATCCTTTCACTACATCAAGTACTAAACTGGCTAACCAAACAACCATTAACCTGTTCAACATATCTTGTTACATCTGTGTGTTAGTCAAAACTCATCTTCTTTCCAAACATAGGGTTAGTTGAACAACCTCAACCTCTTCTAGCCTCTAGCTAAACTAGGTAGCTATATCTCAACCAGAGAATTTATTACCACTTCACCTCCTTAGGTGTCAGGTAATGTTGGAGACATACACCTCAACATATTCCACTTATCATCTCATCTCAAACTCTAAGTTTGTCTTCATTAAGAAATTCTGAGCTCATCCTCATGGTGATTCAACTCAACTTTGCATAACTTGCAAATTCCACATAGCTCATGATAAAAGATCCTCACAAGATGATTTCCTTAATACTCTTAGTGTTTGTAAACCATCCATGTATCATTCGCTCCACTAGGGTATGTTATCATCTCTGTCCTCATACCTCATAACAACGTTCCAATTCACATCATCTTTATCCTTGGTGTATGGCATGCGTACTGTCCTATCTCTCACTCCCATAACAAGAAGAAATAAGCATTTGGCAGCCGTCCAAATACAAAGTTCTTCCTATTCCAAGAGTAGAGATGGTACATCCCACCTTGCCAGTACACCTTCAAATCTAGGTTGAAACATGCCATCATCTTGATATCCACATTACTTCCATGGAAAATGGGTTTCAAACCTACTTGGGTCACCACACAATTCTTGGTCATCTCCTCTAGGTCTATAGGGTGCCAACACTTTTGGGGTCATTCCTCTTCCCTCATGCATTAGAGAGTGCCCTACTCATCTGCCCTTTGGGTCCCATGAGTTCATGAAGGTAATCAACCTCCTAACCCATGGCCCTCAGACAATGATATATGTTACCTCCCGACCCTATGATCAAGTGCAATTAGGGAATTAGGCAACTCCATCTTCCATCGGTCTTATCCCTTCCTGACCCTAGGACAGACTTAGGATTCTCTTATAGTACATGTTCAACTCAGAATCTTACCCAAGCATTCATCATCTCTCTTCCTGCATTCTTAGGCTGTCTTTCATCCTTGCTCAGGGATCATGGCGACCTGCCTACCTTGGTCAGGCTCCATACCGGTTTTCTCCATGGTAATACATCCATATGCACTTAGAAATGGTTAACTATGGGTCTACATGTTCAATCTCATGCCTTGTACTCTTCACTTAGCTTCTCAAGATTCTATGAAACCTCCTTAGGTTACCTCAAAACCAACCAACTGGTAAACTCCCTACCAAAGGGTCACTCTCCCAAGATGGGAGGAAACTACACCTTGATAACAAAGGTCACAAGCGTCCTTAGGGTTTACATTCACATGAGCATGCTTAACCCAGCAGCTACTAAGGCACAAGCAGACCACTTATTAAACCATGCTAGGTCATGCTTGTTCTCTTTCCTCAACGTTAGATAAACTTAGTTGTGAGGGGTTCATCAAACATACCTTTAACTTAATGGGTTTCCTTTACCTCTACTCATGAGGAGTACCATGCTCGAAACTATAGAGACTCAAATCTCATCATGAGTATAGGGTACACTGCTTCCCCTCTTAGGCCTAGAAACCCTAGGTCCATCTTTGGGTGTCCAACTGCATACTCAACTTCTTAACCACGAATCAAGCATGTCCAAGGTATGTCATCCTTTCATTCGAGCAACACCTCAGAGTTGATTCCTCTTCCAGGACAACCAACTAGGTATACGGCTTCACAACTTGCTACTTCATCCTCTTCAAGTCTAAGAAACTCTTCTATCTATCTCAGGAGGTAAACACCTATACCATAGGCACAGAGGTACCAGTAGACTCATCCTCTCTCTAGGTTTGGTTCTTCTCATGGCAACCAAGACATCATTAGCCTCCAAGGGTCAAGCATACAACAACCACTATCATCCACTTAGGTCGCATCATCCTCAACTCCCACTATTTCTCAAGTTTTGGGATTTTAGGCTTCCAACCTTCTTGCCTGAGGTATGCTCTCTCTCTCTAGAGCTAATCCTACAACCAACCTCTCTATAAGAGGTTCTTTCTTCATGAAGGATCAAGCTCATAAGAATGCCCCTACCTGAGTGAAGCCTATACTCGAACTTATGTTTACTCAAGATTATCCATAACCCCTTATGCTTATCTCATAGGCCATCCATCATGATCCCTTGTCTTGGGTTTCATTCAACTATTAACCCTACTGATGTGCTTTGGGTGCAAGCTATATCCTACTTGCAACATCCCAAAAGGTTTCTATAGGTTCTTCCCTAACCTCATCCATGAAGGAGATATCCTTCGCTCAAACATGCGTGACCCTGCCCAGGGTTGGGTTGCCAAAGGTACTCTCGATCGTCAATCTTCTCATGGTTAGTATGGCAATCCAAAGGCATGTCCATCCAAACACCTAGTCAACCATGACATCTAACTCATCATGTCATCTCCCTCTCTAACCTCCACTTACACTAGTATATAACCGACCTTTCGTGTCGGTTATTTAAGGCCTTTAGTGTCGGTTTCTAAGCGACACCTATGTGGGCGACGCTAAAAGCCCAACCGTTACACTTCGGTTCAAAAACCGACGCCAAAACCCTTCGTGCGCCACCGAAAATGCGCCAGCAGGGCACTATAGGCGTCGGTTATTAGATAAGAAACCGAAGCCATATACCTTCGCGCCACAGAAAGGGTGCCATCTTGGGCACTATCAACGTCGGTTATTAGATAAGAAACCGACGCCATAGGCACTATAGGTGTCGGTTATTAGATATGAAACCGACGCCATATACCTTCACGCCACAGAAAGGGCGCCATCTTGGGCACTATCACGTCGGTTATTAGATAAGACCCGTGAAACATTTCCCCTGGTAGGGATAGGTAAGTCGACGCCTCTGCAATGACATATTCATTAACTTTTAGATGGCATGGCTTCAACCCCTACAAATTTTTGTGTAAAGAATGTTATATACATATATACATATCATCTTGAAAACATATCATCTTGAATTAAAAAACTAGTTACTATGTCATAAAAATACTTATAGTGGATTTGCTAGGTGGTGGGTCTACATGATTACTCCCAACCTCTGTAGTAGGAATAGAGCCTCCAGTAGGAGACACCATAGGTACTGTATGGTAAGTGGCAGTCTGAGATGCCTGCCACTTTTTCATTGCTTCTTCGAGTTTCCTATCAAATAGCTTATCTACCTATACATGATAAAAAAACGTCAAATTCTAATTATTGAATTCTCTTTTACAGTAATATCTACAAGGAAAAAATATGTTACCTCTTCTTGTGAAAGTCCCACTTTTGGGACATGTTTGCGCTGGGATGGCCCAAAAAAAGATTTGATGCCCACACCAGCACCTGCAGCCCTAACACGTCCAGGATGCTCTGGGTTACCTAGAGCAACTGTCAATTCATCCCTTGTGCCCTCAGGGCTGAACTTGCCTTGTTTCCTCAGCTCGTGCAGCTCCCGCTAATCGCCAAAACAAAAATTTGTAATTAAGTAAACACCACAAATAATAAATATTCGAACAATTGTTGTAAGAGTTGTATTATACCATTTTTGCAGCCGCCTCAGCAGTTGCGGGCTTCCTTATTTCTCCCTTCTTATTTTGCCTCCCAGCTATCCAGACATCATGGTAGGGCAGAGGTGTTCTACCTATAGTGGAGGACTCCTGAGTAGTAGCAGACTGAGCAGTATCTTTGGCGAATGCCTGCATACCCATTTGGACCCATTGTGTGGTCATGCACATTAAGTGCACGCCTTGATCTTTGTGCCTCACTGAGGGCTTAGTTAGTATGCACATTAATGATTTGGTTAGTAACAGTAAATGTTAATCTTGAATAGGTGAATACAACATATATTAATGAGATTGGGACTGACGCCTAATACCTTGAATTCATCATTTTGTCTTGAAGCAACAAACGCGTCCCATTCTTCTTTGTCCAGGAAGTTCCACTATTCAGTGGTTGTCTTCTTCCTCTTGTCAGCTTCTTTTATGTATTCTCGGGTGAGATTTGTCCTATAGTTCCTTAGGACTCTCCCAGTGTTGCATCACGCATTTACGATGCAGCTTTTCATCCAATTCAAATATACTCTGCAAAATAGAATTGCTATTAACTAGTATCCAAAATATTAGTAATCTACAAAATAGAATTGCAAATTAATAATAACTCACGCATAAATCCTTCCATATTATGTCTTTCTTCTCCTTAGAAACTTTATGCCAAGAATCTATCTTACGACCGCAATGGCTACGAGTAACATACCCAAGATATGAAACAAATGAATTGCGATTCACACCAGATGCATTTCCTGCATTATCAAAATCCACAACAAGTTTGGGTCCATTGCCCTTTTGCGCTATTAACTTGTTCATCATAGTGATGCCCCTTCTCTTGTCAACTTTTTGGTTTTGCTGATCAAGTGCCTCAAGTGCTTCAGATGGTACATGTGCATCACCAACCTAAAATTTGACAAAATAAACACATTTACAAGATATAAATGGACATATAGATATAAATATATGATATATTTTTAAAACATACATTTTGAGGCGGCGCATTGATGTCCTCACCCTCACGGTAATCATCAACACGGTCATCAGGAGAATGCTCAGCCATCTGAAAATTCACATTCACATTGTAAAGTTCACATTGTAAAGTAATTCAAATTGTAAAGCTCACATTGTAAAGTTCACATTCACATTGTAAAGTAATTCACATTGTAAAGTTCACATTATAAAGTAATTCACATTGTAAAATTCACATTGTAAAGTTCACATTCACATTGTAAAGTTCACATTGTAAAGCTCACATTGTAAAGTTCACATTCACATTGTAAAGTAATTCACATTGTAAAGTTCACATTATAAAGTAATTCACATTGTAAAATTCACATTGTGAAGTTCACATTCACATTGTAAAGTTCACATTCAGAAAAATAAAACATATAAAAAATATAAACATGCCTCTAATATTGCAATTTTTTATCAATTAACAATCCTTCATTGTGATCCCCGCGCACATACAAGTCATCATTAGCTTCAATATTTGCTGGTGTTGGCAACCCAACTGAGAATGGACTGGAGTCATCATACTTATCATAGTATTGTTCTTCATCTATAGGATCTTCAATGAACTGTCTTTTACCATGAAGAACAACCAACCATTTATCATTTGCAGGATCATCGATATAAAATACTTGTTTCACATGTGATGCCAATATGAATGGTTCACCCTTCTCGCCAATCTTTTCAAAGTTCACTAAAGTGAAACCCAATTCATCCACTATAACTCCTTTGGTGTTATCAACCCAATTACATTTGAAGAGCGGAATTCTAAAATCTATGTAGTCAAACTCCCATATGTCTTCAATGACACCGTAATATGACATTTTAGCTTCACGTGGACTCTTATCCTTTGCACTTGCAAAAAACATAGTCGATGCTTGAAGGGTGACCCCACTATTTTGGACGACACTCTTATCATCTTGGCGCTTTGTGTAATATGTGAATCCATTAATGTCATACCCTTCATAAGACATAACAGTCAATTTTGGTTTAAAGGCGAGGCATTTGATAGTTTCAGTAATATCATCTGGTGTTTGAGATAGTTGATGTAAGACTTTATTTTTAAACCACTTAATAAATGTCTTATTATGCTCTCTAGCAAGCCACATTGTATTGGCTCTAGGATATTGTCTCTTGATGAAATTGGTATGTTCCTCGATATAAATGTTCACTTCATCCATGTTGTGTAAAATATACAAGTGACCTTGTTCCAACTGCTCACGGCTGATTACTTTCACATGTGATACCAAAATTCCTTTGCCAAATTGCTCGTCAATATTCTTGTCATTATCAGGAGTGTCATTACCACTGAGAAAGTCATTGCAAAAATCCATAACCTCTCTCGCCACATAACCCTCGATAATACTCCCTTCAGGCCGATAACAGTTTCAAACATCACTTTTAAAAACGCTCATGTATCGTTCAAAGGGATACATCCAATGCAAGAAAGATGGTCCCAACATTTTCACTTCCCTAGTCAAGTGGACAACAAGATGTACCATGATATCAAAGAACGATGGAGGAAAATACATCTCAAGATGACATAGGGTAACAACCACTTCTCTTTGCAATTTATCGAGAGTATCAGGGTCAATAACTTTGCTTCACAGACTGTTGAAAAAGAAACAAAGTCTGGTGTTTGCAAACCTTACATGCTTCGGCAATATAGATCTAATTGCCACAGGCAATATTTGTTGCATTAGAGTGTGACAATCATGAGATTTAAGACCCATCAAATTCAGATCTTTCATTGATACCAATCTACAGATGTTGGATGAGTAACCCTATGGCACCTTAACATTTATCAAACATTCACAAAAAGCTTTCTTCTCCTTTCTAGACAATGTGTAACAAGCGGGAGGTAAGTATATTCTCCGATTTCCCATTTCACGAAATTCTGTTAATTCTGACCTTATTACCATTTCATGTAGGTCTAGTCTGGATTTTATCCCATCTTTAGTCTTACCTGGTATATTCAACAAAGTACCAATGACACTATCACAGACATTTTTCTCAACGTGCATGACATCGATACAATGCCTAACTATCAAAGAACTCCAATAAAGAAGATCCCAAAATATTGACTTCTTTTTGAATAAAGATTTTTCACTCTGTGTGGACATAGTACATTGTGATCTCTTACCAAATTCATTGACAATGTGTTTTACTCTTTCATAAACAACCTCCCCTGGTATAGGTTTAGGTGCACTCCGTTCCTCATTCAATCCATTGAATGCTTTGCGCTTCCTATGATACAGATGAAATTTTGTAAGAAACCTTCGATGACCGAGATATACATTCTTACCGCCATGTTTTAGTCTTGTTGAATCAGTGTTCTCTTCCCATATAGGACACACTTTAGCTCCTTTGACACTATATCCAGACAAATTCCCATATGCTGGAAAGTCATTAATAGTGCAAAACAACATAGCATGCAAACGAAATGTCTCTCTTCGTGAAGCATCATAGGTCATCACACCTTCACCCCAGAGTTTCTTTAAGTCATCAATCAGAGGTTCAAGATAAACATCGATGTCATTTCCAAGTTGTTTAGGGCCCGATATCAACAACGACAGCATTACGTACTTATTTTTCATACACAGCCAGGGAGGAAGATTGTATATAACAAGCATAACTGGCCAAGTGCTATGTTGGCTGCTCAATGTCCCGTATGGATTCATCCCATCTGTACAAAGCCCAAGTCTTAGATTCCTGACTTCTTCACCAAATTCAGGGTATAATAGATCAATCTTCTTCCACTGTGGGGAATAAAACGCATGTTGTAGGATCCCATCATTATTTTTCTTAACATCTGCATGCCACCTCAAATTCTTTGCATCTATCGGATTGGCAAACAAGCGTTGAAACCGTGATATTATAGGTAGATACCACATCACCTTGGCAGGAGAACCAGTTTTGGACTCCCCCAAAGTCGTCAATTTATACCGTGACGCACCACATTTTGGACAATCTTTCAAATCCACATAGTCCTTTTGAAATAATACACAATCATTCAGGCATGCGTGTATCTTCTTGGCATCCATTCCCATTGGGCACAACAATTTCTTTACCTGGTATGTTGAGATTGGTAGCTCGTTTCCTTCAGGAAGCATTTCTTTCAACAAAGACAACAATGACGTGAAGCTTTTGTCGCTCCATCTATTGTTAGCTTTCAGCTTATACAATCTCAACACAGTGCTAAGCTTCGTAAACTTAGTACAACCTATGTATAATGATATCTCAGCATCATGCACAATGTTTCTAAAAATGGGAGGTGGATCGGTGTGCTCTACCCCATAACTATCCAGCATCGCATCAACGATGTCTACTGGAACTGGTTCATTCACATCTACGTCATCGTAGGCAATTTCTTCTTCCACACAAGCACTGCTATCGACATCCACTGGTTTTGGGTTTGAAATCTCTCCATGCCAGTGCCATTCTGTATAGCCTTGTACAATCCCGTGGCACATGACATGACTTTTGATTTCGTCACCAGTGCTGACTTTCAAGTTGTTACCGCAATGCCTACATGGACAGTAGAACCTATCTCCAGGTTGTTTGCTATGTTCCTCGGTAAATCTAATAAACTGGTCAAGACCAGAAATAAACTCTGGGGTGCAGCGATTGCGAATGGACATCCATGATCTATCCATTCTATGATCAAAGAGAAAACAAGTATATATTACAACAAGATTAGGGTCTAGGGTTAACAGATTAGAGTTTTTGCATGGTTAAAACTTTAGGCCAAAAAATGCATGTGTTGTCATTCTTATATATAATAAATGTGTATCACCTATCCCATTCTTGAACACCTAATCTCACTAGTAAGTGTATAATGTGTATTTGGTTTTTGAGAAAATTTCGGCAGCATTTCCCCGCTGTTCTCTAAGTACATATGTACTTAGAGAACAAACGAGGAAATGCTGCCAAAATTTTCTCAAAAACCCAATACACATTATACACTTACATCCTAAGTGAGATTAGGTGTTCAAGAACAGTCCCAAACCGGGGACTGTCCAAGATTTACTCCTAATGAGTAAATCTTGGATGGGTTTCTAGGCTAACAAATACATGTGTTGTCATTCTTATACCTACAATCCTAGTTTCATCATTCATATCCTAGTTCTTCAAGTTAGGTGATTAACATTGTCAATATACTCAAAAAGGAAACAAGTTACCAATTTCATAGTTTGGACGGTAGAGATACCCTAAGATCTAGATCTAATGTTTCATAATGAGTCTGTGATAAAGTTACATCACTAGATGATTATATAATTTCAAAATTAGTACACAAATAAATTCAAATGATTAGATAACTAAATAAAAATAGTAGACAAAAAAATACAAATAAGTAGATGAATAAATACAAATCTATTGATAAACTAATATAAATCAGTAGATGATGATCAATTAATTGCTGAATCAGTGCATAAATAAATACAAACATTAGATGAATACATATAGATCAATTGAAAAATATAGTTAAATCAGTTGATAAATAAATTTCATTAAGTAGATGATTAAATCATAACAAAATCAGTACATAAATAAACACAAATAAGTAAATAACTTTTAAAAAAATGCCCAACAGTAGCTTAGGCGTGCCTTGGCACCGCCCAAGCAGCCGCCGGAGCAGAGGAAGAAGGAAGAAGGCAGGGCGGGCATACCTTGAGGGCAGAGAGAGCAGCGGCCGGAGCAAGACCTAGCAGCAGCTGGAAGCCGGCGTCGACGGTGAGGAGAGGAGAGGAGCGGCGACGAGGGCGGCGAGGAGAGGACAACATCCACTGGCGGGGGCGGCGGAGAGGAGAGGAGAGGCAGTGCCGGAAGGGAGAGCAGCAGGAGCGGCGGCGAGGGCGTCGATCAGGAGTGCTGGAGGCGCAGGGGAGCAACGGCGGTCGGGGCAACGACGGCGGCGACGGCGGGGAGCAGAATCGCCAGACCTAGTAGAGTCGCAATCAAATAGAGACAATGGGGAAAAGAGATCTGTTTCGCGGGGCTATTAACTGTACCACAGGCATCGGTTATTCAAATAAACTGACACATAAAATTAACAGTGTCGGTTCTCCACAAAAACCGACACCTATTCTCAACTATAGTCATCAGTTGTAACTACAAAACAACCGACGTCTAAATACATATGCCGATTAAAAAAATTGTTCTCGATTAATGACCATAGTCGTCGGTGTCTTCTGACAACCAACACTTAAAGGGTGTGAAAAATTCCCCGCGGACAGTGCGGGAAAACTCATAAGAGTCGGTCATTGTAGTTAAACCGACGACCAAAATGTGCCCAATTTCTGTCTCGCAAATAACCTTTAGTCGTCGGTTTATTATTTATCAACCGACGCCATATATTAAATTTTGGAGGTAATTTTTTCACTGGAAATTTTGGATTTGGCGGTTAATTTTAGGCGTCAGTTTTTTATTAAGTAACTGACACTGAATAGAAGAGGTACCCGTGTTTGGGCACCCTTCATAGATTGGATGTCGGTTTATTTTATCAACCGAAACTGTATAGTTTCAGTGTCAGTTTATTTATACAACCGACACCTGTAAAAGTGACTTTATAAGCCATTTCTATAGTAGTGTTAGGGTTAGGGTTCACATCATCCTCAGAGGATGTGCTATGTCTCTACCTTTAATGGAGGTATCTACCTCCAAGACTAACTTTCTCAACTCATCCTCCTGATAAGAAGGTCTATCCTCAGGCCTCTCCTGAGGGCAATGACAACTCGTGTCATATGACCTAAGCATGTATCTATTCCTTTTGCGCTTATTCTATTAAGCTTATGTCCATGACATCTTATTTACGTGCTTTTCATTAATTTGATGGAGGATCCCTTAATCCTTATCAACCTTACCCATACCTCAAGAGGGTGAGGAGAAGAGAGGAAAACCCTAATCCTTAAGGTCCTTATCAGAATTTGAGTTGAGAAGGGATGAACAATATGAGAGAGTCCTAAAGGTATCTTATTTCGATTCATACCCTAAGACTTTGGCCAGGCAGTCACACAGATCCGGGAGTCCTCGTATTCCGACTAGCAGTGCGGAGGAAAATATTGCCAGCCCCCAGTCGTGATCCTTTTCTAGACACCTCTGTCTTTTGGATAATACTCTAATAACTCCCTTGGGTTCTACAAAATTTATAAAATTTAATAATTATTAAAGATTAAGTGAGGAACCTACGCTCTGATACCAATTGTAACGTCCCCGCCTCCCGGTAACCCCCAATTAAGGGAGACCCGAAGGTCAGAGATGTTATTCAATTAACAGGATCAAAGGTTCGACAAATAATCAATAATAATTATGAAATTCTACTAACTAACAGGAATTTGGTAAAAAAAAATAAAACTTTACTTACCTTTGAAAACTTTGGAGATCTATCCATCCATATCTTGAATTATCCTATCTAATCCTCCTTGCACTTTATTTCTTATTTCCACAATGTGTCACTTTACTGTTTGTTCTATCAATTGTTGTTCCTAAAACGTCGACAAACAAAACGTCGGGCAGTATATCGAAATATACTGGTATGTGGGAACAACCAAAAGTTTGCACATAAGGATAACAATTTAATTATCACAATCAAGTTCATTAACAATCCAATTTACACTTTTTAGTATGACATTCTCCATAGTTTTTGCCCTAACCCTGGCATACCCACCTTAGGGTTCCCTTTGCCAATGACTTAAGGCCACCTTCTCAATCCCGAGCTTGGTGCCTGGGGGTCACCACTCATGGTGCCCACTAGTCATGCAATATCATAGGCCACCTTCTCATTCCCGAGCTTAGTGCCTGGGGTCACCACTCAAGGTGTCCATTGGTCTACCCATCTGGGCCTGACCTTTGGCATCATCCATCAGGGTGGCATGTAGGTTCGAGAATACATACTTCTATTTTTTAATGTGATAATCATAGTGACTTTATGATTTGCAAGTATGAACATCCAATAGATAATTTGCATTCAAGGCGATTAACCATCCGAAAAATCCTCGGGAAACTAAGGCGGTTATTCATAATTAACCACATACATGATCTGACGATTTGAACAGAAATATCCATGCAAGTAAGAATCCAAGCAAGCAAACATTTTCAACAATATCCTGAAATAATCACATAATTCCCTTTTTATTATTCATGTCATCAAGATCCATTAAACCTAGCTCGCTTCCTAAGGTTCCTAATTCACTTTTAGGGTTTCTATTGCAATTAGGGCTTCCCTTCACATTTTACTATTTTAAACCCTAATTTGACGCAATTGATCACAAACCCTAATTGTTTCTACATCTAATACTCGGTTTTGGATTTAAGGCATAATCAACCATTATATAAGTCCATTAAGCCTCTTTTCATTAAAGCTACCATTTTTATCCTCTTTAACCCATGACAAGATCATTATACTCGTTTATCATCAATTTATGCTCTAATACTCATATGAACGCTATTTATCATTAATTCTACCTTGATTCGTTCAAAAACCCTAATTTCTATATTAAGGTTATTTATCCACAATTTAGGAACATTAATGCTCGAAATAGCCTAGGATCATTATGTCTCATCTTTATTCACCAGTTTGAATAATTAAAGTTATTAAGAGTCACATTTACTAACATTAGGGTTTCAAGGCCCATTAAAGTATATCCATGCACATGAAACTCTAAATTAGGCCAATTAACCATAAAGATCATCTTTTTAGATTTTAAATCTCTCTTTTACCAACAATAGGTTATTATCAACTTAACATGTTCATTGAACTTTACTAAATCTCTTTAACATCAAAATCTAGGGTTTTTCATTAATAAAACCATTAAAGATAACATCTTTACATACTTTTTAAATTGTAAGCAGAATTAGGGGCCAATTACATTTTCATTGCATTTCTTGCATTTTTCTGATAAAAAAGCACTACTTATTTGTAATTTTCGGCCAAACAACCTATTTTTAGTGAATTATGCAAGATTCATCAGTTTTCTTGAATATTCGATAGAGAAGGCTTATTTATTAAATATACTGGGCCGTTCGATGCGTGGTCCATCAGACTACGCATAATCCAACGATCCATAAAAACGCGCGTGACTTGCGATTGAAAAAGAGGAAAAAGGCGGTTATGCCCTTACCTAAACTGTAGGACGAGGGACGACAAAGGGGTCTTTCCCCCTGATCATCTTCTTCCTTGGGACGGCTTGCGAGCAGCTCAGCCGAGTCAACTCAAGGGTTAACTCTGGCCATCCGTGCATCTGCGAGCGATCTGATCGGTCCAGGAGCTTCGTCGGCCCCTCACGAACTTGTTTGGAAGGCCAATTCCTCCATTGCCCCGCTCCTTCATTACCTACGAGGTGCGGTTCTCCTCTGCTAGTAACGGTTTCTCGACAGGGTCTCAAGTCAGGTCGAAACCTGGAATTGGCAGCATCAAAATGATCGTCTCCGTGCCGCAGTTGTGAGAGGATAAGGTGTAGGGTTGATCGCCTTGTCGTGTGCACTCCCCTATATATAGGGTGGCCACAGGTGTCTGATGAGTTTGGGGTTTCCCTCAAACGTTAAAGAAACCACCACAAACCCAGGTTGGTTAGGAGCGGAACACCTTCCCGAAGACAAAGAACTCATTTAAAGCTCCGCAGATCTTCCCAATCTTGCGCAATCTTCGATCCAAGATTGCAACCTGGACTCTGCAATCCCAGATCCTTGTGAGACCAGGATTCATCCCAAGCCGTGGATCATAGATCCAATGATCACAGATGAGCGCCTAAAAAAAAAATCAGGATTTAATCCCAGATCAATCGTGACACATTATTACTATGCAATTAATGCCCAAACTTTAGGATTATTTGTAAATTGCATAACATGGAAACCGTGCATTGTTTTTCAACCAAATTTTAGGGTGATCTTTAGATTTGCATTATATTCTTTTATTACAAATTTGAGCCTTAAACTCGAAAGGAAAGGTATGGTTTCTTCACATGCAAGTCAAGGACTTATATTTCATATTTTATGCATATTTCCTCTCTCTTAATCTTTGTTTTCTTTATTTTGCTTCCTTTTAACATTAGGAATCTTATGGATACGAAAATCCATCAAGGATAACTCAATTTTACCTCTTTCCACTTATTTTCCCACATTTTACCATTGTTTTCAATTTCTTTCTTAATAAATAAATACTTAATTAATCTTTTCTTTTCTTATTGCTTTTTATTTGCAACTTTAGACTCCTTGTAACCCAAGGAACCCATGTGGCACGAAATCCACCTTTGGATTATATTATTTTGCCTTCTAGAGGTTTCTACATCTTTCTTTTCTCAAATATTCAATTATTCATTCACAAATTGAATTTTCTTGTTATTTGGGCCCAATAGCCAATAAAGCCCACAACACAAACATCAAGGCTATTGTAAACAAAATCCACTTATTTCAAACAAATTATATCATTTGTTGTTCAAATATCTTTAATATGAGAAATTTCATTTCTCATCAAATGAACCCAAAATTGGGGTTGTAACAGGCGCCTCATTTGAATTAAGTTGGAGGAGAGAGAATCTTGATATTAAAATAACCAAGATTTAAGCCTAAGTGAAACCTTAATTCAATTTAGGGCAATATATATATATATATATATATATATATATATATATATATATATATTAATTAAAGGGCTTTCAAGCAAAATTAAAATGGTTGGATTCAGATGTCTGTGGACATCCTTGAGCTATGCAAGGACCACGAAATATCCCAAGGAGGTGAAAACTCCACTCACCATTACTATAAGAAAAAGAATTTCCACTCAAATATGGAAATTATTATTATAAGGGTTAAGGTGCTTAATTTCTTTTCCCTTAATTCTTGGATAATGGAAGGAATCTCGATGGGATAGAGATGCCTTTGTATGTAAGAAACCAAGGGGGGAGTTGTGGCAACAATTTTGGAATTAATAGACTTTTATAAAACATTTTCTCTCTCATCAATTTTCTTATAAAAGTACCCTTTCCAAGCCAAACCAAAGGCTTTTCAGATTTCTTTTCTTTCCCCTTTCTTGGAAAACGACCAAGGAGCATGGGAGGACCAGGAGGACGACTCCATAAGCTTCTTTATTCCTTTTCACCTTGAATCCATGGTGGAAATCACAAATCAATGCATGAATTCTTCCTATTTCAATCCCCTCTTCAATTCTAACCATTCATTTTCAGTCAAACCTTGAGGACGAGCCTTGGAATGGTGAAAAGAGTTTCATCCACCATTGTTTCTGTGAGCTTGAAGCTTTGGAGCTCAATTGGAGGCGGTTTTTATAACTTGAACCCTTAATTTTATTATTGCAATCAATTCCTTATCAATTGGTGATCATTTCTACATTTCCGAAATTTAGTTTGGTTGAGTGATGTAATCTCCATGGAAATCACAGAATATTTCATGAGTTTGGAGCTTGATGATGATGACATCATCATAATCACACACCTCCCCAAATATCTAGGGAAAACAGTTTCAATGTTTGAGTCCAAACGGTTTTACCAAACCGTTTGGAGACCAAACAGTTTGCAAACCGTTTGGTGGTTTGAGTTACAAATGGTTGACCATTTGATATGGTTTACCATTTGAAGATATATGTTGTGGTACTTGGATCTTAATCCAATGGTTTCAATTGGTTTGATCTTGAAGGTTTCAATTGTGAATGATTCCTTAATTGCAAACCCTAATCGACTAAGTGCTGAATTTCCAATTGAATAAGTTGATGCTTTGGGTTGATTGACCCAAATGGTTTCAAAACCATTTGGGAATCACCCAAACGGTTTCAAGACTGTTTGAGGGTCACCCAAGACCGTTTGAAGGTCTAGGGTTGAGCATGGTTGGGTATTTGAAGATCCAAAGATACCAAGTTGAATTGCAATCAATTGCTGATTTGATAATCAACCCAATGATCCAAACCCTAATTGGTTGACTTGGATTTTGATGATTGACATAGGAAAATGGTCTCAAGACCATTTGGAGGACATACAAATGACCTCAAGACCGTTTGGGGTCAGGTCATGTCCAATTTGGATGATGGTCCAATAGTTCTAAAGTAACTAGTTACACATTGATTAATGTTGAAGGATCATCGATTCCAACCCCTAATCCATGTGATTCAAACCCTAATTGATGACCAATTGAGGGTCAATTGAGGGTCAAATCAGTTGAAGGATGACCTATTTAACTCAATTAAAGTATGGTGATAGGTCCAATTGATGATTGGTTACATGAATTCAATGGTTGAAGGAACCAACATTGGAAACCCTAATTCAATTTGATTAGTTGAGTCTATTTTTGGTCCATGTGGTTTTGATGATGTTTGGACCAAACGGTCTCAAGACCATTTGAGTCCAAATGGTCTCAAGACTATTTGGGACCAAACGGTCTCAAGACTGTTTGGGACCAAACGATCCCAAATCAGTTGAAGCTCAAACGATCTCAAGGGTTCACTTTAGCAAACAGTTTCAAGGGTTACTTTAACAAACGATCTCAAGTGTTCACTTTAGCAAATAGATTCAAGGGTTACTTTAGCAAACGATCTCAAGTGTTCACTTTAGCAAACGGTTTCAAGCATCCACTTTACTAAACGTTTTTAAGTATTCAACCAAGACCGTTTGAGGTCTGATTGGTCAAGACCGTTTGAGGTCTAAGTGACTAAGACCTTTTGAAGTTCAAATTGGTTAAACCATTTGGACACCTAATATGATCAAATGTCAATTAGATAATTGATTATTAATGATGTATACCAATGATGATTATGAAGGTTAACCCTAGCTTTGTGTACTCAAGTGAAGAGTTGACCTAGATTAATCTTGGATTATTTATCTCCCTAAAGAGGATGAGAGGGAGAGAGAATGGGAGAGATGATGGCTTATTTAATAAACCCTAATTCTCTCATTATGAATAAACATGAAATCAGGATTTGATCCATAATATGAGATCATGAAATCTTCCTTGAAAAGATTGATATACCTTGATCCTAAATTAGAGCAAGGTTATGTCAAACCCTAATTTAAGGGCAAAGCTCAGTGAAACCATAATCTAGGGTGATGATGTAACCCTAACTTAGTGTAACAATGAAGGAAACCCTAATTTAATGGGAATTGTATATCCTAACCCTAATTTGGGTATGAGGTATGAGAAACCTTACTTGGATGTGAATAGTAAACCTTAATCCCTAAAATGGGGTAAAGGTGCATGAAACCCTAATATAGGATAGTGCTTCTAATTCAAGGTGAAGTCCTATCACTGGGTGATGTGTTGTGAAATCCTAATTTCGATCACATAATATTAGGTGAAACCCTGATATAGAAGGATGTTATGTGAAACTCTAATAAAGAGTGAGCCTAGGTGAAATCCACATATATGTAA
Source organism: Alisma plantago-aquatica (assembly GCA_963693085.1). NCBI lineage: Eukaryota > Viridiplantae > Streptophyta > Magnoliopsida > Alismatales > Alismataceae > Alisma > Alisma plantago-aquatica. The sequence goes on from OY856412.1 coordinate 801,048,364, forward strand.
GATGCTAAGTGAAACTCAAATTATAATTGCGGAAATCCTATTCCTATTAATGGAATAGTGATTAATGTATTGACAAATATAACACCTAGAGAGGTGATAATGGATATCCTTACATTAATAGTTCCTGACTCAAGGGTGAGTCCATATCCTTAGCAATGGTTGTACCTTCTAAATAGATGAACTACGACCAATACATTGCATGATGAATGTGATGACCTAGTGCATAAAGTATTAGGATGGGGAATACCCTAATACAAGATAAGTGGATGAACTCAAGTAAGATAAAGGTGTTGAGGGAAGTGATACATCAAAATATGATAGATATCACATCCAACACCCCAATTCTGATATACCTTGATATGTTATAAGTCCATTATAATTGAAATGGATGACACATGAAATGTGTCATGTCATTTGTTATATTGAGATGTAATACACCTTGATGAATGTAGGCTAACATGCCTTATGGAAAGGTTAATCCAAATCAATGGACTATGATACAATCATATTCTGATAAAGATGAGAGAGAAACTCATACTTTGTGTTGATAATACATTCAATGATGAATGATGAGAATAAACAAGTATGTTTGAGTACTTATGATATCAGTATTGGCTTCTAGCTATGAGAAGCAATGAAATAGGACTGATCATTAATAATATGATCTTAAGAACCCAAGTGGTTATTTATGAAAAACCCCAATGAAGGGTGCTGATATAAAAGAGATACCATGAACCCTAAAGAGGGAATCGTGATATGACTTAGTGTTGTATGGTAATGATGTGAAAGAGAAAGCATGAACCCTAAAAGGGAATAGTGATATTACTTAGTGTTGTATGATACTGATATGAAAGCATTATAATTGTTATCATGAATACTAATCATGCAGGAATGATAAGATATAGAGCATAGCCAGGTATGGGCTATGATGCTTTGTTTATTGAGAATATTGTATAGGATTTATAAGCCTTCATATGCTTTGTGTAGTAAGAATCATTGAACTTTGTGAACTATGTGCAATACATTGTGTAGTAAGAATCATAATGTACTTGGTCAGATGATTAGAAGGTATTAAGTTACCTAATAAGTGGTAATAAGTATCCTATGGTGAGTTATGGGTTCAAATACCCAGATGCTATGATCATGATGATGAACTTGTTAAGAAGTGGAATTGTACTTGGTGAGTTGAGGGACTAAGATCCCAACACTTTGTGAAAAGAGTATGGCTACAGGCCATGACTCCACAGTGATAATGCCAGGCATTAGATATATGATCTAAGCCTGAAGAGAGTTAATGTTGTGGTATTGATTCTGTAGTGAATAAATGTTGTACATGTTCTTCATATTCCTTAACAGATAAGTGACATGTTGCTCTTTAAAATTATATCCGCAATGTTTTAGATAAGAATAATATTCTAATATGTTAGACATTGAAATAACTGCTGTCAAACAGATATGATTCCTCTGTTCATATTTATCTTCTTAACCTGCAATAATAATGTTACTGGCAGAGAGTTATATCTCTCGCTGGGGCAATTTACAATTGTCTCACCCCCGTGAGAACTAAAGTTTTAGGTGGACGCGGACGAGGAGGCAGGAATCCTTTAGTAGGAGAAGGACAACAACAAATGCAGCAGGGACAACAGTGAAGTCTCAGGTGGAGACACTAGTTGTTATGCCTTGTATAGATGTTGATAGAGTCCTATGTGTCGTCTCTGTACTCTCAGGTCCTCGGAGTAGTAGTTAGTACTTTTGAGATTTTGGCTCAGTGCCTCGAGATTTTCATATTGCTTGTGTTTAGTTTAACAGGGCATCTGATGCTTGTAATTCACAGAAAGAGATGATACAAGCTATGTACTTTTGAAAAACAAATTGTAAATGTGTTACTTTTGTTCTATGTGAGAAAGTTTTTATTTGATGGACCTCTTGATAAAAAAGTCTTAATTTTTAGTGATTTTCGGTAATCAACTGCTTAGAGAACGCTTCCGCATTAGTTAATTATGTTTTTATGAGTCGGATGTCACAGATACATTGTTCTCTAACAAGTGTCTATATATTTGGTTTGATATCTCCATATCATGGCTAATGAGATTCTTGCATCAACCAACATACATTCTAATCTTATGTGTTATTGATGTCTATGGATATTTCAACCATAACAACTAATTAGGGACAAAACAATAATACATACTCTTAGCATGCATATGATCTCACTATTCAGTCATCAACCTGAAGACATATGCCATTGAGTATATTATTCTGTAGACGTCTATTATTTTTGTGGTCATCTCACAATATAAAACACAAACATACATATTGGAAACTTGCCTTTATTGATATCATCAATATAGTATTACAAATCGTTTACATAGTATCCCATTACAATAATCAAATGTTACTCTCTATGGGCATACATACCAACAGACTCCCACTTGCACTTATACCCAATCACTCATGAATCTCAATCCAAGCAATCGAACATGTCCGTCATGTTTATGTTGTGAAAGTGCCTTTGTGAGCAGGTCAGCCACATTACTTTTTGTAGGTACTCTGTAAATCTTTACATCTCCTCATTGTATGATCTCTCGTATGAGATGGAACTACTGTAGAATATGTTTGGAATGCTATTGTGATCTTGGTTCTTTAGCTTGTGCAATTGCTCCATTATTGTCGCAAAACAACTCAATTGCATCATTAGCGCTTGGAACCACTCCAAGTTTAGAAATGAACTTCCTAATCTACACAGCTTCCTTTGTAGCATTAGATGCGGCAATATATTAACCCTTTGTTGTAGAATCCACAAATGCCTCTTTCTTGGAACTCTACCAGATCACAACTCTATTTTTTAGGAAAACACAAATCGTGATTGTGATCTATAGTCAACTTTATCCGTTTGGAATCTAGCATCATTGTAACCCTTTTCCACGAGCTTTTCCTCACTGTCGTATACCAATAATTGATTCTTAGTCCTTCTCAAATCCATTAGGATGTTCTTTATGGCTGTCTAGTGACATTCACCTAGATCTAACTGATATCGGCTTGTCATGCTCAAAGCATATGACACATCAGGATGAGTGCATAATATCGTGTACGTGATGGATCCAATTGCTGATGCATATGGAATCTTACTCATGCATGCCCATTCATCACATGAACTAGGACATTGGGCTTTAGAGATTGTATCCCCATGATACATGGGCAAGTTACCTCTATTAGAACCCTCCATGCTAAACCTCTAAGCACCTTGTCAATGTATGTTCTCTGGCTTAGGCCTAGAAGCCTTCTAGATCTATCTCTATAGATATTGATTCCTAGTATAAAGGATACTTCACCTAAATCCTTCAGGGAGAAGGTCTTCCCCAGCCAAGCTTTTACTATCTGAAGAGTAGGGATGTCATTTCCCATCAATAATATGTCATCCACATTCAATATGAGAAATACGAGTGTGCTCCCACTAACCTTTTTGTAAACACAAGGTTCATCTTCATTTTGACTAAAGCCAAACTTTTTGAATACTTCATCAAAACGTAGATTCCAACTCTGAGATGCTTACTTCAATCCATAGATTGACCTTTGTAGATTATAGACTTTATTGGCTTCCTTCAAATTGATAAAACCTTCAGGTTGTGTCGTGTACACATCCTCGAGTAAATTCCCATTAAGGAATGTTGTTTTAACTTCCATTTGCCAAATCTCATAGTCATGATTAGCTGCAATGGAAAGCATGATCCTGATGGATTTAACCATGGAAACTGATGAGAAGGTCTTATCATAATCAACACCTTGAATTTGACGGAATTCTTTCACAACCAATCTACCTTTATAGGTTTGAACATTTCCATCCACGTAGTCTTCATATTGAAGACCCACTTACACCCTATGGGTTTTACCACTTCGAGTGGATCCACCAAGGTCCATACCTTATTTGTGTATATGGATTCCATCTCAGATCTCATGGCTTCAACCCATTTCTCAGATTTTGGTCCCTTAGTAGCTTCTAGATAGGAATTTGGCTCATCTGCTATGCCCAATTTGTCACTGTCTTGAGTAAAGAGAAATCAAAATCTCTTAGGCTCAAGTCGTGTCTGACTAGACCTATGAGGTTCCTGTGTCACATTTGGAACTTGAAATTCCACAATAGTTTGTGAGTCTTCATGTTCCTTATGTACCTCCTCGGGTTCTTTGCTTTCTTATAGATCTCAAACTTCTTCAAGCTCTACATTCCTCCCATAATTCTTTTGGAAATAAATTCATTTGCAAGAAATGCAACAGTCCTAGAAACAAACACTTTGTTGTCAATTGTTGTGTAGAAGTAATATCCCTAAGTTTACTTGGGGTATCCAACAAAATAGCATTTTTCAGATTTGGGTCCAACCTTTTTAGGAAATTGTTTCCTAACATAATCTTCACATCCCCAAATCATTAACATGGACAAATTGGGACGATTCCCATTCCATATCTCCTATAGTGTCTTTTGAGAGAATTTGGAAGGTACATGGTTAAGTGCAAACACTACGGTTATCTGAATTACACTGAATGAGAACCATCAGAACATTCCAATGTTAGTCGGTCCAACAAGAATAGTTACTGGCAACGCCGAGATACAATCTCATTGAATACATCACGTAATTCTAGACAACATGGTAACGATAACATCAAATGTCAACTAAAAAGAGATGTTGTTGAGACAAGCATACCTCCTTTGGTGAAAATTCAATTTGAAACAAAAATAATGATTTTGATTCACATGGGAGTCATATATTGCTAAAAACTAAGATAGTAAAACTGTATGCAGCTTACAAATCAAGTTTGAAAAATAATGTACTTATATAGTCACATTCACTGTGGAAGAAGTTGGGGTAAGTTGTAAAATAATTTCGTTCATAAATGTTTCTTATAATGGTTTACTCCTCTAAATCTCAGATCTAGTTTTGTCCCTAAGGATGTGGGTGTTATTCTGCAAGTAAAGATTACCTTAGTGTATCAAATTTCAAAATTCAGTATTAAAGGTTGGGCACCCATAAAATCTATTTCACATAAATAGGAAACTTGGATCACAGAGACCACTTACTGAAAATGCAATGTAAGAAAAAATTCTTTTACTCTGCCTCCAATATCCTTAAGCCCCCATCTGTTGAGATAGTGGATATATGAGTCTATGACCTCATCATACACCCAGTTGTTGTCCATTGATCTAAGATGGTTTATTTTCAGTCTTCTGTAGCCCTCAAAGAAGACATTGGTGTATATTCAAAACATGTTTACGTTATAGGAAGTACACTTAATTACATAGTATATATCTAAAGTTGTAACTCACTAATCCTATTCAGTAGGGTTCCAAGTAAGACAAATGATAGCCCTTTATTTCTCTGGTGGAATTTATACTTCAAAAGGGGCCCTATCCACTGTGTTGATTCCTCCCATGCAAACAACTTTAGTTTCCTCTTTACATTCTGATCATCATCGGTGTTCAACTTCCACTTGTTTGGTTGTTCTCCATCCACTATGAAGACTCCACTGAATAATAATAGAAGAGATAAATGCCAAATAGAAAGCACACGTAAATAAAGGTGAACTATGAATAGTCATCTTTGCTAACAGTGAGAAGATAATGAATGAATAACATCATGTCAACATTTCTCAAATAGGGTTTATATGTAGCGTCAGTCATTCTTGACAGGCACTCGAGTATCATAAGAAACAATGTGGTACATATGATGTACACTCACAAGATATGAAATAACCACTAAGGGGAATAATTTTTTACAACAATGTGTTTATTTTGATTAGATATTAGCTTATATGTAAAAAGTACTTCGAATGTTTGTTAGTATTATGAAAAATAGTCATCAATGTTGGTTGGCTATGATGTCGAAACCGGTTACCCATTACCTATGAATGTTAGTTAGTTGACAAGTCCAAAATGGTTAATTTAGTAAACGAACATTGGATACCTTGAATTCATAACTGATTACTCATGCAATCAAATTCTTGATATTCGTGCTAATGAACATTAGTTAGTGGTGAAGTCAAAAGTACTTAGTCATGTCAAACAATGTGGCATATTACCAACTCCAAATAGGTTTCAATAAATGATATATTTTTGTGGTCTAAAACTTGGTTAGATGTAGAAACTAAACCTACTATCATACGTGGAAATTGGAGACAATGACGGGAATTAAGATGCAGTAGTTGACATATAAATAGTAACAACAAAATTTATATATAATACTTAGAAATCTTCTCAAGCAGGTTTCCATGCCGGACAAGCAAAGGCATTACCTCTTCACGAAATGTCAAAAATCCTTATTTATATATAATACTTAGAAACCTTCTCAAGAAGGTTTCCATGCCGGACAAGTAAAGGCATTACCTATTCGCAAAATGTCAAAAATCCTTACTTGCTCGATTATAAGTGATCTTTCGACCGAACTTTCTCCACCTGATGGTTGCATGAGTTTGAAGATATACCTCTCCCCCTGAGCTTCTGAATCAACTTTGTGATAATTAAGTTGAGCAGGAAGCTTTGCAGGCATTATGAAATACCGTCGGGGAGGAGCATCAACCGAGCAAACAATGCCAAGATGAATGGTGTCGCGGGAAGATGTGTTGTGCGGCAAGGAAGGAGAAGCAGCCGTGACAAAAAATAAATCTGAAAAACCACTCGCTCAATATTAAAGTTACAAACGAGGTATGAACTAAGCACCCAAAAAAAACCAGACAACCGTAGGCTCACAAGTATCTCACCCGCAAAAAGTGATGTATGCCATCAAATCATGGGGTGCTTCAGAATGTTTTATGTCAGAAAATACGCCTCACCTATCAAACAAAAGGCAGACTGTCATGTGTCCATCTGATCGATGGACAACACCGTTCGTGTTTAGGATGTCCTGAGAAATATACCAGTCAAAACCGAACACCCCCCTTCTATACCCAGTCAAAACCGAACACCCCCCTTCTATACCCAGTCCTGGAAGACTGGTAGTAAATATTTAGGGATTGACAGTTTCTTAACAAGGAGAATACCAACCATCGACACCGTTTCAAACAAATCAAACACAATCGGACAATGCGAACCGATACCATAAATATTTGAATAATGATATGCAAAGTCAAAACTACACCTCATTTGGGATCTTTTTTGACATTTAGCCTGCTACTTGCCTCCTCTTTTTTTGTTATCTAGCTACCAAAAAGGGTTCCAAATGAAGTGCAGTTTTGACTCTACTGGCAGCGGATGTGTAACGTTGGAGTTATCGTTCGTGCACTTTCCCAGCAGATCATGGCTTTACCTAGCAGATCTCTAAATATTTTCTATTGATTTTCGAGCGCTCCTGTCTCATCGTGATTGACATTTATCAATCCTCCATTGAAAATAGCTAAGACGTCAAAAGCGTTCTTTCTTTCAAAGTGATGGACTATCAGGTGCAACGTGTGAATCACTACTAATAATTTTGTATATACATAGTTATTAATTGTTGTCATTTAAATTATTTTTTTCTAGTCTGTGCGATGAAGGACCTCCACCAGCCACGAAATATGTTAGTGTGAAAAATTGCCGCAATTCAGTGATTAACAACTAAAAATAAATTCAAGCACTTCCCCAAAAAGTAAGTTAACTTATGACATTCATTCATCTAGATGATATAAAATAATTTAATTTTCCATTCTTAATGAATAAGAACGCTTGTGGTGATTTACACCATTTACATCCTCATGAAAACTACCTGAATATTTAGTCTCTAACTAGATTGTATGAGTTGATATGTATCACGTAATTCATTTGATTCTTCAACTAGTACTGGTGTTATTTCTCAATTCTATCGAAGGGCCCTTACAAGTGGCATGATTTAGCTTGTGTCAGTATTCGAGACTCCAGTAGAATGTTGTTGTGACTATGGTTTATTGGATGCAGTTTATTAAGAAATATATTATAGGTTTAGTGGGGTAAATAGTTCAAAAGAAGCATTTTGTGTCGTTGTGTTGCAAATGCGAGAAAGAAACATAACTACAGCAACAACGTTATTTTGAGTTGAACGATTCAAGATATCAAACCCATATGATAGAGGAAGAAATGTCTAGTTGTTGAAAAAGGTTCCCATAAGATAAGCAGAACAAATGTCCCTTGTAGTATAGGACAAGGTCGGGCTGAGAGGTAACCGGAAAGCTAATCCAACGTCCTTTGTAGTATGAGACAAGGTTACAAGTAGCAATTAAGGTGAACTGAGGGCTGGGTATACAAACTATGAGAGAATGAAACGTTGCTCCCCTTACATGGGACATAGCTGCTCATAGAAATATTAACTGGTGCAGTTTTATGTGTCTGAAATCTACTATTTTATTCTTCTAAACACCACAACTCGTTTCGGTCCCATAAATCACTTAAAATAGTTTGACTCTTCATTCTATTTATCCTCTTGGAGTTTTTTGCATTCTTTTCCCTTTATAAAAGTCATGATTCCTCTCAAACATCGCCATAATATATACATGTCTTTTTTTTTTCCATCGTCCCTTCCAATCTCCTCAACAAGTACACATCATTGTGCCCTAAAGCTAGCCTACTTCCGTGTTTCCTCAGCCCGTTTTTAATAGTTGATGCATAAAACGGAAGCCGTAGACATCTGCTGGTGCCTGGTGATGCTACGTGGAGATGTTGTGGATGTGTTTTTTTCAACGTTGGATTTTATCTATATAGGGTAAGCGTTGGGCCACGCTTGAATTGTCCCACACAGTCCAACAACATCCTGGTGTTTGTTAAGGACACGTTTGTTTTGCTGTATCCAAATGGTTTTACAAAAAAGATATGCTATATGGACGAGAACTGGGATGACCCTATTCGTCCGCTAGTTGCACGCCACCCAAAAGAAGCGGCTGGTAGACTTGTTGCTGTTACGCTTAGCGAAAGGAAGAGAGAGAGAAAGGGGAAGAGAAAGAGAGAGGGAGGAGGAGTGGAGAGAGGAGACAAGAGAGAGAAAATGATTGTAGGATAGAGAAAAAAGACAATCGTTTTTTGTCAATAATTTTTAAACGACAAAGATTTTTTAGACGAAATAAATGTCGACGGACTCATCATAAAAAATACTTTACAACAAGATCAACTTTGATAAATTTTGGAAAAATAAAATGTACAATGTAAAGAAGATTAGATAATGTGATTATAAAAAATTAAAAAATAGGAGAGAGAAATTTATTTTTCTTATAACTCTCAAACCGTAATGAATTTTTTAATGAAATAAAAAGTAATGGACTATAACAAAAAATACTTTAAAATAAGACTAATGACGACATACTTTGATAATGATTTTGTTAAGAAATAAATATAACTCATGTTATAGCATGATGTAACATGTTATAACATGGCATATCACATGGATAACATAGATAATATGGATAACATCAAATAACATGGATAACATGTTACATCATGTTATCCATGTCACTAATAAAAACTGATAATATTTTGAAATAGAAGTAAAAACTGATGAGTTACTAATAAAAAATACTTTAAAATAAGTCCAATGCTGACATATTTTAATAAAAAAATTTAGCGAAATAATTATAACACATGGGATAATATGGTGTAAAATGTGATAACATGGATAACATGGACAACATGTTATAACACATGATATAACATGGTATAACACGTGGATAACATAGATATTATGGATAACATAGAATAACATGGATACCATTTTACACCATGTTGTCAATGTTATTATGTGGAACAACGACAAAGATGGGTGACGCGGAGGCGATTCCGAAAGCGACTCCGAAGGCGACTCCGGTGGCGAACGAGGAGGCAAGCTTGGTGGTGGGCGAAGTGGACATGCGTTCCAGTTCCGGCCAGCCTGAAGGTCCTCAGATGGGAAATGTGGAAGATCTGTCCAATGTGCTGAAGATCAAGGATCCAGGGAAGCAGGGGGAAACCAGATCTGGCGCTGTTGGAGTGTCTTCGACGGCCAGGTCCTGGGTCGATTTGGTGGCAAACAAGGAATCGCTGAAGAATCCGTTGAAGAAAGTGGATATCCAGGTTGAAGACGGCAAACTTATCTACCCCAAAGCCATAGCGGAAAGGAATCTGTAGAAGTGGAGTCTGGCGGCGGCGGGGTACATTGTAGGCTTGAGTCCTCACTGGCCGTCCTTGGTCAGATTTCTTGCTCATCTGTGGAAGGTGAAGGGGTCGATAGAGATTAAATCGAGGGGGAAGGGCTTTTTCGTGTTGCTGTTCTCTAACGAGGAGGATTTGATGACGGCTCTGGATGGGGGGCCGTGGTTTGTTTCTGGGAAGCCGCTGCTTATCAAAAGGTGGGAGAGAGGGGAGCCATTAGAGAAAGTTAAGATGAGTGAAATCCCTATCTGGCTGAAGATTTATGACCTTCCTCTGGAGTTGTGGGACGATGAAATGTTCATGAGAATAGGCTCGTTTCTGGGGAAGCCACTTCGCACAGATAGCTTGACTTCAGAGATGGCTCGTCTGGAGTATGCTAGACTTCAGGTCCTTGTCGATGTGGAGTTCTCTTTCCCTGAGAAGTTGGATTTACAATGTGAAGATGGGCAGGTGGACAATATCAAATTGGAGTATGAGTGGAGGCCGAGTTTATGCGACTCCTGCGGCAATTTTGGGCATGAGTCAGACTTGTGTACTGAGAAGGAGCACATTCCGGTGCCTGCCATGAAGCCCCCGGGGAGGAAGCAAGTGTGGATGCCAAAAAAGAAGATCAGTAATACAGCTGCTGAGGAAGAAACAGAGGTTTTCATTGACGCGGTCGAGGATATTACTGTGGTTGGTGAAGGTGGTCGGGTGAGTGTGGTGGGAGGGGAGGGTCCAGTCAAAAATCTTATCACCCCTTCTCCTTCCCCGACATGGAGTGTTCAAAGAAGGAGATCGAAATCTCCTCCAAGGGTGTCTTCTAAGCCGGTTTACTCGGTGAGGAATATTCTTTTGTCTCCAAACAAGTTTTCTCTGCTTTCAAATCTTAAAGATACCAATGTAGAAGATAGAATGGGGAATGGTGGTGCGGGTGCTGATAGCGAGATTCCTACTGTTCCGAATGGATAGACCCTTATCTGTCTGTGCTTGGAATGTGAGAGGAATCCACAATAAGATCTCTCGCATTCGAAGTGAAATTGAGAGGGTGAAGGATGATGTCTATGTCATTCTTGAGTCTAGAGTTTTCAAAGGTGATGTGAAGGATGTTGTGGAGGAGGTTTGGCCGGGAGCTATGTACTACGCGAATGAGAACTTTTATTCATATACTCGTATTCTCATTCTCTGGAAGGATTCTTCTTGGGTGGTTGATAAGTTGTTTGAGACTGAACAAGTTGTCCATTGTAGTTTGAAGGTCAGTAGCAATGTTCCGATTTTCTTCCTCTCTGCTATCTATGGGTCGAATGATGACACGGAGAGATCCAATCTGTGGGTAGCTTTGAATAATATCTCCCTCACTTGTGCTTCTAGTCCTTGGTGTATTCTGGGGGATTTTAATGCTGTGCGCTTCCCAAATGAAAAGCTGGGTAAACAGCCACCTTCTTCTAGAAGTATGCAGGACTTTAATAATTCCCTGGAAGTCACTGGTTTGCTGGAGGTTTCGATGAAGGGTACGTTCTTCACTTGGGATAGTCACAGCCGTAAAGGTGCTAGCACCTTCTCCAAGTTAGATAGATCGTTTTGCAATGTTAAGTTTATGGACCTTTTTCCTGATATGTGGGGTGAGGTGGTGCCCAATTCTATCAGCGATCACCGACCTATTGTTCTGCATTTGTTCTCTATTAGAAGAAGGAACATTCCTTTCCGGTTCATCAATGCTTGGAAGTCTCAGCCTGGTTTTGTGGATGTTGTGAAAAAGGCGTGGGAGGAGAGTTCTCCTGTGGGTGCACCTATGTTTAGGGTGTATAGGAGACTTGCTTCTGTTAGAGATGCGCTCATTAAGTGGAATAAAGATAGTGTGAGTAACTTTTCTTCTAAGGTGCGGGAATTGGAAGAAAAGATGGCTGCTGTTCAAAGAGATATAGAAGCTGATTCTAGCAACTCGTCTCTTCAGCTCTTGTTGACTGAGTTAAGGATGGATCATATGAAAGCTGTTCATGATGAGGAATGTTTTATTAGACAGAAGTCTAGAGCTATCTGGCTCAAAAAAGGTGATAGGAACTCGGCTTTTTTCTATGCCACCCTCAAATCCAGGAGGATTATCAATAGTATTCATGTTTTACAAGATGGTGATATCACTATTAAAGACCCTGATGCTATCTCTAATTGCATTACGAGTCACTATAGGAATGTTTTTAATTCCTCTCCTTCATCGGTGGTAGAGTGGAAAGATTCTTGGGAGTTACCTAGACTGAACTTCACTCAATTTCAGGAGCTTAGGAAGTGGGTCACTAAGGAGGAGGTGGAAGCTATTGTCAAAGCTTTGGACGATGATAGAGCCCCTGGTCCTGATGGGTTCAATGGCACCTTTTTCAAAACTTGTTGGCACATTGTTGGTCTGGATGTCACTAAAGTGATTTTCAGCTTTTTTGAGACAGGGAAGCTGCTTCGTGAATGTAACAAGTCCTTTGTGACCCTCATTCCGAAGATTCAGGGTGCCAATTGTTTGAAAGACTTTGGGCCTATCTCTTTATGTAATGTGATGTTCAAGATTATTACGAAGATTATGGCTAATAGGTTGAAGGTGGTCCTCCCTGTGGTGATTGAGAAGAATCAATTTGCTTTTATGAAGGGTCGATCTATTAGCGATGCTATTCTGTTAGCAAATGATTTGCTGAGCTCCTTTTCCTCTCCCAATGGAAGTCCTATGTTCTGTATTAAAGCTGACTTGTCCAAGGCTTATGATACGGTGAGGAGAGATTATATTCTGTTTATTATGAGGAAGATGGGCTTTCCACCTTGTTGGCTTTCTTGGGTTGAGGTCTGTTTCAACTCGGCTTCTTTTCAGATCATTATTAATGGCTCTCCTTCTTGTTCTTTTGAGGCATCGAACGGGGTCCGGCAAGGGGACCCTCTTGCCCCTTATTTGTTTGTCATTGCTATGCAAGGGTTCTCTTCGATCATTGGTGATGCAGTGAGGAAGGAGTTTATTTGTCCTCCTAAAGCTTCTAATCTGCTTGGTATATCTCACATTATTTTTGCGGATGATTTGCTCCTGTTCTCGAGAGCCTCGGTGGCATATGCGCAGCAGCTGAAGTTTGTTATCGAAGACTTTTGTGCGGCTTCTGGTCTTAGTTTAAATAGTTCTAAGAGCCAACTCTTTATTAGTCGTAGCTGTGATGTTCAGGAGGATATTGGTTGCCGTTTCAATATAGCTAAGACGGACCTCCCAGTTAGATATTTGGGCCTTCCCTTGTTCACGGGCCGGTTGACGAAATCCATGTGTGCTCCCATTATTGTTAAGATCAAAAGGAAGCTGGACTCTTGGAAAGGGAAGCTCCTCTCGTTTGTAGGAAGAGTAGAGTTGGTGATCTCTACTTTATCTTCTTATCATATTTTTTGGTCAGCAGCCTTCCCTATTCCGAAAGCGGTTATTAATGATATTGAAAAACACATGCGTGACTTAATCTGGAAGGATTCTGATGATGTGAAGCATTTGCATATTGTTCCTTGGGAGTCTATCTGTCGCCCTAGAAAGGAAGGGGGTTTGGGGGTGAGAAGGGTGCATGATTGGTCCAGAGCTGGTTTGTTGAAGAATCTTTGGGACATCTCCACTCATAAGGAGTCTCTTTGGGTTAAATGGGTGCATGAGCGTTATATTAAAGAGGAGTCTATTTGGTCGGTTAGATGCAAATCTAATTCGACCTGGATGTGGAAGAGGCTGCTTGGTATGAGAGATATTCTTAAAGCTAACACTTCTCTTAAGGTGGGCAATGGTGACCGGTTCTTATTTTGGAAGGACCCGTGGCTCCCGGGCAAGAAGTGTTTGTTGGACTGCTGTGATCTGCATATGGTTCTTCGGTTTGGTAAGGGGCTGAATGGTGTCATCTCTTCTTGCGTGTTGGATAGGAATTGGTCCCTTCCTGCTGTTAGAGGCGTGGACTCTGTTAGAATTGCTCTCAACAATTTACCACCCCTTGGTGAGGGTACAGACCTGCTCCTTTTTAATGGTGGTATCTCGTTCAGGTTGAGGGACGGCTGGGAGCTGGTTAGGAAGAAGAACGTCATGGTGATGTGGGGAGTTTGGTTGTGGAGCAGTAAGTTTCCGAGAAGTGTTGCTTGCTTTCTTTGGAGATGCTGCCTTAATAAGTTGACGACCTGTGAGTATTTGCAGAGGGTTGGTTTTTCTCTTGCTTCAAGGTGTAGTCTCTGCCGATCTGCTGAAGAGGACCTTACTCACATCTTGTTTAAATGCTCTTATAGTATGGAGCTTTGGAAGCAGTTTAGCCACAGGTTTGGGAAGAGTCCCTGGCGGATGGAGGACCTGTTTTTGATGAATGGTCAGGAAAAGACGGCTGCTGGGTTGTCTATTCACAGGATTTAGCTGGAGAGAAATTCTCGGATTTTTGGCGGTCCTAGGCGTAGCCCGAAGGATTGCTGGGATATAGCTTACTTAGATACTCTCAGTTTGCATACTGTTTTGTGTACAGATAACTAGTTTGTTGTTTTTTGCTTCCTTGCCCAAGGACTTACCTTGAGGCCTTGTACATACTCTTTCGGTTTTGGTTAATGCAAGAGAAACACGCTGGGTTCACCAAAAAAAAAATGTTATTATGTGATCCATGTTATCCATGGTATAACAAGTAACCCCATGTTATCTTATGTGTTATAATATTGTATCCATATTATCACATGTGTTATCCCATGTGTTATAATTGTTTTATTAAAAAAGTTTATCAAAGTATGTCAAAATTGGTCCTATTTTAAATTATTTTTTATTAGTAACTCACCAGTTTTTACTTCGTTAAAAAAATATTTACAGTTTGAGAGTTATAAGTAAAATTAATTTCTCACTCCTCATTATTTGACTTTTCACAATTACAATATCGTTCCTCTTTTAAATTGTATGTTTTATTTTTTTTATGATATGTTAAACATATCTTGTTGTAATTTTTTTTACAAAGAATGCAGCAGTGTATTTTTGTTAAAAAAATCATTACCGTTTAGCATGTTACACAATTTTATCCCATGTGTTAATTATTTTGTTAAAACAAATTATCGAAGTATGTCAACATTGATCTTATTTCAAAGTATCTTTTTATTAGTAACCTATTAGTTTTTATTACATTTAAAAATTCATTACGGTTTGGGAGTTATAAGCAAAATTAATCTCTCTCCTCATTTTTTGACTTTTCACAATTACATTGTCTCTCCTCTATTAAATTGTATATTTTATATTTTTAATATATGTCATTCATTATTTCTAACTCATGTTATCTCATGTTATTTCATATTGTCTTATGTTAGCCTATTTATACCATATTATAACATGTTACATTTATCTCATGTGTTATACTTATTTCATAAAAAAATTGTTAAATTATATTGACATTAGTCTTATTAAATGTGTTATAACATTTTACCATGAACTACTCCCATGTTATAACATGTTATAACATGTTACCTCATGTGTTATATTTATTTCGGTTAAAAATTAATTATCAAAGTATGATGATATTCATTTTATTTTATAGTATTTTTTGTTAGTAATTAGTCAATTTTTATTTTTTTGAAAAAAATGAGAGTCATAAGCTAAATATTTTCTCTCTCTTCTTTTTTTACTTTTTAAAATCACATTATCCATATTTTTTGGATTTTATATTTATTTAATTTTTAATTTGTCAAACCTGATTTTGTTTGTAAAGTATTTTTTGTAAGGATTGCAACAGTGTTTATTTCGTAGAAAAATTCATTATCTTTTGAAAGTTATTAACAAAAATATGTTATCTTTGTTTCTCTTTCCTACAGCCAACTTTCTCTCTCTGTTCCCCTCTCTACACTCTCTCTCCCACTCTCTTTCCCTATTTCTCTCCCTCATGTTGCTGTCCACTTTGGATAGTGTGGACCTGTCAGGCGCTAGCCCACATTGGCAGCTCGCCTTGGATATCGTGCATTGGTTGGCGTGATAAATGAAATTGATTGATGGTGGGCAAGTAGTGTTAGTGGGGTATGAAAAGAAAATGACAGATATTCATCTAGCATCTCATTTGAGATTTGGTCTATATTTCATTTCTTTGCATTTACATAGTCGCAGTAGCTGACTTTTCCGGTACAAGAACTCTCCCTGAGACAACAGACTTTATGTTTGGTCTATTGGCATGGTTGTGCGACAAGTTCGAACACTGGGTGTTTTTTTTACTGAGTAGTAGTGAAAAGTATGTGGTTGTGCACTGGACCTTGGTGCTCAAATATTTTGAGAAGGAGATGCATGTCCTGCATTTATTACTTAGTGTAGGATTGTTTGCATATCTCCATTACATCAAACCAAAAATAAATTTTGCATTACTGAAGCATCAAATACAATACAATACAATTACATTCGGGTAAACAAATGTGCCCTTACGGTGGCTGATCACCGCCCAATGTTCCTTGCTACCATCAAACTTTACCATCATTATCACAGTGGCACATGACCTCGAAGCCGCATCCAGAAGAAATACACTATCAGTAGTTCACTCTAGTACTTGCTCACCACTTACCTTCTCGTGGGCAATCACCTACAGGTTTCCTTGTGCACCTGTCACTATCAAAAAATATGGTATAGGTGACAGTGATGTAAAAGGTAACACACTTTAGGTGACATGTTTGTACATCACTTATAATCTGTATAGACCTGTGTAAAATAGATGACATACATTTTAACATTTTTGAAAGGGTTACATAATTTAGGAGACATGCATGTAAATCACATATAGTTTGTATAATTCTGTATAACTTAGATGACATACATTTTATCATACTTAAAAGGGTTACACTCAATAGGTGAAATATATTTGAATAACTGATGTTCTAATGAGAATTTACCATATATGTAACATGTATATAAGTCACATGTGATCTTTAAGGGGATTGCTATTTAGGTGACATACATGCCTATCACCAAACTTTTAGATGACATACATACTTGTCACCTAATCTTTAGGTGACATACATTCCCGTCATCTAACATCTCTCAACTAATAATAAGCATCAACAATTTTCTTAATGCAGTTGTGGGGGGATATATTAATACATTTATTTGACAATTCATGAAGGATATATGTGAGAGAAATTGTTGTTGAGAGTCATTCTAAGTCATTCTAAGAGTTATTTATAAAATATATTGGTATAAAGATCTTTCCCAAACTCGTACATGTCTCTTTTGTGACCATTCTGAGGCTAACACACTTTGTCTTGCAAGGTAAATTTCTCATTGATAGCGACTCGCATAGACCACCCACCACAACATCAATTAATGCAGACGAGTGGGGGTTGTCGCAAGAACATGACCGATAGTGCTTCGATTGTCCCCAAACTTATACACATTTCTTTTGTGAATATTTAAGAGTATTATACATATAAGCACGTCTCCAATCAAAGTATTTCTTGAAATTTGTTGTGAGAGGACACTATCATGATATGGGTCCTAGCTCCTTCCTGAAATTTTTTCACATACTTGCTGTTTGAGGACACTATCATGATATGGGTTATGGCTCCTCATAAATGTACTTTAGGGGAGTTTTTCTGAGAGAACATTCTCATGATATGAGCCCCGACTTCTCAAAAATGGATTTTTAAGAATGTTTTGTGAGAGGACACTATCAAGATATGGGCTCTAGCTCCTCACAAATTCATTACAAAGGAATTTCTATGAGCAGATAAGGGACTTGTTGTGAGAGTAACTATCATGATATGGGTCATGGATCCTCCCAATATGTATTTTTAGGGAATTTCTATGAGAGGACACTCTCATGATATGTGCCCTGACTCCTCTCATGCACATGTCTAGGGACTTGTTTAGGAGGACATTGTCACGATATTCTTCTCAAATTCATTTTCATGGACTTACTGTGAGAGATACCATCACAATATGGACCATGACACATGACAAATACATTTCTAGAGACTTGTAGTTAGAGGTCTGTAACATCCCTGACCTGGGTTATGAACTAACCCCAGGTGTTTTGTTTAATCATGTGATTAAATGCTTGTGGTTATCTGTTGATAATGTAATTAAAGCTTCTGAGGAACATATATTTCCCTTCTGTCCTTTTTAAATAATATTATAATATTGTTTTGTTAGAAGTATACTTATGTGCAAATTACCCAATTAGAGGGTTTAACTTGCAAATTGCACATGTTTAGATGTTCCTCTGATGATAATACATCATAAGAATGAATTTGATGAAGTATTATGGATTCTCCAAGCTTGGGCACCAAAAGGCAGCTTGTGGAGCAATCCTTGTGCTTTAAACCCTAGTTTTGGTGTAAAGTGCAATTTACCCAAAACATGGGGTGCAACATGTAAAATATACCTTCTAGAATATCTTTTATGACTCTTGGCATCAATTAGAGTAAAAATGATAATGGGGGCGCTTCATTTGAATAAACAAATAAGAAGGATAACCCTTGTAACTAAATAACCAAGTTGTAAGCATAATGACCCTTTTATATGTGTGCAACTTAGTAGGATGTTTGGCTTCCTTTTTACTAGACTTTGGTTAAGAAAGGAGTTTTGCTT
The DNA here is from genome assembly GCA_963693085.1 of Alisma plantago-aquatica. NCBI lineage: Eukaryota > Viridiplantae > Streptophyta > Magnoliopsida > Alismatales > Alismataceae > Alisma > Alisma plantago-aquatica. The sequence continues at coordinate 801,067,014 of OY856412.1, forward strand.
AAGAATAGGAAGGAGGGGCATGGCCAAGAAGGAGAGAAGGACCCATATGAGAAATAGAAGAAAAGATTGTCCTTATCTTGAAAACATGCCCAAAGTATATATACACATTTCTTTTACAACCAAGGGATCGTTTCCCTTTCTCTCTTCACTTATCTCTTGTTGTGGACGACTAAGGAAGGAGCTCAGGAGAAGGGGAGAATGGCCAAGTAGGTTTGGGTAAGCTTTGGTTATCTTCTAGCTCGGATTCATGGAGGAAATCATGATACAAAGTTGGTTTGCTAGTTTTTCTTACTAAGTTCTTCTTTCTAGCCATCCTTTCCAACCAATTCTTGAAGAAGAAACCTTGGACGACCTATGGAGCTCAAGCCACCATTAAAGCTTCGAAGCTTGGAGCTCTAGATCTGGTTCTAAGGTGGGTTTTTTTAACTCTAAACCCTTAAACTTTGTTATGCATCTTTCTTGCAAAAGTAGCTTGTCCTTCTTTCCCCCATCCTTCCTTGCTTTCTTGCAACTAAAACCGTGAAGAACAGACCTGGATCTAGAGGTAGAAGAAGATGTGCGTGATTACCAATGCTACTTTATCAAACAGTCTTGCTCCCCCCTTTTCCAAACGGTTTGCAAAACCGTTTGGGGCAAACGGTTTGCAAAACCATTTGGGGCAAACGGTTTGCAAAACCGTTTGAAGGGCAAACGGTTTCACAAGGTCGGTTGGAGAAAATGGTCTCCAAGACCATTTGGTTGAGTTGAACAAGGGTCGACCATTTGATATTTCTGTACATAATTATGTTGGTTGATAACCCTCCAAATTTGAGGGATTAACTCCAAAGGAATCGTGAGTTGAAGGCTAATCAATTAGGTAAACCTAATTGAATTAAGTGCTGATTTTCAACCTGATTAACTTGACCTTTTTGGGAAAACGGTTTCAAAACCATTTGAGTGAGTTGACCAAGCGTTGACCGTTTGGGATTCCTGTTCATAATTATGTTGGTTAATAACTCACCAAATTTTATAGGTTAATTCCAAAGGAATTATGAGTTGAAGGCTAATCAATTAGGTAAACCCTAATTGGATTAAGTGCTGACTTTCAACTTGATTGATTTGACTTTTTGGGTTTTCTTGCCCAAACGGTCTCAATACCATTTGGGGATCACCTAAACGGTCTCAAGACCGTTTGAAGGTCTAGGGTCAAGTATGGATATGTGTTTGAAGATCCAAAGATGTGGTATGAACCCTAATCGGCTAAGTGTTGATTTTGCAAGTGATGAGTTGATTGTTTTGGGTTGATTGGCCCAAACGGTTTCAAAACCATTTGGGGATCACCCAAATGGTCTCAAGACCGTTTGGGGATTACCCAAGACCGTTTGGAGGTCTGGGGTTAAGTATAGTTGACCAATTGAAGGTCCAAAGGTACCAAATTACAAAGCAATCAATTGTTGTTTTGATGATCAACTCAATAGCTCAAACCCTAATGATTTTTCACTAGAATCCAAGGGTTGGGTGAGCCAAACGGTCTCAAGACCGTTTGGAACTCATCCAAACGGTCTCAAGACCGTTTGGAGGTCACCCAAGACCGTTTGGAGGTCACCCAAGACCGTTTGGAGTTCTAGGGGTGAGTATGGTTTAGCAATTGATGATCCAATGTTACTAAGTTAAAGTGTAATCAATTGCTGATTTGGTGATCAATCCAATGATCCAAACCTTAATTGGTTGACTTGGATTTTGATGATATGATGGGAAAACGGTCTCAAGACCATTTGGAGGTCATCCAAACGACCTCAAGACCGTTTGGGGTCAGGTCATACCCAACTTGGATGATGGTTCTATGGTTTCAAAGTAACTAGTCTTACATTGATTAGTATTGAAGGATCATCGATTCCCAAACCCTAATTCATTTGAATCAAACCCTAATTGATGAATAATTGAGGGTCAATTTAGGGTCAAATCAGTTTAAGGTTGAACTATTTAACTCAATTGAAGTATGAGGATAGGTCCAATTCATGATTGGTTCCATGAATTCAATGATTGAAGGAATCAATATTGAGAACCCTAAACCGAATGGTGTAGTTGAGACCATCCTTGGTCCATGCGGTTTTGAGGAGGTTTGGACCAAACAGTCTCAAGACCGTTTGGGACCAAACGGTTTCAAGACCGTTTGGGACCAAACGGTTTCAAAACCATTTGGATTCATGCGGTTTCAAAACCGTTTGGAGGTTGAAAGTGCAAAACCGTTTGGGATCTTTTAAGGTCAAGAATGCTTAATGCTTTAAAGACTTAGATGGTGAAATGGTTGTTTAACCTAAACCCTAAAGACACCTAAAGTCATTAAGGGGTTAAGTAATTAGTGAACTAATGTATGTTAGGGTCAATGGTGAAGATTACAAAAGTACCCTTAGTGGGTTTGTGTGACTAGTACCCTCGATCAGGTAAACCCTAATGACTTTAATGGTGATGACTTGACTTATGTCATTCAAAGTTGAGTTGACTTAACCTAATCAAGAGTGAGGTAAACATCATCTATTAGTAATAGGAGAGAGAAGACTCCTAATATGAATGACAATCAAATAAGATACCTTTAAAATGTATCAATACACACCATTAGGGTATGATCCTTCATAAGGAGATTATGGAAACCCAAATTATGGAGATTTGGAATCTTAACTTAATTTGAAGGTGTTAATGGAAGTAATCTTCATAAATAATTATGGTAAGACCTCAATTCACTGTGATGTGAATAGTAAACCCTAATTTTTAGGGTAAATCATGTAATGTGAATAGTAAACCCTATTTCTAGGGGAATAACATGATGTGAAATAGTAGTCCCTAATGGTGGGATATTAATCATAAACCTAATCTAGGGGAGAAGTGATATGGATAGAAACCCTAATTGGAGGTGATGTTATGGGAAACCCTTATTAAGATGAATAGCAAGTTTAACTTATGGCTTATTAATCATGAAAACCTTGAGATGGTTTACTAGATAGTACAATAAGGTGAGGTGTAGCTAAATCAATTAAATAAGATGATTATGTCATAACAATAGGGTTAATGAACACTGTGAATGATAAATGTGGTAATTTCAATAAATAAGGATTTAAGAGGTAAGATGCCTAGATCTAAATATCCCTATGAATGAGTAATAGATTTTACACCTTATAATAATAATGGACATCAAACTCTTAGAAATGATGGATACTAAAGCATGATGTAGATAACATCCTAAATATGAAGATACCTAGAATAGTTGATGATGATTTATCCTATATCAACAATGTTTAAAACCTATATCATTACAGATAATTGGATAATTCTGATATATGATATATGCATCATATGAGGAATGGGCTAATACTTAGAAGTGATGATCATTAATAATAATGATGAGTGCAATAACCGAAATCAAACACTTATAACATCTTTGAATGCTCCCAATGGTAGTGGAGTATCATATTAGGGTTGAACTGATAATGGGAATAGGAAACCCTAATTAATGAAAGGTAGGGTACTTTAACCCTAAGTTTGGGTTATGCTTTTAAGTATGAAACCCTTTGAATGAATTATAAAATGAGGAATCCATATACCTTATAAGTCAAATGGGTTTAATAACCCTAATTGAGTTGAATAAACCCTCACCCTAGAAATCAATCATGGTGATGTAACATGGTCATGATATGATGTTGATAGCACGACCATGCTAAGGAGAACGACCGTGGTAGCTTCCCTTTGCACGACCGTGCAAGGTAGCACGACTGTGGTGTTCTATGAATAAATTGAAAAGAATTGGTATTGTGCAAATATTGTTATATATGCATGTCTTCAATTATATTAGTCATGCAGGCTGTTAGCAAGAAGTAACTATAGCCAGGTAAGGGTTATGATGTTTTATTCATTGAAAGTATGTTACAAGCTTTATGAATAATGATATACTATGTTTCCTGGTCTAAGAGGTAACATATGAGACTGATGGGCTGTAAGAGCCATGAACAATATCTATGTTGTTACAATCAAGGTCATGTTGTTAAATGACTTATGATGTTCTAAAGATTTGAATACTCCTTTTCATAAATCATAATGATGAGATGATTAAGAAATGATATCTATATGATAACTGATGTGAGTTAAACTTGATACATTTAGTATTCTTCTTTCATAGCAGTTGTTTTAATGATTAATGATTGAAAACATGCTTGATGCTAAAAGAATACTAAAATTTACTTAAATAATCAAGTATAATGATGTCATGTAGGGCCCTGACCATATATCCATCATTGTCAGAGACCAAATGATGGTGAAACAGGTTTTCCTAAGGGAACTCCTGGAACATATACTTTTGAGTATATGGGGGATTATGGACGTGAATATCCTTACGTCCTAATGTAGGAATTGATGTAGGATGTATCTTTAACCTATCAATCCTTCATTACATGTCTATGCCGGGATGATGTACCACCAATCTCCCGAGGGAATCAACAATGTCGCATCGATGAGAGATAAACAAGAGATCCCTCGATGATGAAGAGAGTACAAAATGCCAATGTGACTCTATAGCGAAGTTCCAGAATACCCTGGATAGCTATCACAACAGAGACACAAGATGTCCTGCAAGTAAATCCTCTTACTGACTGAGGAAGATGAGGTCATAAGAATCCGACTCTTTTGATGACCTATGTATGGTACCGATGCAATTTCGTAATGGTCGGTTGGAGTATGAGCGGTATACCTCATCTCCGCAGGGCATAATAATGTTTGGAAAACATAATCAACCGTGTAGCATAACTGCTTAGGTTGAACTACGAGAAACAATGATTGATGTTACATTGTTTATAATGATCTAGTTAAATAACTAGTATACATGTTCTCCATATTCTTTAATGAGATATGCTTTGATATCCAATTAAGTTATAATTGAAATGTTGCTTTACTTGACATTAAACCTGTTGTTAAATGTTAATAATTATACCGCTTATTGTTATCCCTTATTGCAATAACAAAGCTTCTGGCGGAGAGTTATAACTCTCGCTGGGACAATTATTCAATTGTCTCACCCCCATGGGATTCGACTTTTTAGGTAGACGTCGAGGACGAAGGAATCCATCTAGAGATGAACAACAGCAGCATCAACACCAGGGGCAGCAGTGAATCTCAGGTGGAGATACTGACTGTCAAGTCTTGTAGATAGTAGATCCTATGTGTCGTCTCTGTACTCTCAGGTCCTAGGAGTCTGTAGATTTGAGGTTTTTGGCTTAATGCCTCAAGAATTTTGTGTCTTGCCTATACAGGTAACTGGGCAATGGATGTATGCAATCACTCGAGATGTGAATTCACAGAGATGTAATGTCAAACCATGTTGTAAACAGTTCATCTTGTTTTCTTATAAAAGAGTTTTATGGTTTAAAGATCTCTTTCCAAAAAGTTTTAAATTTTTAGTGATTTTGATAATTCCGCTGCTAGTTAATCACTTCTGCTGAGTTTACATCGTGATTTATCGATTCGGTCGTCACAATTTAGTGGTATCAGAGCTCTAGGTTCACTGATTCTACAGAGACATAGGACTAAGGTAGTAGAGTTTGTTCTAGTGTCATCCAGTGTATCTGATGGTATCTTCTGCTCACATAGGAGGAGAAGAACTTGAAGATGACTGGATTGGACGACGAGTTTGCTATAGAGAGCAACAATGCTACACCAAGAAGAGGTACAGAGGAGCAGGTGAGAGAGGGACAGTTACCTAAGATTCCCCTAGCTAATTCAACCATGATAAGGAATCCTTCCTTAAGAATCACTATTGGGGAATTTAGGGCAACCATGATGTATCTAGTGGATCAAGCACTAGCAATGCAACCTAGGTTACCAGCTCCTAATGATGATGTTTTGGATATCAATAGAATATGTAACCCACAACAGTAGGTTGAAGCAATGGTAAATGATGAAGTTCTGAACTTAGAACGAGTTTGTGCTCAACCTCAGCCTATTGAATCAATATATAGTAATGTAGGGGTTAGAATACAACCAGAAACCAAGATCTGCCATGGGTGTAGGAAGCCTGGACATATCAGACCTAATTGTCCATAAAAGAAATATAAAGGAAGAATTGAGAAAAGGCCTATCCAAACCCAGGAGCAGAGACCTGGTAGTTCCAAAAGGAAGAAGTTTCTGGTGTCACCAACACAACCAGGACCTAGTGCGCCAAGGCAATGGTTATCCAGAAAGGGTAAGGAACCCTTTAGACCACATCAGGCACCCAGAACTTGCTATCAATGTGGACAGGTAGGGCATCTGGTAAGAGATTGCCTAGCCAGAAATGTTATGGCAAATCAACCTCTGAGGCAGAATCAGCCTGAGACAATGAATAATCCTCGAGTCATGACATGTTAGACAAAATAAATGATATTTCTTATATGTCTTTTTATGATCTCTTGGATAAAACTAAGAAAGCAATTGATTGAACTTTCCTTGATTAGTCCTATAAAGACTTATAATGTTGTATAAAATAGATATTTCATGTTTCATGCTTACCTTCATAAGAAGATGAGGTATTAAAGAATTGGTCTGGATAGAAAATTCAGTAAGATTAATACTTATACTTGTAATGATAAGAAAAGAGAAGGAATATGGTATATATAAGTGCATATTACCTTATCTCAGTATTTATATACCCTGGCCAGGTATACAATTGCTGATGATAAAGTAAATATGGAAACTCTTAGATTGTTATCATTTTTATTGCTTTGATCAAGCAGTCATTCTGAGACAATCTAATGAGTATTATGAAATAAGAAATATGGGAATAAGGGAGGACAATCTGGACCAGTAAAGTTGTAAGGATAATAATAAAGATGTTTACGGGTGATTACTTATAAAGGTATCAGTTTACCCTGGACTTTGGTTCCAAGGTGAGAATATATGTGATAAGTAATGTCCCATGATGAAAGGAAGAAAGAGATGTAATGTGTTGATAAAACATGTGATAGGTACCAAACCAAGAATGTAATAATATATCAAATGATTTATATTAATTACCTAGACTGGTCAACTATGAAATTAAATTAGACATATAGAATAATATGAACATCACTTGTTAGGGGTTTATGTCTTTCATAAACATATCTTTCTCCAAGATACATGTCAAATAAGTCCTTGTTTGATAAGTAACTTTTCCCCATTATAAGAGAATGTACGACTAATGAGATAATCAGTGCTAATAATAAGGAAAATTAGTATGGTGTTATCAGATGTGATGACACAATCAAGGTATGAAAGCACTTATATGGTCTCAAATAAATAACATAGTATGAGTGTGATCTTAAGAAAAGTGAATCAAAACTCTGTAATATCTCCATAATAAAGAAATGTTATCTAAGGATGTAATGATATGATGCTTAAATAATATTTGCTTTCCCTTTTCTTTCTGGGATTTCAGGGGCGAAATCCTTGTTAGGGGTTTATAATTTGTAACATCCCTGACCTGGGTTATGAACTAACCCCAGGTGTTTTGTTTAATCATGTGATTAAATGCTTGTGGTTATCTGTTGATAATGTAATTAAAGCTTCTGAGGAACATATATTTCCCTTCTGTCCTTTTAAATAATATTGTAATATTGTTTTGTTAGAAGTGGACTTATGTGCAAATTACCCAATTAGAGGGGTTAACTTGCAAATTGCACATGTTTCGATGTTCCTCTGATGATAATACATCATAAGAATGAATTTTATGAAGTATTATGGATTCTCCAAGCTTGGGCACCAAAAGGAAGCTTGTGGAGCAATCCTTGTGCTTTAAACCCTAGTTTTGGTGTAAAGTGCAATTTACCAAAAACATGGGGTGCAACATATAAAATATACCTTCTAGAATATCTTTTATGACTCTTGGCATTAATTAGAGTAAAAATGATAAAGGGGGCACTTCATTTGAACAAACAAATAAGAAGGATAACCCTTGTAACTAAATAACCAAGTTGTAAGCATAATGACCCTTTTATATGTGTGCAACTTAGTAGGATGTTTGGCTTCCTTTTTACTAGACTTTGGTTAAGAAAGGAGTTTTGCTTAAGAATAGTAAGGAGGGGCGTGGCCAAGAAGGAGAGAAGGACCCGTATGAGAAATAGAAGAAAAGATTATCCTTATCTTGAAAACATGCCCAAAGTATATATACACATTTCTTTTACAACCAAGGGATCGTTTCCCTTTCTCTCTTCACTTATCTCTTGTTGTGGCCGACTAAGGAAGGAGATCAGGAGCAGGGGAGAACGGCCAAGTAGGTTTGGGTAAGCTTTGGTTATTTTCTAGCTCGGATTCATGGAGGAAATCATGATACAAAGTTGGTTTGCTAGTTTTTCTTACTAAGTTCTTCTTTCTAGCCATCCTTTCCAACCAATTCTTGAAGAAGAAACCTTCTACGACCTATGGAGCTCAAGCCACCATTAAATCTTCTAAGCTTGGAGCTCTATAGCTGGTTCTAAGGACGGTTTTATAACTCTAAACCCTTAAAATTTGTTATGCATCTTTCTTTCTTGCAAAAGTAGCTTGTCCTTCTTTCCCCCATCCTTCCTTGCTTTCTTGCAACTAAAACCATGAAGAACAGACCTGGATCTGGAGGTAGAAGAAGATGGGCATGATTACCAATGCTACTTTATCAAACGGTCTTGCTCCCCCCCCCCCTTTTCCAAATGGTTTGCAAAACCGTTTGGGGCAAAAGGTTTGCAAAACCGTTTGGGGCAAACGGTTTGCAAAACCGTTTGAAGGGAAAACAGTTTCACAAGGTCGGTTGGAGAAAACGGTCTGCAAGACCATTTGGTTGAGTTGACCAAGGTTTTACCGTTTGCAATTTCTGTTCATAATTATGTTGGTTGATAACCCTACAAATTTGAGGGATTAACTCCAAAGTAATCGTGAGTTGAAGGCTAATCAATTAGGTAAACCTAATTGAATTAAGTGCTGATTTTCAACCTGATTAACTTGACCTTTTTGGGCAAACGGTTTCAAAACCATTTGATTGAGTTGACCAAGTGTTGACTGTTTGGGATTCCTGTTCATAATTATGTTGGTTAATAACTCACCAAATTTTATAGTTTAATTCCAAAGGAATCATGAGTTGAAGGCTAATCAATTAGGTAAACCCTAATTGGATTAAGTGCTGACTTTCAACTTGATTGATTTGACTTTTTGGGTTTTCTTGCCCAAACGGTCTCAATTCCATTTGGGGATCACCCAAACGGTCTCAAGACCGTTTGGGGGTCACCCAAGACCGTTTGAAGGTCTAGGGTCAAGTATGGATATGTGTTTGAAGATCCAAAGATGTGGTATGAACCCTAATCGGCTAAGTGCTGATATTGCAAGTGATGAGTTGATTGTTTTGGGTTGATTGGCCCAAACGGTTTCCAAACCGTTTGGGGATCACCCAAACGGTCTCAAGACTGTTTTGGGATCACCCACGACCGTTTGGAGGTCTGGGGTTAAGTATAGTTGACCAATTGAAGGTCCAAAGGTACCGAATTACAAAGCAATCAATTGTTGTTTTGATGATCAACTCAATAGCTCAAACCCTAATGATTTTTCACTAGAATCCAAGGGTTGGGTGAGCCAAACGGTCTCAAGACCGTTTGGAACTCATCCAAATGGTCTCAAGACCGTTTGGAGGTCTAGGGGTGAGTATGGTTAAGAAATTGATGATCCAATTTTACTAAGTTAAAGTGTAATCAATTACTGATTTGGTGATCAATCCAATGATCCAAACCTTAATTGGTTGACTTGGATTTTGATGATATGATGGGAAAACGGTCTCAAGACCGTTTGGAGGTCATCCAAACGACCTCAAGACCGTTTGGGGTCAGGTCATACCCAACTTGGATGATGGTTCTATGGTTTCAAAGTAACTAGTCTTACATTGATTAGTATTGAAGGATCATCAATTCCCAAACCCTAATTCATTTGAATCAAACCCTAATTGATGAATAATTGAGGGTAAATTGAGGGTCAAATCAGTTTAAGGTTGAACTATTTAACTCAATTGAAGTATGAGGATAGGTCCAATTTATGATTGGTTCCATGAATTCAATGATTGAAGGAATCAATATTGAGAACCCTAAATTGAATGGTGTAGTTGAGACCATCCTTGGTCCATGCGGTTTTAAGGAGGTTTGGACCAAACGCTCTCAAGACCGTTTGGGACCAAATGGTTTTAAAACCATTTGGATTCATGCTGTTTCAAAACCGTTTGGAGGTTGAAAGTGCAAAACCGTTTGGGATCTTTTAAGGTCAAGAATGCTTAACCCTTTAAAGACTTAGATGGTGCAATGGTTGTTTAACATAAACCCTAAAGACACCTAAAGTCATTAAGGGGTTAAGTAATTAGTGAACTAATGTATGTTAGGGTCAATGGTGAAGATTACAAAAGTACCCTTAGTGGGTTAGTGTGACTAGTACCCTCGATCAGGTAAACCCTAATGACCTTAATGGTGATGACTTGACTTATGTTAGTAAAAGTTGAGTTGACTTAACCTAATCAAGAGTGAGGTAAACATCATCTATTAGTAAGAGGAGAGAGAAGACTCCTAATATGAATGACAATCAAATAAGATACCTTTAAAATGTATCAATACACACCATTAGGGTATGATCCTTCATAAGGAGATTATGGAAACCCAAATTATGGATATTTTGAATCTTAACTTAATTTGAAGGTGTTAATGGAAGTAATATTCATAAATAATGATGGTAAGACCTCAATTCACTGTGATGTGAATATTAAACCCTAATTTTTAGGGTAAATCATGTAATGTGAATAGTAAACCCTATTTCTAGGGGAATAACATGATGTGAAAATAGTAGTCCCTAATGGTGGGATATTAATCATAAACCTAATCTAGGGGAGAAGTGATATGGATAGAAACCCTAATTGGAGGTGATGTTATGGGAAACCCTTATTAAGATGAATAGCAAGTTTAACTTATGGCTTATTAAACATGAAAACCTTGAGATGGTTTACTAGATAGTACAATAAGGTGAGGTGTAGCTAAATCAATTAAATAAGATGATTATGTCATAACACTAGGGTTAATGGACCCTGTGAATGATAAATGTGGTAATTTCAATAAATAAGGATTTAAGAGGTAAGATGCCTAGATCTAAACATACCTATGAATGAGTAATAGATTTTACACCTTATAATAATAATGGGCATCAAACTCTTAGAAATGATGTATACTAAAGCATGATGTAGATAACATCCTAAATATGAAGATACCTAGAATAGTTGATGATGATTTATCCTATATCAACAATGTTTAAACCTATATCATTACAAATAATTGGATAATTCTGATATATGATATATGCATCATATGAGGAATGGGCTAATACTTAGAAGTGATGATCATTAATGATAATGATGAGTACAATAACTGAAATCAAACACTTATAACATCTTTGAATGCTCCCAATGGTAGTGGAGTATCATATTAGGGTTGAAGTGATAATGTGAATAGGAAACCCTAATTAATGAAAGGTAGGGTACTTTAACCCTAAGTTTGGGTTATTCTTTTAAGTATGAAACCCTTTGAATGAATTATAAAATGAGGAATCCTTATACCTTATAAGTCAAAAGGGTTTAATAACCCTAATTGAGTTGAATAAACCCTCACCCTAGAAATCAATCATGGTGATGTAACATGGTCATGATATGATGTTGATAGCACGACCATGCTAAGGAGCACGGCCGTGGTAGCTTCCCTTTGCACGACCATGCAAGGTAGCACGGTCGTGGTGTTCTATGATAAAATTGAAAAGAATTGGTATTGTGCAGATACTGTTATATATGCATGTCTTCAATTATATTAGTCATGCAGGCTGTTAGCAAGAAGTAACTATAGCCAGGTAAGGGTTATGATGTTTTATTCATTGAAAGTATGTTACAAGCTTTATGAATAATGATATATTATGTTTCCTGGTCTAAGAGGTAACATTTGAGACTGATGGGATGTAAGAGCCATGAACAATATCTATGTTGTTATAATCAAGGTCATGTTGTTAAATGACTTATGATGTTCTAAAGATTTGAATACTCCTGTTCATAAATCATAATGATGAGATGATTAAGAAATGATATCTATATGATAACTGATGTGAGTTAAACTTGATACATTTAGTATTCTTCTTTCATAGAAGTTGTTTTAATGATTAATGATTGAAAACATGCTTGATGCTAAAAGAATACTAAAATGTACTTAAATAATCAAGTATAATGATGTCATGTAGGGCCCTGACCATAGATCCATCATTGTCAGAGACCAAATAATGGTGAAACAGGTTTTCCTAAGGGAACTCCTGGAACATATACTTTTGAGTATATGGGGGATTATGGACGCGAATATCCTTACGTCCTAATGTAGGAATTGATGTAGGATGTATCTTTAACCTATCAATCCTTCATTACATGTCCATGCCGGGATGATGTACCACCAATCTCCCGAGGGAATCAACAATGCCGCATCGATGAGAGATAAACAAGAGATCCCTCGATGACGAAGAGAGTACATAATGCCACTGTGACTTTATAGCGAAGTTCCAGAATACCATGGATAGCTATCACAGCAGAGACACAAGATGTCCTGCAAGTAAATCCTCTTACTGACTGAGGAAGATGAGGTCATAAGAATCCGACTCTTTTGATGACCTATGTATGGTACCGACGTGATTTCGTAATGGTCGGTTGGAGTATGAGAGGTATACCTCATCTCCGCAGGGCATAATAATGTTTGGAAAACATAATCAGCCGTGTAGCATAACTGCTTAGGTTGAACTACGAGAAACAATGATTGATGTTACATTGTTTATAATGATCTAGTTAAATAACTAGTATACATGTTCTCCATATTCTTTAATGAGATATACTTTGATATCCAATTAAGTTATAATTGAAATGTTGCTTTACTTGACATTAAACCTGTTGTTAAATGTTAATAATTATACTGCTTATTGTTATCCCTTATTGCAATAACAAAGCTTGTGGCGGAGAGTTATAACTCTTGCTGGGACAATTATTCAATTGTCTCACCCCCGTGGGATTCGACTTTTTAGGTAGACGCCGAGGACGAAGGAATCCATCTAGAGATGAACAACAGCAGCAGCAACACCAGGGGCAGCAGTGAATCTCAGGTAGAGATACTGACTGTCAAGTCTTGTAGATAGTAGATCCTATGTGTCGTCTCTGTACTCTCAGGTCCTAGGAGTCAGTAGATTTGAGGTTTTTGGCTTAATGCCTCGAGAATTTTGTGTCTTGCCTATACAGGTAACAGGGCAATGGATGTATGTAATCACTCGAGATGTGAATTCATAGAGATGTAATGTCAAACCATGTTGTAAACAGTTCATCTTGTTTTCTTATAAAAGAGTTTTATGGTTTAAAGATCTCTTTCCAAAAAGGTTTAAATTTTTAGTGATTTTGATAATTCCGCTGCTAGTTAATCACTTCTGCTGAGTTTACATCGTGATTTATCGATTCGGTCGTCACAAGGTCAATGTCCAATATTGGTAATGCCTCCTTAAAAATGCATTTCCAAGGAGTTGTTGTAGGAAACACTCTAATGATGTGGGCCCAACTCCTCAGAAATGCATTTTTAGAGAGATTTTGTGAGAGGACACTATCATGTTATGGACCATAGTGAGCATTGCAAAATGAGAAAGAGAGACCTTTAAGCCCCATAAGCAAGATATACAAGCCCTGTAAACGACACTTGAACGTCACTCAAGCAAGACTTACAGGCCATGCAAGAAAGTGTTGCAATCCCATCTAGAGAAAGTTGTATGCCCCACAAGCGAGTACTGCAAGACCTGCATGCGAGTATTGCAAACCTCATACACAAATGTTGCAAGCACTACAAGCGAGAGCTACCATCCCAATAAGAAAGAGATACATTCCTAGCTAGAGAGTGTTGTAGGCCCCACAAGTGAGTACCAACAACTGACATTCCGATTTCTTTGTCTTTCCATGACACTAGAAAAACATTTTTAGGAACTTATTGTGAGAGGACACTGTCATGATATGGGTCCTAGCTCCTCCAGAATCATTTTTAGGGACTTTTTGTGTGAGGAAACTGCTATGATATGGATCTCGGCTCCTGGAAAATGCATTTTGTGGGACTTGATGTAAGAGGACATTCTAATGAAATGGGCTTTGACCCCTCACAAATGAATTCTTAAGGACTCAATGAAAAAGGACACTATTGATATGGGCCAGAACTCCTCATAAATGCATTTCAATGGACTTGCTGTGAGAAGATACTGTCGTGATATGGGTCATGACTCCTCCCAAATACATTTTTATGGGGATATATCAATACATTTATTTGACAATTCATAAAGGTGATGTGTCAGAAAAATTGCTATTGTGAGTCATTCTATGTCATTCTAAGAGTAATTCAGAAAGGGATATTAGCAAATTTCTCTTTGATAGGGACATGCGTTGACCACCCACCCCATCCGTGCAACGAACGACTACCATAAACAATTGTAGTGAATGGGAAATGGCTACCACAAACACTCAACCAACCATGCTCCGATCATCCCCAAACTCATACACGTATCCATCAAAGCATTTCTAGAAATTTTCTACGAGAGAATATTGTTATGATATGATCTCTAGATCCTCCTATAAGTATTTTTGCAGACTTACTGGGAGAGGGTATTGTCATGATTTGGCCCTGGATTCTCGCAAATATATTTTGGATTGGCAGCGACTTGTGTAGACCACACACCCCAAGTAGAAATTGTTGCAAATGGGCGGTGTCTGCCATAAGCATCTGGATCCTCTCTAATGCATTTTCAGGTAGTTGTTGTGATAGGATACTATTATGATATGGGTCGTAACGAGTGTTCCAATCTAAGCAATCAATGGACTTGTTGTGAGAGGACATTGTCATGATATTGGTCGTGGCTCCTCCCAAATGTAGTTTTGTGGGAATATATCAATAAATCTATTTGATAATTCATAAAGGATACATGTGAGAGAATTGTTATTGAGATTCATTCTAAGTCATTTTGAGAGCATTGAATAAAGGGATATTGGAATGAAGATTGTCTTAGAGCTCATACCCTATCTCTTTCATTATCAATAAAAGGCTATTGTGTCATTCTCTTACGAGGTAATTTGCTCCTTGGCAGTGGGTAGTGTAGACCATCCTACCCCATATTATTGTAAATAGGAGGTGACTGCCACAACCACCAACCAATTAAAGTATTTCTAGGAACTTATTGTGAGAGGACACTATTGTGACACCCATTTCCATTCAAAGAAAATAACTCAAAACCAAATTGGGAATTAACTCCAAGCAAGAAAATTATCAGAAAACATAGGTAATCAAAATCGATTACATTAAAACACCATAAGCCAAAAACTTATGACATATGAGTCCACATATCCTGCCACATGCAGCACATAACATATCACGTATTGCTTACATCACTGTAGGTTAGCATTCTTGGAATCAACCTATTACATAAGATATTGCTTCGATATATATATATATATATATATATATATATATATATATATATATATATATATATATATATATATATATATATATATATATCATAAAAACAGATCCAAGTAAAGTATATAGGAAAAACAGATATGCTGCCTTGATCTTTCTTTGTCTTGAACCCCATACCCCTATAATAATGGTAGAGTCAGGGCCATATATATATATATATATATATATATATATATATATATATATATATATATATATATATATATATATATATATACACACACACACACACACATACACACACACATGTACAACTATATAACCATGGTGCACATGCCAAAACCTCGTATCGGTCCCATAACCACAAAATGTCTCAAAACACCCCAAGGACTTGAGTGTACAGGGATGACTCTAGAACTCTAACACCAAAATATTAGCAACACATCCAACCTTATTGGCTACTACTCTTGTTGCTGCTCTTTCTCAACTGCATGACTTCCACCTCTTCATGCACAGTCACCTAAAAGATGTGGAAACCCACAGAGTGAGACCAAACATCCCAACGAGATATATAACTCTCTGCCAACATTATTAAAGCATAGGTAAGTTAAGTAGATAAACACATACTGAGCAGATTCAACTTAATGATATGTATTCAACAGATGAAGTAGATTAAACAAGATTGGGTAGCCACCACTGAATAGTAAATAAAGTTATATTCTAAAAAGAAATATGAAGAACATGTATAACAATTGATTTTTTTATCGTATTATAATTCAAGAAATCAGAACAAAGGTAAGGCAAAGGCTCAAACAATGTGAGATGTATGTCACCCTAAGCACATATACTACACGACAATATTATGTCTTTTATTATGCCCCGGGGATTTGAGTCATACAACCCAAACCCAACTGCTCCCTGTGAAGAGCAACCAACGGTGCCATACAAGGTCCATGGAAGAGTTGAAATCCACGACCTCTCCAACACCTCTTGGTCATCACAAGAGAATACTATAGAGACATACCAGTCAACTGCAAACAAGGTTAACCCAAAACACAGGTCAGGGGTCTTACAAGCCATAAACCCCTAACAAGTATTTTGCCCCCAAAATCCTAAGAGAAAAGAGATATGTACTTCTTCCGCATCTCTTCCTCAAGCTCCCACATAGCTTCCTCAATGTCATGGTCATGCCACATGACCCTCACAAGAACTATGTCCTTCACTACAAGAAAAAGATGATATAATTACAATTACTGTAACTACGAATATCGTATTTGTAGTTGAAAACTACTTTTCCTTATAGATTATAAAAATGTAAATAAACAAATATAGTTAATTATATTTCTTTACAAAATTGACTACACATGTCGTTAACTACAAATACTAGTCTCCCCTAGCTCATTTATCCCTTTCTCCCTGCTTCCCTCCCGAATAATAAAAAACACTTAGAAATTTCAAAATGTTCGCGTACTAATGCCTCTTTCTACGCGGTTTCATGCGTGAAACCCTCGTCCACCTCGTTAGTTCCACCCACACCTATCATATTCTCTCACTCACTCTCTTATTCTCTCTTCTTCTCCCCAACAACCCTTGATCTGATCACTCTCTCTTCGTCTCACCCTCTTCTCCTTCCTCTAAGGACAAGCCTCTGACGTTGACCAACAACTTGCTCGAGAATCAGACGAAAGGGTCACTGGATTTATGGTGCTCAACATGCATGGACTGGTTTCGTGGTAGGCTGCAATTGTAGGAGGAACGCCACCTGTAGTCTTCCCCCATGCCACCTAAGTAAGGTTGTGCAGACGGTCAGGGAGTCGTGTAGAAAGCATGAACTGAGTTTCAATACGGCATCATTCTAGGAGGCCAGTGTCTTGACGATCTGGACTATTGTGTTGTGAGCGTGCAACCTCATTGCCACCAACAATCCAACGCCCAATAACCTCATTTCAGAGGCTGTCAACATGAATGGTTGTGAGAGCCGAACTAGATAATTCAGGTAGTGGGGTAGGATTGAAGTTTTCCTCTGTTTTATTATGTTGGTTTGTTATTTTATTAGTTTATCCTGACCACCTCTGATGTTCCTTTGCTATCGCCTCCTGGAGTGGATGTGAACAACTTGTCTTTTTGTTTATTTGTTTTTGCTGGTTTTCGATTGCCCTTCCTCACACGCTTGTTTGTTTATCATGATAAAAAATTAAAATTGAGAAATTAAAAATTTCCTCAATATCCAATCCACTACTTGATTCTTGTTTTCATGGAATGTTTGATTTCTGCTTTACCTTCATACATTCGTGCTCAATTTGATTGGGTTTCTTAGGGTGCTCATACGGTGTTGCATTGGTGGACCACATTTGAAGACATTATTTCTAATATACATAGTTTATTCATTGTGCCATTATCATTCACTGTATTTGATGCTTTTCTAATCCATTCATGACTTTATGTAGATGGTGTTGGTGCAAATGGTGCATGGAGAAAACTTCCTGATAGTGCATCTGACTTTTCTCTTGATCCAAAAGATCCCAACCATGACAGTGGTGAGGTCTCTCTCTATCTCTATTTTTAGGAACTAATTATCTAAAAGAACTATTAACATAATGTATGAATGATGTTAGGGATGCGATGCTAATTCAAAATGACATGTGTGAATAGATAAGCATACAACAACATATAATAATACCCCTATATACAATGGTAGATGAGAAACCATACAAATTAAACTTCTAATAAAGATTAAAATAATATCTTCTTCCCAAAATTGAATAAACCTTACCCAACTGTAAAGTGTGACTTTCTATTTGTCTCTAGTTATACATAGTTGTTGCAGGTTCTGCACTAAAAAGAAGCTGAGTATAAGCAAATCATAATGGAAGAGAAGATAAGGAAATGGGATGCAGAAAAGATATAGACTTCCATGAAGGTAAATATAATGATAAGTTGTCTTTGAATTTGTTGTCTTGTACAATTTGTAGTGTGATAAAGGTTCAATACTTGTCATGTGAAGGTGGTAGTTTCAAAACTTTATCATCTCTGGCTACGTGTGGCTCCACATTATCTCTGGCCAATATATTGGCTCAGGGTTATAATGGCCTTAGGGTGTGTGCCTTCACACTAGATCAGACAAGGATATCTCCATACCATAGTAGCCCACTAGTTACCCCTTTGTTATCTATGTTAAATGTTGTAGTTGGGTTCATTATGTTAATCTACTTAGTTGTGCCCGTATGTTACTATAGGATCAAAACTTTTGATGCAAGAAAGTTCCATCTTCTCGAGTCATCTATTCATTTCACATGTCACAAAATACGACACCGCCAAGATTTTAGCTCTCGAGTTTGATCTCAATGAATTGACATATAACAATTATGAAAACTATATCCTATCCCACTTTCTGCACTATGTATAGGCTATTTGCAAGATTCATAGAAACCCTTACCCATTTCTTCCATGGAAGGTAATATCTGTTTATTCCCCCACTCGTTGTTATACGTGTTTGTGATCTACAAGTTGTTGTCTTACCTTGAAGTATGTTGGTTATAGAATGTTATCTCTCATTTCCGAGTGATGGTTTTAGGGACTTATTCTACATGCCTCCACATTAATGACACTCCATTTACTTTCTGTAGTTGGCATGAATATCAACATTCATTCTCACAGGGGTTGTGGTCAACCAGATCCATATAGCCCTCTTGACCTCAGGGTATCTCTTTCTGATGGGAACTCTCATACTCTGTAATTTTATCCTAAAGATCTCTTACTATTCCATTTTTATGTGAATCAAAATCATATATGAATGAAACTCACAAACATGTTTCTTACCTTCTTGTATCCTTGAGGTACTAACCTATCTTTACATTAGTGAAATTATTGTGATTGCAATGCATATACCATGGAATTTCGTGTGGTTGCAGTCTATTATCAAATATTGTTATGGTTGTGCCAAGTTTTATCTTTCCTCTTTTCTAAATATTCTACTTAAGTCTACATCTAGAGCTACTCCATAATAGAATTAATCAATGACTTGCTCCACATAAAATGCATGACCAGACATCACACATGCATGAGTTGCTTGATTGGCTATCTCCATGAGCATAGGGTAGTCGTAAATTTGAACATGCACAGTTGGAATAAATAAGATCATGAATTCGCCTACTACTTCTGTAAGGATCAGAAAAGCAGATTTGAGTATATATGTTATTTCCACGTGTCTATAAGTTATTGGTCAGCATTTGGTCTATTGTCTAGCTATTTTTGAGTTTGTTCTCTTGTCTCTAACCATATGACTTCTAAAACATTGCTTCTATTTGGTCAACAAACACCTAGACCTCAAATTTTCCCTAGTCTAGTTGATGATTGTTCCTAGCCACTGGAGCATGTTGTACTCATCCTGCCAAACAACTGGAATAATGTCAAAAAATACAAATTATAACAATTACTCCCCCCTCATCAATGCATTTTATATCAACATCCTTTACTATTTTTTACTTTTGTCTTCAAAAGAAATACTACTCTTGAGGATTTACTCTAGATAATGTATTCAAGAATCTTATGCCACCTGATTGAATTTTTAATTTGTTGTCAAATGTATGCCAACTCTTTCATTCTTGCCTAGAATTTCTTTTCTTGTTGTTATTTGGATCTCAATTGCATGTTGGACTTTAGGAATGCCACTTAATAGTCTTTTGTGCATCCTAGATGGACAAAACCATCTAGGTGGCCTCTCTATGCTACCTAAAAACTCCATCCTGTTGTTGTGTATCTCCAACTTGCAGTCATGTCGAGGCATAACCTATTACTTGTTACATGATGTTGTTCGTTACTGATAATGATGCTACAATTGCTGTTTGGATTGATTATTTTGAAGATATATTATTAACTTGAGTTTTTTTTAACATTTGATGTGGTGTTCCTTACCATCTGAGCTTTGTCATTAACATACCCAATTTGGTGTTCTGCTGATTCTACGTCCTTTTCAAATATAGATTTATTCATGCAATTCCACACATACCATCATCCAATGACAAACTTACTATTGTGGTTATCATTATTTTTTAGATTCTTAGCCACACAACCCACCACAGTGTTACCACTAAAAATCAACATCTCACCCATAATTTCCATTCCTTTCCACATACCATAACAGACATGCAGTGCATGGAAGGTGGTGTATTCACCATTTTTGCACCTGGAGGCTGGAACATCTACTATCATCAGTGAAAAGTCTAGATTTTTGTCTTGGGTTCATCACTATAATGTCTCTAAATCCTAGTTGG
The DNA here is from genome assembly GCA_963693085.1 of Alisma plantago-aquatica. Lineage (NCBI taxonomy): Eukaryota > Viridiplantae > Streptophyta > Magnoliopsida > Alismatales > Alismataceae > Alisma > Alisma plantago-aquatica. The sequence continues at coordinate 801,087,769 of OY856412.1, forward strand.
AAAACTAATAATTTTAGAGTTGTACCCTTGGTACTCAGTACTTAATAACATCCTCATTTGGTCTATTTAGTTCATAGCTTTCTATATTTATACCATTGGTACCCATCTATAAAAACTAGAGGGTTATGTCTACCTTGAATATTGTTGGTCAATGAAAAATCCTTCATGATGCTTCCCTCTCAAACCAAGATGTGACTGATAACCACTGGATACCAACAAATTTAGGAGTAACAAATCAAGGGATAATGTTCATCTTGAAAGTATGCAATGGAGTTTATATTCATTTGGCTTGCTTTCTCTTGGGTTGGTATTGAGTAACTAAGCACTGAAGTTTCTCTTTGAGAAACGTGGGACTATTGCAGACTTGAATAAGGTAGTCCCTATTGTTACATGTTGGTTGAAAAGTTTTGCAGCTCAATGCGGATGAGTGGCGAATAAAAGAAGCTAATTTTGGCAGAAAGAGGGAAACAACAAGCACATAAATGAAACAATTTTTAGTGGATGATTGACACCTTTTTTTATCACACTAGGGTGGAGGACTAGCTAAATTATTTATCCTGCACAATATGTTAATATCGTTATTGCATCATGCACACCGTACATTATATAATCAGTAACTAGTAGAGGACTTCTTAATATATAGTTTTATGACATTGATGGATGCATCATATGTCAATGTTAAACTCTATAGTTTTACTCAGGGAATGCAAATAGTCTAAAGAAATGTTAGGATCACTCAAACAATTTGATTCTAAGTGTTTGGGTAGATGATATATTTGATGGTATCCAATAAAATGATTTTATTTTTTTATTTTATAAATATATCTATACCAACATCCACCACTAGTCTTTGTTGATTATTATACAAGATTGTTGAAGTTTTCCAAACAATATAACATCAAACTCTAAAGGTTATTCCAAATTTTAGTTAAAACAACTGGTTTAAAAGTGAGACATGCAACACTTAGTATCAGTGCATTCATTCTAGTTAAACATGTTATTTCTTTAGACACAGAAAGACTCTAAACGTGGAGGGTCAGTGCAGAACACATGTCTTATATAGAGTTTAATGTAGATGTCATTCTATTCCAAAATTAGCTAGAATTAAGCTTTATACATGTCTTAATGAAGTCAATATACTACATTCAATGCTAAAGTATGTGGGTTGGGCCTTTCTGGATGTTATGTAGCATGAACATTGAATGTTTGACTCAGAATCTGACAAAGGACATTTTTTTACAACATGGGTGGGACCAATTTGACGTTTTTAGTTAAGACGTCACTGGAAATTCCACTTTTCAAAACATAACAACTTCAAATATTCAAGTAATGGGTCTTTGTACTTTGGTCTAGCATTTTTTCTTGTTCTGTTCACATTCTCCATCAAGAAAAGTGGATAGGATAGTAAAACTTAATGTATTCCATAAATTCTCACCACTAACTATAATGTTTGATATATTTGTATTGAATCATTCTCAATCTCTTCTCCTTCTTGTGTTTATTCACTACACTGACTAGCAGTATGCTTTTTCATTCACCATCTACAGGGTCTCAAGATTTTAAGCATATATTTATAGGTTTGTGTGCTCAGTCCATTGAATCATCCTCAAGCTTTTGCAGGTTGCTCCTAAATAATCCAACTGACATATCACCTCAGATTAGTTGTTTCCAAATGGCTTTTCTCCATTTGCATACTTGGGTTGAGTGCATCAGGATTTGATCTTCTTCTTCACACCTTGGGCAGGGTGAGGAAAAACATATATCCCCTCTCACTCACTCTATGTTGGTGAGTGACCACTTGTATTAAAGTTTCCACATGAATAGCTTCTGAGAGATGATGATGTTCATTCCCTATATAGATTTCCAGTCTCTCTCAGTGGGTTGTGTCTTTCCTTTTGCAACCAGGTGATATTTTGACTTCACTGAAAATATCCTAGTATCATATATGGGCTCCAGGGGATTGTTTCAATAAGCTCAGTGCTTTATTACTAGAACCAATGCCATATAGCTTACTAAGTCAGTGCTTTGTTACTGGAACCAATGCACATGCTTCATATCTATGGGATTCAAATCAGACTTGCATCATGTCAAATCATGAGATATTTCTTATGGCATATTTATTTCACAACTTGATTATATGTTGTAGTAAAGCTTACGAAATCAGTATCTCTTTTGTTATTATAGGGGCCCAACACATACAACAAAATTAGACTATGATCAACACCTCATGGGAAGCCCTTGCTACATTCAGAATCTATTACAACCTCGACCATGTTGCAGATGTCTTATAAGGAGGTAATTAAATTATTCATCTTGTTAATGGTTTAGGTTCCAAAGTTCTTAGTTTTGTCAATACAGCTGAAGGTCATATCCATGGTTTCTTATTTCAAGCTATACACATACTTTTCATGTCTTGTTGTTTTTTCAAAGGAGAGATAGTTTCCTTATTTAGTGGAGCCTGGCTCATGCTATTTATGGTGAATACATGGCTACAAATGATTTTTGAGATGCTTAGATTTCATGGAACTAAGCATGTTCTATTTTAGAAGTCTGGAAATATGGTTATGTTGCATTCAACTTTTTGATATTCATTATTTTAGCAGCCTCACATCCATACAATATTACATTTCTCTCAACCAAAATCATAAGTAACTGGTGTTTCCTTTTGCCAGAGCAAATTCATGTGCTCTTTGTAGAACCAACACAAAAAGGCACATGGTTGGATCAGTTCCAACTGAATAGTGGTGTTGTGGATGATCACCTCAAGTTATGAGTTCAAACTGGAGGTCCAATCAAACATGAAATCCCCTCTCATAGGAAATGAGTAATTACTTTTGTATATAGCTTCCATGTGATATTTCATATATATAATTGTCATGAGCTAGTGAAGTACAATTTTTAGAAAATAGTGAAGTACATGTCCTCCTTCGAATTTATCAAGGATCTTCTCCAATCTTCACCAGATCTCAGACCATAAATCACCTAGTCATGAGCATTTCATGATTATCCTTTCATATCCATGAATCGAGGTGAGTTTTAGATTGGAACATGTAGTTTTGGAGTCAATAAGATTTTGATTTTCTAACGATTTTAATATATAGTGTACAGTCCTAAACTTGACTCAGGTAGTGTTCTCAGGTTTTTTATCTGTCCAATAATTACATTTTGAGCATGCATATTCGTATGATATTCATGAAATCTTACAATGTTGCACTTCCATTCTCATTAATAATCTATTAATTTCCAGGGGAATAGATTTTGAACTTGAATCTAGACATGTACAACTAACATTGGGTAATAATGAACATGCTAAGATAAAAATTTGAGATAAACAATCACGAGAGAAGATGTAGATTTATACGTCCAATGTAACTTGAGATGATCGGGAAATTAACAACGAAACCTCGATCCAGTTAGTTTTCAAGTCAGCTTCCTAGATTCACTATTCCATTGCTCTCTATTGTATCATATGAAATTTGGAAAGGTTTAGAAATATCTTTGTGAATGAAAAAACATTTCCTAAAAATCTGATGCACTAATAAAAGTTCTTTTCACATGACCTATAATTTGTTACCGCATGCAAAAACCTCTAACCTGACCTATACAAGACTTGTATTTGAATATGGCATCATTTATTTTGCATTACTTAAGCGGTTTTGTATTCCATATTGTATTGTGTATGATGTTGAAAATCATTTTCTGAAACTATACAATGTGATTATAAAAACATATGTGCCTTTTGTGGTATATTGCATTTGACTTATTGTGTTTACAATCTTTAACATGATGGTGTCACTAAGTGCCGAATCACCATCTTTTGGATGTAGCCCACAATTTCCTATTATAGGAATAAGTCCACAAGTTCTTTTGGCTTATCCAATCTAATCACTATTTTATATTGATCGGATGCCATCCTATGTTCTTAATACCAGTTGGGAAGTTTTTCACTGCTCTAGTCATTTTTCTCTTTATCACCTAATGCATAAGGTTGCCTAAATTTTTTTCATATTCTTGTTTAGGATAAATAAGTTGTCTCCAAATCCTATTTGTTGTTGCTTATTTGGTCATTCCTGGACCTAAAAGGGGCACCGATGTTACCTTCATGTTGCTAAGTAGATGTATGTTACTATGGATGTCACATTGTTTGAGGATATATCCTTCTTTGCCAAGCCAACTATCTTTGTGACTCTCATGTACCTGTTCCTAATCTTGTGTTTCCTCTAGCTGAGTGTTCACTCCTCTAGTTGCAACACCTTCAGTATTGGGTTCGATGGGTGCAGGAAGCATAGTGGTACACCTGAATTATCCCCTATTGAGTTTCTATCTTTGCCTGCAGATCATGCTGCTACCTTAGGTACTCCTTCTTATTAGGATTCAACTGAGTTGATCTCATAATGTGTGAGGAAGAGGGGTGCGAGGTGGATTACCTATGGTGAAAGATATGAGAGAGAAAGAGGAGAATTGGATGTGTGATAGAAGGATTTCAATGTTCTAAATTTAATAGCTTCACCCGCTTGTAATTCCTTTCTTATTATAGTTGGAAGTACACCCTCACATAACGAACTACCTCCACATTGAAATTGATGATGCCAACAACTAACACCTGACTTTATAGACTAATAGTATTACACACAATATCTATAGTCGGACTGCTAAAAATTTACCCTAACTAAAGATTGGACGATGTCCTTGGCATCAATCCAAGATGGAAATCATAGCTTCGTCTTTTCATAATGCTCCCATGTTGCTTCAACTTTTGGCTCTCCTATCCATTTGATGTTGATCTCAGCAGCAGTTGTGGTGCCATCATGCACTATGCAGCATTGCAACACTTTTTTAGGGAATCGAGAAGCTAATACCCAATGTCAGAGCTTTATCTCATATCCAATACTCAATCCTAGAGCTTTATCTTATATACCAATGGTGCGCGGAGCATGGTCCCTTTCCTAAGGGCTAAAGACAAGAGCAAAAAGGCAAAGTCTTGCTTGGTATTTTGGTTTACAATGTTGACATTGTGTATATCGAGAATAGCAACATGGATGCCCAAACTTCCTTTGTTGAATCATACTAGGTACAACTAGGCAAGGGAAATTATTGCAGTGGTCTCCCCCCATTTTCTTTTAAGTATTATTGATTTAATAACATAGATTATATGCATCATCTCAGGCAAAAGAACTAATTTTTGAAACTAAATGCATAGAGGGAGAGTTGACCAGTTGTGAGCAGCTTGCTCTCCAATGTGTGAGTAGGACATCATAAACACAATGCTCTAGAACATCATCAACATCAAATTTACAATTATGGAAGCTCAAACAAAGGAAAAATCTTTACCAAGCATCACAAGAATCATAGAAGATAATCGAAATTCTGTTGATTTATCTAACATAATGAAATAAATAAGCATCATTATTGCAACAATTTGTAAAGCACAAGCTTTAAGTTTTAATATAGTTCTCAACATGCAAATCACTAGATTCTTTTGAAATTTGATGTTTTTCCCTTCTCTGTATAGTTTTATGTTCATTTGTTCTTTCTTATATTCGATGTCTATCTTGGAATGTAGGAATATGTTGATGGTATATGTTTTCTCTCAGATTTTGTCCACCATGGAGGTGATCCATCTCCCAATAACATATCAAACACCTTCCTAACACCCATCTCATAGAAGGTCACATTTAGATAGACTTCATCTATATGCTTCAAGAAATATTGAAAACATGAATCCATGCTTTGCAATGATAATTTTCCTCACCCTGGCTCTAAAAGTGAGCAACATGTTACCTCGTCAATCCATGTTCTTGGTAATCCCTGAGTTTTTGATTTTTAGAATTGAAGGGTTTTCCATATCTCTAGTTTTCTTGAGCCCGTTCTTCTAGGGATGTGTTGTTGAAGATTCGGGGATCGAGGTTGTTATGTCAAAATGACATGTTTTATACCTGTTGCATGAGATCTTAAACTGGCTTAAAAGGGAGGTTTCGAATTTCTTCTATATGAAGCTTTGTATTCTAAAGTTTCTTAGCAACTCTACAATTGATAGGAAGTAAGGTTAGCATTAATTATACTTTTTTTAATGAATTTGAGCAGCTATAGCGATTTCCCATACTAGTTGGTGGAATGGTAAAAGGGTATGGGATGATTCATCCTAACATGGCTATCATGCTTTGTGACTTGAAATGAATCTCACTTGGGTTGAATATATTTTCTTGGTGTATTGGTAGCATTTCTTCAAAATTCAAGCTGAGAAAGCAAGTGCTCCGGGTGATTTATATCTTTTTCTATATTCACTATCATGGTCCATATAAAACTTACATGTAGTACAACTATAGACACTACATGTTAGTCTTGATATAGTGTTCCTATTTGTGTAAAACTAACAAATCATACTAGAATCTAGTTCAAGGTCATAAAAAAAGCAGTCCACTATGCAAAAATGATATTGTTCCCTTAAAAACATCAATACATATTATGCAATTTTAAAATATACTAAGACGATGAACACGTGAAAGGTTTCCTCTTTGGAAAAAATTAGCATAGATGCACAAGAAGTACCAAAACTTATGGTTGTTGTATGGAATTGATCTTGCTACAAAGTACACGTACCATATTACCAAAACTAATATTCACCAATTTTGAAGGTTACATTTACATGTATTTTTTGTTATTTTAAATACACCTGCTCCTTCATTTTCTCTGATTTAAAAAGATATTCCTAATCATTATTTCAATCTAACATGAGAGATCAGGTTTAATATATGAGAATTTAATAATGCTCACTGGGGATGGTCTAATATAAATTTAGAATAGGCCCACTCCATAAATGAGTTGGTTTCTGACTAGTTGAACAATCAGTACCACTGTCAACTTTATAAGATTTCAATCAAGGAGCAACTCTTATATATGAAAAGACTTCATTTATGAATGCAGTCTTGAGTTTGTTTAAGTCAGTGTTTCTGTTTTCAATGTAGCTCACTTGATTAGGGTACATAATTACCAGTCCTATTGTATAATCAAATGTTTATGATTTTTCTATGTTATATTCCCCATAAATGTAAAGTTTCATGTTCAACACTTGCAATGCTCCACCCACTTGTTACTATCTAAAGACGTAGTTCCATGTACTGTTGTAAGTGTATATAAAGTATTACCTTTTCACCCCCTATTACCTCCATCAGAATGACCTGTCATCTTTTTACCCAAGTTCAAACTCCAGAATCCAAAATAGTTTTAGAGATTCATTATCAATATATGGGAGCTAACATTACAAATAAAAAAGAAAATGATCCATTTTTGTTATGCTTTGGATTGCATCTGTCGATATTTCTGCCAGTATACCGGTAAATATCTATATCCAAGCTGCCAAAACGGCATCGGTATCGGTCATTGAATTCCTTGGACATAGCTATGTGCATCTATGGAATGAAATTCCTTGCATAGATAAAAAGGAAATGCATAATTCAACTCAACGTGAATCAACAAATTTTCTTCACTAACAAAAAGTAATATCTAGATAATCCACATAACTGGAATTATAAGACCCCTCATTGGATATACATTGGCTACATCATATCATCCATGTAATTATCAATCAAGTAATCAAGAATGTTGAACTGTAGAAAAGAAACAACTCAATCCATTTTATTCAATCAGTAGAAATGAGGTTCATCATCAGTTGATAGATCCACTTAGTTTTAATGTAGCACATTTGTGTTGCTTATTGGAAATAAAATTAAGATGACTCCCAATAGTTGGACATTTGCAGTTTAGCATGTTCAACATGCCTCTCACCAAAAGGAAGAGAACACTCTATGACCACTCTTCATCTTTAGGTTTCAGAATGTCCTCATATTCTAGTTTCATCTAAATGGATATAGGCCATTTAGTACTCTCTTTCTGAGTCACCTCTAGAGTTGATGTCTGTCCAGAGTTTCATCATCAGTATACTTTTTATATGATAACAAGAATGAAGATAGTATGACAACCTATTCTTGGTGTGGGAAGAAGCTTCCTGAATGTCTGAAAACTTGTTTTGGCCTTTTAATCTTGGACGAATGGACTTTTGCCATGATGACAAGAATGAAAATAGTTTTGACACCCTATTCTTAATGTGGGAAGAAGCTTCTTGAAAGACGATTAGCTCGTTTTGGTCTTCCAATTCGATGAATAGATTATAGTATACTTATATATGCCTTGATGAAGTCAATGCTTGAACTATGAAGTTGTGAATGATTTTTTTGATCTGTAAATAGATCTCTGGAGCTTGTAGCTTTTGTTTGAGGAGCCTAGCTGAGATTTGAAGTTGCATACTGGTTCTCATTTGTTAAAAGTTGGGTTGATTTTCATTACTATGAGTGCGTTCTTCAGATGAGACTTTCTTTTCTCTCTGATATGATTTTCTTTGCTCTTCTCAGTTAGTAATTGTAGCTAAGACAATGACATTTATATTGACATTTTTATAAAAAAAATACAATAAAAGATGGGATGCAAAAATAGATGGGAACATAAGAATATAGGCATAAAGTTGTGGTGTCTTATTGTGTATTCACAATTATATACATACATATTTAAATATGTAGGGATGGATTTGTTGAGTATCTACTCTAATATTAAATATAAATCTATGGCTCAGTCACTCACATGACACTCCATTATTTATGAGGCATCTATTTGAACTCTGTCAAATTACTTGTGTTATTTTTGCAAAATTTTTGTTAGGATGATGGATGATTATTGTTAACGAGAGAGAAGGGAGAAGAACGGTGTTTCCGGATGCTAGGTGTAGCTTGCGTGAGAGGGCAATAGTCGTCTGAACTCTTATTATATATTAGGGTGAGATACATTGAGATAAAAAGAGGAAAATAAGAGAGAAACAATAAATAAAACAAATAACATAATAAAGATAGAACCAGTCGGCGGATTGGTAGCGCCGCTGCTGATCCAATCTCGATACCATCGACAGAGTGTCGATGGTATCGACAGAAGCCTCTTCTATCACTGTGATAATCTCGATACCATCGACCTCCTGTCGATAGTATCGATGGGGCTGCAGGTTGCTTCACACTCCCCATCGATCTAGAGAGTACACATCGTGTATGCCAACTTGCCACATAATCTCTGAAAAGCTGTTGGACCCAAGGGCTTTGTCAAGATATCCACCACTTGATCTTCAGATTTGACATATGGCGTCATAATAGTGCCATCTTTGATTTGATCATGAATATAATGGCAATCAACCTCTATATGCTTTGTATGCTCATGAAAGATAGGATTCCTGGAAATATGTATAGCAGATTGGTTATCACACTTGAGCTCCATAGAGGATAGAATAGAGATCTTTAACTCAGAAAGAATAGATTTGACCCATGTAGTTCACAACATGCATGGGCCATATCACAGTATTCAGCCTCAGTATTGGATCTAGCTACCACATGCTGCTTTTTGCTTTTCCAAGTAATCATATCGTCACCTAGGAAGGTACAATAGCTTGATGTAGATCTTCTATTAGTATGATCACCAACCCAGTCAGCATCTGAATATCCTGTGAGAGTCAACCACCCAAGATGAACTAGAGCCAGAAGCTCTGAGAGATGTAGCCTGATTACCTATAGTAGATGCCAGGTTTGCTGACGATGATGATGACGATCCCATACTCATGTGTTGTGTAGCCTGAATAATCCGATCATGCTCCTCTTTAGTAAGAGTGATACCGGTTCCAGAAGTAGTACCCACAGAAGAAGAAGAGGAATATGTAGTAGTGGCATAATGTGCTACCCCACAGGTGGTGCAATAGGTCTCCCATGTTTCTTCCAACACTTCTCCACTGTATGTCCCAGTTTGTCATAGAAAGTGCACTTAGGACGTGTCCCACATCCTCTTTCCATACCAGGTCATCCCCCTCTCACCGCAGCAGCTACGGATGCATGAGACTCCCCAGAAGATATCACAAAATCAGGAGTAGCAGACTCAAAGATAGATTGTTGTATTCTCGAATAGGCTTCCACAACACTTGGTAATTTATGAGAAGCCAAAATGACACTCCGGGCAGAACTGCATGAAGGGTTAAGCCCGGATAAAAATTTAGCCGTAACTAGATCGTCCCTATCCTTGACCTGTTCAGCAACAGTCACGGGATGATAATAGCCTAGCTCTTGAGCAAGTGCCTAAATAGCTCCAAAGTACTCCTCAAGAAATCTGTCACCCTGCTTCTCAGCAAATAGATGGTCATAGATCATGAATTGGCGAAGTGCATTTTTTTCCTGAGAATAATGATGCTTCACTGCATCCCATATCTCCTTAGCTGTTGGATAGAACATGAACATTATCGCAATTGCAGGTTCCATGTTTTTCCACAACCAAGTCTTCACCAGATTGTCATGACGCTTCCATTCAGCATATCCTTTATCAGTAGAGGACAGAGGACCCGAGTCAATATATCCCTCCTTGTCACGAGACTCCAGGACAGTGTGAATATCATTCATCCATAGAAGAAAATTCTTCCAGTTGTGCTTGATGGAGGCGATAAGTGACACCTTGTTGTATATCGTAGGCATCTAATGAGGAATTTACCCAAAATAATACCAAATTCATTTATTATTAGTTTTGGTCATTTAAGGTCCATATGTAAGTCTATCATTTTAAGGTTGACTTAACCATTTAACACTATGGTTTATGAAGTCAACTATAAAATTTGTAAACCTTTTTTACCTATAGTATAATTATACAATAAGTATGATGAAGAAAAATGTTTGATGTAAATCTAAAAATTCCACAAAAATCAATGTGTAATGAAGTCACCAATCATAGCATTCAAAGTAAAAAAAAAAAAAAAATTTCTTACTCCAAGAGAGTCTACCATCCCAGTATCTACAAGGGCACGCAAAAAGCATATTTTCACCTATAGCATGGGTTGAGGAACATGGTTTCCTGTTACATGGTGTCAACTCCTCCAAACACCTATATAGAAAGACTTGGGTACAATTACATCGAAGCAAATCCATGGTGTAAGAAAGTTCCGGCCCATTATACGAGGCTTGTTCATGTTATTTGGTGCATGATTTATTGCACATGCAAATTAACTATGGATGAAATCCCTAGGTTTTACCTTAATCTAGTGTATGTCCCTACCACAAGAAGATGAATCTTATCACAGTTTAGTTTAGGATCAAACTCAAAGGACAATATTTTTAAGAATTGATTGATCGATTTAACTAACTAGGAAAAATATCTATCACAAATGGGTGGTTGATTGATTATTACACTAAATAAAAGAATTAAGGGTTGAACAAAAGCTAAGATTATTGATGGATCAACACACTAGGGTGAGTAGGTTTCACTACCACTACCTTTGTTCACTCTCTCAGTGCATCACAAACAAGCATGAGCAAATAATATAGAGGCCAGGTAAATTTACCCATTTGGAATTAGGATTAAACACACACAAAATATCACTTTAGGCTTGCACTCATGTTATATAGAGATCACATGCCCGTATCATTTGAAAACTCATATAAAGTTCTCATAGAGGGTTTGACAAGAAACAATTGATATCCTAGATCCTAGGTTCGAAGATCTCTACATCCAGGATCTGACAGAGATGCAAACCTACTGATCAGACTACAGTGGTAGCATAAACTAATTGGATTAAAATATATCACAGTTGATAGAAGCACATATGTAGTAGAATGGGCAAAAAGAGGTATCATGGATAATCCCCATGCACTAATGTAAGAAAATATTCGCTAATTATAGAAAGACCAGAAAGAACAAAGGAAAAGAAGCAGATAGATATTATCTATATGAGTAGAAGAGATGTAGGCATGTGTGTGAGGTAACAACCTTCATGACCAGAGATGGGGCTAATCTAATGCAGTAGTAGAATACACTAAGACTAGTATCCAATGATTCTTCTTATTCATTATCTTTCTTGATATAATATAAAATCCATGACTAAGGAATCAATAGGTCAAGGATAGTGGTGTCAGCCCATGGAAATGAATGATGCAATTGACCGATAAAGATCATCTTCTTGCTTAAGCATAGAGCACAACATCCTAGCATCTCAAGAAGAGATGCCTTGTAAGGGAGGTTGGATCATTCAATTTATAGGACAGAACTAGACAATAGCTTTGCAAACAGATTCCAAACGTCTTAGTGTTCACATTTCATACAGAAAAGGAAGGATCCACGGATGAAAAATAGTATGGAGCCTTCAGATAAACATCATTTTATCAATGTAAAACACACACAGGGGATCCAACACACACCATGGAACACGGGGAACCCCTTTGCATAATGATTCAGTACAAAAAATAGGCCTAACCCCTTTGCATAACAATTCAGTACAAAAAATAGGCCTAACTATTCATCATCACGAACCTATTCAGAAGTGGTCCACAACGAGCAGCAACTGCGGAATCGCCGGGATGAGCAGCACTGCCGGAGAACAGGGACGAAGAAGTGGTCGACAACGAGCAGCAACTCCGGAATCGACGGGATGAGCAGCACCGTCGGAGAACCAGGGACGAACACCAGCTTCCTCCAAGATGCGTAGGTGGATGTGAAGAACCTCGATGCACAAGGCGATCAATATGAAGGAACACAGACACTGCTTTCCCTTGCTAGGGTTTGTCCTGTGCATCGACAAGATGGGACGATGACTACTCAGGTGGACGGTGCAGATAATCGATGGTCAGAAGGATAGGACAGGGCACTGGTACCTTGCCTTTGCAGGATGTAGCTGCCCTAGTAGACCGGCGATCGCAGATGGTTGCATTGAATCCTCACCAGGCGGCGGACGCTCCGCCCGACGACTGTTGCCCTCCATCCACGAGCTGCTCGAGGTAGCAGACCTCGCTTTAACTCACGGACCAACAGTGATCCGGAACAGGGAGAGGGGAAACCAACCGGAGCGAAGGAGAGGGGTGACAGGGAGAGGGCCGAGAGGAAGAGGGAGGCGCGCGAGTGAGAGGGAGCGAGGGAGTCGAGGTCGAAGGGGGTGTCGGGGGGGTGCTAAATCGGACTGGGATTTGCAATCCCACCTATACTGGGACCGGGTTAGTCCGGATTATGGGATTCTGTTATCCCAAAATGGTGGTCGAATGGGGTTGCGAACCAAACAGCATTTTGGCCCAAACCGGACCGGGTTACGCCGACCTGGCGCTAGACGACAGCTCCTAATCCGGATCCAGTCCGTTCCCAAACAGGGGCCAAAAGTCTTACCAGACCCATGTCCCTCATTGGGAGTTGGTTCCCTAGGAGTGGGTGCGGGCATCCGGTCTGCCATATGCCTCATTGTGGTCATGAATTCCCTAAATAGAACATGAATGGATGGGTTTTCTATCATAGCTTCATCAAAATGGGGATTCTCAGGCACTGATTTCTCTCTTTCCTGATCCCTTGCACCTCCTACTGGTGCAGCAACATTGCTTTTAGTAACGTGATCCTCGTGTTCTCCATACATCTTTAAGCTATCTCCCTTTTTCTACATAAGCAGAAGTCACTATAAGATATTTTGGAGGATACTAGAATAGACGCAATACCTTAGTCCTATGTCTCTGTAGACTCAACGAACCTTAAGCTCTGATACCACTAAATTGTGATACGCCGTTTGAACAAAACTTCATTAACTAAGTGGAAGCGATCATTATCAACGGATTACTGAAAATCTCTAAAAATTAAAACCTTTTTTTAGAGATCTAATTCTAGGAAACTCTTAACAACAAGAACCAAAGTATTACATGTACATACCATGTACCATCTCTTCTCGAGGATTTCATACATCAATTGCTCTGTTAAGTCTACACATGAACAATACACAACCTCGAGGCATTCAAACCAAAATCTCAGATTGATTATGAAAACACTAAGTACAGACTTCAAGGACCTGAGAGTACATAGACGACACATAGGACTCTTATCTACAAGACATGACAGTCAGTATCTCCACCTGAGATGTTACTACTGTCCTTGATGCTGTTGTCCTTTCCCTATAGTATGGTTCTTACCTACTTGTCCTCGTCCACCTAAAAACGTTGGATCCCATGGGGGTGAGACAATTGAAATTGTCCCAGCGAGAGATATAACTCTCTGCCAGAAACATTATTATTGCAGATTAATAGAATAAAATTGATCAAAGGATAAGCAATTTAGAACATTCTCATATTTTAAAGCATTGCAGCTATCTATGATAGAACATTAATTCATCTATTCACTTTTATAAGGAATATGAAGAACATGTATATCATTTATCCATCTTACTATATCAACATCTCTAGCTTATCCTGAGATACTCATTATCATGGTATGTTATCCATGAATCATTCTCATTTCTGTCTGTTGACCTTAGCCAATCTATTAGCCAGATATTGGATTGTTCTAGTCATGTGAGTATACATCATCATATTTTGCCCAGGCATTGGAACATGCCAATTCTATGCAAACATTCTAGGCATTGGACTATGCCAATCCTATGCAACCATTTCAGGTATTGGACTATGCCAATCCTGTGCAACCATTCTAGATATTGGGTTATTACCAATCTTGTGCAACCATTCCAGGCATTGGGTTATTACCAATCATGTGCAACCATTCCAGGCATTAGGTTATTACCAATCATGTGCAACCATTCCAGGCATTGGGTTATTACCAATCATGTGCAATTATTCCAGGTCTTGGGTTATGCCCAATCTTGTGACATTATTCCAGGTATTAGGTTATGACCAATCCTGTGACATTATTCCAGGTATTGGGTTATGACCAATCCTGTGACATTATTCCAAGTATTGGGTTATGACCAATCCTGTGCAATTATTCCAGGTATTGGGTTATGACCAATCCTGTGCAATTATTCCAGGTATTGGGTTATGACCAATCATGTGCAATTATTCCAGGTACCATTATAGATCTAGATTGTGTGACGGATTGATACACGACACAAGGATGGCTGAGGTGACAGAGAGATACACGTCACACAAGAAATAAAGAGAAATGTGTTACTGATACATTCACAGCCTCAGGACAATTTTCCTAATCACACATGGAGGAGGTGTGACTAGGATAATAACCGTAGAGAGACTAGTCCTCCAGTTTAGATTTTAGATGGCCGTTGGATCACCCGAAGATCCTTAAACAGTGATAGCAATTTTCGACGGATCGATAAGTGGCTATGTGAAAAACGTCGGGGACGAGAACGTTGCCCTTATCCTTTGAGATTGAGCCTAATGCTGTCGGTGCCGCGGTGAAGAAGATCTGGCGACAGGAGAAGATCCGACGGATGAGGAGGAAGAAGAGAGAGGGAGGGACTACCAGTGGGGAGAGACGGAGGCCTAGAGTAGACCTTGGTCTGATACCATGTTAATGAGAGAGAAGGGAGAAGAGCGATGTTTCCGACTACTAGGTGCAACTTGTGTGAGAGGGCAATAGCCGTCTCAACTCTTATTATGTATTAGGGTGAGATACATTGAGATACAAAGAGGAAAATAAGAGAGAAATAATAAACAAAACAAATAACATAGTAAAGGTAGAACCAATCGGCGGATTGGAAGAGCCGCCGTTGATCCAATCTCGATACCATCGACAGAGTGTCGATGGTATCAACGAAAGCGTATGTTGTCGCTGTGATAATCTCGATACCATCGACCTCTTGTCGATAGTATCGACGGGGCTGCAGGTTGCTTTACAATTATTAAGTGGAAACTAGTGATGTTGGACTTTCTGAATTTAACGTGAAACTCCATGGTCCAAAAGGAAGTAAGATTTTACTAAATTCCTTATAAATGTCTTGCAATATAATGTAGACTTGGTGATTATGTTGCACAATGGGGGTATGCATTTGTTTACACTAAATCTATAGGTTGTAGAGTAGGAAATAGTGATTAGTTCTTTCTTGCTATTTCCACCTTTTCTCTCAGTCATTATTTTATAGCTTAGCATCTTCTCAATAAATGATATTCAAATTTGTATAATGCACCAGTACTTCAGCACTAGTACACCAGAATATATTTCACTAGTACTTCAGTGGATTTATGCATGTGTTCTTGCTATTCTTGTATAGGTTGTAAAGTTGTTATGGGTTTTCTTTTGTTCATTCAAGAAATGTTATAATTACTCTAGTTTTGTTCCATTATCTTGAGGTATTTACTTTCTTGTGTGCAAACTTTTATGTGCAAAACTCCATTGAATATCTACAAATTAGTAGAGCACTTGATGATAAGGAAGAGTTGATAGATCTTAGGTAAATCGCTCTATCGTCCTTGCCTTAGTAAATGATTTAGGCTTTGATCTTCAAAAAATTTAATTGGAGTTTTCCAAACATGCTGATTGTTAGCCATGCGTCCAGTTGAACCTATACTTGGAAAGATGCTTGTATTAGGTTCTATATTTAAATGTCTTGACCCTATACTAACTATACTTGATGGGATGAACGCCATCAATGGATCTATATAGACACGATTCATGACCTATACAAAATCTTAGTTGAGATTTGGGAGGGTGTTTCTAGTGAATGAACTAATTGAATATTTATTTATTGTTGAATTGGTCTCAATGAACATGTATAGACATGGTTCATGTCTTATTCTGATTGTTTTCTCATAGATCAGTTTTCTAATATTGCTAATATGTGCACTTTCAGCGTGCCTCTCACATATATGGAAATATTTATATCTCTTGTTCCTCTAAATGTCCTGTACCTATTGTACAATATTCACAACTGGCCTACTAAGAAACATTCTAAGCTGATTATTATAGGTAACTGTCTACCTATAGGCTGAAGTTTTTTTCAATTTTCTTAGTACGTTTAGAATGTGTCATGTCCTACAAATTCCATATGCAGGGATAATGGATACCATGAATCTTCTACATAATTTTTATCACATATTTCCAGCAGAATTGGAATGCAAAAATTATGTTTTCGTCGAACTATAGGAGATCATAAAATGGCATTAATTTACTCAAGAACGTGCATCAAAGTTTGTTTCTTAAAATGTAAGTATTTTTATCTATCATTTTAATGACCTACTTTGAGATACATGCTTAGGATGATGTAATTCTTTTGAAGCAAGGCGAGCACTGGAAGTATGCAGACTTGTAGTTAGAGTTTCTCATTGATTTTTATACACTTTGCTGAACAAAACCTCAACCTCTAGCTATTCGATATCTTGACGCAATAGATTTAAGATTCAATATTTTTACACATGATTAGCCCTTTGTTCCCTTTGTCCTCACATTTTGTAGGATGCAATTAGTTATACTTTCTATGAGGCCCACGACTGGATTTTTACGCCTCATATGACATAGCAATCTTCCATTCAGTGCCAAATTAGACGTGTATTTCATTGTGCTATGCTCGTAATATACTTACTGTAATATCCTTTATACTAGATGTATATTACAGAATATATGGCTTTTAAGAATCGAGTATTCATAGATGAAAAACTATTTTTCAATTACTAAATAAGATTTTTTTGGTATCATATACATAGCAAATTCTTAATAGCTAGAAAAATAGTTTCAATAGTGGTTTCCTTGATTTATGCTACCTAGTAAGAAATGTCATTTTTCTTTAGAGTTTGGTTCCATGTTTGGAAGGATATCTTCTCGATGCATTTTTTATACTCTAACCCATGCATTTATCTCCTGTATTAGCTGAAGGAATGAGATGGGATATATAACTTCTTTATGAGTCGATATATTAAGCAATATATAAACAGTTATTATGAATAGGTGTTCATGTAAGCATGACCCTATCTTAGAAACCATAATTTCTGAAAATTTGTGCCTATATAATATGAAAATATGTCAAAGTGAATGTCATTTATCAATTCTAAATGGATGACCCCCTATATAATTTCTCTTCTTCCTTCTAGATGATCTCATTTGGGGGGCTCCCGCGCCTGCATTTTTGGTTGCGTCATGGTTTATCACTATGGAGCATGATCTATCTCTATGTCAAGTGAGGTTGTTAGCAGCTGTCGCACATAATGATCTGGTTTGATGCTATGGCAGTTTTCTCAATTTTTTTCTTATGTATGGACAGTACATGGAGTATAGGATAGATAACTATATTATCTTGTCCATTTTGTGTTAAGAAATAGATTCGAAAAAGGCTCTTGCTTCAGACATAAAAGAGCTGGAAAAGGCTCTTGATTCAGACATAAAAGTGTTAATTCTCAAATTGTCCTCTCAGTACTTAGATATACATTTGGTTTCTCTCGATTTGTAATTGTTGTAGGGAACTATTCCTATTTTTATTCTAGAACTAATATTTGTATATCTATAGTTTTTAATTAGTTCAATGAAAATGATATAAGTATCAAGTTCTTTTTGTAATATTAAATTTTGATTTGAGAAGATTGCCATACATGAACCAACAAGATTTGGATCCAGAAAATATGATGGACTCCCAAGTTCCAACCATGGCGCTTATGGTACACCTCTCAAATAATTTAGCTTTAGTATTTACAGACCTAGAATTAGCTAATCGAGATAACAGTAGTGGGATAATATATAGCAGCAGTTTGGCATTATGGGGGAAAGCTCCCATGAGGGTTGTTAAGTGGATAAGACAAACTAAAAATGCTCACCCAACTGACGATACCGACACTCAAGAATATCAATGGACTGGTGCATATACCTGTATAGAGTACTAGTATGAAACAACTATTAAGCTATCCAGAAGGGAGTGCCTTTGGAACCTTTATTTGGCATGAGTTGTAGGTTTACCCTCTACTAGAGTGACTACAATCATTACATAAAGGATGAAACATCAATGCCTAAAAGAATGATCTAAGTTATAAATGAAACGAATTGTTTTGGTGTCTGTGGTGATGTATTAGTCAAATAGCGACTAAAGCAACCTCCACTTTACTATAAGTCTCATAAATTTACTTATGTGGTGAGGATAACCTGCATTTGATGTCATCAGCTCATGACAACCCCATAACTCATCATTTATAGTCTACTAGAAACATAGAGGAGGTAAATGAAATTTGCAAACCAGCTTGAGGATGAGTGAACAACAAATCCTCATCAGCAAAAAGAACATCAATTATCTAGTTAGAAAATTTAATGATACGTGAACAACAACTCCATCCGTTTGTAGTTCGTGTTTCATCATTTTTGATAATTTGAATGTTCTTATACTGATAGTTCAGTTTAATTTGTTATTTTCATCCTTTTAGTTTATGCGGCGTGGTGTAGGCATTGTCATAAGTTGGCTCCTATTTTAGATGAAGTTGTTGTATCATTTTAAGACTATATAGATGTACTTATTGCTAAATTGGTATGCCGCTTTTCTTTAATGTATCTATGGTTGGTATATATATATATATATATATATATATATATATATATATATATATATATATATATATATATATATATATATATATATATATATATATATATATATATATATGGCCTTTGAGCTAACTACCTAAGGAGGCAGCTGATTATTTGCTCCATGAAAAATGCATTAACGACGTCCCCTGACTCCACTTGAATGATGGAGACTAGGTTTGCAGTAGATGATATATGACTCTACATGCTTTCCATACTTTCTAACTAACTACTGTGAAAAGAAGATTGACTATTCTTCCCTCTCCTTGTTGCTTTCAGATTACAGAAGGTCCACACCTTTGGTTTATTGAAACAAAGGTGTACCCTTTTATCTAAAGGTACTACATGGACACCTTTGACTATTACAGGATGAACTTGTACCCACTTCTAATAACCTTGTTGGGTAGTGGATTCACACCACTAAAATGGTTGCAACACCTCATTGCTGAAGTGAGTGTAGTTTTTACACAACCAAGTACTAGATAAATGATGACTCCATCAAGTAAGTTCCCTTCATCTTCTTCTATTAGCAACCAGATAATGAATCATTGGAAACTACATGTTGCTGTCTTGAGATGGACACATGTAGTGGTTAGCTGTGGTATCTTGCCCAAAGTTTATTTGATCAGTGATACTCTCATCATTATGTACTCTTCTTGTTAATGATTATTAACTAACCATTGTTCAAAATTTGCAATTGCTATAGCTTGTCCTTAGTGGAACCCTACTGCATAAGGTACATCATCGTCAAGTTGAATAAATAGTGTGCCAAACATAACTGGGTATTGCAACCTATCTCAATTTTTCCAAACTTAGGTTGGAATACCCTATTATGTTTGGCACATTATTTATTCAACTTGATGGTGATGTAGATTCTATTTGGTATAATAGGAGCTTAGCGTGGTTCATTAGTTGTTATAGAAGTTGTTAATTAATATTTACTAACCTTATTTGTGTCTGTGCATTGTAGGGATGTTTTATTCTTCAGAACATGTGATTGTTAATGGTCAATTTTTGGGATTTTTTTACATAATACACCATTGTATATTGAAAAAATGTAAGACTTGATTATCAAATGGTGTAGATATATGCAATATTTGGTCATTGATCTATATAGTCTTTGCTGCTCTAGGTTCCTATAAGTATGATGTAAATTCAGAATCCAGATACTGTTTGAGATGTCAGATAACTTCTTTACCACTTTTCTCCTATGTATAATCGACACAGATGGTGATGGTGGACCAGACCAAGTCCTAAAACGGTAAAAAATCTACACTAAACAAATCATCTCTTGTCATCTACCTTTCTTTATGTCATTAACTTTTGTAGGTTCAGATTCTACCCATGGTTAAAGATTGCACTACTTTGAGGGAAGAGAAGGAATGAAGGAGATTGCGAGTAAGGTGCAGCTTAAAAATGAATGAAATAATTATTCTATTCAATGACTGCAATTTTGATACATATATGATGCAGGATAAAAAAATGCCTCAATGTCAACTTATTGCTAAACAAGAATCCCTCTTTGGGTCTAGATCAAGTCCAACAAAATAGAGTACAAAGAAGATTCCTAGAACATCTATGGATGGTCTGAGTTGTAATAGAAAGATGTCACTATGAGGGGCGATGCTACAATATTCAAATCAAGACTTCTTCCATTCAACAAAATCGACCCACTAATCAAGGAAATCGGATGAAGGGCCAACGTGTCACAAGGTCACAACTTTGTGCAACACAAGAACCCATGCTATCGCCAACTCATTGAATAAAAGGAGAAGACAAAAACGCTTCTAAAAATGGTCGAGAAAGATACATACTCTTTTTCCAAGATATGTGTAGACCTCACCAAATTTATTAGTATATGTATATCCTTTTCTTTATACACATTATGTAATAGGGGTAAGGTATACGTCCTCCCCATGTACATTTGACATTTCAATATAAATGAAAGTAAGTTTGTTGACATAAAGAGCATAACTGGTCTAACTACTACAAATTTGTTACTAAAGGAGCTTCTGGACTAATTACACAATACATGAGTAATCAAACTATACATATATGTATATGTGGCACTACATATGTAACTAGTACATAATCCAACTACATATATATGTGTGCAGTAGATGCTACCTTTCCCTACACATTAACTACATATAATTTGTATTAACTTCATGTTTTTGCTACATATTGACTATATATACAATTGTAGGCATACATTTAGCTATAATTATACCTATATTTAAATATGTAAGGACAATATCTATCTACGCTTCTGGATACATATGAATTTGTAGGGAATGGATTATCTAACTACATATTTGAAAAATATAGTTAAAGGCTTTAGCTATACGAGCATATACTACAATTTGTATGTGTAAAGAAATATGTAGTCAAAGCCTTTCGCTACAAAATATGGGGCTTTCCCTACACTTTTTTTTTTATAGTTAAAGACCTTTTTTTTAGTAGTGCTTCTTGTTCAACTTACTTCACTCTCTTGTCAAGGATCATCACGGGCCCTTCAATACAAGACATGTCCAAGGAGAGACCTTGAGATAAACACTGTCTCCCACTTGGAATTCTAAGGGTCTATGGCAGTTATCAACATATGACTTATGTCTGTCCTAGGCTACTTTCAACTATTGTTGAATCACTTTGATCTTCTCTATTGTTTGTTGTTGAAGCTAAGGACCAAGAAGCTGATATTCACATATCTCATACCAACAAAATGGAGACATGCAATGTCTCCCATACAATGCATTGTACGGTGCCATGTTGATGCTCCTCTGATAACTATTTTAATACGCAAACTCTATCATACTGAGGTGGATGTCCCGACTCCCCAAAAATTGCAAGACACAAGCCCTTAACGAGTCCTATGAGGTCTGTATGGTCCTCTCTGACTGACCATCCACCTATAGGTGAAAAGCAGTACTGAACTTCAACTGCATACCCAAAGATGTGTGCAAACACTGCCAAAGTGACTCGTAAACTAAGGACCTCTATCTGACATGATAGTAGATGGGATACCGTACAAATGCATTATTTCATCCACATAGATCTAAGTGAGCTTCTCTATTGAATATGTCGTCATCACTGGGAAGAAATGTGCTGACTTTGTCAACCTGTCAACTATCACCCAAATGGAATCATGTCCTTTGTTTGTTGTAGTAATACCAACCACAAAGTCCATCGTGACATGATACCACTTCCACTGCGGTATGGGTAATGGCTGCAATGTCCATGCAAGCTTTTGATGCTTAGCCTTGACTTGCTGACACACTACATACTTGGCCACGAACTCATCTATATCTCGCTGAAAGATAGGACACCAATACATATCTTTAATATTATGGTACATCTTGGTGCTATCTTGGTGCATATCATACATCAAAGAGTGAGCCTCTTCCAAAACCATATTCCTTGAACTGTTAGCATCAAGAACCACAATTCTTCCATGGTAACAAACTACTTCATCATCTACCTCATCGAAGACATCACGTTTCTCTCTTTTGAACTCCGATCGTATCTACTATATCACTGTATCGGCTTGTTGTGCCTCTTTGATCTGTTATCCATGAACGCTGTAGTGCATTGGTTAGCCCAAACGACATAACCAAAAACTCGTAATGACTATACCTGGTCTAAAAAGCTGACCAAGTTATGTCCTCTGCCTTGATCCACAACTGGTGATACCCTGACCTTAGGTCTATCTTGGAGAAGATTGCACCACCTTGTGACTGGTCAAGCGAGTGTTGTAAGACCCCCAAGCGCGTGTTGCAATCCCCACATGCAAGTTCCACATGCAAGAGTTACAAATCAAATAAGCAAGAGATTCAAGCACAACTAGTGAGTGTTGCAAGTGTGCATGAAAGTGTTGCAAGCAACGCTATCTAGTGCTGCTAGCCTAGTAAAAGAGTGTTGCAAGTGTCACAAGAGAGTACTATAATTGATATTCTTGTTGCTTTTTCATATTTACAATTTATAATTGTATGTGATGAGTATCTAACAAAATTATAGAATCTAGACTTGTTCCTATGTCATACACTATAAAACTGGTTCAAATCTAAGTATGTCACCATGTTAAATTTTCTGGTACCATGTTGTTATTTACAAAGACCAAGTTGTTATCTGAATAAAAATTGACCCAAAGCTTATTTTAATTCTATTAACTCGAGAATTTTAAAAGATGACACATATAACTAATCATAGTTACATAGATAAACTAAAAAAATTACTTAAATAAACAAAAAAATTACCAAAACCACCCCATACAATATCACACACTTGTCGGGTAGCTTGGTCGGTTAAGCCTGTTTCTTGTGAAACGTAGGTTGTAGGAGCAAATCCCCTTAAGATATTACTCGAAAAAATTCAAAGCCCTGTACCGTGGTGATTGGTTGTTCCTTTGTTATATTTAAGAAAGAGACTAAAATCCTACATAAATAATAAAATGATGAACAATATCACATGTAACAACTTCCCCCCACTTAATCCTACCACTTCCTAATACACCCACACTGAGAAGACCGGTCAATGTGAAATTTCCCTACATCCCAACTGCATCCCCACACCCCTACCACTTAACCTTTACCTATTTCTCCCTTCATCTCCCTCATCCTTAGTTCCATCTTCATCTCAACGATGAGAGCTTGAAACCAACACCCCTCTTTCTCAGTGGCTTGGAATCCTGTAGGGATAATCACGCACAGTAGTTGTGAATAAAAAATCTTCCTTCAAATCTGGTTAGGTCTTTTCCTTCTTTATTCTCAATCACTCTACTCTTTCTCAGTCCCCCCTAATCGTGGCCACAAGCAGCTAGAATGTGAGTAGTAGTGAGGTCGCAAGCAGTAGTGGACCTCACACCATCGATCATTGTTCTCCTTCAGGTCCGGTTAGTTCCTCTTCTTCATTCTTCCTTTCTCAATAGCCTCTTTCTTATTCACCCCTTTTACTTAGTCTCCCCTACAAATTCTTGGCCACAAGAAGGTAACTAGAGCAACAATGAGGTCGCAAGTAACAGTGAGGCCACAAGCAGCAGAGTCGGGTTAGTTCTCATTTCCCCTTCATCATTTCTCATATGTTGTTTCCATGATTTTGTTCCCTCATTCTATTCTGTATTTGGTTGTTTCCCTAATTCCATTCCTCTTCATTTTTCATCTAAATCAGAGTTGTTTTCTCCAAATCAGGGTCAGTTCATCTTTCCCCTTCTTCCTTTATCAACCGCCAATCTTTCTCAGTCTGATTCTCCTTTCTTTGTTCTAAATTAACAGATTTTCCTTTTCTTGTAGTATAATAGGTACTAATCAGATTGGTTTCAAGTAGAAGGAGCTCATCACTCCAATTGAAGTTTATCGCCATTCAGGGTTAGCTCTTATTTTCCCTTTTGCTTTGCTATGATTTCACATATTTCCCATTGCTTTTTTTGGAATTGGCAAGCAGAACAAGCCATCTTATTTTTCCCCTTCCTCACCATACTTTTAGGTACTCGTTAAAATGTCTTTGTAATTTTCTTCAAGTGTTTGTCAAAATGCCACTGGTGGCTACATGTACTTGCACACTCAGTATCAAATGCACATGGTAGCATTGTCCTTAGTCATCCTTACAGGTATGATGATACTTCATTACCTGTGTATCGACAAAGTCTTTCCAGATAACGTCTTTGGCTCTTCTATTCACTACATCTATGGCTAGTTTTGACTATCAACATCCCATGTCAAGATTGAAAGGGGCCTTCATCAGTGGGACCTTCAATAGTGCAAGCGGAACCTATGGAAATGAAATATATATATATATATATATATATATATGTTACTTTTAGGTTTGTGATATTTTCTATTCCTCATCCTCTAAATTCCTTTCCTCCTACTTAGATTATGATTATGTCTATTGTTGTTCTAATGTGAGAATTTATTCTCTTAAGATAGACATATATATGACCCTGTAGATGTTCTTTACTTATCAGATAACTAGGACTTCGTGAGTGATGTACATAAATTACACTTTGGATTACGGGGTCACACTGGATAAGTTCAGAATAACACAGTCAAAGGTTGTCTAGTACAAGCTATGATATTACTGGAGTGTAATCTTGAAAGGTGAAGCATTAGTTTTCATTTCCTTATAAAGGTGAATAGTGTGGTGAAGGTTGTCATTTCCGCGAAAGGTGAAGTATTAGTTGTCAAACCCATGGAGTCTATCTCCTCAATTTTGATACATATTTTTTCTACAACAAGCACTAACATGTGTTCAACATGTTTTCCCAAGCCCTCAAATCCTTTAAATGTGTTGGATACAGAGTACTTAAAGAGAATAATATATTTGTCTTAGATATTATCTCCTCCATTGTTTGAAACATTTTTATGATTACAAAACCACGGATGGATTTTTGGTAAACCAGGAAAATTTTTTGACATCTCAATTTCATATACCAATTAAGTAGTGTTGTGTTTGAGTACTTCCTTTTTCTTGCAAAACTTTTAGTAGGAAGCTTTTGTGACGGTGCATGATTCAACATAGTTAATTTAAGAGCATGTATTCAAGGATCATGGAGTAGTCCATGGGATTTTAGGATATAAATAGATGGATCTCCTCTCTCCTATTTATTAAATATCACCTACTACCAGTCTATGCCAGTCTTTGAATAAAAATTGTACCTTGAAATTCCTCCCTTGCACTTTTTTATAATGCTAATCGTATCAAACCATAACTTCCATCATCATCAATATTTGATTTCAAATCATTGCCATTTTCCTTACCCATTATTGGTACTTCAACAATTGATGCCATCTAGTCATGACTACAATGCTCGATTAGCTTCACCTCTTTTGAATAAGTAATCATTTCTAGTGCACCTTTAGAAAAAGGTAGCTTGTCTAAATGTGCATGTTACAAGCATCATATAGTTTGTCCTTGCAGTTACAAAATCTTTTATGTGTATGCATGTGCACAGATGAAAAGAGATGTTGTTAAAACTTGGCATGAAGTTATCTATAATGAAGAACATCTTCAATACACTATGAAAGTAGATGTATGAGAGCCAAGAGGAAGACACGGCCATGAATCCCTATAAACAATCAATAAATATTGCAGGTCGTAACTAGATAATTTTCTTTCCTTGTCTCTCTCTCGCATGGATAAATGGATATTCTATTTCTGCATTGAACTCTCTCACACCATCATAATTGAACTCTCTTATTTTAAATGCTCAACAATGCATGTGCTTATGTATTTCCCAAATTTGACTATGATGTTGCCAGATGGTCGTGAGGAATATGTTGATGCATACTACTACTCTTATTGGATAAAATTCTAATGTGCTTGTGGCCTCTTGTGAGGCGTCTATCCATGTAGGTAAATATCCTTCTGCATTCTTACCCATCTTTGCACATGAGATGCAAAACTCAAATAGAAAAGGGTAACTTTGAATTGTACTTTTATTTCAGATACTTCAGTGGTTTACATTCATATCACCTCCTTCAAGTTCTTGTAGAGATTATAAAATTTGTGAACTCTTTTTTAGAGAGATGGTGCTTCTATAACTATCTAACAGACAAAGATGATATAATGGTGGAGATCTCCATGACTCTGTTTCAAATGGATCATATGGATTTTCTTTTTATTGGTTACAATGTTTGTTTATGCTCTTAATCTTACATAATCAATTGTGTTTCTTCAATTTGTTGTTATTAATGACTTGTGGATTTGTTCCACATGTATTGCATTGGGTGTGGATGAGAGAAACAAATGTTTACCTATTCTCAAAGAACTATCTAGCTAGTTAATCTGATGTAATGCCCTAGCGACCACCAAAAACATAAAGTAAGCATGTATCACCTTGGTGTCTGCACAACTTTCCTTCCCATTTTGTTGACCACTACGTTGATCTCACTGCTCTTGGTCAATATATATATATATATATATATATATATATATATATATATATATACACACACACATATATATACTTATATATATATACACACATATATATACATATATATATACATATGCATATATATACATATATATATATATAATATATATATATATATATATATATATATATATATATATATATATATATAGACACACACACACCATACATATACAACACCAAAAACACATGCTCAATCATAGTTGGTTGTAGCTTCTTTCCTGAACACTCACTCTCACACATCAAAATATTTGTGTCCCTTGTGTGAAGAATAACAAAGGTACAACAACTTTCATTCACCTCATCGTTTTGATCCTCTTTGTCTGTATCTTCTTTTTGCTACTCCCAAGCAATAGTAGCTATCAAACTGTTCTTTCGAATCCCCTTTTCCCTATTCCTCTATATTTCCTTTTCCTTGTATTTTTTCTTCTGCCCCTCTATCTCCTCTTTCTTATCCACTCCCTCTCCTACTTTAATGATGCAACACCCACAACACTACTCTTTTTCCTGGGCATTTATTTCTTATTGCTCCTCCATGCATCATTCTCCCTCCTCTTGACACTCCTACTGCTATTCTCCTACAACCTCAATGTATATGTAACTAAACGCTCTCCTCCTTATGTCTTTTTTCATGTTGCTCCTTGCATTCTTCTCTGATCTCTTAGCACTCCTCCCCTTACTCTCCTTCTTGATACTCTAGTGTAGAAGCAATTGATTTCTATCCTTCCTAACTCTTTTTCTTGCTTGTCCTCTACATCTTCATCTCCATCACCATCATTCCTCTTCTTATATTTCTCCTCCATCTTCAGTAGTTCTCCCATGCATTCTTCCTCCTTTTGTTCCCTCTCCACCTTGGCTACACACTGTCAATATCCATCTCCACCACTAGCATCAATAAAAATTTTCCTCACTCCTCTCCTTTGTATTCTTTTGATAGTATATGTTTTTTACAGGAGTACTACCAATAATTAAAAAGTAATATTTGTTGTCCCAGAATGTTGGATCTTGGTGTAATATAATTTTATGACAATAATTTGATATGAAGCATCTTTGTATGTGTTGAGATGCTATACATATTGTTACTCGTCGATATAGTCTGTTGATTGTTGGTTGAATTTCATGGTGATTGCCTATGCCACATAGATGATCTAAACTTTCATCATTTGTGCAGTCCACATGAAGAACTGAAGTGATGTTGATGTAGCACTTTTTTTTTATCATCAAACATGTATGTCAAAACTTAGTAAGATAAACAAAATCCTCACATCCATCTGTGACAACATTCCCTTTTGTATCAAGTCAAGAACAACTAGATTGAAGATAGATGATCCCTTAGAAATGAGGTACTATCATGAGATGGATTGCAATATCTCCAGTCTTCTTTCAGTAGGTTTAGGAACCACTGCTTGGTTCAAGTACAACAAGGTCTATATAAGCATTGATGAATGATTTGTTGAGTTTTAAGCACACTTTGAATTGTCTTTTAGTATCTGATAGCGTAATAGATAAGCTTAGGAGTTGGATGCTCTTTATTTGATGTCTCTCTTATACACTGATCTACTGAATCAAGCCTGTTAATGCTACATTAATTCTCAAGTTCTTGAGGTAATTTGGAAACATCTTATACTAATGTTCTTCCAGCTTGGGCTTATGTATTTCTCTATCATAGTTTGACTATCATTTTGAGATTTTGGTAAGGGTTGTGATTCCTCCTAGATTGAAATCATGATATGTTATTTGAACCAATTGATTGTTTATCTCCAATTTGAGGCTTATGTTTACAGTTTCAGTCATGTTGTTGCTTTATGCTGCTAACAGGGAGATCTACTTTTGATTGAGATTACATATATCTTTGAAGCTTATATAGATAGTTTTGGAGCTGTTCTGTTGTTTGGACATCCATTTTGAATCATATGTACGGGTGTTCAAGCTTTGTTTTGAAGATTATATGGATAGTTTTGGGAGTTGGATGTTGCTTGGCCATCTGTTTTAGGTCATATGAATTTTTTTTGAAGATTTTCTTGGCACTTTTGTAAAGAATTTAGGATCACAACTATTGTTTGGCCATTTCTGTTGGATTATAAGAATCTGTGAGCTTTGTGTGGAGTTTGTATATATAGCTTTTGTTCTCTTCAAATCCATCCCTTTTTAGGTCATGTATAAGCGAGATGAGATAAATTTGGAAAAATGACTATGCATGACATTACCTATAATAATTAATGAGTTTGTTCTTTATGAATTTTTGATGTCTCAATGATGATTGATGGTATATAATTTCAATATTCATGTTGTGAAATGACTTGTATTTTTAATAAAAGTAAGCTTGCACTAAATATCTTATATTTGATTAATTGTTAGTCATTACATGTATAAATATAATTTGCATTCCTTACATGTTCGACATGCATAATACCTATTAACTATTTCACAATGGAATTTAGTGACATTAATGTATGTAACTTTTTCCAATGCGGGTGACGTTCTTTGTTGTCACCTATTACTGAGTTTAGGAATCTAGAAATCACGAATAGGTGATGTTCACTCTATATAGGTTACATAGAACAAAGGCCACTCTTAATAGGTGACATTCATTTTGTAGATGATGTGTTATCATGTCACATTTTGGCTTCTATATTACATGCTTAAATGTTATCTATTCCACATTTTTTGATAGTATGTTTCACAAAGATGCTCCTCCCAAGATAAACCATCTCTATAGAAATCTTGAGTTTCTAGGCTATGGGTCTTTGTGAACCGCCTGACATTGTACATGTAGTAGTACCTGGGCAATCTGCAATCTGCTCTACTGAATGTCATGGTTGTTACAATATATTCTTATCATGTTCTATATGTGACAATCTTAAATATTTTTCCTGGCATAAATAGTTGAAGCCTGCATACTATCCATGAGAGGATCAATAACCAATTTCATCGAATAGGAACTCGAGTACATCTCCTTCCTTCAAAGCACTGCATCATAGTTGTCTGTGCAATGCTACATATACCCCCAGATCGACATCATATGCAGCGTAGTTTCACTACTAAAAATAGGATATAGGTGACATCCAAGTATGTTAAATTTAAGTGAAAAGGTGACATGACTACCCATTACCAATAAAATGCATGTCACCTATTAAGGGTGGCCTTTGTGTTGTGTAATCTATGTAGAATGAACATCACCTATTAATGGTTTTCAGATTTTAAAATATTACAATAGATGACAACACAAAGTATCACCCACTTTAAAAAAGTTATATGTACAGATGTCACCTTTTACAGTACACTGATGTAAAAAATCACATGCATTGATGTCACCTATTTCAAAATTTATAACTCTTACGGAAACAACATACATGATATAATAGAACAATGAACAATGATCTCATTATAACTAATGGTAGTTTTTCTCAAAAAAGTATGAAAGTACAAAATCATACACCATAAATCTAAAATTAATTGTATTGATATAGCTAAAATGACAATTACAGAGGGGGGGGGGGACAATGGCCCTTACCCCTTGACATATTTATAGATAAGTGACTATATTATGTTAACCACCATGTTCTAGACGTGTTTAGCTATGAACATTGAGGTGGGTGATTTTCGATGGAACTCAAAACATTAATTCTCAGTCTCATACATCCACCATGGTGAGTAGGAACCTCTGTCTAACTTAGAGTTCAATTTCATTGCTACTCGGTGGTGGTATATGGTTATCTTAAACATGGCTTCCCATCATGGATGCTGGTTCGGTTTTCCGCCAATAAGCACGTACTCAAGTGATGGTTGAAGAAGCTTGAACAGTGATGCTCACATCACTTAGACTGGTTTGTTCTAGGAAATAACCAAGGAAGCTGCCAATCATGGATGTTGGTTTGGTTTGCCACTGATAAGCACGTACTCAAGTGATGGTGTAAGAAGCTTGAACGGTTCTTCTCTCATCACTTAGACTAGTTTGTTCTAGGAAACAACTGAACAAATGAAAAAATTGATGTGTTTGATGGATAACAGAAGTTTGACCTCTTTCAGAACCTGATCGCCGTTATCATTTCCTCTGTGCTATAGCTTCTTGCTAGCCACTCGCCACCATTGTGAAGTCTACCCACATTGACCGTACCATATGCACCAGTTCCGAGAATGTTCCTTTCTGAGAAGTTGTTGGTTGCTTGTTCGAATAGAAATGATGAGACTGTCTAGGAAGCTTCATATTGTAAATGTTTGGCGTATTTCCTATTGTATTACATTGTACTACATTTCTAATGGTAGCACACAACAAAAAATACAGCCATTAGAACATCTCTACAAATGATTCAGGCAAAGTAAGAAAAATATAGAGCATAATACTTTAGTTTAGTTGCTTGCCAATAATTCTTTGCAAATAGAAGTGGAAAATAGAAGTGACACTATAATTTCAAGCCTTGACAATGACAACATGATTTTTAAGAGTCCATTTTAGTTGTTTCACATATTACAAATATAATATACAACTTACACTACAAAATAAGTTCATTTGAGCCATAAATACATCCTTTTCACTGCTGAAGTATAGTCACAACGTCCTCTTAACATTTTAGTACATGCAATATTTACCTACATGAAGCAATGTACATCACTTAGTCAAGACAAATGCATCATGATACTGCTCCTTTCAAAATTTTCTTGAATACAAATAAAAATCAAAATCGAGATAAATTCCATTATAACTATTTTTACTTTCATAAAATACGATGAAATATTACTAGAAGTGATCTCGTAGACCAAACAAGCAAACTGACCATCATTGCAAGCTCCTTATCATCTTTAAAGGCTCCTTTCTGACCATGCAAACTAGAATCCAATAAAAATACATATACATATAGGTGCATTGTGAAATAAGAGTTTAGATTTCATTCCATAAGCCAAAAGTCTCAAAATAAAACCATTAAAGTGAGCATTCTTATTGGTTTCCAAAATGTATAATAACTAGTTGTTTGTTATTCAAAATAAATGAGAATAAATAAGTACGTATGTTAGTAAAATAAAGTCAAATGACATGCACAAAATATTGTCAAGGAGAACAAGTTTGATGTATAAATCCTTTATCTAATATGCAACAAGAACAAGTGAGTGTGACATCTTAGTAGGTAGAGAAAACTAACGTAAACTAATAAATTGAGAGGATCACGGAAGAGAAAGTGTCCATGTGGAAATAATATTAGTACCATAGATAAGACTGTGTGAAAAATCAAAATAAAGAGAAACATGTTGATTATTGGAGCCAAAAGGAAAATACACATCTTATAATTGATATCTAAGAACACCAATTAGTTAAGAATTCATTATACAAATGGCACATGATATAAACCAACCTAAAAAACATTGACAGCGAGGATGATAGATGAAAGGGGATATACCAATACTCATAGTGTGGTTCTTCCTTTTAGACTCTAGGAACCCTTATTGCATTGAGTAGCCAATAAATCTGATCTGGTTAAAGAAAACGAGACCACCAGTAAGTTACAAGAGAAAGAAATGAAAAGGTAATGGATTAGAGAGGAAGATGCTCTCTTGTCATCGACAATCTTCTATAGTCAATCCCGAAGTCTCTTCAGTGTTGTGAAGGAGAGGTGAAAATTGGGCAAGATGGAACAAAAGAGGGGCTTCATTTCTAATTAATATCAAAGCTCGTGCTAAATTCCACAACAGCTATAGCCTAAGTCAACAATACAATAGGAACATGTTGGAAATATGGAACAATAAGATGGTCCAAATGAATAAAAAATTAAATAGTGCTTTGAAGAATGACAAAAAAGTTACAAAGGTAGATAGGTACCATTACCATGGTATCCTCAGGAGCTTCCTAATATTTTCTTTTGGACTCAAGCTTGGGGTGTATGTCACCCTCAAATACATTGTTTACATTGGCCTTCCAGATTAGGAAATTCTGGAAGTCAAAGAGCATGATACACACTAAAATATCAGGAACAATTATCATAAATAGTCAAACATATAAACAAAAAAGAACCATAAAAATAAAACCCTCAATATTCATTCTCTTGCTTCTCCACCCTCCGATTTCTATTGACTTCACCTCAAACCTCTTTGCATCCTCCTTGGACTTAGTAAAAATCAATGGCTAGTTCTCCACATTAGGCGCCTACTGCACCTTAACGTTCTTAGACAGTCTAAACCTGTGCAGGAAACTGACCTGTGTGGGAACCACAACTGCTCTGTAATGGCATCGATCATGAATGCCCTTATTTTTAATGCTCCTTTCGCCACTGATATGGAATACGCAGATCCTAAAACTACTTTTTCTCCAAACCAAAATAGCCACCAAAATGAGAAAATTCCGTAGCCTCACGGAGCCACCCGACTTCGCCATCAGACCCAACATGGGCCCTATTCCTTTTTGCCATCAAATAAATAGCATGGTGACTGACTTTGTCCATTTCGTCCAGCCATGGTAGAGTTTCAGCACACGGATATAGGGGTGAACCTAGGAGGACTCCGAGCGGAAGGGGGGCTGGAGTCCAGAAGGGGTGGGGGTTGGGAGTCGGGAGGGGGGAGGGGAGGATACCAAGTCAGAAGGGGAACGCCAAGAGAATGAAGGGGAGGTGACGACACAGGAAAAGCTGGAGTGGAGTGGGGTATAGAGGACATGAAGTCAAAGGGGGTGATGATGGGCCGCAAAGGGTGAGGAGTAGGAAGGCACACTTCTAGGTTTTGTGTGCGTAGTGGTGGCGAGGGTGGCAGGAGGTCACGGACTATGGAGGTTTGACTTGGAAAATTGTATAACTTTGTCCAAATTTTTGTTAAATTTTGATAATGCCCAGTGACCTAGGAATGAGAAGTAGAAATTCATTTTCTTCTAATATCTCAAGTCCAAATGTCTCATGTTTAACATATTAGTCCATGGATATTCAAGCAACATTCAAGAGCATTCTTTTCAATATATCAAGTTTATTTGTTGTTGAATGTATTGATTTTCTTAAGGAAATAGTAGTTTATATTGATCAGCCTTGTCATCAATCTTCCTACCTCCACTATGATATATATTCATTTACTTTTTTCCCTTCTTTTCCTTAGCTCATACATCACATGTAACTATATAAATAATATAATTTTTTTCCATATCTAAATATCAACCTTAATTATTTCACTCCTCTTGCTCAGTTTTTTATCTATTTTTTTCTTTGATACAATCTAACTACAGTAGTCAATATTTCTACTTATAAATAGTGGTCTCTTACATATAAAGATAATTGTACTATAATTAGGATCATCGAACTTCAGTTCTTGAAGAAATAATCAAGGATAAAAACTAAATCAATCATACTATTTATGTGTTTTTTGAAATTCTCATGAAATAACAAGAGCTCAAACAAGAAAAACACAAACCCTGGATCTTGGCTTCACCAAATAACCCCAAAATGTCCACCTTGCTCGATCTAGTTCCACTAGACCAATGAAGGTGAAAATAATAGAGTATTACATAACTAGGCATATTTCCATCATGGAAATCCTAGAACCACAGTCAAGAAGTGTAGTAGAGATAGAAACATCATGAAAAGATGACAAGAAATAGGACAACTTACATGGATTTGTTTTAAATAAGGTTGGAGAGAAAATCTAAGGATTTGATCTTATTTGTAAATTTTGGGTTCTAAAATTTAACATGATAGTATTTTACAATAGTGGTCAGATAATATTATGAACTAGGGCATATAGTTACACATGGTTTTATACTTGTAATTTCCTTTTTTTTTCTTCTAAATGTGGTATTAAGTATTACAGTTTTACATGACTTTGAAGAAAAAGAAGTATGCTTAGAAGTATGAGTTGTAGTGCAAATCATATAGAAATATTTATCTTGTTCCCACTAAATTCTCAACATCACCACTATAAATAAGATCGATGAGAAGTTGACTTTCTTCTTGAGAATGTGGAGAAAAATTAGGCATATAGAGAGAACAAGAACAACTATACAGGGGTGATTCCAGAGTCTTGATTTTTAGAACTGGATATGTAGCCATGATTCACTTATGTGTTAAGACAAGATAACTAAATCTTTTAGTAGTGGAACTAGAATTAACTCAGACTTCAATTTCATTCTCTCTATACAAACAAGGATTGATCCATCTTGTTAATTTAGAGACTAGAATCGCCTTGGGTCTAGATTTGATTGGTTAATTTTGTTTGGAACTGAATAAAACCAAGAATTTCTATAAGGAAAACATGTATGGAATTGAATCCATGCTTGAGCTTATAATATATATAGGAACCCACCTTCCACATATCCTAGAGATTTAGGTCGAATCATCAACCCATTGATTGTTGAATCCATCTATCCTTCTCTACTTTCATCTTCAGTTCACTTTGTCAAAACCTAAATCGAGCTGGACTCAATTTTGAGTAGCCTTTGTAGGCTAGAACTGATGTGGATTTGTCAAAAAATCATCTAGGAATATATAAATTTTAGTTTTTCATAACTTAGATTTTTACAAATTGAACTGACATGCTCTTCGATTTGTCCAAAACCAAAACTCCATATTTTTAAAATCTAAAACCGACCAAGATCCAATTTTGTACTAGTATGCTTGTGTGATTCCCTTTTTACCTAAAAAATGCATCTTCACGCCAAGGTGACCCAGAGGGAGGAGCATTCAATGTCATATTAGAAAGTGTCATCTCTTAACAAGTCCTTGAAACTGTTTGGGGATGAGTTTAGGCCCATGTTATGAGAGTTCCCTCTCACAATGAAGGATAAAATTGCATTCCAAAGCACTAGAAAGATAAGGTGGTATTGAAGGAGGGGACTTTGAGTCAAGGACCATAACATGAGAATTTCCTCTCACAACAAGTCCCCCAAGATGTATCTGTGAAGAGACATGTTATGACCACATTTGTGCTTAATTGGTAAACTAGGGTTTACCTGAATGATTACATACTTGATTAGATTGAACATCATTTAGACTTGATTCACGATAGTAGATCAATTGTGATGTTTCAAACCTAAAATAAACTCTAATTATGATTTTAGTTTGTAGAATTAGGGTTTGAGAAATGTAAACCCTAATCGGAAAAAATTAGGGTTTTGATAGTGCATGAATATGGAATTTGATCAGGATAGCAGTGTGGCAAATGATTTTTCATATTTTCTACATATTTTTATTTAATTGAATTTTTTATATGATATGGATAACTCAATCATGCATTCTAGAGAAAAATGTCAGAATATTTGGATGTTCTTTGAATTTGGTTTTCGGTCAAACTATACTTCGACAGACCATGCTGAAAGAGTGCTATTTAGTAGTGTACTGTTTGATTTTTAATTATCTTTTAGTAGATCCAAATGATCTGAAATTTATAATAAAGCTATTAAATTAAATTTTAGACATTGCACTAAATTTTCATATTTTTTGGAGGATGTTTGGCCTATTAAATAAATTAATTACAATAACTTTTTTATAACAGAAAAATCTGCTAAAAAAGAAAAAGTATTAGTGAGGGGTTAATGTGCAAATTAGCCAAGCACCTCAAATTATCTATATGAGAAAGCTAGCACCCAAGGAGCTCTCATATTTAATGATTCATTCCAAGGAAATGAAATTCTAGAGAGATATGATAGCTTGGGTTTTGAGAGGAGAAAGTAGTGGAGACGTTGACCTAGGGTTTCTCTATCTGAGATATGGTGAAATCAAGTAAGTTTAGCTTCTTTGCATAGCCTTGCACAGTGCATCTTCTCTCACATGTCAAGATTCCATCCCTTCCCTGATTTGATTTGAAATGATATCAAATCTTCCCCTTTTCTCACTCTTTCTTCATAATCTCTCATTTCTAGGGTTTCCGGGTTGAAAGGAAGAAAAAATCGGTGATTTGCTAGGGTTTTGATATGGATTCGAGATTTTCAT
The DNA here is from genome assembly GCA_963693085.1 of Alisma plantago-aquatica. Lineage (NCBI taxonomy): Eukaryota > Viridiplantae > Streptophyta > Magnoliopsida > Alismatales > Alismataceae > Alisma > Alisma plantago-aquatica. The sequence continues at coordinate 801,124,924 of OY856412.1, forward strand.
AGACGGGTTGCATTTTAAGGTGTTTTCACACCATAGGGTGAGTGGATACTTCCTTAAAATAGTAGATTGCACTAAAATGAGTTTAGTCATCAACAATTTCAATTGCTTAGTATGCGAGTAAAAACCCTCAATTGCCTTTTTGATCTAGCTTTTGCAAGATGATATGAAATAGATTATTTATCTAATGTGACAAATTTCACATGATGAAATTAAATTATAAATTGTTAATATCCATCTAAATGAGAATTCTTAAAGTAATTGTAGAGGTTACATGAATATACTAAAATTAAGAGTTTTCGGCTATGACTAAAATTGGTGTATAGTTAGATAAAGAAATTTGTCTATCTAAGTCTCTTTGTTTATGAATTATTTTTGTCTAAATGCATAGTACATTATGTCAGATACTATCTTGGATTTCGTGTCATGTCGTCAATGTTTGTTTGATATCACAATAAAGAGGGTGAAACCCTAGATGATTGGAAAGTTGGAAATTTGTGAATAGATATTGTGAAATCCATTTGAAGTTCTTCACTTGACATTATAGACCTTATTTATTCAATGTTATTCTTGATGCATGATATCTCACTGAATGGTGTGGAAATCCTAATTTAGCTTAATTCAGGATTTCATACATATGTTGATTATATATGACTTGTTGAAAGCAACTTTTTATTCAATGAATGTTTATGAAACATCAAATCCTTATGTGAATCATATGATAAGTGGATGAGGAAAATGAAACCCTAAGGATAGGGTGTTCAGTGAATCAAGTATTGTGATATCAATGTTTCTCAGTATGATATTTGGTGATGCTTAACAGTTCAGTTGTGGTAAATGTTATTAAATGGTTTATGAAACGAACAGTTTACAAAGATAAACTAAGATATGTTGTTGTGATGATTGAATTATGAATTTAAAGAGTGAATTAAACATTTATATGCCCTAGACACTATAAAATCCTCACAAGTTGAGGCCTGCTATGTGAGGAGGAAACAATTTCTCGAATGGAGGTAGCCCAGATCGAGTTAATTAAGCTAGAGCGCACTGATAGGGTGTGAGGGGTCTTGACCACTCCTTCCTATTGTGTGGTACCCAACACAAACTGGGGATGTCAGTAGTACCTATGTTACATGTTGTACTGATCCATGGTTAGTAGGTCCACTGATGCACAATAAGCCTGAGGGCTTTGACTCGCCGCTTGAGTACGCAGGTTGAGAGGTGGTGTAACATCCCTGACCTAGGTTATGCTTTAACCCTAGGTGTTTTGATTAAGAAAGATGATTATATGCTTAATCTTATCTTTTGAAAAGTGATTAGGGCTCATGAGGAACTTATGTTTCAATTTGGTCCTGTTTGAACAATGTTAAAGCAATGATTGCTTGTTTTGGACTAAAGTGCAAATTACCCAAGTTGAGGGGTTAACTTGCAAATTGCATATGATAAGATATTCCTCTGATGTTGAGACATCATAAGGATGAATATGATGTAGTAGTATGGTTTCCACAAGCCTGAACACCAAGATAGAGCTTGTTGGACAATGTTGTGCATTAAAACCTAGTTTTGGAGTAAAGTGCAACTTACCCAAAATCTAGGGTTCAATATGCAAATTACCACTTCAACAAGGTCCCTAATGTTTCTTGGCATCATTTAGAGCAAATAAAATTAGAGGGGTGCTTCATTTGAATTAAGTTGGAGGAGAGAGAATCTTGATATTAAAATAATCAAGATTAATGCCTAATTGAAACCCTAATTCGATTTAGGGCAAAAATGAATAAAAATAATTGAAGGGATTTTAACCAAAATGTTTTGGGTTGATTTTGAATAATGATGGACGTTACTTTTCTAAGATAAGGAACGAAAATATCCTAAGTAGGTGAAATTCCACTCACCATTATTATAAGGAAAAGAAAACCCACTCACATATGGATATTAATATAATAAGCATTAAGGTGCTTAATTTGATTTTCTTTAAATAATGGATAATGGAGAGGAATAAGAGGCAATGAAGATAGCCTCTTCCTTAAGGATTTTGAGGAGAATTTTAGGGGGAAGAGCTGTTCAGTTTATTTCCATTAAACTACAATAACAATGTTTTTGGTGGAGAGTTATATCTCTCGCTGGGGCAATTTACATATTGTCTCACCCCCGTGGGATCAACATTTTTAGGTAACCGCCGACGAAAAGGCATGAAACCTATTACAGAGGAAGAGCAGCAGCAGCAGTAGCAGGGACAGCAGTAAATCCCAGGTGGGGATATGAGCTGTCAAGTTGTATATAGATAGTCCTATGAGTCGTCTCTGTACTCTCGGGTCCTAGGAGTAATGTTTTGATGGATCGATCTGAGATTTTGGCTTTAAGCCTCGAGGGTTTTATACTACCTGTGTACAATTAAGACAGACTAGTTGATGTTTGTATTCCTCGAGAAGGAATAGTACATGAGATGTATATATGAACCAGGATGTAAGGTTTTACTTTGGTTCTGAATGAAAGAGTTTTCCTGTGAATGGATCTCTTTGCAAATGGTTTTAATTTTCACTGATTTTTGCTAATCCGCTACAACTGATTTGCTTCCGCATGTTTTATTATTGTTAATGACACTTGTTATCTTAAATGATGGCGGGTGTACGTCACACCATCAGTGTTGGAATGCTAAATCTAATGGTCATATGTTTTGCTTTTTGGTTGTTGGGCCATCATCTTGAGAGAGAGGCAGCCTAAAAACCCAATCTATCCTAATTTTGAGAGAGAGGGGAATAGAAATTTTTTATGATCGCTTGTAATTTTGATAGGATTATATGAAGGGGGTACGAGTTTTGCATGTTGGTGAGAGACCGTAGTAGGTGAACACGATCCAAGTTTCCTTCCATATATTTTTTTCTGACCACTTATTCAACATTTTTCTCTTGCTTCATTTTTCTTTATTTTACCTTCCCTTGTTTTTTCTGGTGCATCAACATTCCTTGGGGATCACCTCTTTTAACCTACATGTTTGTTTGGAATGTAAGAGTGGGAGACTCTATGTACTTAACACTTATCGATTCAATCCCTGTGGTTCGACCCCAAATACTACATCAGACCCCATATAATAGTTGTGGGGGCTTGAGTGTCGGGTTGTAATCTTAAAAGTCTGACTACTCTGGATCCACTCCATTTTGGACGTGTGATTTAGGCCGGTCAGCATATCACTTCAATAAGGAGGATAAATTCCATTTACATTACTTATAATTATCCACATGTGTCATAGTGCACCCGACCACTACCTGTATAGAAATTCTTATCGATGAGTAGTGTTAAAGTACACTAAACAACGTGTGTTTATTGTAGTGACTTCAAATCTAAGGGCCATAATCACCACTATCATATGATATATGATTATAATTACTATTAATGACTTCCATGCATCATAGTCAAGTTAGGTATGTCCGATACACTTATCCATAACAAGTACCTACGTGTTTGATTTGATATCCAATTTCATAACTAATGCAACATAGTCATCAGTCAAGATACGTACTAGGCTTAATGTATTATTATAATGCTTGGTTCTCATGCCTTATTTACCCTTGACTTTAGTTGCTCTATTGTGAGTCATTTTACCCTAAAATGTACACAAGTGGCATGAATCTTTTTATTGTCCTATAAAATAGATGGAACATTGAAATGACATGAAAATTGAACACCTCCTTGATGACGTCTAAATCAGTAAAAGATCATTGAACATGTAATTCTCAAACTTAAAACCTAACTTGTATCAAACCTTAAAATGAATATAGCTAGTGTTAATGATGAGAATCTAACAAATACATGTAATCTTGTTCTTAATCATGTGTGGCTTGTGTCTAGATGATCAAGGGTAAGTTAGGTTATGAATCTATAAATTAGGTACGAGCATTATAATATATGGTAATAGATGTCTTTCCTGAACTATGATACATATGTGTGCTTGTTTACTTGCTCAGATATTCCCATGTTCTATACTAGTATTATACTCGATGTTTGTCTCATTGATTTTATAACTTGCAAACCTAATATATAACTCTATTATGCAAACTGTATGCACCTGCTTGTACTCTCTAGGTAAGGACACAAGGTAAGATTCCTATTTAAGTGATCAAGAAAGGGTGGAACATGTCGAATAAAAGGGTTATATCTTGGTGATAGCTTTGGGGTCCCTTACGTAGAAAAGGGTTCGCTAATCTTGAGCACCCTTACAAGCCCTTCCCATGGGACTCTGGTCAAAGACCTTATTATAAATGATATTTTTGGTATAATGGGAGTAAAATGACATAAAGAGGAATTTGCTAAGTACTTAACTTATTTATTTTTTTCTTTTTACTTTGACAATCTTTTTATATTATGCAAAGCTTATATATGTATCTTTCTTTGTTGTACTCAACATCTCATGTGTTGACTCACTTGTTTCATGTATGTTTAGGCTTAGAGATGGATAGGGATTTGATGGTTGGTGAGCTATGTTCAGGTGTACTTGTTGTAAGACCACTAGTGTCACTGATCAAGAATTGTGTAATGAACTCTTAGTTTGTAATTACAAACTATGTAATAAGCATTGTTGCTTAATAATACTTGTTGATTATTTATAACATGTTGGTACTTGTATCTTATTATTTGTTCATGTATGCTTTGCTTATACACTTCTGCATTCGCACTTTGGCATTACCATGCTAGGGACAAACACTCAGTTCCTTCAGCCAATTACTAGTCATTTGGAGATTTGATTTGAAATAAACAGCTCTGTGATAGTTGGAGAAGAACTAGAACCTAGCACCATGAATAATGTTATAATAATCATATAATTTATTTGTCTCTAATATCCTAGTTAAAGATGAGGGATGAAAATATCATCCTCTTAAACTTCAATATTTGAATCTTGATCTAGACTAGACTATCTAAGATACATATGAGCTCAAATTCACGTGTTGACTCACATGAACATGAACATGCATTTCATAGTCTTACTCATCAAATTATTGGTGTATAACATCAATAAGGAGGACAAATTCCATCTACATTACTTAAAATTATCCACATGTGTCATAGAGCACCCGAGCACTACCTATATGGAAATTCTCATTGATGAATAGTGATAAAGTACACTAAACAATGTGTGTTTATTATAGTGACTTCAAGTCTAAGGACCAAAATCACCTCTATCACCTAACATATGATTTTAATTGCAATTAGTGATTTCCATGCATCATATTCAAGTTGGGTATGTCTGGTACACTTGTCCATAACAAGTACCTTCGTGTTTGGTTTGATATCCAATATAATAACTAATGCAACACAGTCATTAGTCACGATACGTATTAGGCTTAATGTATTATTGTTGTCCTAACTTGTACGATAACAATTGACTAAGTACCTATATAAAAATGGACACACTTAACATACACATGATCTCATATTCAGATCCCAAGTCGAAATCACATGTCATTGAGTCATTCATTCTTAGGATATAATTATATTTATCCACTATCCCATATTGAAAAAATATAATAATTTTAATTGCCTTTATGAATAATCAAATCAATTACAAAAGTTGTCATCACAATCATCATATCATTGGCTCTCATGGCTTATTACCAAAAATATCTATAACAAAACTAGAATTCCAGTCCCATGAACCAAATGAATACCAAAGATAACATGTAGAAGCGTGAAATGCTTAGCATACATGATAAAATAACAACATAAAGGAACCAACAATAGTCTCAACATTCAACAAGATATGTTAAACAATATTTTCTTATTACAAGCTTTCAATTGCACATCCAAGAGTACAATTTTACCAGTATGCTCATGTATACTAGGGATCCTATAACAAGTACACTTGACATAGCTCACGAAGTCCATCAACACTTATCCATTTCTAAACCTAATAAAAGAATACAAGAAACGGGTCAACACACGAGGTGTTGAGCATAAGGCTGAAAGATACATATACATAAGATTTACATAGTTTGAAAAGAGAGTGCAAGATTAAACATGCAAGAATAAACATGTTAACTATTTAGCAAAATGAGAATCCATATTTTATGTCATATTACTCCATTATACCAACAATATCATGTATTCGTAAGGCCTTTGATCAACTTCCCAATGGAAGGATCCATAAGGGTGCTCAAGATTAGCTAACCCTTTTATACGTGAGGGACCTCAAGGCCATCTCCAAGAGCTAACCCTATTTCAACAATTGTATAATGGAGTTCCAATTTATGTTTGTAATTTATAAAGCAGCGATACAACAGAATTCGAGTGCAATAGATACTACATGCCAATAGTTGAGCAAATAAACAAGCATACATACATATTTGTTTGCAAGAAAAAAAATCCATATTCATATAATTATTAAAGCCATACTTGATTCAGAGATTATTAATCTATCCTTGACCATCTAGAACTCAAGAAACACCTGGTTAAGCATAAGATTGCATGCATGCATCAGATTCTCACAATTAACCATAAATAGATGCATTTTAGGGTTTTGACCAAGTTAGGTTCCAAGTTTCTTATTATTGCATTTGATGATATCTTATTGATTTAGGGTCCATCATAAAGGTGTGGTTTGATTTTTAAGTCATTCTGAGGTTCCATTCGCACTATATGCATACTTCAAGATTCTTGTCATATATACACAAAATAAGGTCAAAAGACTTATAATGTAGAAAGAAAGATCAAGAATCACAAAGATATGAGGACCAAACATGGAATATGGTTTAGATGAGTAATATATGGACACAATAATCACATACCAATATTGGTTAAATGTCACATACGTATGGGTTTACAAGATTCAACGTTAGCAACTTGCATTCCAAAATTCAACGCATAAGACCCATGTCAAAAGATCCCAACCTATGGATTTAATTTGACATCCATATCAAGGGGGTCATAAGGAATGTATCATCTCTGATTTGAGAGGGTAAGGCATAATATAAAGATCCACATCAAGAAATAGAGCACAACGGAGACAAACTAACTTTATGTGGCCATTTAATTCAAGGAGGGGTACATACATAAATACATCAATGAGTAGGGTTGTTGTTAGCCAAAGAGTGAGAATACATTATAATGTTACTGATTTCAAAAATCCACTAGGGTTGGATACATAATATGTGTCAAGGGCCTCCTTGGTTCAAAGTCTGACACACATCATCATAATGGAGTCTCATTCATACGTTAGGTGTCATGAAACAACCATAGAAACATGAGATTAGGGGTTGATAATAGAGTGATATAGGGGTGTATATATTACTAATTTCAAAATAGGAGGCCCTTAGATGTCATTAGGAAGCAAGGTTTGTCATTAATAGAATAAGATACATCATTAAGTCTAAACAAATCACGAGTGTACAATAAGAGCCATTCATGAGAAAATGAAAGACTAGCACCCTCAATTAGAGCCACTAGATCATAAAGTTATGATTTAAGGATTAGAGGGTATATTAAGTAACAAATATCCAAGTTTTATCATCCACATACATTAAATGTGATCAAGCATAGTCAAAGGTCACATTTTAAGCAAGGTAGAAAGATTAGAAGCATATTAAAGTTCTGCACATATGCTCATCTTATAGAACTTTTCGAAATGATCAATTTGATATATAATTTGAATATATTTGGCCCTAGTATGGGAGAGTTATGATTTCCCAAAATTCTCACTTCAATCTATATGAAACCTTGATTTGGGCATACCATTTATTGCACAATCCTTGTCGTTGGCTGCTTCATCCAGCGGTTGTGGTGTCCCTTCTCCTACGCATGTGGATGGGCATGCCTGGCCACGTGGAGCCCACAGTTCGTGCTGGTTAACCACTTACCGCACTGCTTTAGGGTGAGGGAGAGGATCTATCACTGATTCGGAGCCATAGGATGGAGAATCAAGGGTGTCTTCTTTGTCCATCTCCTCGACCCTCTTGTGAAATAGGAGCCGAATTCGCGGAGGAGTCGCAGATGGTCAACTCGCTAGAGTAGACCTAATCTAGGGGTAGAAAGGTTGGGGGATCTCGGGAGGAGGCTGTCCCATCTCACTACATCCTACCGAGGTCAATGTGGGCATCAGCAAGGTCCATGGGGCACTGAACCACAGACGTCCAAAGCACCAAGGTGGCAGTGCCACCTAGGGCTAGGGAAAGGAGAAGAGAGATGAGAGGTGGCTAGAGCGCACTAGAGAGAGGGAAAAATGAGGGGAAAGAAAGGAGGAAGGAAAACCCATTCAATTGAGCAAATGGGGTCGAGATGGGGGAGTTGGTAGGTGGAGGCAGGGTAGGTGGAGCTTCATTGGCGCTGGTGAGTAGTACGGATGAAGGGGACGCATCACCTACTGTTGGATCTCAGTCCAGTACACAAAGGAAGATCAGACGATCAAGATTAGGGTGAAGTAGTATTTCCTGAAGCAATTGTGGTGGTTGATGGGTTATGCCCCCACCCCAATTGGGCCCATCAAGACCCAACTTGTGTTAATTCAAAGAAAATCAAGTATAAGTTGAGTAAAAAAAAACAAAAGGTCATACCTTGAGATTTGATGGTCTGAATGAGGCAATTTTTGTGCCGTTGGTTTTGTAATTGAGAGATCTACAACATGATATATAGTAGAGAGCCAAAATCTCATAGAGATGAGGTTCAAAATTAGATGTAAGAAGGCGACATGATATAGTATACTATTTTGTCCAATTGTTCAAAGTAGAGCCACATATCATCAAATCAGTCATCAAGGTGATCAAATTGGATCATCATCACACTCTAGTACTATGATTAAAATTATATTGTATGAGATGAGTCTCTTAAAGAGAGAGAAAGAGTATATCATAGGAGAGAGAAAAGTCAAATTGTCACATCCTACCCTCCTTAAAGAAAATTACGTCCTCGAAATTCATCCAAGGCCACTGTTAAGAGTCAAAGTTGACATTCGTCGGGTCTAAGTATCCAACCATGGTTTCTAAAGCATTCCCTACAATGGGATGCACATTTAGGTTAACATTTCCAAGGGCGTACTCATCTCGATTTTATACACATTTACTTATTTTTCTATCATATTATGACATCGACATTGCATTAGGTCTTTCCCATTCGTTATTATCCCTACATAGAGGTCTTTCTCATGTAATCATACAAGCACAAGGTGTGTTATCAAAATCTATGTTGTTAATTCCTCAAGAGAACTTGTTCATCATCAAGACTTTCAAATGAGATTATTATAGAACGTGTATTTCATCATTACTCTAGATTTCATGCATGTTTAGTTTTCCTGAAAGTTTATACCAACTCTAGTCAATTATGTTCATTATTTTCCATTGGGATATGAAATTAGACAATTTATTCATCATGTTTATTCGAGTTATGAACCCAAGATCATTGACATATCGAGTTAATTATTTTTCATTTGGGCATAAGATTAGTCATGTGACCCATGATTATACAAGATAAGATCTCAAGGCATCTTTGTTGGGTTTTGTGGGACAGAGAAGGAAGCAGAAACAAAACTTTTCTCAGCACAAACCCATAAAATAGCAGATCGCATCAACGACTATGAGATAGGAAAGATGGATTTAGTGAGGTGTGCCAGGTCCTAAGGCTTGCTCAGTGACACTACCTCATAGCTAGTGCGGTCTTCAACCACCTAGTCTTGGACGATGTCTGTGCAACTCCTAGTCTCCACCCGGACTGCGCTTGACTGTTGTCCTCCTGAGCAGCAGAAACCTCCTGCCTCTACAGATAGTCCACACAGACCACCGGGAACTCTAGTCACCCTATCCTAAAGGACACTAGAAGGAGTTGTCCCTTCTGTTTGTGTACTAGTCACTGACACACTCTCCCACCACCAGTTGTCGTTCTGCAGTTGTCTTTCCCTTGTTGTGCCTCCATAGTCAGGTAGTACTTGATTGGGCTCTCTCAGTTACCAGAACCAGAGAGGACAATTTTACAGAGCTACTGATGTTCTTAGTTGTGTTTTAAGAAGCCCCCAGTACCCCTCTATATATAAGAGGGGTTAGGGCCAGGGTTCTGATCCCCGGGCAATGTAGGACTAAAGTGGGAGAAGGGTTCAGAATTTCCACGAGCTGATTACACTATGACAGGTGAACTGGTCATTTCACAAATGAATCAGTCGATTGGGAGTGTGAGTCGGTTGGTTCACCCAGTGAACCGATCATTTCACATTCCTGACTGGCTTATAATTGACTTTCCTCTTTCATTTCCAATTAATCCAAAGATCAATTCTTGTCCCAATCAAATTTTACAAGTGAAACAAAAATCTTTTCTCACAAACCAGGACAACCCTACCTCGCTCATCTAGTCCAGCTGAATCGACCAGTTCATCAAGGTGTACCAGTCGTCTCACTGACCATGAGTCGATCGGTTCACCAAGTGAACTGGTCGGTTGGTGGTCTAGGTTGTGCAGAAATCACTCATGCAGTTCTCAATCAATATGACACTCTAATCAGTTGGTTTAACACTTGACCACTACCATTCTGAGTCAAGTCAACTGATTGAATGTTTAATTGAGTACCTAAACACTTTAGTAATCAATCTAAACATCATTCGTGGAAAAACTTATCTTCGAGGTTAATCCTATGTGTCTGACCCTATAGGTCCCATTTCAGGTTGGCAGTGAAAGTCCATAACCACTTATGACTTCACAAGAAAAGAGTGGTGCCTAGTCACATAGTAGTGCTACCCCAATGAAAAGGAAAGTTGGACAACGAATTTCAACCCTACAATTCATAATTGGTGTTACAGTGAAAGTATAGTTCCATTGTCACTGATATCCAGATTGAACTTGAGGCATGGACATGTCATCCTCTACAAACGTTCAATCCATGTTTCTTGATCCAGAGTAGATTGTCTGAGATATATGTAAGCTCAATGTCACACATTGACTCACATGTTCATGGCCATACTTTTCTCAGTCTCACTCATCAAGTGGCTAGGATATCATACTCACTTAGGAAAGATAAATCCCATATCTATCACTCACAGTCAAAACCCCATGTGTCAAAGTCACCTAATCATCACCTTTATAACAATCCATATTTCAGGACTGTGTTTGAGGATGTTAAAGTGTACCCAATGATATGTGATGAGTGCAGTGATTTTAGGTCCAAGAACCACAATCACCACCAATACTATAAGAGTTGATCCTGACTAACCAAGCATGGTTTCCATGCATCACTCTTATGGTGGGTCTGTGTGATAAAGTGTTCTCTAACATGTATCTTGGTGCTTGTTTTGATATCCTATATCATGACTAATGAGATTCTATCATTAACCAACACACACTCTAGTCTTATGTGTTATTGATGTCTATGGTTATTTCCACAATAACAACCAACTAGGGACAAAACTAGAATGCATACACTTAGCATATGTATGATCTCATCGTTCAGGTCCTCAACCCAAAGGCATACGTCGTTATGTAAAACAATTCTTTAGGTATCTATCATGTTATATTATTTATCTCAAAATAGTTAAAACATATAGACAAAAATTGCCTTTATTATTATTCAAATCATTTACAAAGTATCCCATTACAATCATCATATGAATTGCTCTGCGAGCATACATACCAACAGACTCCCACTTGCACTTAGAGCCAATTATCTAGGAACCTCAGTGCTTGTGACCTAGCATGCCCATCATGCTTCTGTTGTGAAAGTGTCTTTGTCAGGGGATCATCAATATTGTCTTCAGTTGGTACTCTGCAAATCTTCACATCTCCTCATTGTACAATCTCTTGTATGAGATGGAAGCACCTCAGTATGTGTTTGGACCGCTGATGTGATATGGGTTATTTAGCTTGAGAAATAGCTCCATTGTTGTCACAATAAAGCTCAATTGCATCACAACTGCTAGGAACCACCCCAAGTTCAGAGATGAACTTCTTGATCCACACATACTCCTTTGCTGCATGGGATGTAGAAATATATTCGACCTCTGTAGTAGAATCCACAATTATCTCTTGCTTAGAACTCTATCAACTCACAGCTTTGTTATTAAGGCAAAATACAAATCCTGACTGCGATCTGTAATGATCTTTATTGGTTTAGAAGCTCGCATTGGTGTAACATTTTACAACCAACTCTTCCTCACCGCCGTAAATGAGGAACTGATCCTTAGTCCTTCTTAAGTACTTTACGATGTTCTTCACAGCTGTCCAGTGTGCATCTCCGGGATCTGAATGGTACCTACTCGTCATGCTGACTGCATATGAGACATTGGGATGGGTGCACAACATTGCGTACATGATGGATCCAATGGCTGATGCATATAAAATCCTATTCATACACTCCCTCTCTTCATAAGATCAGGGACATTGAGCTCTAGAGACGGTAACTCCATGCAACATGGGTATGTTTCCTCTCTTTGAGTTCTCCATGCTGAACCTCTTATGCACCTTCTCAATGTACATGCTCTGACTTAGTCCAAGAATCCTTCTAGATCTATATCTATAGATCTTGATTCCTAAGATATTGGATGCTTCTCCTAAGTCCTTCATTGAGAATGTATTTCCAAGCCATGTATTTACTTTCTATAAGGCAGATATGTCATTCCCCATCAACAGTATGTCATCTATGTACAATATGAGGAATGTAGTCATGCTCCCACTAACCTTCTTGTACACACAAGGTTCATCTTCATTTTGACTAAAGCCATACTCTTTGACTGCTTTGTCAAATCAAAGATTCCAGCTCTGAGATGCTTGCTTTAATCCATAGATTGACCTTTATAGCTTACAAACTTTATTGGAATTCTTTGGATCTATAAAACCTTCAGGTTGTGTCATGTACACATCCTTGGCAAGATTCCCATTAAGGAATGTGGTTTTAACATACATCTATCAAATCTCATCATCATAGTAGGCTGCAATAGCAATCATGATCATGATGGACTTAATCATTGCCACTGGAGAAAAGGTTTCATCATAGTCAATACCTTGAACTTGTCTGAAACCCTTTGCAACCAATCTTCCTTTACAAGTTTGCATATTACCATCCATGTCAGTCTTTTTCTTGAAGACCCACTTGCACCCTATGGGTTTTACCCCTTCAGGTGGTTCCACCAAGGTCCATACCTTATTGGTATACATGGATTCCATCTTGGATATCATGGCCTCAAGCCATTTCTCATAATTTGGTCCCTCCATAGCTTCTAGATAGGTAGTTGGTTCATCATCTATGACCAACTCACTGCCTTCCTGAGTCACAAGATATCCAAATCTCTCAGGTTCAAGGCGTGTCCTACTAGATCTACGAGGTCCCTGTGTTACTTGAGGAGATTGAGATTCTACAACTCCTTGTAAATCTCTATGTTCCTCTCATTCACCTATTAGTTCAATGTTTTCTTGTTGGGCTCAAACCTCTTCGATCTCTATTTTCCTCCCACTACTTCCTTTGGAAATAAATTCCTTCTCTAGGAATACAACATCCCTGGCAACAAACACTTTGTTGTCAGATTGGGAATTAAAGTAATATCCTTTTGTCTCCAAAGGGTATCCAACAAAATAACAATTATAGGATTTGGGTCCCATATTTTCAAAACACATTTTCCTGACATAAGCTTCACAACCCCAAATCTTCATAAAAGACATATTGGGACGCTTCCCATGCAGTATCTCATATGGTGTCTTTTGAACTGATTTGGATGGTACACGGTTATGTAACATCCCTTACCTGGGTTATGCCCTAACCCTAGAAGTTTTTGTTTAAGAAAGTTAATTAGATCCTTGATTTTTATCTTGTGGAAAGTAATTAAGACTCAAGAGGAACTTATGTTTCAATTTTAGTCCTTTTCGAATAATGTTGCAATAATGTTTTGCTTGTGTTGGACTAAAGTGCAAATTACCCAAGTTGAGGGGTTAAATTGCAAATGTTACATGATAAGATGTTCCTCATGTGTTGAAGCATCATGAGAATAAAGATGATGTAGAGGTATGGCTTGTGGTAGCCCGAGTACCAAGAAAGAGCTGATAATGCAATGTTTGTGCATTAAAACCTAGTTTTGGTGTAATGTGCAATTTACCCAAAACCTAGGGTTCAATATGAAAATTACCACTTCAAGAGGGTCCCTTATGTTTATTGACATCATGTAGAGCAAATAAAATGAGAGGGGCATCTCATTTGAATCACTTTGGAGAAGAGAGAATCTTGATATTAACATAATTAAGATTTAGGCATAATTGGAATTTTACTTCAATTTAATGCAAAAAGAAATATATTAATTGAAGTGCCCTTCAACCAAAATTGTGTTGGTTGAAATCCATATATGTGGACGTCCTTGTTCCTTTCAAAGTCAATGAAAATATCTTAAGGGGGTGAAGAACCCACTCACATTATTATAAGAAAAAGAAATATCCACTCACTTATGGATATTATTATAAAATGATTTAAGGTGCTTAATTTGCTTTCCTTTAAATCATGAATAATTGAGAGGAATAAGAGGCAAAGAAGATAGCCTCGTAACCAAGGAAGGGAAGGGGGAAAGTGGCAAGGAAATGAAGGAGGTAATCCCTACTTTCTCTCTCTTAAATGAATTTTTAATAAAATGCATATATGCTCATTTATCCATAGCTTGGATGGGTAATTTCGAATGCACCTTCCCTTCTTGCTTGCAAAAACGACCAAGGGAGCTTGGAGTAACAGGAGGATGACTCCCAACCTGTTGGTAAGCTTCTTGACCTTCTTTCACCTTGATTCCATGGTGGAAATCGAAAATCAATGCATGATTTCTTCTTATCTCGATCCTATCTTCAATTCTAACCATTCCTTTTCACTCAAATCTTGAGGACGAGCCTTGGGATAGTGAAAGGAGTTTCATCCACCATTGTTGACGTGAGCTTGAAGCTTTGAAGCTCAATTGGAGGCGGGTTTTATAACTTGAACCCTTACTATTGTTATTGCATTCAATTCCTTATCAATTGTTGATCATTTATTCTTCTTGAAATTCACTTGATCAAATCGATAGAACCACCATCAAAATTACAGAAAAATATGAAGGATCGTAGCTTTATGATGATGACATCATCCTAAGCACACACCTAAAAAATATCCTAGGCAAATGGTTTAAGACCTTGGTCCAAACGGTTTGCAAACCGTTTGGAGGTTTGGATTCCAAACCGTTTGGATAGGTTGACCATTTGAGGTCAGGACCCTAGTACACGTTGGATGATGATCTAATGGATCCAATTGATTAATTCAATATATGGACAATCCTCCAATTAGAAACCCTAATCGGGTTAAGTGTTGAAATTACAATTGGTTGATTTAATATTTTGGGTTGATTAACCCAAACGTTCTCAAGACCATTTGGAGGTTACCCAAACGGTCTCAAGACCGTTTGGAGGTCAACCAAGACCATTTGGAGGTCTAGGGTTTAGTATGGTTGAGTATTTGAAACTCCAGAGATATCAAATTGAAATGCAATCAATGGCTAATTTGATGATCAATCCAATGATCTAAACCCTAATTGAATTTCACAAATTTTAATGGTGGATGGGGCAAACGATCTCAAGACCGTTTGGAGGTCATCAAAATGACCTCAAGACCATTTGAGGTCAGGTCATGTCATGGTTTGATGATGATCCAATGATTTCATTTGAATTAGTTCCACAATGTTAACCATTGATGGTTCCTTGATTTCAAAAGCCTAATTGATGGTCTCTTGATTATAAACCCTAGTTCAATTGGGTTCCAAGCCCTAATTGAAGGTCCAATTGAAGGATGATTCAATGGTTCAATTGAATAATGAATCAAGGATTCTATTGATAGTCGGTTCAATGATTGAAACCCTAAATTGATTAAGTGATGGAAGACCTTTTTGGTCCATTCAGTTTTGAGAGAGTTTGGACCAAACGGTCTTAAGACCGTTTGAGTCCAAACAGTCTCAAGACCGTTTGGGATCAAACAGTCTCACGACCATTTGGGATCAAACGGTCTCAAGACCATTTGAGACCAAACGGTCTCAAACCGTTTGGAGACCCAAGCGGTTTCAAGTGTGAATTGTCCATACGGTTTCATCATTTTTTTGCTTAAACGGTTTCAAACCGTTTGGAGCATCAATGGTCAAGAACGTTTGGATGTTTCAATGTGATTAAGTCAATTGGAAACCTAAAGTGATGAAAGATAAAATGACCCTATGGTTGTTACTAATCTATTTCAAAGATAATCACTAGGGTTGTACCTTTAAGATACTAAGTGATTGATAATCCTTAGATGAGTTAATCTTTGAAGCTCAAGTAAGCAATATTTTAATACACTATGTTAACCCTAATTGAATGTATTTAATTAAAGGGTTGGTTGACCTAATTTATCCAAGTTTGACATAGTCAACATCCTAGAGAAGATGAGAGAGAGAGGAATCCATACATGTAGGATAATCATGTAATGGATAAGCCTCAAACACCTTCAATATGAATAAACTAAGATTTTAGGGTATGATCTTTGATGAAGTGATCATGAAACCCTAATTAAGAAGATTGATGAACATTAACCATAATCTAGGGCAATGCTAGGTGTAACCCTAATCTAGGGTAAGGATGTAACTCTAATAAAGGGTGATGGCATGAGAAACCCTAATTGAGGGTGATTCCATGAGAAACCCTAATTGAGGGTGATGCCATGTGAAACCCTAATTGAGGGTGATGCCGTGTGAAACCCTAATTGAGGGTGATTCCATGTGAAACCCTAATTTAGGGTGATGCCATGTGAAACCCTATACAATGGTATGATGAGGAGCCCTAATACAGGGTGAAGGTATGTGAAACTCTAATTTTGAGTTATAATACATGAAGCCCTAATCTTGGGCAATATGACGACAAACCAGAACCCTAATAATAAAATAGTGGGTAATGCCTTATAAAGGTGAAATATCTCAAATGGTTGATCATAAGCAACCTTATAGTAAGCAATGCCTTAACCTGAAATGAGTCCATATCATTGAGGATAGTTGGACCATTCTTGTGTGTGACCAATGCACTTCATGGTAAAAGTGATAGGTTAGTGGATGAAAGTATTAAGATGGGAAATACCTTAATCCTAGATAAGTTGATAACTCAAGTAAGTTGGAAGTGATGAGAAAAGTGATACATCAAGATATGATAGATATCACCTTTAGCATTCCAGGATTGATATACCTTGATGCACCTCAAATCCAATATATTTGGACAAGAAACACATGAAGTGTGTTATGTAAATTGTTACAATGAAATGTAATGAGTTTGATATACTTTGATAAGTATAGGCTAATATACCTTGAGAATGGAGTTAAGCTAAACCAATGACTATGATGTAATTATACCATGATGAGGATGAGAAATGAAATCATACCTTGTATCGATAATCATTTAATGATAAATGTTAAGAGTAATAAACATGATTGAATATTCAAGATGTTCATGGATGCTCCTAGAGGTGTGGAGAAATATATTAAGTTTGATTTGATAAATATGAAATCCTAATAAATGTGAGATGGGAAACCCTAACCCTAAATTGGGTAATGGGACATGATAAACTCTAATGAGATGAGAATAGTAAGCTCTAACCCTATTGAGGGAATAGTGGTGTTACTATTGTTTTAAATGAGATAATATGTTATTGTTACCTAGTGAGAGGTGACAAGATGTGTAATGGCCTTGTGAGCCATATGTTTAGATGTTGCCTAGTGATGGGTGACAAGATGTTTAATGGCCTTGTGAGCCATATGGATTAGATGTTGCCTAGAGAGAGGTGACAAGATGCTTTATGGGCCTTATGAGCCATGAGAACAATGGTGGCATAGTGAGAGGTACCAGGATGATGATAAAAGTTTATTGTAAGAAATGATAATGTTTTAATAAACTTAATAAAAGGAACAATTGCATTCAATAATGAATGAGAAAAGCTATGAAGGCCAACCTTAGGGTTCAGAGCCTAGAGGGGGGGTGTGATGATCAATGATGAGTTAAAGGAATTTATATTGTATGGTTGTGTAATCAAGATTGGTTAAAGTCCAATACCTGGCAGAGGTGTAATGCATGTAATCAGGATTGGTTAAAGTCCAATGCCTGGTTGTGTAATCAGGATTGGTAGAGTCCAATGCCTGGTTGTGTAATAAGGATTGGTTAGAGTCCAATGCCTGGATGTGTAATTAGGATTGGTTAGAGTCCAATGCATGGCTGTGTAATCAGGATTGGTTAGAGTCCAATGCTTGGCTGTGTAATCAGGATTCGTTAGAGTCCAATGCCTGGCTGTGTAATCAGGATTGGTTAGAGTCCAATGCCTGGCTATGTAATCAGGATTGGTTAGAGTCCAATGCCTGGCTGTGTAATCAGGATTGGTTAGAGTCCAATGCCTGGCTGTGTAATCAGGAGTGGTTAGAGTCCAATGCCTGGCTGTGAAATCAGGATTGGTAGTGTCCAATGTCTGGCAGTGTAATCAGGTTTGGAAGAGTCCAATACCTGGTAGAGGCTCAATGCCTGTAATGATGACACAAGATTGGTAATAACCCAATGCCTGTAATGATGACACATGATTGGTAATAACCCAATGTGTGTAATGATAACATAGGATTGATAATAACCCAATGCTTGTATTAATGATTTATGAGTATATGGTAGATATAATCTCATATCTGTTTAGTAGATTGGCTAAGGCCAACAGATTGAATTAAGAATGTCTCATGGGTGACATATCAAGATAATGAGTGTCACAAGAGAAGTTTGACATGATGGTATAATATCATGGATAAATGATATACATGTTCTTACTTTTCCTTATTAAGAGAATAGTTGATCTATCGTTCTATCATAAATAGTTACAATGCTTTAAGATGTCAACGCTTTAAATTGCTTATCCTTTGCCCAGCTTTATATCATTAAACTGTAATAATAATGTTTTGGCGGAGAGTTATATCTCTCACTGGGGAAATTACAATTGTCTCACCCCCGTGGGATCCAACATTTTTAGATGGACAAGCACGGATGAGACTGAGAATATCTTGCAGAGGAAGAACATCAGCAACAGCAGTGATATCTCAGGTTGAGTGTACTTTTTGTCGTGTCTTGTAGATAGAAGTCCTTTGTGTCATCTCTGTACTCTCAGGGCCTCGGAGTTAATAGTTAGTGCTTTTAATGAATCATTTTGAGATCTTAGCTTGATGCCTCGAGGTTCTTATGTTGTCTGTGTTTAGCTTTTAACAAGGCAGTTGATATTGCAACCCTCGAGAAGAGATAGTACAAAATATGTACTTATGAACCAGGATGCAAATGTAATACATTGGTTCTTGTTGAAAGAATGTTCCTATAAATGGATCTCTTGGAAAAAGGTTTTAATTTTTAGTGATTTTCAGTAATCCTCTATTAGTAATTGCTTCCACTTAATTAATGACGTATGTTTTAAACGCTTCGCCACATGTTAAGTGTAAATGCAGCAGTTTAAAGAGCATGACCCCAGAAGGAAGTTGGAAGATCGGTAAAACTCATCAAAGATCACACCATATCTAGTAATGTGTGATTCCTTCTTTCTGATACACCATTATGTTGTGGTGTTCCAGGTGGAGTCCATTGTGATATAATACCACATGCTCTTAGAAGGTCCTCAAACTCTTGGCTTAACTATTCTCCACCTCGATCAGATCAAAGTGCCTTAATACTTTTGCCAAGTTGGTTTTGTACTTCATTCATGAAATCCTTGAACCTTTCAAGGGTTTTAGACTTATGTTTCGTCAGGTAAACATAGCCATACCTACTGAAGTCGTCATTAAAGGTAATGAAGTATTGATACCCACCTCTAGCACTTGTTCTAAAAGGTCCACATACATCAGTATGTATGAGTCCTAATAGATCACTAGCTCTCTCACCTTTTCCTAAAAAGGGAGCCTTGGTCATCTTACCCAACAAACAAGATTCACGTCTCTATTGATTCATAATCAAAAGAATCTAGATAACCATCCTTATGTAGTGTAGATATGTGATTCTCATTTATGTTCCCTAGACGACAATGCCAAAGGTATGTTTTGTTTGAGTCATTGAGCTTTTGTCTTTTGGTGTTTATGTTGTATACACTTGTCTGTAGATCTATCAAGTATAGACCATAAGACATTGGGGCACTGCCATAAAAGATCCCATCTTTAGAAATGGAACACTTTCCATTCCTAATAAGAAATTCAAATCCATCCTTGTCCAAACAAGATATAGAAATGATATTCCTATTAATGGCAGGTACATAATAGCAGTTCTATAACTCTATTATCAGCCCACTTGATAGAGATAATTCATAGGTTCCTATGGCAATGGCGGCAACTCTTGCCCCATTAGCAACATATAGTTCAATCTCGCCTTTCCCTAAAGGCCTACTTCTTTTCAGATCCTTCACATTTGAACAAATGTGTGATCCACATCCGGTATCAAGTACCCATGATGAAGAAGTAGTAAAGTTAATCTCTATCACGTATACACCTAAAGTAGAGATCTCTATCTCTTGCTTCATCTTCTGTGATTCCTTCAAACCTCTCCATGTTTTGAGTGCAGAAGACATGGACTTCAGCTTGGCGAGAGAATCCTTCTCTCCCTTGCCTTTGTCCTTGGATTCCACTCCACTGATCACTATCATGGAACTATCCTTCTTCTTTTCAGCCTCAAACAACGTCTTAAGCATACATAGAGAGGATTCTAAGGCCACTAGTATCTTAGGATTATGAAGAACACTTCTCATAGTCCTTCACCAGTTATAGAAATTTATCTCAATTAATTTTCCCGATTTAAAAGATGATTTCTGTGCCATTTGATTCTACAAGAGAAAAAAATTGCATTTTGTCAAAAAACTCATTTTTGATTTGAATAAAGTTTGACAATATTTAAATACGCCTTTAATTAATTACCGCTCCCACTATTTTGATCAAATTGATAGCCCTCACCATCAATTTGGAAGATTGTAGCGTACAACATTCTAGTGAGCCAAGATCCAAAATAATTGCATTATTACCCGGCCAACGCCAATGTCCATAACCAATTATTAAGGTAGGTAACACTTTCCAATCACATCATATGCAACTCTTGAATAGATGGCATGCACAACTCTTTGCCACGAACTTCTCCATGCCTCTAAGTGCTTAATCCCATTAAGACCACTTAGTTAAGTCTGACCCAAAAGTTGACACAATAGTAGTGTGCCCCACTTGCACTACTACAGAAACAACATTCAACGTCGCTTTTATGGGTGTTGGTTGTTTAGTAAAACCGACGTTGATAGCATTCAACGTCGGCTATTAAGTAAGACCGACGTCTATATTAGAGGACCAGCCAGACACAGGTATCGCTTTGTATTCAGCATCGACTAGATAAAAGAAACTGACACCTAAAATAGACCACGAAATCGAATTTTTGAGTGAAAAAAAATTGCCCCCAAAGTGTCACATACAACATCAGTTTTTTATCTAATAACTGACGTCGGACGAGGATAAGGTTTGTGTGAAAAGTTCCAATATCAGCGTCAGTTTTCCTTGGATAACCGATGCTAATAGGGGTTCCCGCCAAAAAAATTAGGGTAAAGATTATCCAATTGGACGTCAGTTGTTTCCTATCAACCGATGCTTAATATGTTTAGGTGTCAGTTCGTTAGATAACTGACGCCGTTTACTAACTTAATAGACCCCCGAACAGCTGTCTCTTCCCCTTTCTTCTGTTTTATCGTGAACAGCTAGTCGACTGACTCCCGACGACTCCCCTGCTTCCTGCTGTGTCGCCACCGCTGCCGCCTACTGTTGCTGGTTACTCTGCTTGCCGCCACTGCCGCCTCCTTCTCCTGTTTCCACTCTTATCGACGCCGCTTCCGCCTCCTTCTCAGCTCTCCTCCGCCTCCTTCTCTACTCACCGCTGCTGCTACTCACACAGACATCGTTGTTCCTCACACCACCGTCGCTGCTCCTCACACTGCCGTCGCTGCTCCTCACACCGCCACTGCTCTTCTCCACGTTGCTAGCTGCTTGACAGGTAGCCCTCTTCTTCTTCCTCCATGCCCCTCTTCTTCTTCCTTCTCCCTCATTACCAAAAGAAAGCATGGCCGTGGCTGTGTTGGCCGACCACGTCCATGCTAGGCAGCATGACCGTGGTCGGCCAACACAGCCACGGTCGTGCTTGCTGTTAGTAAGGAGGGAGAAGGAAGAAAAGAGGGTATTTTGTTCATTTATTTTTTTATCTATTGCTTTGTATTTGTTTATCTACTGATTATATTTATTTATCTAATGCTTTGAGTTTATTTATTTAGATGTTGCTATTGTAAATCAACCTAGGATATGAACAAATCTTTTACTTGCATATATTTGTGCTTCTAATCCTAATGCTTGACCTAATTCAGTAAATTTTGATGCATGTTGAAATAAGATTTAAACTTGTCCATTCTAGCATCCTAATTTGATTTGATTAAACCCTAACATTGATGAAACCCTAACATCAATTGTGATGAAACCCTAACATGTACATATCTATCACTGTGTTTGTTGGCCTAGAAATCCGTCCAAGATTTACTAATTAGGAGTAAATCTTGGATAGTCCCCGGTTTGGGACTGTTCTTGAACACCTAATCTCACTTAGGATGTAAGTGTATAATGTGTATTGGGTTTTTGAGAAAATTTCGGTAGCATTTCCCCATTTGTTCTCTAAGTACATATGTACTTAGAGAACAACGGGGAAATGCTGCCGAAATTTTCTTGAAAACTCAATACACATTATACACTTACTAGTGAGATTAGGTGTTCAAGAATGGGATAGGTGGTACACATTTATTATATATAAGAATGACATCACATTTATTTGTTGGCCTAGAAACCCATCCAAGATTTACTCATTAGGAGTAAATCTTGGATAGTCCCCGATTTGGGACTATTCTTGAACACCTAATCTCACTTAGGATGTAAGTGTATAATGTGTATTGGGTTTTCGAGAAAATTTCGGCAACATTTCCCCGTTTGTTCTCTAAGTACATATGTACTTAGAGAACAATGGGGAAATGCTGCTGAAATTTTCTCAAAAACCCAATACACATTATACACTTACTAGTGAGATTAGGTGTTCAAGGATGGGATGGGTGGTACACATTTATTGTATATAAGAATGACATCACATGTATTTGTTAACCCTAGACCCTAATCTTGTTGTAATATATACTTGTTTTCTCTTTTATCATAGAATGGATAGATCATGGATGTCCATTCGCATTCGCTGCACCCCAGAGTTTATTTCTGGTCTTGACCAGTTTATTAGATTTGCTGAGGAAAATAGGAAACAACCTAGAGATAGGTTCTACTGTCCATGTAGGCATTGCGGTAACAACTCGAAAGTCAACACTGGTGATGAAATCAAAAGTCATGTCATGTGCAATGGGATTGTACAAGGCTATACAGAATGGCACTGGCATGGAGAGATTTCAAACCCGAAACCAGTGGATGTCGCTAGCAGTGCTTGTGTGGAAGAAGAAATTGCCTCCGATGACGTAGATGTGAATGAACCAGTTCTAGTAGACATCGTTGATGCGATGTTGGATAGTTGTTGGGTAGAGCACACCGAAACCGATCCACCTCCTATGTTTAGAAACATTATGCATGATGTTGAGATATCGTTATACACAGGTTGTAATAAGTTTAGGAAGCTTAGCGCTGTGTTGAGATTATATAAGCTGAAAGCTAACAATAGATGGAGCGACAAAAGCTTCACGTCATTGTTGTCTTTGTTGAAAGAAATGCTTCCTGAAGGAAACGAGCTGCCAATCTCAACATACCAGGTAAAGAAATTGTTGTGCCCAATGGGAATGGAGGCCAAGAAGATACACGCATGCCCAAATGATTGTGTATTATTTCAAAAGGACTGTGGATTTGAAAGATTGTCCAAAATGTGGTGTGTCATGGTATAAATTGTTGACTTCGGGGGAGTCCAAAACTGGTTCTCCTGCCAAGGTGATGTCGTATCTACCTATAATATCACGGTTTCAATGCTTGTTTGCCAATCCGATAGATGCGAAGAATTTGAGGTGGCATGCAGATGTTAAGAAAAATAATGATGGGATCCTACGACATGCACTACTACAGAAATGGCTTATAAAGTCACTTTTCAAGGTGTCGGTTGTATACATAAACCGACACCTAAACTCTACAATGTCGGTTGATAACATAAACCGACATCCAATCTATGAAGGGCGACCAGACACGGGTACCACTTTTATTAAGTGTCGGATACTTATTAAAAAACCGACACCTAAAATCAACCGCCAAAACCAAAATTCCAGCAAAAAAATTACCTCCAAAATTTGACATATGGCGTCGGTTCATAAATAAATAACTGACGACTAAAGGGTATTCGCGAGACAGGAATAGTTGTCGGTTGTCTTTTAGTTAAAAATCGACGACTATAATCTAGTATAGGTGTCGGTTTTTGGAAAAGAACCGACACTGTTGGTTTAGTTGTCAGTTATTTTGAATAACTGACGCTTATTGTCAACTTAATAGCTCGCGCTAGCTCGAGCGACTCTTCCCCTAGCCTTTCCCTATTTCATTCCCGATTTCCTGATTAGGTCCGGCAATTTTCTTGCTCGTCGCCGCTCGGTGCTGCCGCCGCGTTGCTGCTGTCCTCTCGTCGCTGCTCGTCGCCGCCGCCAGTCGTTGCCCGCCGCCGGTCGTTGCCTGTCCTCTCTTCGTCGCCGCCGGTAGAAGCAGCTACGGTGCTCTCCTCGTCACCGCCGCCCCCGCCGGTAGAAGCAGCTTCTCTCCTCCTCCAGCTTCCTGCAAGGTAACTCACAAAAGCTTCACCGCCTTTTCTATCCTCCTCCTTGCTTTTCTCTACCGCCGCCGACCTGGAACTCACCCAGGCGATGCCTAAGCAGGTGCTAGGGCACGCCTAGGGTCCCAAGCCCAGGTGCCCTGCCTAGCTAGGCCTCTAGGCAGATGCTTGGGCGGCGCCAGGGCATGTCTAAGCTGCTGCTGGGGTTTGGATTCATCTACTGGATGCCCAAAACATGCACTGATTTCACCAAGTCACCCCAAAAGCCATGAAAAATATTCTGATTGTGTTTATTTATTAACTAATTTCACCAAGCTAGTGGAATTTTTTTTTAAAGTTATTTACTGATTGTGTTTATTTAATTATGTACTGATACATATGTGCTATACCAATCTGATATTCCATGATAGAACAAAGCATAATGATGTTGACTGCAACTTTGTGCGTCATGCTATTCTGAATTAAGTGTATATTTACTTCATAATTGAATGTTTAAGTAAGTTATAGATATCTTGATGATGAACTGTAATGCACACATGTGACATGCTTGGAATGTAAATGATGAACTGTAATGCACACATGTTTAACTTGTTTTATTGTTGAGTATATTGAGAATCCTAATCACCCTTCTTGCTTAATGATGAACTGTAATGCACACATGTGACATGCTTGGAATGTAAATGATGAACTTTTCCCTAAATTGCCAATCATGCTTTTAAAGACATCAATAATCACCCTAACTTGAAGAACTAGGATTTTAGGTATAAGAATGACAACACATTATTTGTTGGCCTAGAAACCCGTCCAAGATTTACTCATTAGGAGTAAATCTTGGATAGTCCCCAGTTTGGGACTGTTCTTGAACACCTAATCTCACTTAGGATGTAAGTGCATAATGTGTATTGGGTTTTCAAGAAAATTTCGGCAGCATTTCCCCGTTTGTTCTCTAAGTACATATGTACTTGGAGAACAGCGGGGAAATGCTTCCGAAATTTTCTTGAAAACCCAACACACATTATACACTTACTAGTGAGATTAGGTGTTCAAGGATGGGATAGGTGGTACATGTACATTTATTATATATAAGAATGACATCACATGTATTTGTTAACCCTAGACCCTAATCCACATTATACCAATCTGATAGTCCATGATAGAACAAAGCATAATGATGTTGACTGCAACTTTGTGCGTCATGCTATTCAGAATTAAGTGTATATTTACTTCATAATTGAATGTTTAAGTAAGTTATAGATATCTTCACCAAACCTCTTTCGGAAACTTGTTTTATTGTTGAGTATATTGAGAATCCTAATCACCCTTCTTGCTTAATGATGAACTGTAATGAACACATGTGACATGCTTTGAATGTAAATGATGAACTTTTCCCTAAATTGCCAATCATGCTTTTAAAGACATCAATAATCACCCTAACTTGAAGAACTAGGATTTTAGGTATAAGAATGACAACACATTATTTGTTGGCCTAGAAACCCGTCCAAGATTTACTCATTAGGAGTAAATCTTGGATATTCCCCGGTTTGGGACTGTTCTTGAACACCTAATCTCGCTTAGGATGTAAGTGTATAATGTGTATTGGGTTTTCAAGAAAATTTCGGCAACATTTCCTCGTTTGTTCTCTAAGTACATATGTACTTGGAGAACAGCGGGGAAATGCTGCCGAAATTTTCTTGAAAACCCAATACACATTATACACTTACTAGTGAGATTAGGTGTTCAAGGATGGGATAGGTGGTACATGTACATTTATTATATATAAGAATGACATCACATGTATTTGTTAACCCTAGACCCTAATCTTGTTGTAATATATACTTGTTTTCTCTTTTTCGATATTATTTGTATTTGCGATCTCCATTGCCAGTGTTATTCCTCTCAATTCGGCTTCGATCACATCCTGGGTGTGAATTTGCATAGCAGCCCCACCTCTCCATTTTCCCATGTCATCCCTTGCAACTATGGCACATGATGCTCGGTGTGACTTAACCGCTGCATCAGTATTGAATTTCAGGCTGTTTGAGCTTGGTTTGTGCCAAAACACCTGCCTGTTTTCTCTTTGATCATAGAGCTTTACAATTTTGTTGTGATATATACTTTGTTGTAATAATGTGAACTTTACAATGTGAGCTTTACAATTTGAATTACTTTACAATGTGAACTTTACAATTTGAATGTGAATTTGCAGATGGCTGACCATTCTCCTGATGACCGTGCTGATGATTACCATGAGGGTGAGGACATCAATGCACCGCCTCACAATGTAAGTTTTAAAAATATATCATATATTTATATCTATATGTCCATTTATAGTTATATCTTGTAAATGTGATTATTTTGTCAAATTTTAGGTTGATGATGCACATGTACCATATGAAGCACTTGATGCACTTGATCAACAACACCAAAAAGTTGACAAGTGAAGGGGCATCACTATGATGAAGAAGTTAATTGCGCAAAAGGGCAATGGACCCAAACTTGTTGTGGATTTTGATAATGCAGGAAATGCATGTGGTGTGAATCGCAATTCATTTATTTCATATCTTGGGTTTGTTACTCGTAGACATTGCGGTTGTCGCTTAGATTCTTGGCATAACATTTCTAAGGAGAAGAAAGACTTAATATGGAGGGATTTATGCGTGAGTTATTATTAATTTGCAATTCTATTTTGTAGATTACTAAATTTTTGGATACTAGTTAATAGCAATTCTATTTTGCAGAGTATATTTGAATTGGATGAAAAGCTACATCGTAAATGCGTGATGCAACGCTGTGGGAGAGTCCTAAGGAACTATAGGACAAATATCACCCAAGAATACATAAAAGAAGCTGACAAGAGGAAGAAGACATCCACTGAACAGTGGAACTTCCTAGACAAAGAAGAATGGGACGCGTTTGTCACTTCAAGACAAACTGATGAATTCAAGGTATTAGGCGTCAGTCTCAATCTCATTAATTAATATATGTTGTATTCACCTATTCAAGATTAACATTTAGTGTTACTAACCAAATCATTAATGTGCATACTAACTAGGCCCTAAGTGAGGCACAACGATCAAGGCGTGCACTGAATGTGCATGACCACACAATGGGTCCAAAGGGGTATGCAGGCATTCGCCAAAGACTACAGTCTGAGGCTACTACTCAGTCTACTACTACTCAGGAGTCCTCTACCATAGGTAGCACACCTCTTCCTCGCCATGATGTCTGGATAGCTGGGAGGCAAAATAAGAAGGGAGAAATAACGAAGGCCGCAACTACTGAGGCGGCTGCCAAAATGGTAAAATACAACTCTTACAGAAATAATTCGAATATTGATTATTTGTGATGTTTACTTAATAACAAATTTTTGTTTTGGCGATTAGCGGGAGCTGCACGAGCTCAGGAAACAAGGCAAGTTCATCCCTGAGGGCACAAGGGATGAATTGACAGTTGCTCTGGGTAACCTAGAGCATCCTGGACGTGTTAGGGCTGCAGGCGCTGGTTTGGGCATCAAAGATTTTTTTGGGCCATCCCAGCGCAAACATGTCCCAAAAGCGGGACTTTCACAAGAGGAGGTAACATATTCTTTCTTTATAATGTTACTGTAAAAGAGAATTCAATAATTAGAAGCTAACATTTCTTTTATCCATGTATAGGTAGATAAGCTAGTTGATAGGAAACTAGAAGAAGCAATGAAAAAGTGGCAGGCATCTCAGACTGCCACTTACTAGATAGTACCTACTGCAGGCTCTACTCCTCCTACTCCTTATGCAGAGGTTGGGAGTAATCCTGTAGAACCACCACCTAGCACATCCGTTGTAAGTATTTTTATGACATAGTAACTAGTTTTTTAATTCAAGATGATATGTATATATGAAATTGTAGTCGTTTCAAAAAAAGATGATATTTATATATGTATATAACATTCTTTACACAAAAATTTATAGGGTTTGAAGCCATGTCGTCTAAAAAGTAAAGAATTTGTCATTGCAGAGGCGTCGGCTTACCCATCCCTACCAGGGGAAACGTGTCACGGGTCTCCAGTACCAGCTGGTTGGATTCGTGTGAGCCCGATACATATATTCTCCTAGTGGATGGATCTTCCATTGCCATATGCCCACCCATATTGTGAAACGCTTGGTGAGGCAGTAGGCGGAGTGATATTGTGGCTAAAAGCGGATGTCTTCTTTACTGAAAAGGTATGGTAAATTTACATTACGTTCAATTGTTAGTGTGTGTATATGATGGCAGTTGATCTGAAATTATATATATATACAGGTTAAAAAGAAGACACCCACAACATCTAGGCCTCCACTTCCACCTCCTACATTACCTAGTTGGGTTCCACAGGACCTACTTGTCCCGTTAGGTACTAACTGTAGGGGTATTTCAATATGGTTAGGCGAACATGATATAAACTCCCCTATAACTGTTTCTTCCGATTCAAATTCTACAGGTCAGTCATACGAAACAAAACTATATATACAAGATATTTTGGAGTTGTTTCGATATGATTGGTTAAATACATCTGTGATAGAGCTATGGATAAGGTGAGATATTCTTTATACATCCATATACCTTGTGTATGATCTGGTGATCTGGTTTCTTATTTATTAATGCATGCGTAATTAATACATATTTTGCAGCTACTTAGACAACATATGTGCAGATTTTGGATTCAAACATGTAGGGTTTTTTATTCCATCTTTGATTAGTCTAGTAGCTGAAGACCCTACGTCAGTTCAACAATACTGCTGTGAGGCTTTTTCAAATTTTGTTGTAAATAAGAAGACGGTGATAATGGCTCCATTCAATGTAGAGTAAGTTTACTTTGCTTATTATAATTTGGACTTAAGAAAATTACATTTTTATTGTGGATTTCGAGTTATTAATTTTTAACTTTTTTACCTCTAGGGGTAGGCATTGGGAGTTACTAGTTATTGCCCCCGAGACGTTCACTGTGTATTATCTAGATCCTAAGGGGAGTAAATTGAATACAAGATTTGGACACATAATGAAAATGGCATTGTTCCGGTGAGAAATATTTCATTTTCATATCTGTTAACATATGTTATTACATTACTATTTAATTGCAATGTTTTGTGTTACATTAACATGTAGGGGTTTTGAGGAGTTCAAAAAGGCTGGAGGAAAGGTCCCCACAAAAACGAACCAGCCAATAATTTGGAAGAACGTGAAAGTAAGTTCCCGACTGCAATATATGGATATAATATTTATGTGAACAATGCTTAATTAGTCGTATTTTTTAATATTTTGTATGTTTGAATGTATAGTGTGCTACACAAGACAACAGATGGGCATGTGGATACTATGTCATGCGATATATGCACATGATTATCAAACATGCCGCACTGGATATCGAGTGTATTGCTCAGGTATTATATAGTCTCATTAGATAATATGATCGAAATATATCAATCTTATTTATAGCTCATTAATTATATATATACATCATTCTCTTTACAGGTGTTTAAAGCTGACCCCATTACAGGAGAGGCCTTACCAGATGAAAATGATCCCTATACGATGGGAGAATTAAATGAAGTAAGAGAAGAATGGGCAACATCCATACAAATAGTGGGGGCTTTAAAATATAATTGGGATCCTGATAGCGAATAATGACTAAACAATGATATTTTGTAAATGAATTTCTGAATTATAATATATGTGTGAATGTTTCTACATGTCTGGATGTTTCTACATGTGTCTGAGTGAAAATGAATGAAAGTGTTGGTTGCTATATGAATGTTTCTACATGTGTGAATGTGAATGAATGGAACTACAGATTGCTAGCTACATGAATGTTTCTAAATGTGTGAAAATAAAATGGAACCGCAGGTTGCATTGCTAAATGCATGTGTGAATATTTTTGTTGTTAATTTTGCAGGTTTGTGGCCTGTTGTCGGCTGATATCAATGGATGTCATAAAACCTGCAGTTCATAACTGAACTGAACAGGTTTCTCATCCTGCGACTAGCCACATCAGGTCTGCAGACTGACAGAAAAAAAAACAAAATAATAGGTGTCGGTTATTTGTAAAAAACCAACACACAATGTTATAGTGTTGGTTTTATATAAATAACCGGCGTCTATTTCCTGTGGCGCGAAGATATATGTCGTCGGTTATTTGTAAAAAACTGACACTGATAGTGCCCAAGATGGCGCCCAGTCTGTGGCGCGAAGGGTTTGGGCGTCGGTTTCTTATCTAATAACCGACGCCTATAGTCCCATGATGGCACATTTTCGGTGGCGCGTGAAGTGTTTGGGCATCGGTTTTGGAACCGACGCCTAATGGGTGAGCTTTTAGTGTCGCCCACATAGGTGTCGCTTAGAAACCGACACTAAAGGCTTTAAATAACCGACACTAAAGGTAGGTTCTGTAGTAGTGATGCGTCTGATTCCCCACAGTGGAAGAAGATTGATCTATTGTACCCTAAATTTGGTGAAGAAATCAGGAATCTAAGACTTGGGCTTTGTACAGATGGGATGAATCCGTACGGGACATTGAGCAGCCAACATAGCACTTGGCCAGTCATGCTTGTTATATACAATCTTCCTCCCTGGCTGTGTATGAAAAATAAGTATGTAATGTTGTCGTTGTTGATATCGGGCCCTAAACAACCTGGAAATGATATCGATGTTTATCTTGAACCTCTGATTGATGACTTAAAGGAACTCTGGGGTGAAGGTGTGATGACCTATAATGCTTCACGAAGAGAGACATTTCGTTTGCATGCTATGTTGTTTTGCACTATTAATGACTTTCCAGCATATGGGAATTTGTTTGGATATAATGTCAAAGGAGCTAAAGCCTATCCTATATGTGAAGAGATCACTGATTCAACAAGACTAAAACATGGCGGTAAGACTGTATATCTCGGTCATCGAAGGTTTCTTAAAAAATTCCATCTGTATCGTAGGAAGCGCAAAGCATTCAATGGATTGAATGAGGAACGGAGTGCACCTAAACCTATACCAGAGGAGGTTGTTTATGAAAGAGTAAAATACTTTGTCAATGAATTTGGTAAGAGATCACAATGTACTAAGGCCACACGAAGTGACAAATCTTTATTCAAGAAGAAGTCAATATTTTGGGATCTTCCTTATTGGAGTTCTTTGACAGTCAGGCATTATATCGATGTCATGCACGTTGAGAAAAATGTTTGTGATAGTGTCATTGGTACTTTGTTGAATATACCGGATAAGACTAAAGATGGGATAAAATCCAGACTGGACCTATGTGAAATGGGAATAAGGTCAGAATTAACAGAATTACATGAAATGGGAAATCGGAGAACATACTTACCTCCCTCTTGTTACACATTGTCTAGAAAGGAGAAGAAAGTTTTTTTGAATGTTTGGTAAATGTTAAGATGCCACAGGGTTACTTATCCAACATCCATAGATTGGTATCAATGAAAGATCTGAAGTTGATAGGTCTTAAATCTCATGATTGTCACACTCTAATGCAACAAATATTGCTTGTGGCAATTTGATCTATATTGCCGAAGCATGTAAGGTTTGCAATCACCAAACTTTGTTTCTTTTTCAACAGTCTGTGAAGCAAAGTTATTGACCCTGATACTCTCGATAATTTGCAAAGAGAAGTGGTTGTTACCCTATGTCAGCTTGATATGTATTTCCCTCCTTCGTTCTTTGATATCATGGTACATCTTGTTGTCCACTTGACTAGGGAAGTGAAAATGTTGGGACCAGTTTTCTTGCATTGGATGTATCCCTTTGAACGATACATGAGCATTTTTAAAAGTGATGTTCGAAACCGTTATCGGCCTGAAGGGAGTATTATTGAGGGTTATGTGGCGAGAGAGGTTATGGATTTTTGCAATGACTTTCTTAGTGGTAATGACACTCCTAGTAATGACAAGAATATTGAGGAGCAATTTGGCAAAGGAATTTAGGGATCAGGGGTGAAAGTAATCAGCCGTGAGCAGTTGGAACAAGGTCACTTGTATATTTTACACAACATGGACGAAGTGAGTGTTTATATCGAGGAACATACCAATTTCATCAAGAGACAATATCCTCGAGCCAATACAATGTGGCTTGCTAGAGAGCATAACAAGACATTTATTAAGTGGTTTGAAGATAAAGTCTTACATCAACTATCTCAAACACCAGATGATATTATTGAAACTATCAAATGCCTCGCCTTTAAACCAAAATTGAATGTTATGTCTTATGAAGGGTATGCCATTAATGGATTCACATATTACACAAAGCACCAAGATGATAAGAGTGTCGTCCAAAATAGTGGGGTCACCCTTCAAGCGTCGACTATGTTTTTTGCAAGTGCAAAGGATAAGAGTCCACGTGAAGCTAAAATGTCATATTACGGTGTCATTGAAGACATATGGGAGTTTGACTACATAGATTTCAGAATTTTGCTCTTCAAATGTAATTGGGTTGATAACACCAAAGGAGTTATAGTGGATGAATTGGGTTTCACTTTAGTGAACTTTGAAAAGATTGGCGAGAAGGGTGAACCATTCATATTGGCATCACAGGCGAAACAAGTATTTTATATCGATGATCCTGTAAATGATAATGGTCGGTTGTTCTTCATGGTAAAAGACAGTTCATTGAAGATCCTATAGATGAAGAAGAGTAATATGATAAGTATGATGAATCCAGTCCATTCTCAGTTGGGTTGCCAACACCAGCAAATATTGAAGCTAATGATGACTTGTATGTGCGCGGAGATCACAATGAAGGATTGTTAATTGATAAAAGATCGCAATATTAGAGGCATGTTTATATTTTTTTATATGTTTTATTTTTCTGAATGTGAACTTTACAATGTGAATTACTTTACAATGTGAACTTTACAATGAGAATTACTTTACAATGTGAATGTGAACTTTACAATGTGAGCTTTACAATGTGAATTACTTTACAATGTGAACTTTACAATGTGAATGTGAACTTTCAGATGGATGAGAATTCTCCTAATGATCGTTCTGATGATTACCGTGAGGGTGAGGACATCAATGTGCCGCCTCACAATGTAAGTTTTAAAAATATATCATATATTTATATCTATATGTCCATTTATAGTTATATCCTGTAAGTGTGTTTATTTTGTCAAATTTTAGGTTGATGATGCACATGTACCCTCTGAAGCACTTGATGAGCAACACCAAAAAGTTGACAAGAGAAGGGGCATCACTATGATGAAGAATTTAACAGTGCTAATGGGAAATGGACCCAAATGTGTTGTGGATTTTGATAATGCAGGAAATGCAATTGGAGTGAATCGCAATTCGTTTGTTTCATATCTTGGGTATGTTACTCATAGCCATTGCGGTTGTAAGATAGATTCTTGGCATAAATTTCCTAACGGGAAGAAAGACGTAATATGGAAGGATTTATGCGTGAGTTATTATTAATTTGCAATTCTATTTTGTAGATTACTAATTTTTTGGATACTAGTTAATAGAAATTCTATTTTGTAGAGTATATTTGCATTGGATGAAAAGCTGCATCGTAAATGCGTGATGCAACATTGTGGGAGAGTCCTAAGGAACTATAGGACAAATCTCACCTGAGAATACATAAAAGAAGGTGACAAGAGGAAGAAGACAACCACTGAACAGTGGAACTTCCTGGGCCAAGAAGAATGGGACGCGTTTGTTGCTTCAAGAAAAACTGATGAATTCAAGGTATTAGGTGTCACTCCGAATGTATTTAATATATGTTGTATTCACCTATTCAAGATTAACATTTAGTGTTACTAACCAAATCATTAATGTGCATATTAACTAGGCCCTCAGTGAGACACAAAGAGTAAGGTGTGCACTGAATGTGCATGACCACACAATGGGTTCAAAGGGGTATGTAGGAATTTGCCAAAGACTATAGGCTGAGTGTACTACTCAGTCTGCTACTACTCAGGAGTCCTCTACTATAGGTACCACACCTCTGCCTCGCCATGATGTCTGGATAGCTGGGAGGCAAAATAAGAAGGGAGAAATAAGGAAGCCCACAACTGCTGAGGTGGCTGCAAAAATGGTAAAATGCAACTCTTAGAGCAATCGTTTGAATATTGATTATTTGTGGTGTTTACTTAATTACAAATTTTTGTTTTGGCAATTAGCGGGAGCTGTACGAGCTGAGGAAACAAGGCAAGTTCATCCCTGAGGGCACAAGGGATGAATTGACAGTTGCTCTGGGTAACCCAGAGCATCCTGGATGTGTTAGGGTTGCAGGCGCTGGTGTGGGCATCAAAGCGTTCTTTAGGCCATCCCAACGTAAACATGTCCCAAAAGCAGGAATTTCACAAGAAGAGGTAACCTATTCTTTTTTTTTTCTAATATTTCAAACAAATATTATTCAATTATTGGGAAATTACATCGAAACAGAAGACAAGCGGGCAACAAGCTGCGCCGCTAGTCCTTTCTGGATGGCAAAGCCAATCCTTTGAAACACTACATCCATACACTTAGGAGACATTACGTTACTATTCATAACTTTTTGGACCCTCTTCAGTAGCTCCACAGCTTCTGGTGCTAAGAATCCAAAAGTATCAAAAGCAAACGGGATAAAGGTGTGTTGATTCTCAATACATGCTTTCTCATGCTTGGCTACTTTGGCTGAAGCAGCTTTAAGAACAACATGTCCTACTGTAAAAGTCCCACTTCTCAATCCCACTAACGGAGAAACCCCTTTCAGATCCACACATGTATGTTTTCCTCCTATCCATCCAAAAATCAAAACATCAGCAGGTCTAAGTGTCGACCTCCCCTCTAGTGGATCAGTTAGAAAGTTCATCGGTGCCTCTTTCTTAGCAGCAACACCTGCACGT
The DNA here is from genome assembly GCA_963693085.1 of Alisma plantago-aquatica. Classification (NCBI taxonomy): domain Eukaryota; kingdom Viridiplantae; phylum Streptophyta; class Magnoliopsida; order Alismatales; family Alismataceae; genus Alisma; species Alisma plantago-aquatica. The sequence continues at coordinate 801,160,524 of OY856412.1, forward strand.
CTGAGAACATCAAAGAGAACATCTCTAACAAGATCATGTCTGTACTTAAAACCTGGAAGTTCCCTGCAATGAACCGCATGCTCCCCAAAAGAGTCCACACACGCCTTACGACAAACTGGACATATCTCGTCGACTGGAAATAAGGGAATCATGAGACGATATTTGAGGATACTACGATACTCCACTGGGGACATGTGCAGACCAAGTCCATCAATAGGAATAGTAAGGAGAAAATCTTGAGCATGATCAGCTTGTAGACACTCAAAAACTGCCTTTTGTCGAATGGTCATAGCAAACTTAACTTCCATATCCTCAATTATTTTACTAAAAAGAGCACTCGCCAAAGCGTTTTGTGCTTTTGGGGGGACGGTGTCTTTTTTAGAAAAACAACTAAGATCAAAGGAAGGAATTATGACACGAAGATGATCTAGGGCGATATCAAAGTCAGTGTCCATACCGTGAATCCCACTACCTCGCAAGATGTGATCCTGAAGCACCCAAGATTGGGCCCTAGATGCCACAAAAGCATACGAAGAAGCTTCAACAGCTGAACTAAGTCCCATGCCACCAAGACGGATCGGCAATGAAGCCAACCTCCATTGGAAGTCTCCAAAAAAGGGGCCTCCACATACTGCAATGTCTTCAATAGATGCTCGCAACTCTCTATCAAAACAAGCTGCTGCCTCTTCCATGTACCTAGGTTGACAGGTCCTTAGGCCAAATAGAAGCTTTGCAATTCCCATACACGAACGAAGTAAGAGGAGCTCACTCTGAGGATCACCTAACTGGGGAAGAAGATGCATCAACTCGATAGCCTTCAAAGCCCTCTCCATAGCCAAATCTCCAATAAAATTGTTGTCTTTCTTTAGAATGTTACTGTAAAAGAGAATTCTATAATCAGAAGCTAACGTTTCTTTTATCCATGTATAGGTAGATAAGATAGTTGATAGGAGAGTCGATGAAGTAGTTGATAAGAGAATCTAGGAAGCAGTTGATAAGACACTCCATGAAGCAATGAGCAAGTGGCAGGCATCTCTGACTACCACTCAGCAGACAGTACCTATGGCGTCCCACTCTACTCCTACTGTAGAGGTTAGGAGTAGTAATCCTATATACCCACCACCTAGCACATCTGTTGTAAGTATTTTTAGGATATAGTAACTAGTCTTTTCAAGATGATATGTTTTCAAGATGATATGTATATATGTATATAACATTCTTTACACAAATTTGTAGGGGTTGAAGCCATGTCATCTAAAAAGTAAAGAATATTTCGTTGCAGAGGCGTTGGCTTACCCATCCCTACCAGGGGAAATGTTTCATGGGTCTCCATTACCAGCTGGTTGGGTTCGTATGAGCACTCTATGTATATTCCCCAAGTGGATGGATCTTCCATTGCCATATGCCCACCCAGATTGTGAAACGCTTGGTGAGGCAGAAGGCAGAGTGATATTGTGGCCAAAAGCGGATGTCGTCTATACTGAAATTGTATGGTAAATTTACATTACGTTAAAATTTTAGTGTGTGTATATGATGTCAATTGATCTAAAATTATATATATATAGGTTAAAAAGAAGACACCCAGAGCATCTAGGCCTCCACCTCCACCTCCTACATTACCAAGTTGGGTTCCATAGGACCTACCTATCCCGTTAGGTCGTAATTATAGGGGTATGGCAATATGGTTAGGTGAACATGATATAAATTGCCCTATAACTGTTTCTATAGATGCGGATGATGCAGGTCAATCATACGAAAACAAAATATGTATACAATATATTTTGGAGTTGTTTCGATATGATTGGCTGAATACATTTGTGATAGAGCTATGGATAAGGTGAGATCTTCTTTATACATCCATATACCTTGTGTAGGATCTGGTGATCTGGTTTCTTATATATTAATGCATACGTAAAACATGTTTTGCAGCTACTTAGACAAGATATGTGTTGATTTTTCATTCGAACATGTAGGATTTTTGATTCCATCTTTGATTAGTCTAGTAGCTAAAGACCCTACGTCAGTTCAACAATACTACTGTGATGCTTTTACAAATTTTTCTCAAAATAACAAGACGGTGATAATAGCTCCATTCAATGTGGAGTAAGTTTACTTTGCTTATAATTTGGACTTAAGAAAATTGCATTTTTATTGTGGATTTTGAGTTATTAATTTTTAACTTTTTTACCTCTAGGGGTATGCATTGGGAGTTTCTGATTATTGTCCTCGAGACGTTCACTTCTATTATCTAGATCCTAAGGGGACTAAATTGAATTCAAAATATGGACACACAATGAAAATGGCATTATTCCGGTGAGAAATATTTCATTTTCATATCCGTTAACATATGTTATTACATTACTATTTAATTATGCAATATTTTGTGTTACATTAACATGTAGGGGTTTAGATGAGTTCAAAAAGGCTGGAGGAAAGGTCCCCAGGAAAAAGAACCAGCCAATAATTTGGATGAACATGGAAGTAAGTTCCCGACTGCAATGTATATTTATTTATTTGAACAATGCTTAATTAGTTGTATTTTTTAATATTTTGTATGTTTCAATTTATAGTGTGCTACACAAGACAACGGATGGGCATGTGCATACTATGTGATGTGATTTATGAACATGATTATCAAATATGCCACATTGGACATCGATACCATTCCTGAGGTATTAGATATAGTCTCATTAGATAATATGAAATATATCAATCTTATTTATATATTATTAATTATATATATACATCATTCTCTTTGCAGGTGTTTAAAACTGACCCCACTACAGGAAAGACCTTACTAGATGTACATGCTCCCTATACGACAGAAGAATTAAATGATGTAAGAGAAGAATGGGAAAAAGCCATACAAGTAGTGGGGGTTTTAAAATTTAATTGGGATGTTGATAGCGAATAATGACTAAAGAATGATATTTTGTAAATGAATTTCTGAATTGTAATATGTGTGAATGTTTCTACATGTATGAATGTTTATACACGTGTCTAAATGTTTATACATGTGTGAATGTGAAAATGAATGAAACTGCTGGTTGCTATATGAATGTTTCTACATGTGTGAATGTGAAAATGAATGGAACTGTAGATTGCTACATGAATGTTTCTACATGTGTGAAAATCAAATGGAACTGCAGGTTGCTAAATGCGTGAAAATTAATGTTGTTAATTTTGCAGGTTTGTGGCATGTTGTTGGCTGATATCAATGGATGTCGTAAAACCTGCAGTTCATAACTGAACTGCAGGTTTCCCATCCTGTGACCAGCCACAACAGGCCTATAGACAGATAAAAAAAACATACAATAGGAATCAGTTATTTGAAAAAACCAACGACAAATGCTTACAGCGTCAGATAATAGCTAAAACTGACGCCTAATGAGACCAGACACCACGGTCGTGCTAGCCAGCACGGCCGTGGTAGCAGGTGATATGGCGTCGGTTATCAATAATAAACCGACGCTGATGGATACTTACAGTGTCAGATAATAGCTAAAACCGACGCCTAATGAGGCCAGACACCACGGTCATGCTGGCCAGCACGGCCGTGGCAGCAGGTGATATGGCGTTGGTTATCAATAAAAAACCGACGCTGATGGTGTCCTAGATGGCACCCTTTCTGTAGCGTGAAGCTTTATGGAGTCGGTTTCCGTAGTAATAACCGACGCCTATATCCCCCTGCTGGCGCGTTTTCGGTGGCGCGTGAAGGTTTTTGGCGTCGGTTTGGAAACCGACGCCTAACGGTTTGCCTTTTAGCAGCGCCCACATAGGTGTCACATTGAAACTGACATTAAAGGACTTGAATAACCGACACTAAAGGTGGGTTATGTACTAGTGTTGGTGGGCCCACACAACTACCATCACACTTCTACAAGATAGACATCGCACCACCCTTGGGATGCCTATGCTTGTCGATTAAGCTTTTCATGTGTGCCGCTAATGGAAGGCATCTAAAACTGAATATTATCATGAGGGGTTTGGTATATATATACATATACATATCCAATCACCACATACATAGTACGTATCATATATATGCTATATCCCACAAGAAAACATGTGAAGTGATAAAGTGATGATTGTGGCCATCCTATTGTAATTCTTTGAGCCACAAGGAATTATGGTCATCTAGGTCTACATCATATGTAGCAACCTATACAAGATGAAGTCATGTGCTTTAGCCGTTCTGGGTTGATCATCACATCCCATGACTGATTGGCTTGCCTCCCGGTCGGTCGGTTGGGTGCCACCAGCCGATCGTCAGCTCCTCCAGATGATCTGTTCATCAGGTTCTCGTGCATCTCCTTAGTCCACCAGTCACTCGTCTCGCTCCATGATATGGTTGTCTCGGTCCACCAGTCAATCATCTCGCTCCATGAGACGGTCATTTTGGTCCTCCAAACGCTCGTTCGGGCACCCACCGTTCTTCGACATAACATGAAATAAACTATCCTATTTTACATATTGCTTTGGGATACCTCGAGTTACATTTAGGGGGAGCAAAGGTAGAAGAAAAGATCGAGTTATCTCGAGTTACATCGGGAATACGAGAGGGGACTCGGTATACAGACCAAGATGTAAACAACCACAACCAACCAAGCACACATAGGGGTTTATTGTCCATAACCATGCTACACATCCACCAAAAACTGATTTAAGGCGACGTGTATCGATTTCATATATATACCATATCATATATGTATATTGGGATTTTTAGATTTAAATTGGAAATGTATTTAAGCCAGTTAAATATTCGCATCACATGCAATAAATAAAAGGTGTAAAACTAAAAACTGATCATATTGACTAATCCTAAAACATAGAATGTTGACCTGGCTCTGATACCACTTTTGGGTTTTGTGGGACAAAGAAGGTGGCGAAAATAAAAAATTTCTCACTACAAACCCATAAAACATCAGATCGCATCAACGACTATGAGATAGGAAAGATGGCTTTAGCAAAGTGTACCTAGTCCCGAGGCTTGCTCAGCGACAATACCTCACAGCTAGTGTGGTCTTCAACCACCTAGTCTTGGACGGTGTCTGTGCAGCTCCTGGTCATTACCCAGATTGTGGTTGACCGTCATCCTCCTGAGCGGCAAAAATCTCCCACCTCTACAGATAGTCCACACGGACCACCAAGAACTCTAGTCATCCTATCCTAAAGGACAATAGAAGGAGTCATCCCTTTTGTCGGCATACTAGTCACCGACACACTCTCTCACCACCAGTTGTCATTCTTTGGTTGTCTTTCCCTTGCTATGCGTCCCAAGACAGGTAGCACTTGCTTGGGCTCTCTCGGTTACCAGAACCAGAGAGGACAACTTTGTAGAGAAACTGATGTTCTTAGTTGTGTTTTTGAGAAGCCCCCAGTGCCCCTCTATATATAGGAGGGGTCAGGGTCAGGGTTCTCAGCCCCGGGCAATGTGAGACTAAAGTGGGAGTAGAAGGGTCTAGAATATTCACGAACTAATTGCACTGCAACAGGCGAACTGGTCATTTCAAAAATGAAACGGTCGGTTGGGAGTGTGAACCGATCACTTCACCTAGTGAACCAGTCATTTCACATTCATGACTAGCCTGACTTTCCTCTTTCTTTTCCAATTAATCCAAAGATCAATTTTTGTCCCAGTCAAATTGTACAAGTGAAACGAAAACCTTTTCTCACAAACTGGGACAACCCTACCTCGCTCATCTGGTCTAGCTGAACCTATTAGTTCATCAAGGTGAACCAGTCATCTCACTAACCATGAGCCGATCGATTCACCATGTGAACCAGTCAGTTGGTGGTCCAGGTTGTGTAGTCAGTTGGTTCAACACTTGAGCATTATGATTCTGACTCAAGTCAATTGACTGAATGTTTCATTGAGTACCTAAACACTTTAGTAATCAATCTAAACATCATTCATGGAAAAACTCCTCTTCTAGGTTAATCCTATGTGTGTGACCCTATAGGTCCCATTTCACGTTGGTAGTGAAAGTCCATAACCACTTGGGACTTCACAAGCAAAGAGCGATGCCTAGTCACACATAAATGCTACCCAAGTGAAAAGGGAAGTTAGAGAACAACTTTCAACCCTACAATACATAATTGGTGTTATAGTGAAAGTATAGTTCCTTTCTCACTGATGTCCGGATTGAACTTGAGGCATGGACATGTCATCCTCTACAAATGTTCAATCCATGTTTCTTGATCTAGAGTAGATTGTCTGAGATATATGTAAGCTCAACATTACACATTAATTCACATGTGCATGGCCATGCAGTCTCACTCATCAAGTGGCCAAGATATCATACTCCCTTAGGAGGAACAAATCCCATATCTATCACTCACAGTCAAAACCCCATGTGTCAAAGTCACCCAATCATCACCTTTATAACAATCCATATTTCAGGACTGTGTTTGATGATGTCAAAGTGTACCCAACGACATGTGACGAGTGCAGTGATTTCAAGTCCAAGAACCACAGTCACCTCTAATACTATAAGAGTAGATCCTGACTAACCAAGCATGGTTTTGATTCATCACTCTTATGGTGGGTCTGTTCGATACACTATTCTCTAACATGTATCTATGTGCTTGGTTTGATATCCTATATCATGACTAATGAGATTTTGTCATCAACCAACACACACTCTAGTCTTATGTGTTATTGATGTCTATGGTTATTTCCACAATTACAACTGACTAGGGACAAAACAAGAATGTATACTCTTGACATCCGTATGATCTCATCGTTCAGGTCCTCAACCCGAAGGCATACATCATTGAGTAAACTAATTCTTTAGACATCTATCATGTTATACTATTTATCTCAAAATAGTTAAAACATATTGATGAAAATTGCCTTTATTATTATTCAAATCATTTACAAAGTATCCCATTACAATCAACATATGACTTACTCTATGGGCATACATACCAACAATCTTCATATTGAATTTATGATTTCAAGCATACATCTTTCATATGTTGGACATAGTTTGAAACTATGTCATTCGACAAATTGCTACAATGGTTCTTGCTTCAAATGTTGTAGCTCCACCTCTAAATTATTGTCAATTATAAAATTTCAAACTATGATTTATTACCGTTTCAATATCGATAAAAATTACAATTATCATGTCTTTTGTGGATCAAGAACAACATCTTTTTTAGAGAAATGATCATTTTCATCTTCTTCATACGACGTTAGAAGATCATCCTCTTGAATAAGATCAAAATTTCCTCCTCTACATATGGACGCATCCTTTACACAACAAGTAACTATAAAGCACTTCAACATATCTTTCATGCAAGAAGTAGCTATCAAGCTTTGAACCAAACAAATGATAAAATAGGAAGAAAGGAAAGTGTCAACTTTTTCATGGGATTTACTATTCAAGGATTATAGAACAAATGATTATCACTCAAGAAAAGGTTTCAACAAAGCTGTATTTCATGGAGTATGACACTAGATTCAGACTTAGTCTTAGACTTAGACTTGGTTAGAAATAGCTATGGCAAATTAGAAATAGGGAATATAGATATAACATATAGAGGCAAGCTCAAGTGAGACTTCGTGCGGTGAACAAACCGGTATTAACTAAAGTAACAAGATCAACTAATGCAGAAGCGATTACTAGCATCAGATTACTGAAAATCACTAAAAATTAAAACCATTTATCTAAAGATTTGTTCACAGGAAAACTCTTTCATTCAGAACCAAAGTAAATCATTACATCCTGGTTCATATATACATATCATGTATCATTGCTTCTTGAGGCATACAAGCATTCACTATTCTATATCAACTGTACACAGGTAGTATAAGAACCTCGAGGCTTGAAGCCCAAAATCTCATATCGAATTATTAAAAGCACTAACTCCTAGGATCCGAGAGTACAGAGACGACTCATAGGACTAACTATACAAAACCAGAAAGCCAATATCTCCACCTGATGGATCAATGTTGCCCTTACTGTTGCTGCTGCTCTTCCTCTGCTACAGAGGTTCTTCCTCTTTGCCAGCATTTACCTAAATACATTGGATTCCACAGGGGTGAGACAATTATAAAAATTGCCCCAGCAGGAGATAAAACTCTCCGCCAAAAAAACATTATTATTGCAGTATAATAGAAATAAACTGAGCAGTGGAATCAAAATAATCTACAGCAGATAATTCACTTATTTAAGCAGATTAGAGCAACATTCCCATTTAAGTTTATTAGTTGTAACTTGATAAACAACATGTCTAATATTCAATAAAGAATTGATGAACATTTATAACACTTATCCATCTAGGATATACTAAGTCAGATAGCATCAACCAGTGATTCTCATATTTCAATCTTATGCAAATACACTACACGGCTGATTACATTTTTCAAACATACTTAAGCTCTGAGGAGATGAGGTATACCGCTCATACTCCAACCGACCATTGCTAAATCAAAATCGGTACAATACATAGGTCAATGGAAGAGCCGGATTCCCATGACCTCCCACATCCCAGTCAGTACGGGACCACAAGCAGGACTATGTCAATTGCTCAATATAGCTTTCCAGGGTATACTGGCAACTTCGCTATAGAGTTACAGCGTCAACTGCACTCTCATTGGCAATCGAGAGAATTAATGTTTATCTCCATCGACTCGACATTAAATATCATTGGGAGATTAATGATACATCCATCCCAACCATCGGGAGATTTGTGATACATCCATCCTGACACATGAAGGATTGAGAGGTTTATTGTTTACCTTCCATCAATCTCTTCACCAGGATGTAAGGATATTTTCTCCCATTTACCCCCACATATTTAAAATATGCGAACTCCAAGAATTCCATAGGAAAACCCATTTCACCATCACCAACTACTGACGATGATGGATCTATGGTCAGAGAACTACATGAATAGATTTCACTTGATTCATTAAGTACATTTTCATATTCATTTAGCATCAGCCAAGTTCTTAAACATAACTTATTATGACAATGCTATAAAGAAACATGTACTATTTTCATTAATTACTTATCAGTCTTTAAAAGACATTGGGAACTCAGTCCCTCATTTCAATACTGGGAATTCTCATTCCTTCACAATCTCGTTACCATAATCATATGGTTCTGGGTATTCAAACCCTTAGCTCATCATTGAGCATTGTTACCACTTTTCCAGGTAACTATCACCTTCCGGTCATCTGACCAAGGTAAACATGATACTTGCTATTTCAAGCATCACTCATGGTACTTGAGGCCCATTAACTCTTTTGTCACCTCTTACCAGGAAGCAAGGTATATTATCGCACACAAGGCCCAATCACAATAGTGAATAAAACATCATAGCTCATACCTGGCTATGATCATCATTTCAAAATACCTGCATGGTTAGCACAGATGATAATAGTGATATCAATTGCATATCAGTACCATGTAAAACAAGTATGGATTCACTATTCAAGGGTAACACCACTATTCCCTTATTAGGGTTAGGGTTTCCCATTTCATGTCTTTTGAGGATATTCATTTCGTTACCCACATCAAGGTTATGGTTTATCACCATATTGCCCAAGATTAGGGTTTTATAAAGCATTACATAGTATCACCGTGGATTTGAGCTCCACATCACATCAAACATCAGGGTTTCTCATAAAATCACCCTAAGTTGGTCTCACATAAATTTCACCCCAGAATAGGGTCTACATTCAATAATCCACAATTAGGGTTTACTATTCATCCCAATTAGGGTTTCACATTCAATTACCCATAATTAGGGTTTACTATTCATCCCAATTAGGATTTTGCAACACATTACCCTAAATTAGGTTTACACATATCATCACCCTGGATTAGGGTTACATCCTTACCCTGAATTAGGGTTAGGGTTCAATAACCTTGTCAATTAGAGTTTATTCTCATGATTAGGGTTTCATGATCTCTTTGCTAAGGATCATACATGTAACGTCCCTCACCTGGGTTATGTTTTAACCCTAGGTGTTTTTCTTAAGCAAGTTAATTAGATCCTTAATTTTATCTAGTGAAAAGTAATTAAGGCTCAAGAGGAACTTATGTTTCAATTTTGGTCCTATTTGAATAATGTTGCAGCAATGTTTGCTTATTTTGGGCTAAAGTGCAAATTACCCAAGTTGAGGGGTTAAATTGCAAATGTTGCATGATAATATGTTCCTCTGATGTTGATACATCATAATAATGAACATGATGTAGTGGTATGGTTTCCATAAGCTTGGGCACCAAGATAGAGCTTGTTGGACAATGTTTGTGCATTAAAACCTAGTTTTGGTGTAATGTGCAATTTACCCAAAACCTAGGGTTCAATATGCAAATTACTACTTCAATAAGGTCCCTAATATTTCTTGGCATCATGTAGAGCAAAGAAAATGAGAGGGGCGCCTCATTTGAATCAAGTTGGAGGAGAGAGAATCTTGATATTAAAATAATCAAGATTTAAGCCTAATTGAAACCCTAATACAATTTAATGTTAAAATAAATAAAATAATTTGAAGGACCTTCAAACAAAATTAATATGGTTGTATTCATATGTGTGTGGAAGAGCTTAATCCTTGCAAAGGCACGAGCATATCCTAAGGAGGTGAAATTCCACTCACCATTATTAGAAGAAAAAGAAATTCCACTAAAAAAAGGGGATATTAATATTATAAGGGTTAATGTGCTTAATTTATTTTCCCTTTATTCTTGGATAATGGAAGGGATCTCGGTGGGGATAGATATTCCTTTGTATACAAGAAACCAATGGGGAGAAGGTGGCAACAATTTTGGAATAAAAAGACTTTTATAAAAGTATTTTCTCTCTCATTGAATTTCTTATAAAAAGACCCTTTCCAAGTCAAATGAAAGGCTTTTCCATTTCCACTTCTTCTCTTTGCTTGGAAACCAACCAAGGGAGATACGCAGGACCTTAAGGACGACCCCCAACCTGTTGGTAAGGTTCTTGATCCATTTCACCTTGATTCCATGGTGGAAATCGAAAATAAATAATGGATTTCTTCTTATTTTGATCTCCTCTTCAACTCTAGCCAATCTTTCCAACCAAAAGCTTGAGGACGAGCCTATGGGGAGTTGCAAGAGCTTCATCCACCATTTTTGGCGTGACCTTGGAGCTTTGGAGCTCAATTGAAGGCGGGTTTTATAACTTGAACCCTTGATTTTTCTATTGCATTCAATTCCTTAACAAATAATGATCCTTTCTACATTTACAATAATTCATTTGGTTGAATGGTGCAATCACCATGGAAATCACAGTAGATTTCGTGATTTTTGAGCTTGATGATGATGACATCATCATAAGAATACACCTCACCAAATATCAAAGTCAAACGGTTTCAATTAGTTGCTCAAACGGTTTCCCAAACCGTTTGGGGAGTAAACAGTTTCAAATAGTTTAAGGGCAAATGGTTTCACCAAACCGCATGAGAGCAAACAGTTTCAGACCATTTGGAGGTGTTGACCAGGGTTGACCATTTGGAAATTTGTTGCTAATAATGTTGGTTAATGATCCACCAATTATAATTGATTAGTTCCAATTTCTTCATGAGTTCAAGGTCCATCAATCACCAAAACCCTAATCGGGTTAAGTGTTGATTTCCAATTTGCTTGAGTTTGAAACTTGGGTTGATTAACCCAAACAGTATCAAGACCGTTTGGGGATCAGCCAAATGGTGTCTGGACCGTTTGGGGGTCACCCAAGACCGTTTGGAGGTCTAGGGTTGAGTATGGTTAGGTATTTGAAGATCCAAAGGTACTAAGTTGAAGTACAATCAAATGTTGATTTAGTGATCAATCCAATGATCCAAACCCTAATTGGTTGACTTGGATTTTGATGTTGACATGGGAAAATGGTCTCAAGACCATTTGGAGATCATCTAAACTACCTCAAGACCGTTTGGGGTCAGGTCATGTTCAATTTGGATGATGGTTCAATGGTTTCAAAGTAACTAATCTTACATTAATTAATGTTGAAGGATCATCGATTCCAAACCCTAATCCATTTGATTCAAACCCTAATTGATGACCAATTGAGGGTCAAATCAGTTGAAGGTTGGCCTATTTAACTCAATTGAAGTATGATGATAGGTCCAATTGATGATTGGTTATATGAATTCAATGATTGAAAGAATCAACATTGGAAACCCTAATTCAATTTGACTAGTTGAGACCATATTTGGTCCATGCGGTTTTGAGGAGGTTTGGACCAAACGGTCTCAAGACTGTTTGGGACCGAACGATCCCAAACCGGTTGAGGCCTAAATGGTTTCAAATCTAAATTTAGCAATCGGTTTCAAATGTTACTTTGTTAAACGGTTCAAGGACCAACTTTACCAAACGATTTCAATGGTATGTTCAAGACCGTTTGAAGGTCTAAATGGTCTTAAACCATTTGGAGGTATTACTAGCAAGACCGTTTGAGGTCTGATTGGTCAAGACCATTTGAGGTCCAAGTGACCAAGATTGTTTATAAGTTAATTAACCAAACCGTACGAACACTCAAAGTAACTAAAGGTCAATTGTTTAATTGAACATTTCATGATGTGAACCAAGGGTGATTATATTAATTATACCCTTAAGGAGATAGGGTGATTAGAACCCTTTAGACAATTAATCTCTAATGATCATGAAAGTAATGACACAATGGATTAAGTGTCAACTCTTCATTCAAGATTAAGTTGACTTAGTTTATTCAAGACTGAAGTAGTATCATCTTATAGAGGATGAGAGAGAGAGGACTTCCTATATGAATGATAATCATGTAATGGATAAGCCTCAACACCTTCAACATGATTGATTAAGTAATAAGGGTATGATCCTCAATAAAGAGATCATGAAACCCTAATTAAGGAGGTTGTTGATCCTTAACCTAATTTAGGACAATATCAGATGTAACCTAAAACAAGGGTAATGTTGTGACTCTAAATCAAGATGATAATATGAGAAACCCTAATTGAGGGTAAATATATGAGAAACACTAATTGAGGTTAATGTTATAAGAAACCCTAATCTAGGGTAATGTGAGGTGAATACTAAACCCTAATTGTGGGTTATGGAATGAGAAATCCTGATCTAGAGTAATGTCATATGAAACCCTAAATTGGAATGATGTCATATGGAACCCTGATGCAATGAGGTGATGTAAGACTCAATCCAGGATGATGTCATGTAATGATACCATGATATGTGAAACCCTAGTGACAGTATAATAGCCAATATACCAAAGTGGGGTATGGCTAATAAAATCAAATAAGATGAGATTGTTATAACCATGTAGGGTAAGGTTGATGAACCATATGAATGGTAATGTGGTTCTCATGAATAAGGGTCTAAGAGACAAGATGATGCCTAGATCCTTATATAACCAACCCTATACATGTGTAACAACCTATACACCTTACAATGATGAGGACATGAAACTCTTAGGAATGATGTATGCTATACTAAATAATGATGTGGATAACATCCTAAGAGTTGAAACATCTAAAGTGATGGATAATGGTTTATCCTATATTCAACAGTGCCTAACCATTAGATAAGTCCATATTATTAAAGATAGTTGGATAATTCTTATGTATGACCTATGCACTTCATGGCATGAGTGATAGGTTAATGGATGAAAGGATTAATATGGGAAATACCTTAATCCAAGATAAGCTGATAAGGAAAGTGATACATCAAGATATGAAAGATATCACTTTTAGCATTTCAGGATTGATGAACCTTGATAAGCTTCGGCTAATATACCTTGAGAATAAGGTTAAGCCAAACTAATAAGTATAATGTAATCATACCATGATAAGGATGAGGAATGAACCCATACCTTGTGCTGATAATTATTTAATGATAAATGATTAAGAGTGATGAACATGATTAAATATTAAAGATGTGTAATGGCCTTGTGAGCTATATGGTTAGATGTTGCCTAGTGAGAGGTGACAAGGTGTTTTATAGGTCCTATGAGCCACGAGAATGGTTGTTACCTAGTGAGAGGTAGCAAGATATTTTAATGGGCTTGAGAATCACATGAGTAAGTTGATACCTAGTGAAAGGTATCAAGATGATTATAAAAGTCTCTTCTACGACATGTTAATGTTCTTAATAAACCAAGAAATGGAAACTTAGTAATATAATAATAATAATAATAGAGCTTTGATTGTACAAGTGTGGAGAAGAGAGGGATACTAGTATTACATAAAGAATGTGATTGAGAATGATGGCATGGTCAAAGTTTATATGTCAGTAGATGAATGAGGTACCCAGTGCTGTGTAAACAGACATGGGATGTAATCACAGGATTGACATAGTTCAATACCTGGAAAAGTTACACAGGATTGACATAGTTCAATACCTGGAATAATGTCACAGGATTGACATAGATCAATACCTGGAATAGATGTACAAGATTGGTTAAATCCCAATACCTGGAATAATAACACAGGATTGGTTAAATCCCGATACCTGGAATGATAACACAGGATTGGCTAAATCCCAATACCTGGAATAATAACACATGATTGGTTAAATCCCGATACCTGGAATGATAACACAAGATTGGTTAAATCCCAATACCTGGAATAATAACACATGATTGGTTAAATCCCAATACCTGGAATAATAACATAGGATTGGTTAAATCCCGATACCTGGAACGATAACACATGATTGGTTAAATCCAATACCTAGAATAACTGCACGGGATTGGTAACAACCCAATACCTGGAATAATTACACAGGTTTGACATCGATCAATACCTGGAATAGTTACACAGGTTTGACATAGTTCAATACCTGGAATAGTTGCAGAGGGTTGATATAGTTCAATACCTGGAATAGTGACACAGGATTGTCATAGTCTAATACTTGGAATGGATACACATGAATAATATAAGTCTAATGCTTGTACTAGTTGCACAAGATTGGTATAATCCAATGCCTGGAATGTTTATATAGGATTGGTATAAATTACCAATGCCTGAGCAAGACATGATGATGTACATTCTCATGTGTAGCATAATCCAAGATCTTTTCAGCAGATTGGCTAAGGCCAACAGTTTGAAACAAGAATGTTTCATGGGTGACATTTCAAGATAATCAGTGTGACATGATGGTATAATATGATGAATAAATGATATGCATGTTCTTCCTATTCCTTATTAAGAGAATAGTTGATCTATTGTTCTATCATGAATAGATACAATGCTTTAAGTTGAGAATGCTTTAAACTACTTATCCTCTGCCTAGTTTTACATCATTAAACTGCAATAACAATGTTTTGGTGGAGAGTTATATCTCCCGCTGGGGCAATTTACAATTGTCTCACCCCCGTGGAATCCAACATTTTTAGGTGGACACGGACAAAGAAGCAGATACTCTTTTGCAGGGAAAGGAAAGCAAAAGCCTGGACAGCAGTGAGATCTCAGGTGGAGATCCTGACTGTCAAGTCATATAGTTAGAAGTCCTATGTGTCGTCTCTGTACTCTCAGGTCATCAGAGTTTATAGTTAGTATTTTAATGAATCAATTTGAGATTTTGGCTTGATGCCTCGAGGTTTTTTGATGTCTGTATATAGTGTCATAAGACAGCTAATGTTGTATTTCTTGAGAAGAGATAGTACAAGGCATGTACTTTGAAACAGGATGTAAATGTTATTCTATGGTTCCTATTGTAAAAGATTTTATATGATTGGATTTCTTTGCAAAAAGTTTTAATTTTTAGTGATTTTCAGTAATCTGCTGCAAATGATTCACTTTCGCTTAGTTAACCTTGTGTTTTGTAAGTTGGATGTCACAATTTAGTGGTATCAGAGCTCTAGGTTTGCTGAGTCTATAGAGACATAGGATTAAGGAATCGAGTTTGTTCTAAGTGTACATCAGTGTATCTTATAGTGCCTTTTGCTTATGCAGAAGAAGATATATAACTCGATGATGTCTGGAGAACACGAGGAACACGTTGCCAAGAGCAATGTTGCTGCACCAGTGGAAGGTGCAAGGGATCAGGCAAGGGAGGAACCAGTGCCTGTGAATTCCCCTGTTGATGAGATTATGATGAGAAACCCAGATTTTTCTACCCTGTTTGGGCAATTCATGACTGCATCAACGTATATAATAGACCGGATGTCGGTACCACCATCTAGGGCACCAGTTCCCATTGAGGTATATGGGTCTGGTAAGACCTTTGAGCGACTACGTCGTGTGGGAGCCATAGAATATGCTGGAACATCTGATCCAGTAGATTCTGATCTCTAGCTCACTGAGATAGAAAAAACCTTTAAGATCCTTAGTATCCCAGAGGCTGACAAAGTTAAACATGTGGTGTACCTTTTGAAAGGTAGTGTTGGACACTGGTGGGCTATAGAAGAAATAAAAAGGAATGATGAAGAGGTTGGATGGGAGGAATTCTGTCGAGAATTCGTCAATAAGTATTTTCCAAAGACTTATTTAGATGAAAAGATCTCACAGTTTGAGAAAATACGACAGGGAGCCATGTCAATAAGTGAATATGAGGTTAAGTTCATGGAACTTTTAAGATTTTGCCCCCAGATGGCTGCTACTGAGGAGGAAAAGATTTGACGTTTTGAGAAAGGATTGAATGCTGAGATGTCCATTCTGGCATCTGCCCTAGAAAGTAGGGAGAGGTTTGCCACATTTGTGGAGTCTATACGGAGGATAGAAAGATCTACGATAAAGAAACATGAGACAAACCTCAAAAGAAAGTCTACACAGTCACATGGACCAATGAGTAGTGGCAGCAGACAACCAAAATCTTCACCAGTCCAACCACAATATAGTACACCTATGCAGGGGTCATCAAGTTGGGTTTGAGCTTGTCATAAATGTGGACAGCTATGACATTTTAGACAACAATGTCCAAGGAGAAACAGTGAGATGACCTAACAGTCAAGGCATAATCTACAAGACCCACAAGGACCTCAGTCCAGTGGAGCATATGGTAAAGGACAAAGACAAGTGTCACAGTTTAGTCCATCTACTTCTGGTAGTAGAGGACAAAGGAAATAACAAATAACAACTAAGTCCATGTTTTGGGTCAGATAAGATGCTAGTTATCTTGTAAAAGGTAGACTTGTCAAGATAGAACTACCTATTTTGAGTTACCTTCTGTTTCCTATTATAAGAAAGGTAGTTGTTATCTAGTTCACCTGTATAATCCTTTAAGGATATGAGGAAGAGATAGTAGTATGAAAACTTGTGTTCAGTTACATATTCTTTTATATGTTTTGGAGTTTCTCTTTCTCCATTAAGAAAGGGAAGAGATGAAAAAGGAACTCAGAGGAAATCTGAGATATTAAGTAAATTAAATCTAAAGAGATGAAAAACATAAAATAAAATAAGTGCATACTACTTGATCTCAGTATTTATATACCCTATCCAGGTATACAACTATTGATGATAAAGTGAGTATGGAGACTCTTAGATTGTTATCTTTTTGATTGCTCTGATCAAGTAGTCATTCTGAGACAATCCAATGAGTATCATGAAATCAGAAATAATATGGAATGAATAAATATGTCATATCCTAACCGTAAGAAAGAGAAGTCTGGGATAATCTCAGATAAGTATGATGGTATGAGGAACTAAAAGTATGCTCCTCATAAGATAAGAATAAGAATAAGGGAGATAAACCATGTTCAATAAAGTTGTAAGTATAATAAAGATCTTTTCCATAATGAGAAAAATGGAAAATGTGATGAGATCATGAGATGATCATGGACATGTTAGATAATAATAAAGAAAGAAGTAATGTTATGTGATCATCCTTATAAATTCCTATGTTGAGGGTAAGGAAGTTAGGATGAGAAAAGAGTGAATGAATTATGAATAGTTGAAAATACATGAAAAATAAGAGGAATATGAATCCTTGTTTTCTTTCCTTTCAGGGACATGGCAATAAAGTGGGTCTTAGGACACTTGATGTGCATAAGATAAAAATGTTCATGTAAGGGATACTTAGAAAAGTATCAGTTTATCCTGGACTCTGGTTCCAAGGTGAAGATGTATGTAACAAGCAATATCCCAAGATGAAAGGAAAATAAAGATGTGATGTGTTTTCAACTCATGTAATAGGTATCAAGGTAAGAAATCCTAGTATCTAAAGAAATATCACATGATTTATGTTGACTATCTAGAGTGGTCAACCATGAAATCAGATTAGTCATGCAAATAGTATGAACATCACATGTTAGGGGTTTATGTTTTGTATAAACATAACAATTGAAGATACCTTTGAGATAAGTTCCTAGCTGATAAGTAACCTCTCTTTATGGTAAGAGAATGTACAACTAATAAGATAGTTAGTGCAAGTAATAAGGAAAGCTAGTATTGTGTCACCAGGTGAGATGGCACAATCAAGGTATGAAAAGACTTATAGTCCCAAGCGGGTATCAGAACATAATTATAATATTGAAAGAGAAATGTTGAATTAATTAAGGAACGTGGGAGTATATGTCCCATGTGAATCATCCAATGGTAACTTGTGTGAAATAACTTTGAAAAGAAATGTTATGTGAAGACATGATGATATGATGTATGAATAACAACTATCTTCATTTATCTGGGATTTCGGGGATGAAATCCTTATAAGGGGTGGATAATTTGTAACATCCCTGACTTGGGCTATGTTTTAACCCTAGGTGTTTTGCTTAAGCAAGTTAATTAGATGCTTAATTTTATCTAGTGAACAGTAATTAAGGCTCAAGAGGAACTTATGTTTCAATTTTGGTCTTGTTTGAATAATGTTGAAGCAATGTTTGCTTATTTTCGACTAAAGTGCAAATTACCCAAGTTGAGGGGTTAAATTGCAAATGTTGCATGATAATATGTTCCTATGATGTTGATACATCATAAGAATGAACATGATGTAGTGGAATGGTTTCCATAAGCTTGGGAACCAAGATAGAGCTTGTTGGACAATGTTTGTGCATTAAAACCTAGTTTTGGTGTAATGTGCAATTTACCCAAAACCTAGGGTTCAATATGCAAATTACTAATTCGATAAGGTCCCTAATATTTCTTGGCATCATGTAGAGCAAAGAAAATGAGAGGGGCGCCTCATTTGAATCAAGTTGGAGGAGAGAGAATCTTGATATTAAAATAATCAAGATTTAAGCCTAATTGAAACCCTAATACAATTTAATATTAAAATAAATAAAATAATTTGAAGGACCTTCATCCAAAATTAATATGGTTGGATTCAGATGTGTGTGGATGATCTTAAGCCTTGCAAAGGCAAGAGCATATTCTAAGGAGGTGAAATTCCACTCACCATTATTATAAGAAAAAGAAATTCCACTCAAAAAAGGGGATATTAATATTATAAGGGTTAAGGTGCTTAATTTCTTTTCCCTTTATTCTTGAATAATGGAAGGGAGATCGGTGAGTATAGATATGCCTTTGTATACAAGAAACGAAGGGGGAGAAGGTGGCAACAATTTTGGAATAAAAAGACTTTTATAAAAGTATTTTCTCTCTCATTGAATTTCTTAAAAAAAGACTTTTTCCAAGCCAAATGAAAGGATTTTCCGTTTCCACTTCTTCTCTTTGCTTGGAAACCGACCAAGGGAGCTAGGGAGGACCTGTAGGACGACCCTCAACCTGTTGGTAAGGTTCTTGATCCATTTCACCTTGATTCCATGGTGAAAATTGAAAATAAATTATGGATTTCTTCTTATTTTGATCTCCTCTTCAACCCTAGCCAATCTTTCCAACCAAAAGCTTGAGGACGAGCCTAGGGGGAGTTGCAAGAGCTTCATCTACCATTTTTGGCGTGATCTTGGAGCTTTGGAGATCAATTGGAGGCGGGTTGTATAACTTGAACCCTTGATTTTGCTATTGCATTCAATTCCTTATCAAATAATGATCCTTTCTACACTTACAATAATTGATTTGGTTGAATGGTGCAATCACCATGGAAATCATAGTAGATTTCATGAGTTTTGAGCTTGATGATGATGACATCATAATAATAATACACCTCACCAAATATCAAATCAAATGGTTTCAATTAGTTGCTCAAACGGTTTCCCAAACCGTTTGGGGAGCAAACAGTTTCAAACCGTATAAGGGCAAACGGTTTCACCAAACCGCATGAGAGCAAATAGTTTCAGACCATTTGGAGGTGTTGACCAGGGTTGACCATTTGGAAATTTATTGCTAATAATGTTGGTTAACGATCCACCAATTATAATTGATTAGTTCCAATTGGTTCATGAGTTGAAGGTCCATCAATCACCAAAACCCTAATCGGGTTAAGTGTTGATTTCCAATTTGCTTGAGTTTGAAACTTGGGTTGATTGACCCAAACGGTATCAAGACCGTTTGGGGATCACCCAAGACCGTTTGGAGGTCTAGGGTTGAGTATGGTTAGGTATTTGAAGATCCAAAGGTACTAAGTTGAAGTACAATCAAATGTTGATTTGGTGATCAATCCAATGATCCAAACCCTAATTGGTTGACTTGGATTTTGATGTTGACATGGGCAAGAAGTCTCAAGACCATTTGGAGATCATCTAAATGACCTCAAGACCGTTTGGGGTAAGGTCATGTTCAATTTGGATGATGGTTCAAAGGTTTCAAAGTAACTAATCTTACATTGATTAATGTTGAAGGATCATCGATTCCAAACCCTAATCCATTTGATTCAAACCCTAATTGATGACCAATTGAGGGTCAATTAAGGGTCAAATCAGTTGAAGTTTGTCCTATTTAACTCAATTGAAGTATGATGATAGGTCCAATTGATGATTGGTTATATGAATTCAATGATTGAAGGAATCAACATTGGAAACCCTAATTCAATTTGACTGGTTGAGACCATATTTGGTCCATGTGGTTTTGAGGAGGTGTGGACCAAATGGTCTCAAGACCGTTTGAGTCCAAATGGTCTCAAAACCATTTGGGACCAAACAGTCTCAAGACCGTTTGGGACCAAACGATCCCAAACCGGTTGAGGCCTAAACGGTTTCAACTCCAACTTTAGCAATTGGTTTCAAATGTTACTTTGTTAAACGGTTTCAAGGACCAACTTTACCAAACGGTTTCAATGGTATGTTCAAGACCGTTTGAAGGTATAAACGGTCTTAAATCATTTGGAGGTATTACTATCAAGACCGTTTGAGGTCTGATTGGTCAAGACCATTTGAGGTCCAAGTGACCAAGATTGTTTATAAGGTAATTAACAAAACCGTATGAACACTCAAAGTAACTAATGGTCAATTGTTTAATTTAACATTTCATGATGTGAACCAAGGGTGATTATATTAATTATACCCTTAAGGAGATAGGGTGATTAGAAACCTTTAGACAAGTAATCTCTAATGATCATGAAAGTAATGACACAATGGATTAAGTGTCAACTAGATTAAGTTGACTTAGTATATTCCAGACTGAAGTAGTATCATGTTATAGAGGATGAGAGAGAGAGGACTTCCTACATGAATGATAATCATGTAATGGATAAGCCTCAACACCTTCAACATGATTGATTAAGTAATAAGGGTATGATCCTCAATAAAGAGATCATGAAACCCTAATCAAGGAGGTTGTTGATCCTTAACCTAATTTAGGGCAATATCAGATGTAACCTAAAACAAGGGTAATGTTGTGACTCTAAATCAGGATGATAATATGAGAAACCCTAATTAAGGGTAAATATATGAGAAACACTAATTGAGGTTAATGTTATAAGAAACCCTAATCTAGGGTAATGTGAGGTGAATAGTAAACCCTAATTGTGGGTTATGGAATGAGAAATCCTGATCTAGAGTAATGTCATATGAAACCCTAAATTGGAATGATGTCATATGGAACCCTGATGCAATGAGGTGATGTAAGACTCAATCCAGGATGATGTCATGTAATGATACCATGATATGTGAAACCCTAGTGATGGTATAATAGCCAATATACAAAAGTGGGGTATGGCTAATAAAATCAAATAAGATGAGATTGTTATAACCATGTAGGGTAAGGTTGATGAACCATATGAATGGTAATGTGGTTTTTATGAATAAGGTTCTAAGAGACAAGATGATGCCTAGATCCTTATATAACCAACCCTATACATGTGTAACAACCTATACAACTTACAATTATGAGGACATGAAACTCTTAGGAATGATGTATGCTATACTAAATAATGATGTGGATAACATCCTAAGAGTTGAAACATCTAAAGTGATGGATAATGGTTTATCCTATATTCAACACTGCCTAACCATTAGATAAGTCCATATCATTAAAGATAATTGGATAATTCTTATGTATGACCTATGCACTTCATGGCATGAGTGATAGGTTAATGGATGAAAGGATTAAGATGGGAAATACCTTAATCTAAGATAAGCTGATAAGGAAAGTGATACATCAAGATATGAAAGATATCACTTTTAGCATTTCAGGATTGATGAACCTTGATAAGCTTCGGCTAATATACCTTGAGAATAAGGTTAAGCCAAACTAATAAGTATGATGTAATCATACCATGATAAGGATGAGGAATGAACCCATACCTTGTGCTGATAATTATTTAATGATAAATGATTAAGAGTGATGAACATGATTAAATATTAAAGATGTGTAATGACCTTGTGAGCTATATGGTTAGATGTTGCCTAGTGAGAGGTGACAAGGTGTTTTATAGGTCCTATGAGACATGAGAATGGTTGTTACCTAGTGAGAGGTAGCAAGATGTTTTAATGGGCTTGAGAATCACATGAGTAAGTTGATACCTAGTGAAAGGTATCAAGATGATTATAAAAGTCTCTTGTACGACATGTTAATGTTCTTAATAAACCAAGAAATGGGAACTTAGTAATATAATAATAATAATAGAGCTTTGATTGTACAAGTGTGGAGAAGAGAGGGATACTAGTATTACATAAAGAATGTGATTGAGAATGATGGCATGGTCAAAGTTTATCTGTCAGTAGATGAATGAGGTACCCAGTGTTGTGTAAATAGACATGGGATGTAATCACAGGATTGACATAGTTCAATACCTGGAAAAGTTACACAGGATTGACATAGTTCAATACCTGGAATAATGTCACAGGATTGACATAGATCAATACCTGGAATAGATGTACAAGATTGGTTAAATCCCAATACCTAGAATAATAACACATGATTGGTTAAATCCCGATACCTGGAATGATAACACATGATTGGTTAAATCCTAATACCTAGAATAATAACACAGGATTGGTTAAATCCCGATACCTGGAATGATAACACAAGATTGGTTAAATCCCAATACCTGGAATAATAACACAAGATTGGTTAAATCCCAATACCTGGAATAATAACACAAGATTGGTTAAATCCCGATACCTGGAATGATAACACAGGATTGGTTAAATCCAATACCTGGAATAACTACACAGGATTGGTAACAACCCAATACCTGGAATAATTACACAAGTTTGACATAGTTCAATACCTGGAATAGTTACACAGGTTTGACATAGTTCAGTACCTGGAATAGTTGCACAGGGTTGACATAGTTCAATACCTGGAATAGTGACACAGGATTGGCATAGCCCAATACTTGGAATGGATACACAGGAATAATATAACTCTAATGCTTATACTAGTTGCACAGGATTGGTATAATCCAATGCCTGGAATGAATATATAGGATTGGTATAAATTACCAATGCCTGAGCAAGACATGATGATGTACATTCTCATCTCTAGTATAATCCAAGATCTTTTCAGCAAATTGGCTAAGGCCAACAGGTTGAAACAAGAATGTTTCATGTGTGACATGTCAAGATAATGAGTGTGACATGATGGTATAATATGATGAATAAATGATGTACATGTTCTTCCTATTCCTTATTAAGAGAATAGTTGATCTATTGTTCTATCATGAATAGATACAATGCTTTAAGTTGAGAATGCATTAAACTACTTATCCTCTGCCTAGTTTTACATCATTAAACTGCAATAACAATGTTTTGGTGGAGAGTTATATCTCTCGCTGGGGCAATTTACAATTGTCTCACCCCCGTGGAATCCAACATTTTTAGGTGGATGCGGACAAAGAAGCAGATACTCTTTTGTAGGGAAAGGAAAGCAACGACCTGGACAGCAGTGAGATCTCAGGTGGAGATCCTGACTTTCAAGTCATATAGTTAGAAGTCCTATGTGTCTTCTTTGTACTCTCAGGTCCTCGGAGTTTATAGTTAGTGTTTTAATGAATCAATTTGAGATTTTGGCTTGATGCCTCGAGGTTTTATGATGTCTGTATATAGTGTCATAAGACAGCTGATGTTGTATTTCTCGAGAAGAGATAGTACAAGGCATGTACATTGAAGCATGATGTAAATATTATTTTATGGTTCCTGTTGTAAAATATTTCCTATGATTGGATTTCTTTGCAAAAAGTTTTAATTTTTAGTGATTTTCAGTAATTTGCTGCAAATGATTTGCTTCCGCTTAGTTAGTCTTGTGTTTTGTAAGTTGGATGTCACAATACCCTTAATCACCACATGAATCATACTCATGTATGAACTCCATTCTATCATTCTCTCAACTTGATTAGGTTATATCAACCCTTCAATCAAGTACATACAGCTATGATTGACATAGTGTACTAAGTTATTGTTCTTATAAGCAATTAGGGTTTATCCCTTTATTGGTACTAATCATTTAGGTATTTTTTAGGATTTCAACCTTTGTACCTTCATTGATTACCATCACTATCAATCATTGGATCATTGGGACAATCATTACCTTCAATTTCCAAATGATTGAATCACAATTGACCTTCATTCATTTTTGAGGTTTCATCACCAAACGGTTTTGAAACCATTTGACCCCAAATTGTTTCAAGACAGTTTGGACTGAAATGGTCTCAAGACTGTTTGGGCCAAATCAGTCTCAAAACCGCAAGGGTTCATTAGGAATATCCATCAATCAAATTGAATGTAATTGCGCCATTGAACTAACCATTGATTAGGCAATTGAAGGATTCCTCAATCAACACCATTATATCTTTATCCAGTAATCAAGGATCAACCATTAACCCTCCAAATGGTTTCAAAACCATTTCACCCAAATTATCTTGAAATCATTAGGATCAATCAGGGATTCTTCAATCAACTCGATTAGGGTTTCCAATTGAAGGATTGTACATACATTAAATCAATCAATTGGATCCATTGGATCATCATCCAACATGTACTTGGGTTCATACCTCAAACGGTCAACCCAACCAAATGGTCAACCCTCTCATGTGGTTTGGGATTCAAAAATCACCAAATGGTTTGCAAACTGTTTGGACCAAAAGTCCAAAACCATTTGCATCTCAAATTCGTTGAGATGTGTGCTTGTGATGATGTCATCACCATCAACCTTCATTCCCATGAAATCTACTGCCATACCCATGGAAGTTGCATTAATTAATCAAAGGTATTGCAAGAATAACAATTGAATCAATTGAATTGAGAAATTGAGTTCAATAACAATGATTAAGGGTTCAAGTTATATAACCCATCTTCAATTGAGCTTAAAAGCTTTGAGCTTCACTTAAACAATGATGGAAGAAGCTTTTGCAACTCCCCCAAGGCTCGTCCTCAAGTTTTGGAGTGAAAAGATTGGCTAGGGTTGAAGATGGAGTGAAGAAAAGAAGAAATTATGCATTGATTTATGATTTCCACCATGAAATCAAGATGAAAGAAGGTCAAGAAGCTTACCAACAGGTTGGGGTTCGTCCTCCTGGTCCATCAAAGCTTCCTTGGTCGTTTTGCAAGCAAAGGGTGGAAGTGAATCTGAAATTCCCCTTTTACTCTATGGATAAATGAGCATATATGTGAATTTTATTGAAAATTCAATTAAGAGAGAGAAAGTTGGAATTATCTCTCCCAAATTCTTGCCACTTTCCCCCTTCCTTTCCATAGAGACGAGTCTATCCTCGTTGCCTCTTATTCCTCTCAATTATACATGTTTTAAAGAAAAGACAATTAAGCACCATAACCCTTTTTATATTAATATTCATAAGTTAGTGGATATTTCTTTTTCTTATAATAAGGTGAGTGAAGTTTTCACCTCCTTAGGATATCTTCGTGGCCTAGCAAAGGCACAAGGGTGTTCAAACTTGAGCAAATTCAACCATCTCGTTTTTGGTTGAAGGCCCTTCATTTATTATATTTCTTTTTGCATTAAATTGAATTATGTTTTCAATTGTGCTTAAATCTTGATTATTTTAATATTAAGATTCTCTCTCCTTCAAAGAGATACAAATGAGATACCCCTCTCATTTTATTTTCTCCACATGATCCCAAGAAACAGTAGGGACCATTTTGAAGTGGTAATTTGCATATTGAACCCTAGGTTTTGGGTAAATTGCACATTACACCAAAACTAGGTTTTAATGCACAAACATTGCTTTATCAGCTCTTTCTTGGTATTCAGGCTATCACAAGCCATAACTCTGCATCATCTTCACTCTCATGATGCTTCAACACATGAGGAACATATTATCATGCATAATTTGCAAATAAACCCCTCAACTTGGGTAATTTCTACTTTAGTCCAAAACAAACAAAACATTGATTTCAACAATATTCAAAAAGGACTAAAATTGCAATATAAGTTCCTCTTGAGTCTTACTTACTTTTTAAAAGATAAGAGCAAGCATATAATCACTTTTATTAAACAAAACATCTAGGGTTAAAACATAACCCAGGTCAGGGATGTTACAAATTGTCCACCCCTTACAAGGATTTTGTCCCTGAAATCATCAACAAAACATCACGAGAAAATAGTAGGATATTTCCTCCTCATCTCTTCCTCCAGCTCCCACGTAGCTTCTTCAATGCCACGGTGATGCTAGAGAACTTTTACAAGACAAATGTCTTTCATTTTCAACTTCTTGATTCTTCTGTCAAGAATTAACACAGGTCCTTCCACATAAGATATATCATCATTTTGTTCTACCTCCACAGGTTGTAGAACTAATTCAGTGTCAGGATGACACTTCCTCAACATGGAGATATGAAACACTGGGTGCAATCTATGCAAATCAGATGGTAACTCCAGCTTATAGGCTACCTTTCCCATCCTCTCAATGATTGGATAAGGTCCCATAAATCTAGGAGATAACTTCCCCTTCTTTCCAAATCTAAGGATACCTTTCCAAGGTGAAACCTTAAGGTATACTCTGTCTCCCACTTGGAATTTTAAGGGTCTACGACACTTGTCAGCATAAGATTTCTTCCTATCCTGGGCAGCTTTCAACTATTGTTGTATGACTTTAATCTTTTCAGATGTTTGCTGAACCAGCTCAGGACCCAAGAGTTGGTACTCCCCTGTTTCATACCAACATAAGGGAGATCTACAACGTCTACCATATAATGCTTCATATGGTGCCATCTCAATACTGTGTTGATAGCTATTATTATAAGCAAACTTTATCAAGCTCAGATGTAGATCCCAACTTCCTACAAATTGAAGGACACATGCTCTAAGCAAGTCCTCCAACGTTTGTATAGTCCTCTCAGATTGTCCATCTGTATGAGGATGAAAGGTTGTACTAAACCTTAACTGCGTACCCAAAGCTTTATGCAGTCGTTCCCAAAAACGACTCGTAAACTGGGGACCTCTATCAGAAATGATAGTAGCTGGAACCTCGTGCAAACACACTATCTCATCTATGTAGATCTGTGCCAGCTTCTCAGCAGTGTAGGTTGTTTTGACAGGAAAAAAATGTGTTGTCTTTGTCAACCTATCAACTATCACCCATATGGAATCATGACTTTTGGCTGTTCTAGGAAAACCAACCACAAAGTCCATGGTTACATGATCCCATTTCCACTACGGTATAGGAAGAGGTTGCATTGTTCCTACGGGCTTCTGATGTTCAGATTTAACCTGCTGACACACCGGACACCGAATAACAAACTCAGCAACATCTTTCTTCAATCCAAGCCACCAATACGTATCTTTTAAGTTATGATACATCTTGGTGCTTCCTGGATGCATAGCATACATAGAAGAATGAGCTTCTTCCAGAAATAACTTCCTTAAGTTATCAACATCAGGTACTACCATCCTATCATGGTAACAGACTACCTGATCATCTGAACCATGGAAACCATCTCATTTCTCACTACCATACTTTGCCCTAATCTACTGAATCACAGTATCAGCCTGCTGTGCTTCTTTAATCTGCTATCTCAGAGTAGGTTTTATGTGCATCTCAGCTAATAACCCGGCTAACAATGACACTTTAAACTATACATTGTCTTGCCTTAAGGAGATAAACATATCCCTCTTAGAGCACACTAAGGAATTCAATTGTGCTTTGTTTAAGGCTGGTGTTGCTGATTTTCTGCTTAGTGCATTAGCAACCACATTAGCCGTCCCTGGATGATAATCAATTGTACAGTCATAATCCTTGATTAACTCCATCCAGCGGAGTTGCCTCATGTTTAGCTCATGTTGAGTAAAGATATACTTTAGGTTCTTATGGTCTGTGAAAATCTGGAATGTTTCTCCATAGAGATAATGTTTCCAGATCTTCGAAGCATGGACCACAACAACTAGCTCTAAATCGTGTGTCAGATAATTCTCCTCGTGTTTCTTAAGCTGTCGAGAAGTAAAAGAAATCACTTGTTTATCCTGCATAAACACACATCCTAAGCCATTCTTAGATGAGTCACAGAAGACTATGTACCCCTTTCCTTGCTCAGGTAGCACTAACACAGGTGCACTGGTTAACCTTTCCTTCAGCAACTAGAAAGATTGTTGATACTTGTCATTCCAGACAAATGGAATCTCCTTCGTGGTCAACTTGGTTAGAGGTAAAGCTATTGAACTGAAGTTCTTAATGAACCTCTTGTAATAGCCTACCAGCCCTAGGAAACTATGTATCTCTGTCAGTGTCTTTGGCTATTCCCATTGCAGGACAGATTCTACCTTCTTAGGTCAACATGAATACCTGAGGCAGATATTACGTGTCCAAGAAAAGAAACTTCTGGTAACCAGAACTCACATTTTCTAAACTTAGCATAAAACTTATGCTTTCTTAGAAAAGTCAAAGCTTGACGAAGATGCTGCTCATGTTGTTGAGCATCTCTACTATAAATTAGGATGTCATCTATAAAGATGACTACACATAGATCAAGAAAAGGTCAAAAGATTCTATTCATGAGTTCCATAAATGCAGCTGGTGCATTAGTTAGTCCAAACAACATAACTATGAACTCATAGTGACCATACCTTTTCCTGAAAGCAGACTTCGGTATGTCACTTTCCTTGATACGAACCTGATGGTATCCCGACCTCAAATCTATCTTAGAAAAGATAGTTGCACCACGTAACTGATCAAACAAGTCATCAATCCTTGGTAGATGATACTTGTTCTTTATAGTTACTTTATTTAACTGCCTATAGTCGATGCATAAATGCATAGACCCATCCTTCTTCTTAACAAAGAGGACCGGAGCACCCCATGGTGAATTACTCGGTCGGATAAAACCCTTCTCAAGCAACTCCTGCAGTTGTTTCTTGAGCTCTGCCATTTCAGCAGGTGCCATTCTATACGGCGTTTGTGCTATTTGTTGTGTTCTCAGGATTAGATTAATTTCAAAATCAATCTCTCGGGGCAGAGGAACATCTGGAAGTTCTTCAGGAAATACATCTTCAAATTCCCTGACTATCAGAACTTTAGAAGGATGAGGGCTCTCGATTGTGGTATCTACCACATGGGCTAAGAATGCAAAGCATCCTTGTCTCATCAACTTCTCAGCTACCATAGCTGACACAAAACATGTTGGAAGAATCTTTCTATCTCCCTGAAAGATCCATGTGTCACCATTATCTGTGAACACAGCCTGCTTGGAACTACAATCCAAGACAACTTTATACTTTTCTAAGGTGTCCATCCCAAGAATTATATCAAACCCATGCATTTCAAGCGGTATAAGATCCACCTGAATGTGGTGATCAGAAAAGGAAAGATTGTAGGGAGAACACACTTCCCGCAGTACTGCAGATCCCAATAAAGGTGTTTCTAACAACATGCTGTCTGCTCTATGACTGACAATCATGTTGTAGTCATGAATCACTTCTCGAGTGATAAAAGAGTGTGTAGCACCTGGATCAATTAACACAGATACGGAGGAGAATGAAATCATATCAGAATAAAATAATTCCATCTGACCTATCACAACCCTGGGATTGACAACTGCTTCAGGCTGATTCCTGGCATAGAATCTAGTTGTTGGTTGTTGTTGACCCTGTTCTCGATTGTTGGATGTCGACGATCCAGCTTGAGACGCTTGTCCACGTCCTCTAGCACCACTTCCAGACTGTTGCCTCTGAGAGCCTTGCTGACTCTGCCTTAGTTGCTGGGTCACATTCCTGACTTTTTCAGGACAGTCCCTCACCACATGGCCTTCTCTCCCACATCTATAACAGGTTACATTTCCCCTCTGTGGTCTGGGTGGTCTTGTTATTGACATTGAGGCTGAGCTGTGAGCTCCCTTCAGTGGTAAACTACGGCCTCTACCCTGGCTTGACGTCCATTGCATCTGGGTATTGAACCTTGGTGGTGGTGTACGCACAGAATACCATGGTTTCTTAAAACTTCCAGAACTCTGTCCTTGGAACTGTGGGTACTCTTTCTTACCCTTGGTCTGTCGCTTCTCAATTACAGACCTCTCTATTCGTCTTACAGACTCCACAAAAGTGGCAAACCTCTCCCGATTCTCCATAGCAGACACCGGAGTGGTCAATTCAACGTTCAACCCCTTCTCGAATCGCCGAATTCTCTCCTCATCTGTAGATGCCATATGCGGACAAAACCGCAAAAGTTCCATGAACCTAGCTTCATATTCGCTAATGTTCATTTGTCCTTGCCTCAACCTCTCAAATTGAGAGAT
The DNA here is from genome assembly GCA_963693085.1 of Alisma plantago-aquatica. Lineage (NCBI taxonomy): Eukaryota > Viridiplantae > Streptophyta > Magnoliopsida > Alismatales > Alismataceae > Alisma > Alisma plantago-aquatica. The sequence goes on from OY856412.1 coordinate 801,191,442, forward strand.
TTTCTCATCTAGATACGTCTTTGGAAAGTATCCAGTGAAGAATTCACGCTGAAATTCATCCCATCTGATCACAACACCAGGTCTTTTGCCTTCCTCAATGGTCCACCAGTGGCCAACACTTCCTTTTAGGAGATATACAGCATGCCTCACCTTCTCATCATCAGGAATCATGAGGATTCTGAAGGCTTTCTCCAGTTCAGTCAACCATAGGTCAGCATCTGCTGGGTCGGCTGTACCAGCATACTCTATGGCTCCTACCCTCCTAAGATGTTCAAAAGTCTTGCCGGCTCCATGTCTTTCATCATGGGCTGGTTCCCTAGGTGCAGGTAATGACATCCTATCCGTCATATGGGTCATAGCTGCTATAAATTTTCCAAACATATTTTGGAAAGTTGGATTCCCCATATCAGCTGGGTTGAACTGGGGTTGATCAAGTACATGCTCCTCCCTATCTTGATCTCTTGCACCTCCTCCTAGTGTAGCGACGCTGCTCTCAGTAGCATGTTCATCATGCGATACAGACATCTTCAAGTTGTTCTCCTCCTATATGAGCAGAAGACACTATCAGATAAACTGGAAGACACTTAGAATAGACTCAACATCCTTAATCCTATGTCTCTGTAGACTCAGTGAACCTAGAGCTCAGATACCACTAAACTTGTGGCGAACAAACCGGTATTAACTAAAGTAACAAGATCAACTAATGCGGAAGCGATTACTAGCAGCGGATTATTGAAAATCGCTAAAAATTAAAACCATTTATCAAAAGATCTGTTTACAAGAAAACTCTTTCATTCAAAACCAAAGTAAATCATTACATCCTGGTTCATATATACATATCATGTATCATTGCTTCTCGAGGCATACAAGCATTCACTATTCTGTCTCAACTGTACACAGGTAGTATAAGAACCTCGAGGCTTGAAGCCCAAAATCTCAGATCGAATTATTAAAAGCACTAACTCCTAGGACCTGAGAGTACATAGACGACTCATAGGACTAACTATACAAAACCAGACAGCCAATATCTCCACCTGATGGATCACTATTGTCCTTGCTTTGTTGCTGCTCTTCCTCTGCTACAGAGGTTCTTCCTCTTTGTTTGCATTTACCTAAAAACATTGGATTCCACGGGGGTGAGACAATTATAAAAATTGCCCCAGCGGGAGATATAACTCTCCGCCAAAAAAACATTATTATTGCAGTTTAATAGAAATAAACTGAGCAGTGGAATCAAAATAATCAACAGCAGATAATTCACTTATTTAAGCAGATTAGAGAAACATTCCCATTTAAGTTTATTAGTTGTAACTTGATAAACAACATGTCTAATATTCAATAAAGAATTGATGGACATTTATAACACTTATCCATCTAGGATATACTAAGTCAGATAGCATCAACCAATGATTCTCGTATTTCAATCTTATGCAAATACGCTACACGGCTGATTACATTTTTCAAACATACTTAAGCTCTGAGGAGATGAGGTATACCGCTCATACTCCAACCAACCATTGCTAAATCGAAATCAGTACCATACATAGGTCAATGGAAGAGCCAGATTCCCATGACCTCCCACATCCCGGTTAGTACGGGACCACAAGCAGGACTATGTCAACTGCTCAATATAGCTTTCCAGGGTATACTGGCAACTTCGCTATAGAGTTACAACGTCAATTGCACTCTCATCGGCAATCGAGATAATTAATGTTTATCTCCATCGACCCGACATTAAATATCATTGAGAGATTAATGATACATCCATCCCAAACATCGGGAGATTTGAGATACATCCATCCCGACACATGAAGGATTGAGAGGTTTAATGTTTACCTTCCATCAATCTCTTCACCAGGACGTAAGGATATTTTTGCCCATTTACCCCCGCATATTCGAAATATGTGAACTCCAGGAATTCCATAGGAAAACCCGTTTCACCATCACCAACTACTGACGATGATGGATCTATGGTCAGAGCACTACATGAACAGATTTCACTTGATTAATTAAGTACATTTTCATATTCTTTTAGCATCATCCAAGTTCTTAAACATAACTTATTATGACAATGCTATAAAGAAACATGTACTATTTTCATCAATTACTTATCAGTCTTTAAAAGACATTGGGAACTCAGTCCCTCATTTCAATACTGGGAAATCTCATTCCTTCACAATCTCATTACCATAATCATATGGTTCTGGGTATTAAAACCCTTAGCTCATCATTGAGCATTGTTACCACTTTTCCAGGTAACTATCACCTTCCGGTCATCTGACCAAGGTAAACATGATACTTGCTATTTCAAGCATCACTCATGGTACTTGAGGCCCATTAACTCTCTTGTCACCTCTTACCAGGTAGCAAGGTATATTATGGCACACAAGGCCCAATCATAATAGTGAATAAAACATCATGGCTCATACTTGTCTATGATCATCATTTCAAAATACATGCATGGTTAGCACAAATGATAACAGTGATATCAATTGCATATCAGTACCATGTAAAACAAGTATGGATTCACTATTCAAGGGTAACACACTATTCCCTTATTAGGGTTAGGGTTTCCCATTTCATGTATTTTGAGGATATTCATTCCATTACCCACATTAAGGTTATGGTTTATCACCATATTGCCCAAGATTAGGGTTTTATAAAGCATTACATAGTATCACCCTGGATTTGAGCTCCACATCACATCAAACATTAGGGTTTCTCATAAAATCACCCTAAGTTAGGGTATCACATAAATTTCACCTCAGAATAGGGTCTACATTCAATAATCCACAATTAGGGTTTACTATTCATCCCAATTAGGGTTTCACATTCAATTACCCATAATTAGGGTTTACTATTCATCCCAATTAGGATTTTGCAACACATTACCCTAAATTAGGTTTACACATATCATCACCCTGGATTAGGGTTACATCCTTACCCTGAATTTGGGTTTCACTTAGAATTGCCTTGAATTAGGGTTAGGGTTCAATAACCTTGTCAATTAGGGTTTATGCTCATGATTAGGGTTTCATGATCTCTTTGCTAAGGATCATACCCTTAATCACCACATGAATCATACTCATGTATGAACTCCATTCTATCAATCTCTCAACTTGATTAGGTTATATCAACCCTTCAATCAAGTACATACAATTATGATTGACATAGTGTACTAAGTTATTGTTCTTATAAGCAATTAGGGTTTATCCCTTTATTGGTACTAATAATTTAGGTATTTTTTAGGATTTCAACCTTTGTACCTTCATTGATTACCATCACTATCAATCATTGAATCATTGGGACAATCATCACCTTCAATTTCCAAATGATTGAATCACAATTGACCTTCATTCGGTTTTGAGGTTTCATCACCAAACGGTTTTGAAACCGTTTAACCCCAAACAATTTTGAAAGTGCTTGACCCCAAATGGTTTCAAGACTGTTTGGAATCAAACAGTCTCATGACCGTTTGGGCCAAATCAGTCTCAAAACCGTAAGGGTTCATTAGGAATATCCATCAATCAAATTGAATGTAATTCCACCATTGAACTGACCATTGATTAGGCAATTGAAGGATTCCTCAATCAACACCATTAGATCTTTATCCAATAATCAAGGATCAACCATTAACCCTCCAAATGGTTTTGAAATCATTTGGTCCCAAACGGTTTCAAGACCATTTTGGCTCAAACGGGTTCAAAACCGTTTGACCCAAATTATCTTGAAATCGTTAGGATCAGTCATGGATTCTTCAATCAACTCGATTAGGGTTTCCAATTGAAGGATTGTACATACATTAAATCAATCAATTGTATTCATTGGATCATCATCCAACATGTACTTGGTTTAAGACCTCAAACGGTCAACCCAACCAAATAGTCAACCCTCTCATGCGGTTTGGGATTCAAAAATCACCAAACGGGTTGCAAACCGTTTGGTGAAACCGTTTGGACCAAAAGTCCAAAACCGTTTGCAACTCAAATTTGTTGAGATATGTGCTTGTGATGATGTCATCACCATCAACCTTAATCCCCATGAAATCTACTGTCATACCCATAGAAGTTGCATCAATTAATCAAAGGTATTGCAAGAAGAACAATTGAATCAATTGAATTGAGAAATTTAGTTCAATAACAATGATTAAGGGTTCAAGTTATATAACCCGCCTTCAATTGAGCTTCAAAGCTTGGAGCTTCATGTCAAAAATGGTGGAAGAAGCTTTTGCAACTCCCCCAAGGCTCTTCCTCAAGTTTTGGAGTGAAAAGATTGGCTAGGGTTGAAGATGGAGTGAAGAAAAGAAGAAATTATGCATTGATTTATGATTTCCACCATGAAAGCAAGATGAAAGAAGGTCAAGAAGCTTACCAACAGGTTGGGGGTCGTCCTCCTGGTCCTTAAAAGTTTCCTTGGTCGTTTTGCAAGCAAAGGGTGGAAGTGAATTCGAAATTCCCCTTTTACTCTATGGATAAATGAGCATATATGTGAATTTTATTGAAAATTCAATTAAGAGTGAGAAAGTAGGAATTATCTCTCCCAAATTCTTGCCACTTGCCCCCTTCCTTTCCTTAGAGATGAGGAAATCCTCTTTGCCTATTATTCCTCTCAATTATCCATGTTTTAAAGAAAAGCAAATTAAGCACCTTAACCCTTTTTATATTAATATCCATAAGTTAGTGGATATTTCTTTTTCTTATAATAAGGTGAGTGGAGTTTTCACCTCCTTAGGATATCTTCGTGGCCTAGCAAAGGAACAAGGGTGTTCACACTTGAGAAAATTCAACCATCTCGTTTTTGGTTGAAGGCCCTTCAATTATTATATTTCTTTTTGCTTTAAATTGAATTATGTTTTCAATTGTGCTTAAATCTTGATTATTTTAATATCAAGATTCTCTCTCCTTCAAAGAGATACAAATGAGATGTCCCTCTCATTTTCTTTGCTCCACATGATCCCAAGAAATAGTAGGGACCATTTTGAAGTGGTAATTTGCATATTGAGCCCTAGGTTTTGGGTAAATTGTACATTACACCAAAACTAGGTTTTAATGCACAAACATTGCTTTATCAGTTGTTTCTTGGTATTCAGGCTATCACAAGCCATACCTCTGCATCATATTCACTCTCATGATGTTTCAACACATGAGGAACATATTATCATTCACAATTTGCAAATAAACCCCTCAACTTGGGTAATTTACACTTTAGTCCAAAACAAGCAAAACATTGATTTCAACAATATTCAAAAAGGACTAAAATTGCAATATAAGTTCCTCTTGAGTCTTACTTACTTTTAAAAAGATAAGAGCAAGCATATAATCACTTTTATTAAACAAAATACCTAGGGTTAAAACATAACCCAGGTCAGGGATGTTACACTTCGTGAGTCTTATGGTAGTCCTATGTATAGGAAATACTAAAAAATAGTCAAGATAATAGTTGGGAGCATTTTTATGAGTTTAGTGGAAAGTTAGTCATTATAGGATAATGGTTGGGAATAAACAACCAACAACGTAAAATACTAAACGTGTGAACATACAACAACTTGTTGGAATTAAAATTCATCCGAATATCATCTAGACCAAACTACAATTCTACTCCGACACTCTTCCTTGAACACCTTTGATAATGGCTATGTCCTGGTTGAATATGTTTCCTAGTCAAATTGCAATTTGACCTAAAATGTGTCTATCCCAAGATGTCCTATTTAAAAAAAAATCTCGAATGACTTTTGCAATAAAATCTAACTTTTTTAAGGAGTGTATGCAACTACAAAACTAGTTTAGGATGGTTTCAGTCATTCACCAATTTTTTTCTATAAAATTATACAACGACATCTTTACAAAGATAATAATAGACACAACTTGGTTTATAAGCATCCAAATGCATAAACCATGACACAATCAACTTTATTCTATTTTATCTAAGTTCCTTGATCACATGAAACACTTAACATACATATTAATAACACAAATTAAAATTATTTATATGGTCAAAATTTGAGTGCGGTAAACCCATACATTTTTTTCTACTCTTTCTATACATCGTTATTCTAATTGATAGTGTGTGGTCTCGCAAGAGCGGTGGCGGATAGAAAACCCGACTTGGGTTCAATTTGGGATGTCAGGTGAAATCCATTCTTTTGATGTTCTAATTGATAAACTGTTTGTATTATGTTTAGTTCATGTTCAAGATAGCTACTTGCTCAATTATTGACAATTTGACCTAGTTCTATCGGATAGCTTGATTGTTCTTTCTAATTGCTATAATATATTATTTTTTAATGAATCTATCGAATGACTTCATACTAGTTGATTTGTTAGAAAACATTGTACATTCTTGAACTTCTTGATTGGTCACCTAACTGGATATAAGTTAACATAGTATAATCACTTTATCTAAATCATTCTGGTTTATTTTACACCAACCACAGATACACCGTCCGAATACTTTCACAGTTACAGTAATAATTTGTCCAAACTAAACTGGAGTAGCACTACCTCTCCTTTCTGTGTGGTTTTCATGTAATCTCCCTCTCGGGGTTTTCTTCTTCGGTTCATGAGGCAGAAGGTTAGTTTTGTATGACTTGACAACTTAGTAAAATAATACTTCAAAATACTAAAATGAATGATAGTGATAAGTGATGGACATATTATCCAAAACATTAGATTTTATTAAAATATAATGCGAATTGGAAACCTGGTAGTGGCGGCCGTTTCTAACTGGATAGATATATTCCCAACATCTTTTCTTGTCACCAGGTTGTGTACCCGTTCAAATTCTGGTATTAGTAAAATACAAATACATTCCTTTTTCTAAAGTTACGCTACCCACAATATCTTACATACCCGTTCACACATCTGATTTTTAGGAGCCTACAAAATTAGAGTTACACTACACATAGTCACTTCTATACCCGACCACTCACCCGTGTATCGGGAGCCCACAAAAGTCTGGTCCCAACCGGCTTTTATGATATGAATTGACTCTATGGGAATTAAATCCATGCATAAGGTGAAAAATCTTGCAGTTCTCTCACCACTCCTCTCTCCAGCCGTAATTAATACTAATTCAATTTCTTTTTTGCAACACCTCTCTCCAGTCACATTCCACCCCATCAACGTTCGCGCACAAGTATAGTACGTCTGATTCACAACAACAAGAGAGACCACTTCACTGCAGCGCATTACCCAAGTACTGTACATGGTTCCAACTTCCTCTGTGTTTTTCCTTCTCCCTCACCAAACTTCACCACAACACCTCCGCTGACTCCATTCTCCGCCACATATGTTCCTTCGCCCAATCAGTCTACATTCATGACACTCTCTGAAACATACTATACCTGGTTCCAACTTCTCTTGTACTGTACGTCCAGTACTGTATATTATGTATGTCATGTACTGTACATTCTCATACTGTGCGTCTCATACTGTACGTCTAGTACTTTATGTCTCGTACTACATCATGTACTTCTTGTACTATGACATGTATTGTACCTCATGTACTATACTCAAAATGGAATCAAAATTTTTGTACAAAATGTGGCGGTTTAGTATTATATTTTATATTTTTGCACAATGATATTGTTTGTACTATACTTCTTCTATGTAATTTTGTACAATGTGAAATAAATTACAAATAAAAAGTAATAGTAGCAAATGTACGTACAGTACGTGCGTATTTGAGAAAAAATCTAGACCACAAGAAATTTAGAGGCAATAGATCTTTTAAAAAAAAGATGGAGGGAATAAAAAATGAACAAAAGAAATGTAAGATTTCTGTAATCTATGGTGGACTAGGATATCAGAAGTGCAATTTCTTGAGAAATGGATAGAATATCTACACATTGCATGAGATTTGTATGGTTGTTGCATGAGCAATAATATAAGCAGTCTGCTGCAGGTGGAGTATTATGCCACACATTAAATATCACATTTTTTTCAACTTCTGTGTAGACCAGCGGGTGGATAAGTGATTGTGGGTAGAATTTTTCCAAAAGTATGACCCAACCATTTTTCTCACATGTGCATTAACTGCATACCAATTAACACCATGCAGAAGTTGAAAAATCCTGAAATTCTCTCTCCACTCCTCTCTCCAAAGTATTGTACTTTTTTTATACTCTTTTGTCAAACGTTGCATTTTGAATGTATGAAAAATGTGGAGGTTAATATTGTATTCTTGTACAATGTAGTTGTTAGTATTGTACTTCATGTGTGCAATTTTGACAAGCGCTACATTGTAATGTATGCAAAATGTAGTATTGTAATATTACACGCGCATACTATACGTCTCAATGTATTGTCAAATGATATTAATAATGTACTCTCGTACTGTACGTCTTGTACCATACCCATTAAAGATACAAATATGTGATATGATGGTGGCAACAAGATTCAAGGGCTATACGTAATATACTGTTGTTAGTACTGTACGTCTCGTACTGTACATATTTTACTGTAAATTGTGTACTATACGTAAAAATTGAGTTAAAATGATAATCATTATGCATGAACAAATATTGCAATAAATAACATTTTGTAAAGTATGGTATATAAGATTAAAATTTAAAAACTATATTGTTGTGTATATATAATGTTATTAGATGCAACATATGAAATAAGTTATAACAACAAATATCAATAAATATTTGTACATTACGTGATTATAGTACGTGAGTTGGAAGAAATTACAAACGAACAGAAAATTAATTTTAAATATTTTTCGTAATCTGTGGTGGAGTTAAGATATTACATGTGTAATTATTTGGAAAATGAATACAATAATTATATTGAATGCACTTTGCATGACTGTTGGATGGACAATAATCGGTTGTTGCAGGTGGAATAACTCTCTGACGTAGTAAACTATTACATTGACAATAACGGTTGTAGATATAATAACTCTCTGATGTATTAAATCTCGTTTTTCCCCTTCCGAGTATGCCAATGAGTAGATAGTTGATTGTGGTTAGAATTTTCCTTTTTCTAGAAGTCGGTCAGTCGTAAAGTAGGTCATTATCACGTTCACGAATGCATTAAATTCTTCCTCGGACGTCACGGCAGAAGGTACCGTGCATGTGGGAGTCAAGAACGAGAAAACATAATTTTCCAAGCGTCGTCCTTTTGTAGATGGCTCATTGAGGACCAGAGAACGTTGTGTGCCCAGTCAAATTCTAGTTAGATTAATATATTCTCGACATGTTTCCCTATCCATTTTCATATAATTTATCACAATACGCTTCCACATATGAGAATTTGTGATATATTAACTCATGTTATGTACCCGTTCAAATTCTAGATAAGTAGGTACATTGTTGATATGTTCCCCTGTTGCCACCCGTTCAGATTGTGGTGGTAGTAGAGGGTTCAAATTTGCTGTTCTAAAATGTGGTACCGAATGTGTGCCACTAAATCTCTACCGTAAATCACTTATTAATTTTTTTAGAAGTGGGTCTATTAGAGTTGATGTGTGGTTAGTAATGTTTGCAATAAATACTTGTCAGCTAGTTCAGCTGATCAAGCGCATTGTTTGTGAAGCACAAATTGCGGGATCGAATCTCGGCGCATCCTGTTGGGACACTATAGGAAAGGACTAAAAGTCTTTAATGTTAGCTATTGACTATTTTCTCTCACCTGTATACTTTAGACAGAGGTAAAACTCCCTACTATCTAAAAAAATATATTATTTACAATAATATTTGGAACATCTTGTCGCAGCAGATCTGAGCGTGTTACCGCATTCGTTGACTATACATTCTTTCTTTTTATCTTAAAGTCAATCAGATCAGTCGAAAAGTAGGTCATCATCACGTTACACTACTACATTGAATTTTTCCACGGACGTCACAGTTGACACGAGAGTCAAAAATGAGCAAAACGCAATTTTCCAAAGTGGAGCAGTATCAACGTTGCCCTATTGTGGAGGGGTCATTTACGACCAGAGAGATTTTCTTCTTATATACATATGAAAAAATGGATTTTTTTATAATTTATTAAGATTCACACACGTGTAGCAACAACAATCCAAATAGATTAGTAACTTAGTTATTTGAGCCTTAACCTTATTCTCTAGTCTTGTTCTATGACTTTACTTGAGGGGGGATATTAGAATAGTCGCATACCGATGAAGCTCTGGGGAGGTCTTGTAGCTTATAAGCTGTGTGGTCCCTCCACTGATTGCCAATTGATTTTGGGTTGAAAATCCCACATTTTAATATGTTATCAGAGTGGACCCCATGAGACAATTTGAGGACCAATCCCTACCTAAAAATAATATGTACAAGCACACAAAAGTGGCTACACTTGAGGGGGGATGTTAGAATAGTCCCATACCGTAGAGCTCTAGGGAGGTCGTGTGGCTTATAAGGTGTGTGGTCCCTTCACCCATTGTTAATTGATTTTGGGTTGAATACCATACATTATAATATGGTATCAGAGTGGACCTCATGAGACAAGTTTGAGGACCACACCCTACCTAAAAAATAATAAGTACAAGCACACAAAAGTGGTTGCACTTGAAGGGGGATGTTAGAATGGTCTCATACCACTGAGCTCTGGGGAGGTCTTGTGGCTTACCTACACTTTGTCTGAATATGATGACTCTATTTGAAAAACTATATCTGAAGGCACCGGATTACACCCATCTAAGGGTCTTTGGGTCTTTATGCTATCCTTATTTACGACATTTTAGTACATATAAGCTTGACTCAAGGTCACAACCTTGCATTTCCGTTGGCTATAGCAATAGATACAAAGGTTAAATGTATGGACTTGAGTCTATCCAGGACTTATGTTTCAAAACATGTTGTATTTAATGAAAATGTTTTTCCTCTCCGAGCTAAACCAATTAATTTTGCTCTTGAATAAGATGTTCTTGATCATTCTGATTTCATCCAAAGTAATTCACCTGCCACTGACATCCGTAATAACATCATCCCTACTTCGTCTGACACCCATACTAACATCATTCCGTCTCCTCTGAGAATACAAGGCAGAATGCCTACATACAAGATGTGACAAGTCAACTGTATGATATCACCAACATAACTGGATCCAACATTGCTGCATTGGAGTTAAACATCAGTAATCTACAACATTTTGAGATTGATGGTTCAACACATAAGAATAGTCTATCTCATGATCAACTTTGTCAACAAAAACATCTTTCTCTACCTGATTACTCTACGGAGAATGTAACTGCAGATAATACAATTTCCAATGATAATAGTCTTTAGATGGATGTGATACAAGATAAGCCTACTTTACCCATAACTAATCAATATCGCATGGTTACCAAAAGCCAACGTGGGATTATAAAGCCTAATCCCAAATATGATCTACAAATTAGTTATGTTCCTTGCTCACCCAAAACAGTACGAAAGGCTTTAAATCACAAAAACTAGAGACACGCTATGTAGGTTCAGTTGAATGTTCTGTAAGTTAACAAGATCTGGAAACTAGTTGCTCGTGAACCAACCATGAATGTTGTGGGTAGTAAATGGGTTTTTTAGACAAAACTAAAATCAGATGGAAGTTTGGACAGATATAAAGCTAGGTTAGTTGCAAAAGGCTTCAACCAAGAGGAAGGCATCGATTATATAGAAACCTTTAGCCCTGTAATCCAATCACCAACTATTCAAGTAGTTCTTAGTGTTGTTACATCCAAAAATTGGGAAATGAAACAGCTGGATGTTTGTAATACTTTTCTTAATGGCGATCTTGATACAACTATCTCTATGGAACAACCATCGGGTTTTGTGGATTTCAATATCGCATTTGCAGTTTAGAAACATCATAAGGATTTATATGGCCTTAAATAGGTGCCTAGAGCCTGATATAATAGAATAAGCCATTATCTCCTTGAGTTAGGCTTTTTGTCTAGCAGAGATGATTCTAATTTGTTTATCTATCATGATCAGGGTAACCTTGTATACCTACTCTTATATGTCGATAATATAATCATAACATTAAATTGCACTAGCATGGTTGATCAATTTATAAGCAAGATAGAATCTGAATTCTCTCTAAGAAATTTGGGTAATCTGCATTATTTTCTTGGCATAGAGTCTATTTTTACCTCCCGAGGAATGATACCGAAGCAAACTAAATATGCCTATGATCTTCTACAAAGGGAAAACATGCTTGATTGCAAACCTATTGCAAGTCCTGTCAACTGTTCTTTTCTTTGAGAACATGGATGGAATCAGGGTAAACCTCTTGCTGATCCAATTGTCTATAGACGAATTGTGAGGTCACTTCAGTATCTGGCCTTAACCCGACCAGATTTGACGTATGGTGTAAATCCTGCATGTCAATTTCTTCAAAAGCCAACAACTATTCACCTAGATCTTGTCAACCGAATTCTCAAATATGTAAAAGGAACCATTCATACTGGTATACAAATCTTCTCCAACAAACATCTCAATGTTACTGGATACTCCGATGTTGATTGGACAGGGTGTCCAATTATAAGGAGAAGCACCAGTGGTTTCTGTATATTTTTTGGACATACTTATGTATCATGGTTGTCTAAAAAGCAAACCACAATATCTCACTCAAGTACAGAAGTTGAGTATAGATGTTTTGCTTCCACAACAGCTGAACTAACATGGTTTGCTCAGTTACTCCGAGAACTTCAGCTTCAACAAAACTCACACGCTCTTCTATTTTGTGACAACATCAGTGCGCTTCACCTGATGATTAACCCTCTTTTTCATGCTCGCACTAAGCACATTGAGCTTGATTATCACTTCATTCGAGAGAAAGTGGTTCTTGGTCATATTGTCACTCGTCATGCCCAATCCAAAGATCAGCTAGCAGACATGTTTACTATATAAGGCATTACCCAAGCACATCTCCAAGCAACTAAACTTCAGGATGAGCCTTCGAGTATCTCATGCTTAACTTGTGGGAGGATGTAAAGGATCACACGCAACAACAATCCAAATAGATCAGTAACTTAGTCATTTGAGCCTTAGCCTTAGACTCTAGTCTTGTTCTATGACTTTACTCACTATGTTCGCGACTCTGTTTGCTCCCTTTCTTAAACGGGTTCAAATGTAATCAGACTGTGATGTGTACCCGACTCAAAGAGCGGGACTGTTGTGTATTTAAACTCTGGCTTACAGTAACAAGTGTGCGACTATTTCATATTTTTGAACTCTCTCGTTTTCCTAAGAATCCTCACACATGTGTCTACTGATAGAATCGATATGAGAATGTGTGATACTGAACTCAAAATCAATTAGCAATAAGTAAATAGACCACACAAACCACTCCCAAACTCAGTAATTAGTGATAATAATTCTCACGCCACACTCACGACATTCAACGCAACTTTCCTTATAAATTCATGGTTATCTATTTTATATTTGGGACTTGATTGTCTCTTTTAAGAAGCAGCAAGTCCTCTCCGAGTGTGACGCACACGAATGGCCCCGACGAGAAATATTGAATGATTATATGTCTGAATTGAATGTGATCAAGGAGGAGTGTGAATCATCTTTAATAGGAGACATTGAAATTGACCTGTTCATGTGTGTTTCGTTTGGCAAATCGGTGGCGATTGCTTGGGCAGCGATGGACAACCACGGGTAGCGGGTCAATTGCTATCAATCGCGTTGTCAAACACACAGTTGTCCACCGTTTTACATTGTATTTTCTGTATGGAGTGGTCGGCAAACTCCACCGGCCGCTCATTTCTCATCGTTAGAAATTGTTGCGATGAATCATCTATGATGGGTCACCGGCGATGAATGCAATCACGTTGCCAAACGTTGCGCAGTTGTGTCTAGATCCATGGGATCAAGGATTTTTCTGAAACAATCATCAACAAAAAGAAATTCAGAAACCGGTACACTGTTATATAAGTAGAGGATGGTGGCAGTGGGGGGTGAGTGATGATGTTCTTCGTTGAAATCACGCTGGGATGCTTTCGTGAAAGAAAGATCAGTGGCCCCTTCCAAAATATATCTCGTCAACAGAAAAAATATCGACTAATTATTTGTGTCAATGGCATGAGAGTCAAGAAGTCGTGGGAATCATATTCAACAGTTCATCGAAATTGACCTGTTCATGTTGCCTCAAACTCCATGGTATTATGGTTGTCAAAAATAAGAGAAAAACTAATACATAAATATACATACTGTTATACAAAAAGGGGTGGGGGTACAAGTAACTGGAACGGTTCCGTTATAGAAAGCACGCTGGGCTGGTTTAAGGAACCAAAGGAACTATGTCTCCTTCCAAAGTATGTTTCTTCCTTTTATACTTCTGATCTGCGTCGGCTCCATCATCCCTGCAGCCATGTCTTCAAGGGCGCTGCTAGGAAATCGGTTGTACCAAGGTTTGCTCTTTCGTCCTTTTCTGTTGTGCTTTCCCGCTAATCGGTGAACTTATATCCTGCAGGGTACCCTGCTCCCGTCGGGGCAGTACATCCGTATAGCGGAGGGTGTGATAAATTATAGAACTAAGATTCGGTGACGCTCATGCCCGTCACGCTAGGTTTTACGTGCGGATGAAAGTACTTCAAACTGGTTCTCAAACCGCACCATGTGGCAGATGGTGATTGAGTGGTTTTTTTGAAATTATACAATAGGTAAATAATTTTGTTTCACTTATAATTTTTGAACCGTAAAATTTTTTTAATGAAATAAAAAACTATTATTTTTATTACGAAAAATGCAATCTAACAAGCCTAATATTGACATATTTTTGAGAAAAAAATAAAAAAATGATATATATAGATTAATTGACAACCAACTATGATACCCATAAATGATTATTTTGACATCGAAAAATGGTTAGTTGACGCTCCAAATCATTCATTAACCCCAGAAGTATAAAGATGACAACCAAATAAGGTATTGACAACCAAAACAACTATTTAACAATTTTAAGCGCTATTTAGCCATTTTTAGATGCTATGACGCCCATAAATAGCTATTGACACCCAAAAATAGTTAATTGACGCTCAAAGTAGTGTATTGACACCCAAAAGTATAAATATGACGCCCAAATAAGATAATTGACACCCAAAATGGTATTGACACCCTGAAGTTTAAAATGACGCTCAAATAAAGTATTTTTGGATGTTATGACGCCCATAAAAGTTTATTGACACCAAAAAATGGTTAATTGACGCCCAAAATAGTTTATTAACACCCAAAAGTATAAAGATGAGACCCAAATAAGGTAATTGACACCCAAAATATTTCATTGACACCCACACGTTCAAAATGACGCCCAAATAAGGGATTGACAACCAAAACAACATAACGACACCCAAATAGATATGTTGGGCACCTAAGAACCACTTAATGGTACCCAAAATGGTTTATTGACACTTAGAATTATAATGACGTCCATAAATTGCTAATGACACTCAAAGATGGTTAATTGACGTCCAAAATAGTTTATTGGCAATCAGAATAACCTATTTATATCATTTTTATATTTTTTTGTTAAAAATATATCAATATTAGTCTTGTTGGAATGCATTTTTCATAACGAATCTAATAATTTTTGTTTCGTCAAAAAATTCATCACGGTCCAAAAGTTATAATTAAAAAAAATTATTTACACATTACACAACGTCTACCAACTTATCTAATTAAAAGCCGCCACATCATCATCCGAAATTTACTTTTACCCCCACAAAACCACCCCGCCACCGCGCGTGATGCGCTTAATGGAGGGGTGCCTTAGACCCAAACATTTCCGTAAATTATACCGCTGCAACCCACCAAAGCCGTAAAACCGCCTTGATAAGATTGCAATTGCTGGGCGCAGTCTTGTGACAAAGTGGTGTATTCTTTTGACATGGTGCTGTTGTGTTCTACCAAATATGAACATGTTTTTCTCACACGCCTATACTATCGCATGTTGCATTCTTTTGGATGGGCTTTATTATTAACTCCACGGTGAATATCTGAGACTAGTGGCTAAGCCGCAACTTTTAGGCTGGAAGGGCACCATATAACGTAATAGCCCAAAAGTATAAATTGAGATTTAACCGATGTAAGTTTAATATATATGTTTTGAATAAAGAATCATGTAACATGCTGTTTATTTCCAGACAGTGCATTATATCAAAAACATATAACAAAATATGTAAAGCTATCCGTCAAACACTCCTTGAACGAAAAGGAGCTGATCAATCAAATTTATGCACAAATATAATATTGAACCAACGTGACCCTTTTGCTATTAGTCTTTAGAAACGGCATCTTGAACATTACATTACAACTGAACATGTCTAACTTTAATACACAATCAAAACAGTTACTACTTTGTGCAAATTGATTTTTCTATTAAGACCTCCATAGTTAGGGCTGTCAATGGGGAGGGTATGGGGAGGGTAAGGTCTTACCCTTACCCTTACCCACCAAGTCTGGCGGGTAAGAGTATGGGTAATTCCCCACTCCACCAATATCCGTACCCTCCCCTTACCCTTACCCTCTTACCCACACGGTAAATGGGGAGGGTAAGGGTGAAGTGGGGAATTTATATGTCATCTTCAAATTTGTGATAATATTAACAATAATTGTCTAGCTAGTACAGTCATATATTTGAGTGAAATATCAAGATGTTCCATAATGAAATTTAAATATCCAAAATGTTTCTAATTAATATTCTACAAGTGTTGTATTGAGTGCATGTACAAATGGTAGTACCCTTACATTGGTGTGTGAAAAAATAAATTATTCCTAGTAGATTAACACTTCTATGTTAAAATGATATTAAAGGACATATGTCATAGAAAGTTATTCTTAGAAACATGCATATATTATACCCTCTAAAATGTTGTTGCATCCAAAAATATAAAACACAAATAAAATAGATAACATCACCTCACATATGTATCAAATGATACACTAAAGATTAAATCTTGTTATTATATACATGGTTGCATTACACCACAAATTATTTAATGAAACATAGACTACTTATATACATGTGTCTTGCACCTCCAAAACAGTGTTTCATACACAACCAAGTTAATTATATAAGAAGTCAAAAAGAATATCATGTATTATTTAAAATGATGACCCCATAATTTTAAATATTGCATAGATTCAAACAACATATGACCATACATTTAATATAGTATAGCGGGTTAGAGGGTATGGGTAACGGCTTATCCTTACCCTTACCCACTAAGGTAGCGGGTTAGAGGATAGCGGGTAAGCGGGTAAAGGGTAAGAAAATCCTTTACCCTTACCCTTCCCCTACAAGGTATGGGTAAAGGGTAAACGGGTTTACCCTTACCCATTGACAGCCCTATCCATAGTAGTACATCATGACGTTGTGTAAAAAAATCAATTCATTCTAATTCTTGCGATGCAAAGTTTTTTTAGTTATATTTTCACGACAACTATGCAGAACCTTGAGAAAAGGCAAACATTGCAATTTAGATTTAACATTCTAAAAAGAATAGTTTGGAACCCTATTTCAAGTATGAATTGTGACAATTTGACTTTTCTCTCTCCTATGATATACCCTTTCTCTCTCTTTAAGAGACTCGTCTCGCACAATATAATTTTAATCACAGTACTAGAGTGTGATGATTATCCAATTTGATCACCTCGATGACTGATTTGATGATATGTGGCTCTACTTTGAACAATTGGACCAAGTAGTATACTATATCATGTCACCTTCTTACATCTAATTTTGAACCTCATCTCTATGCTATTTTGGCTCTCTACTATATATCATGTTGTAGAACTCTCAATTATGAAACCAACGACGCAAAAATCACGAACCATCGAAGCTCAATATATGACCTTTTTTTGACTCAACTTACACTTAATTTTCTATGAATTAACACAAGTTGGTCTTGATGGGACCAATTGGGGTGGAGGCATGGCCCATCATCCGCCACCATTGCTTGAGGAAATCCTAGTGTGCCCTAATCTCGACTGTGTGATCTTCCTTTGTGGAATGGATTGCGATCCAATGGTAGGTGATGCGTCCCCTTCATCCATACTGCTCAGCGGCGCCAATGGCGCTCCACCTACCCCACTTCCACCTACCAATTCCCCCATCTCGACCCCATTTGCTCAATTGAATGGGTTTTCCTTCCTCTTTTCTTTCCCCTCATTTTCCCTCTCTCCAACACACTCTAGATGCCTCACTGGTCTCTTCTCCTTTCCCCAGCCCTAGGCGGCGCCGACACCTCAGTGCTTTGGGTGTCCGTGGTTCAGTGCCCCATGGACCTTATTGATGCCTGCATCGACCTCGGTGGGATGCAGCGAGATGGGACGACCACCTCCAGAGATTCCGCGACCTTTGTACCGCGAGATCAGGTCTACTCCAGCGAGTTGACCAGCTGCACCTCCGCTGCGGATGCAGCTCCTATTTCGCAACTGGGTCGGGGAGAGGAACAAAGAATACTCCCTTGATCCTCCATTCTATGGCTCCAAATCGGGTATAGATCCTCTACGTCACCCTGAAGCAGCACAGTCAGTGGTTGACCAACGCGGACCGTGGGTTCCACGTGGTCAAGCATGCCCACCCGCATGTGTAGGAGAAGGGACGCCACAGTCGCTGGATGAAGCAGCCAACGGTAGGGATTGTGCAATAAATGGTACGCTCAAATCAAGGTTTCATATAGTTTGAAGTGAGAATTTTGAAAAATCATAACTCTCCCATCCTAGGGCCAAATATTGTCAAATTATATATCAAATCGATCCTTTTGAAAAGTTCTACAACATACTTGCATACCCTAAATATGCTTATAATCTTCCTGCCTTGCTTAAAACGTGACCTTTGACTATGCTAGATCACATTTAATGTATGTGGATGATAAAACTTGGATATTTGTTACTTAATCTACCCTCTAATCCTTAAATCAGTAACTTTATGATCTTTTGGCTCTAGTCACTCATTTTCTCATTAATGGCTCTTATTGTACACTTGTGACTTGTTTAGACTTAATGATGTATCTTATCCTATTTGTGACAAACTTTGCTTCCTAATGACATCTAAGGCCCTTCTATCATGAAATTAGTAATATATACACCCCTATATCACTCTATTATAAGCCTCTAATCTCATGTTGCTATGGTTGTTTCATGACACCTAATGTATGAATGAGACTCCTTTATGATGATGTGTGTCAAACTTTAAACCAAGGAGTCCCTTGCCCCGTATTATGTACCCAACCCTAGTGGATTTGTGAAATTAGTAACATTATAATGTATTCTCACTCTTTGGCTAACACCAACCACACTCATGATGTATTTATGTATGTAACCCTCCTTGACTTAAATGGCCAAATAATGTTAGTTTGTCTTCCTTTGTGTTCTATGTCTTGATGTGGATCTTTATCTTATGCCTTACCCTCTCAAGTCAGATATGATACATCCCTTATCACCCCCTTGGTATGGATGTCTAATTCAATGGGACCTTTTGACCTGGGTCTTATGCATTGGATTTTGGAATGCAAGTTTCTAACGTTTAATCTTGTGAACCCAAATGTATGTGACATTTAATCAATTTTGGTATGTGATTCTTGTGTCGATATATAACTCATATAAACCATATTCTATGTTTGGTCCTCATTTACTGATGATTCTTGATCTTTCTTTCTACATTATGAGTCTTTTGACCTTGTTTTTTGTATATATATCATGAATCTTGAAATATACATATAGTACGAATGGAACCTCAGAGTGACTTAAAACTCAAACCACACCTTTATGATGGACCCTATATCAATAAGAGATCATCAGATTTACTAATAAGCAACTTGGAACCTAACTTGGCCAAAATCCTAAAATGCATATAATTAGGATTAATGGTGAGAATCTAATGCATGTATGCAATCTTGTGCTTAACCATGTTTTGCTTGAGATCTAGATGGTCAAGGATATATTAAGAATCTCTGAATATGGTACATGCTTTAATAAACATATGAATATGGATTTCTTGCTTCCAAATTGATATGTATGTATGCTTGTTTATTTGATCAACTATTTTCATGTAGTATCCTAATATTGTACTTGATGTTTGCCGTATCGTTGCTTTATAACTTGCAAACATAAATTGGAACTCCATTTTACAATTGTTGAAACAAGGTTAGCTCTTGGCGATGGCCTTGTATAAAAGGGTTAGCTAATCTTGAGCACCCTTACAGACCCTTCCAATGGGAAGTTGGTCAAAGGACTTATGAATACATGATATTGTTGGTATTATGGATTAAAATGACATAAAATATGGATTCTCAGTTTACTAAACAGTTAACATGTTTATTCTTGCACATTTACTCTTGCACTCTCTATTCAAATTATGCAAAGCTTATGTATATGTATCTTTGAGCCCTGTGCTCAACACCTCATGTGTTGACCCATTTCTCATATTTTGTTTTTAGGTTCAGAGATGGAGAAGTGTTGATGGGCTTGGTGAGCTATGTCAGTTGTACTTGTTGTAGGATACCTAGTATACATGAGCAGACTGGTAAAATTTTACTCTTGAATATGCAATTGAAAGCTTGTAATAAGAGAATATTGTTTAATATATCTTATTGAATGTTGAGACTATTGTTGGTGCCTTTATCTTGTTATTTGTTCATGTATGCTAAGCATTTCACGCTTCCACATGTTATCTTTGGTATTCATTTGGTTCATGGGACTTGGATTATGGTTCTATGATAGATGGTATCAGAGCCTTAACAATATCTACACCAACATTTCTCATATGAAACACAAAGTAAACTCACATTACATCTCAACCCTAGAAACTTAATGAGATGTCCTTTGTGGACTATGTTGGCTTAGCCTCTAGGTTAGAACCTAGATGTTCTAGAACTAGGTGTAGGGTTGTGTGATACCTAGAATCTTTCTTTTCTCCTCCTTTCGTCCTGTAGTATGGGTTGTATGTGCAGGAGGGAGAGAAAAGGGAGACATTATTACGACCCTAGACATATGTTTGCGACATGTGCTTAGGGTAGCTACACAAGTTTGCACCATTTTCTTGCTAGTTCTCTAGGTGTCATGGTACTAGACTGCCTAATGAGTGTTGTAACTCATTTTGGTTTTTGTTTTATTCGAATGGAGCATGGTTGTTTTCATCGCTCGTTTCAACATTAGAGAAAACCTATTTCAAATATTAATATATGTACATATAAAAATGTACCACACCCAGAAAGGCAGTGTGTGTCCATGTAACCTTAGAGAAAGAGATGCAACATCAAGTCTAGATGAGAGTCTTTAGATGATAGTTTTAGTCTCTAGAGATGTCTAGAGCCATGATAAAGGTTAGGCTAAGAGTAGCCTAGATAACCTAAAATTATGATGATAATGATGATGAGGATGATGATAATGATAGTGATGATGATAATTATGATGAGAATGATGATAATTGTGACACCCCGCCATCACAAAGACAACGAGATGGCATGCGAAAACGTGCAGAACCAACATATTACCGAAAACATGGGTTAATTAAAACCGAATGCAAAAAGTATACATAAGAGAACTTTTGCATCCATATCCTACAGAGAAACATGTTATAAAATCATTACAAGCTTTGATGTATGTCCACAGCTTATCGGATCCAGCCGTACCATTAACACCAGAGTTCATCACCTGTTTATACATACATAATGGGCCACGTACGACCAGTAGCAGGATATACAAAATTACAACAGCTAGACATCATGAAACGTCGTCAAACACCTCCTAGGACCTGAGTGTATAGGGATGACTCTAGGACGCTACTACAAAACACCAAAACAACAACATGTCCATCTCTTGCCTTCTACTGCTCTTCTTGCTGCTCGGCCGCAACCTCACGACCACCACCACGTCTAGAGCGATCACCTAAAAAGGGTGCAAACCAGCGGGGTGAGACATACAGTCCCAGCGAGAAACATAACTCCCCGCCGAAACTATAAAACCTCAAAAGGTTAAAGAAAATAATATCAAATAACTGATAAAGCATATAACAAGAGCAACATACTGAGTAAGGCTATTATTACCATCAATCTTACTAAGATATCTAGGACACATATAACCAAGTATTTCTTTATGGAACATGATTGACAAGATAAGCTTTATAAGAACTTATCACAAGATACAAGGATCGTACACATAACTGCAAGGTATAACTATATCAGCTATATAAGCACAAGGCCTCAATCAATGCTCCGGGTTTATTCAGTGTAACATATACTATCGGGCTGTATTACATTTTATTATGCCCTGAGGAATTGAGTCTTCCCTTCTCAAATCCAACCATTGGCTGCGAAGCCCAATCTGGTGCCATACAGGGTCTAAGGAGATCCAGACTCCATGACATCACCTTCTCGTGGTCAGTACACGAATCATCAAGCAAGACCACAGTCTTATGCTTATAGGGCCTCAGCCTCTGGGTCATCTTCGCAAGCTACCCATATCGCTAGCTCACCTTGACACAGGTGCTAGTATATACATCCGAGCCATGAACGCATCATGCTCATCATCACATATCATGCTCCATATATCCTAAGTCTGCAACCATAGCTGCACTCAAACCCTCCTATTTTAGGCTAGGGGAAACCTCGCATATTCAACAATATGCGCTCCAGGTAATCCTGTAGGATAAACCTGTTTCACCATCACCAAATAATGACGATGATTGATCTATGGCTAGGGCAAACTACATGATATGTTCATCTATAATTAATTAGTATATTTTAAGCCAATTGTTGAAGCAACCAAAGTATAAACATATCCATATAGGATTACATCATTATTGCCATCATCATACTGTCCTGGGACCTCAATCCCTCATTATATCAACCACTACCTCTCAAGGCAACATAATCATGCATCAACATTCTGGAAACGCATCCCTTATCTCATCATCAGAGGATAACACCTCAACTAGGCACTCAGCCTTATATCAGGTCCTCAGACCTATCAACTTGTTGTCTCATTACCACATGGTGCTATTCAAGCACATACATCTCATAGCTCTTACCAGGCTATGAATCCACATGAAATACCTACATGGTTAGTATACACATCCATAGAGATAACTAAAGCCATCATGGATTAAAAGGATGATCATGCTATCAGGTATAAAGCAACATCCATGAGTATATTACACATAAGCTGTAGGAATCATAGTTTTATTATCAATCATGATGTAACATCCCTAACTTGGATTATACTTTAACCCTAGGTGTTTTGATTAAGAAAGATGATTACAAGCTTAATCTCATCTTGTGAAAGGTAATTAGGACTCAAGAGGAACTTAAATTGAAATTCTAGTCCTTTTTGAACATTGTTGAAATCAATGTTTTGTTTGTTTTGGACTAATGTGCAAAATACCCAAGTTGAGGGGTTTAAGTGCAAATTGTGCATGATAATATGTTACTCATGTGTTGAAGCATCATGAGAGTGAAGATGATGCAAAGATATGGCTTGTGGTAGCCTGAGTACCAAGGAAGAGATGATAAAGCAATGTTTGTGCATTAAAACCTAGTTTTGGTATAAAGTGCAATTTACCCAAAACCTAGGGTTCAATATGAAAATTACCAATTCAATAAAGTCCCTAATGTTGCTTGGCATCATTTAGAGAAAAGAAAATAATAGGGACTTCTCATTTGAATTAATATGGAGGAGAGAGAATCTTGATATTAAAATAATCAAGATTTAATCCTAAGTGAAACCCTAATCCAATTTAGGGCAAAAATGAATGTATTAATTAAAGGGCCTTCAACCAAAATTAAAATGGTTGGATTCAGATGTGTGTGGATAAGCCTAAAGCCTTGCAAAGGCACGAGCATATCCTAAGGAGGTGAAATTCCACTCACCATTATTATAAGAAAAATAATTTCCACTCAAATAAGGATATTCTTATTATAAGGGTTAAGGTGCTTAATTTCTTTTCCCTTAATTCATGGATAATGGAAGGGAGTTAGGTGGGGATAGAGATGCCCTTGCATGCAAGAAACCAAGGGGGAAGTGGTGGCAACAATTTTGGAATTAAAACACTTTTATAAAGTATCTTCTCTCTCCTCAATTTTCTTATAAAAGTACCTTTTCCAAGCCAAATGAAAGGCTTTTACGACCCCACTTCTTCTCCTTGCTTGCAAAACCGACCAAGAAGGATAAGAACAGCATGGATCACGTCCCCAACCTGTTTTTAAGCCTTTGATATTCGTTCTTCATGATTTCATGGTGAAAATCATAAAACAATGTGTAATTCCTCCATTTCTTCACTCAATCTTCAATTCTAGCCGATCATTTCACTCCAAATCTTGAAGTTGAGCCTTGGAATAGTTGGAGAAGCTCCATCCACCATTAGAGCCGTGTATATTGGAGCTTGGAGATCAGATTTGAGGCGCGTTTTCTAACTCAAACCCTTAATCATTGATATTGCATCAATTCTCTATACTTTGTCGATTGTTTTCTTTAATTTGATACAGTCTTGTTTCTTTGCTGCAATTTCCATCAAGAACGGTTGCTGTTCTTGGTTGTTCGAAGGAAGGGGATGATCACATAATCCTAGATGATTATCCAAATAAAATTACCAAGCCAACCGGTTTTGATAGCTACTCCAAATCATTTTAATTTGATTGGTTATGCAGTTTCAGCAAACCGTTTAAGGGCAAACGGTTTGAAACCGTTTGGGATAAAACACTTTCAAAACCATTTGAGATGGTTGACCAAGCGTTGACCGTTTGGGAATTTTGTTCCTAATTATGTAGTATGATAACCCACCAAATTTGAGGGATTAACTCCCAAGGAATCGAGTGTTGAAGTCAAATCAATTAGGCAATCGAATTGAATTATGTGGTGATTTTCAATCTGATTAACTTGACCTTTTTGCGAAAACGGTTTCAAAACCGTTTGAGATGGTTGACCAAGCGTTGACCGTTTGGGATTACTGTTCCTAATGATGTTGGTTAATGACTCACAAAATACTAGGGATTAACTCCAGAGGAATCGTGAGTTGAAGTCTAATCAATTAGGGAAACCTAATTGGATTAAGTGCCGATTTTCAATTTGAGTAATTCGACTTTTTGGGAAAACGGTTTCAAAACCGTTTGATATGGTTGACCAAGCATTTACCGTTTGGGATTAATGTTATTAATGGTGTTGGTTAATTACTCACCAAATTTTATGGATTAATTCCAAACGAGTCATGAGTTGAAGGCTAATCAATTGGGTAAACCCTAATTGAGATTAGTGCTGAAATTCTAATGAGTTGATTTTGAGATTTTGGGTTGATTAGCCCAAACGGTTTCAAAACCGTTTGGGGATCACCCAAATGGTCTCAAGACCGTTTGGGGATCACCCAAGACCTTTTGGAGGTCTGGGGTTAAGTATAGTTGACCAATTGAAGGTCCAAAGGTACCAAATCATATTACAACCAAGTGGTGATGTGTTGATCAACTCAATAGACCAAACCTTGATGAAATTTCACTAGAATCCAAGGGTTGGATGGGCAAACGGTCTTCACGTACTTGGCCAAACGGTCTTCACCTACTTGGCCAAATGGTCTTCACCTACTTGGCCAAACGGTCATCACCTACTTGGGCAAACGGTCTCAAACCGTTTGGAGGCCTAGGTGGTTTCAAGGTCAAGTTGTGTTATGCAATTGAAGGTTCAAGTGGTCAATCCAATTAGATACCTAATGTAATTGAAGGTTCAATTGGTTAACCCAATAGAGAACCTAATGCAATTGGAGGTTCAATTGAAGAACCTAATTTAGTACCTATTGCAATTGAAGATTCAATTGACCAATTGAATTGGATACCTTATGTAATGGAGGTCCAATGTGATTGAATCTCTTGAGAATCAAAATGATGAATGATCTATTGATCCAATTATGATTAGTAATGATAGTCAATGTAGGTACAAAGGTTGTAACCCTATTAGTACCTAAGTGGTTAGTGCCAATTAAGGGATGAACCCTAATTGCTTATAGGATCAATGACTTGGTACACTATGTTAATCATAGTTGTATGAACTCGATTGAAGGGTTGATATGACCTAATCAAGTTGAGATGATGATAGCATGAATTCATATAAAAATATGATTCATGTGGTGTTTAAGGGTATGATCCTTAAGTAGAGAGATCATGAAACCCTAATCATGAACATAAACCCTAATTGACAAGGTTATTGAATTCTAACCCTAGTTGAGGGTGTATCCTTATGAAACCCTAGTTGAGGGTGTATCCATGTAAAACCCTAGTTGAGGGTGTTTCCATGTAAAACCCTAGTGAGGGTGATTCCATGAGAAACCTTAGTTGAGGGTGATTCCATGTGAAACCCTAGTTGAGGGTGATTCCATGAGAAACCCTGACTAAGTATTAACATCATATGATGTTCTAATACTATGTTGTGATGAGAGGCCCTGAGAAGGGTGAAGGTATATGAGACTCTAATGTGAAGTCATAATGCATAAAGCCCTAATCTTGGGCAATATGATAATGAATTATAACACTAATTTTAATTAGGGTATAAAGAAATCTTAATGATGAAATAGAAGGAATGGCCTTATAAAGGTGAAACATTTCATGTGGTGGACTATATACAACCTAAGTATAAGCAATGTCTTTATCATTAGACAAGTCCATACCATTAAAGATAGTTGGACAATTATAATGTGTGGCCTTTGCCTTATATGCTAAAGGTGAGAGATTAGTGGTGGAATGTATTAAGAAGGGAAATACCTTAATACAAGATAAGATGGTTAATTCATGAGAGTTTGAAATGATGTGAAAGTGATACATCAAAATATAATAGTTATCACATGTAGCACTTCAGGTTTTATATACCTTGATGTACTCCAAATCTTATATGTCCAAATATGAAACATATGAAGTATGTTATGCAACTATTACAATGATATGTAATGAGTTGTTGCACTTTGATGAGTGTTAATTAATGTACCTTGAGAATGGGGTTAAGCCCAAATGATGAGTATGATGTAGTCATACCATGATGAGAATGAGAAATGAACTCATACCTTGAATTAATGATCATCAATGCTATATGATGCGAGTAATGATCTTGAATAATCATTTATGATACCTTTGAATGCCTCAGAGGTATGGAATAATGAATTAAGGGTTAGACAGATAATGTAATCATGAAACCCTATTTAATGAGAAATGGGGAACCCTAACCCTAATTTGGGTAAAGGGAATGAAAAGCCCTATTTGATAGTAAACCCTAATTCTGGGTTATGCTTTTAAGCATGTAACCCTATAAGTGATGTATGAAATGAGGAATTACTATTCCTAATTAAGCTAAGGGTTGAATAACCCTAATTGGATTGAATAAGAATCCTAACCCTAGAAACCAACCGTGGTGATATAACACGGTCGTGGTAATTTGTCAAATAGCACGACCGTGCTAGGTAGCACGGCCGTGGTAGCTTCCCCTTGCACGACCGTGCAAGATAGCACGACCGTGGTGTTTTATATTTAATTTGAAAAGAACTTGTATTGTGCTGATATGGATATAATATGCATGTACTTTTATGAGTCACATGAATAAGTTGTTACCTACTGAGAGGTGACAAGATATTTCATGGCCTTGTGAGCCAGGTGTGATGCTTGTGTAACAAGTATCATGAATGCCTTGGTCAGATGACCTGAAGGTGATAGTTACCTGAAAAAGGTATAATAATGCTCAATGATGAGTTAAGGGTTTGAATACCCAGAACCATATGATTATGGTGATGAGAATGTGAAGGGATGAGAATTCCCAGTATTGAAATGAGGGACTGAGTTCCCAGGGTCTTTGAAAGACTGATAAATATCTGATAAAAGTAGTACATGTATCTTTATAGCATTGTTGTAATAAGTTATGTTTGAGAACTTGGCTGATGCTAAAAGAATATGAGAATGTACTTAATAAATCAAGTGAAATCTATTCATGTAGTGCCCTGGCCATAGATCCATCATCGTCAGTAACTGGTGATGGTGAAACGAGTTTTCCCGCGGGTTAATCCGGAGCGTATATTGTTGAATATGCGGGGTTTCTCCTAGCCGAAAATAGGAGGATTAGAGTGCAACTTCGGTTGTAGACTTAAGATGTGTATAAGAGCATGGTGAACATGCCCATGGCTCATTGTGAAAGAGAATGAATGCATTCATGGCTGAGGGAGCATGGTGAACTGGCCTGTGGCTCAGATATACTAGCGCCGAGACCTGTACCAAGGCGGGCTAGAGAAAGGGTAGCCTACGGGAGCTAACCCTGTGACTGAGTTCACTTAAGCAAGAGACTACGGTCCTGCTTGTGGTCTCGTACTGACCGAGACGTGGGAGGTCATGGAGTCCGACTCTTCCGTGGACCTTGTATGGCACCGACTTTGGGTTTCGCAACCGAAGGTTGGATTTGAGCGGTACGGCTCACCTCCTCAGGGCATAAGTGTGATTGTAAAATGTAATCAGCCGTATAGCATGTTTTCTTAAAGATTGAATACGGATATTCATTGGCTGATGTTGCATTTCTTTGTGCATTCCTTAGTAGATAAATGTTAATTATGTTCCTTTATATTCTCTACAAGATAGATAGATGAATTAGTTATCTACCATGGGTAGATGCAATGACCTCCTTGAGAATGGAGATTATCTTATTCTGTTCTATGATGAATAACTCTTCCTGATAATGTAAAAATAACCCCTGCTCAGTTTTAATTTAATAAACTGCAATAACAATATTTTTGGCGGAGAGTTGTATCTCTCGCTGGGGCAATTTTCAATTGTCTCACCCCCGTGGGAAACATTTTTAGGTATGCATGGGAGGCAAAGAAGAAATCCTAGAACAAGGAAAGAGAAATAGCAATAGCAACAACAGGGACAACAATAAGATCTCAGGTGGATATATTGTCTGTCTAGTCATATAGATAGTAGTCCTATGTGTCATCTCTGTACTCTCAGGTCCTCAGAGTTTTTAGTCAGTGTCTTATGAATCAATCTGAAGTTTTGGCATGATGCCTCGAGATTTCGTATACTGTCTGTATATAATTTTTATAAGACAGTTGATGTTGTAATATTTGAGAATGAATGGTACAGGTTGTGTACTTGTGAACCAATATGAAATTGAAATACTTTGGTTCTTGGTTAAAGAGTTTTCCTGTGAATGGATCTCTTGAAAAAGTTTTAATTTTCAGTGATTTTCAGTAATCCTTTGCAAATAATTTGCTTCCACATTAGTTAATCATGTTTTTGCGAGACGGTCATTTCAATTGTGGTATCAGATCTCTAGGTTCGTTGAGTCTACAGAGACATAGGATTAAGGTAGTAGAGTCTGTTCTGGTGTCATCCAGTGTATCTGATAGTGTCTTCTGCTCGTATAAGAGAAGAATAACTTATAGATGACTGGGTCACATGAGGAGATTGCTGCTGATAGCAGCAATGTTGCACCAAGAAGAGGTGCATGGGAACATGCAAGAGAGAGACAATTGCCTGAGAATCCCCTAGCCGATCTAACTATAATAAGAAAATCCTTCTTTAACTATTACTGTTGGAGAACTTAGGGCAACAGTAATGTATATAGTGGATCAAGTTTTGGTAGTGTAACCTAGATTACCAGTCCCAATGATGATGTTATAGATATCAACAGGATTTGTAATTAGCATTAGCCGGTTGAAGCAAAACGAAATGATGAATTTCTGGACTTAAATTGAGTCTGTCCTCAACCATAGCCCGTTGAATCAACCTTTGAGGCAGAATTAGCCTGAGGCAGTGAATAATCCATGAATCATGACAAGTTAGACAAGATAATGTCATTCAAATATGTCACTTTATGAATTCTTGGATTTATTGAGA
This sequence comes from Alisma plantago-aquatica, assembly GCA_963693085.1. Taxonomy (NCBI): domain Eukaryota; kingdom Viridiplantae; phylum Streptophyta; class Magnoliopsida; order Alismatales; family Alismataceae; genus Alisma; species Alisma plantago-aquatica. Next base: position 801,221,226 of record OY856412.1, read on the forward strand.
AAGGAAATGATTGAACTTTCCTTGATTAGTCATGTGAGGACTTATGTTTATCATAGTAAAACATTACAAATGTTTTATGTTGTTCTTACCTCCTTGAGAAAAGATGAGGTATAGAAGGGATGCCTGGATAAAATCCTGAGATGTTAAGCCTTATGCTTATGATAATATGAAAAGAAGGAGTATGATAACATACAAAGTGCATACCACTTAATCTCAGTATTTATATACCCTGGCCAGGTATACAACTATTGATGATAAAGTGAGTATGGAAACTCTTAGATTGTTGTCTTTCTGATTACTCTGATCAAGTAGTCATTCTGAGACAATCTAATGAGTATCATGAAATCAGAAATATGGAATGAATAAATGTGTCATATTCTAAGTATAAGAAAGAGAAGTCTGAGATAATCTCAGATGGGCATGTTGAATGAGGAATTTAAAGTGCATTCCTCATAATATAGGAATAAGGATACGGGAAATGAACACTGTTTAATAATGCTACAAGCATAATAAAGGTCTTTTCCCTAATGAGGAAATGGGAAATATGATGAAATCATGAAATGATCATAAACATGCTAGATATTAATAAAGAAAGGAATAATGACATACAATCATCCTTATGATTCCTATGCTGAAGGCAAGGAACCTAGGATGAGACAAAAAGTAAATGGTTCATGAATAGCTAAAAATACATGAATTAGTAAGAGGAATATGAATCCTTGTTCTCTTTCCTTTCAGGGACATGGCAATCAAGTGGTTCTTAGGATGCTTGATGTGTATAACATAAATATGTTCATGTGATGGATACTTAGAAAAGTATCAGTTTATCTTGGACTTTGGTTCCAAGATGAGGACATATGTAACAATTAATGTTCCAAGATGAAAGGAAGAGAAATATGTGATGTGTTCTTAATACATGTGATAGATATCAAGATGAAAGACCCTGATATTTGAGAATTATCAGATGGTTTAGGCTGGCTACCTGGAGTAGTCAACTGTGAAGTTAATCTGATTATATTAAATGATGTGAACATCATATGTTAGGGGTTTATTCTTTGCATAAACATGATATTAATAAAGAATGTGGGATGCCTCTCTGAATAAGAAAAAAAAGTGTTATTTGACACAAAAGTTGACTCCATAGTCAAAGATGAGGAACAATGGAGCATGTGTTTTGTGTGTTGATTCTATAAGAATCCTGTATGGAAACACTTTGTATTAATCAAAGCTTTTTGATGTCTCCATAAGAAGGAGATGATATGTGAAGACTAGATAGTATGATGAATAATATACATCTGTCTTCCTTTATCTGGATTTCAGGGACGAAATCCTTGTTAGGGATTTATAATTTGTAACATCCCTGACCTGGGTTATACTTTAACTCTAGGTGTTTTGATTAAGAAAGATGATTAAATGCTTAATCTCATCTTGTGAAAGGTAATTAGGGCTCAAGAGGAACTTATATTGAAATTCTAGTCGTTTTTGAACATTGTTGAAATCAATGTTTTGTTTGTTTTGGACTAATGTGCAAAATACCCAAGTTGATGGGTTTAAGTGCAAATTGTGCATGATAATATGTTCCTCATGTGTTGAAGCATCATGAGAGTGAATATGATACAAAGATATGGCTTGTGGTAGCCTGAGTACCATGGAAGAGATGATAAAGCAATGTTTGTGCATTAAAACCTAGTTTTGGTGTAAAGTGCAATTTACCCAAAACCTAGGGTTCAATATGCAAATTACCACTTCAATAAAGTCCCTAATGTTTCTTGGCATCATGTAGAGCAAATAAAATAAGAGGGACTTCTCATTTGAATTAAGATGGAGGAGAGAGAATCTTGATATTAAAATAATCAAGATTTAATCCTAAGTGAAACCCTAATCCAATTTAGGGAAAAAATGAATGTATTAATTAAAGGGCCTTCAACCAAAATTAAAATGGTTGGATTCAGATGTGTGTGGATAAGCCTAAAGACTTGCAAAGGCATGAGCATATACTAAGGAGGTGAAATTCCACTCACCATTATTATAAGAAAAAGAATTTCCACTCAAATAAGGATATTCTTATTATAAGGGTTAAGGTGCTTAATTTCTTTTCCCTTAATTCATGGATAATGGAAGGGAGTTAGGTGGGGATAGAGATTCCATTGCATGCAAGAAACCAAGGGGGAAGTGGTGGCAACAATTTTGGAATTAAAAGACTTTTATAAAGTATCTTCTCTCTCCTCAATTTTCTTATAAAAGTACCTTTTCCAAGCCAAATGAAATGCTTTTACGACCCCACTTATTCTCCTTGCTTGCAAAACCGACCAAGAAGGCTAAGGACAGCAGGGATCACGTCCCCAACCTGTTGGTAAGCCTTTGATCTTCGTTCTTCATGATTTCATGCTGAAAATCATAAAACAATGTGTAATTCCTTCATTTCTTCACTCAATCTTCAATTCTAGCCGATCATTTCACTCCAAATCTTGAAGTTGAGCCTTGGAATAGTTGGAGAAGCTCCATCCACCATTAGAACCGTGTATCTTGGAGCTTGGAGATCAGATTTGAGGCGGGTTTTATAACTCAAACCCTTAATCATTGATATTGCATCAATTCTCTATACTTTGTCGATTGTTTTCTTTAATTTGATACACTCTTGTTTCTTTGCTGCAATTTCCATCAAGAACGGTTGCTGTTCTTGGTTGTTCGAAGGAAGGGGATGATGACATAATCCTAGATGCTTATCCAAAGAAAAGTACCAAGCCAAACGGTTTTGATAGCTACTCCAAATCGTTTTAATTTGATTGGTTATGCGGTTTCAGCAAACCGTTTAAGGGAAAACGGTTTGAAACCTTTTGGGAGCAAACGGTTTCAAAACCGTTTGAGATGGTTGACCAAGCGTTTAACGTTTGTGAATTTTGTTCCTAATTATGTAGTCTGATAACCCACCAAATTTGAGGGATTAACTCCCAAGTAATCGAGAGTTGAAGGCAAATCAATTAGGCAATCGAATTGAATTAAGTGCTGATTTTCAATCTGATTAACTTGACCTTTTTGGGAAAACGGTTTGAAAACCATTTGAGATGGTTGACCAAGCATTGACCGTTTGGGATTACTGTTCCTAATGATGTTGGTTAATGACTCACCAAATATTAGGGATTAACTCCAGAGGAATCGTGAGTTGAAGTCTAATCAATTAGGGAAACCTAATTGGATTAAGTGCTGATTTTCAATTTGAGTAATTCGACTTTTTGGGAAAACGATTTCAAAACCGTTTGAGGTGGTTTAACAAGCGTTGACCGTTTGGTATTACGGTTCCTAATGGTGTTGATTAATGACTCACCAAATTTTATGGATTAATTCCAAACGAGTCATGATTTGAAGGCTAATCAATTGGGTAAACCCTAATTGAGATTAGTGCAGAAATTCCAATGAGTTGATTTTGAGATTTTGGGTTGATTAGCCCAAACGGTTTCAAAACCGTTTGGGGATCACCCAAACGGTCTCAAGACCGTTTGGAGATCACCCAAGACCGTTTGGAGGTCTGGGTTTAAGTATAGTTGACCAATTGAAGGTCTAAAGGTACCAAATCATATTACAACCAAGTGCTGATGTGTTGATCAACTCAATAGACCAAACCTTGATGAAATTTCACTAGAATCCAAGGGTTGGATGGGAAAACGGTCTTCACCTACTTGGCCAAACGGTCTTCACCTACTTGTCCAAATGGTCTTCACCTACTTGGCCAAACGGTCTTCACCTACTTGGGCAAACGGTCTCAAACCGTTTGGAGACCTAGGTGGTTTCAAGGTCAAGTTGTGTTATGCAATTGAAGGTTCAAGTGGTCAATCCAATTAGATACCTAATGTAATTGAAGGTTCAATTGGTTAACCCAATAGAGAACCTAATGCAATTGAAGGTCCAATTGAAGAACCTAATTGAGTACCTATTGCAATTGAAGATTCAATTGACCAATTCAATTGGATACCTTATGTAATGGAGGTCCAATGTGATTGAATCTCTTGAGAATCAAGATGATGAATGATCCATTGATCCAATGCTAATTAGTAATGATAGTCAATGAAGGTACAAAGGTTGAAACCCTATTCGTACCTAAGTGGTTAGTGCCAATTAAGGGATGAACCCTAATTGCTTATAGGATCAATGACTTGGTACACTATGTTAATCATAGTTGTATGAACTCGATTGAAGGGTTGATATGACCTAATCAAGTTGAGATGATGATTGCATGAATTCATATAAGAATATGATTCATGTGGTGTTTAGGGGTATGATCCTTAAGTAGGTATATCATGAAACCCTAATCATGAACATAAACCCTAATTGACAAGGTTATTGAACTCTAACCCTAGTTGAGGGTGTATCCTTATGAAACCCTAGTTGAGGGTGTATCCATGTACCCTAGTTGAGGGTGTTTCCATGTAAAACCCTAGTGAGGGTGATTCCATGAGAAACCTTAGTTGAGGGTGATTCCATGTGAAACCCTAGTTGAGGGTGATTCCATGAGAAACCCTGACTAAGTATTAACATCATATGATGTTCTAATACTATGTTGTGATGAGAGGCCCTGAGAAGGGTGAAGGTATATGAGACTCTAACGTGAAGTCATAATGCATAAAGCCCTAATCTTGGGCAATATGGCAATGAATTATAACCATAATTTTAATTAGGGTATAAAGAAATCTTAATGATGAAATAGAAGGAATGGTCTTATAAAGGTGAAACATTTCATGTGGTGGACTATATACAGCCTAAGTATAAGTAATGTCTTTATCATTAGACAAGTCCATACCATTAAAGATAGTTGGACAATTCTAATGTGTGGCCTTTTCCTTATATGCTAAAGGTGAGAGATTAGTGGTGGAATGTATTAAGAAGGGAAATACCTTAATACAAGATAAGATGGTTAATTCATGAGAGTTTGAAATGATGTGAAAGTGATACATCAAAATATAATAGTTATCACATGTAGCACTTCAGGTTTTATATACCTTGATGTACTCCAAATCTTATATGTCCAAATATGAAACATATGAAGTATGTTATGCAACTATTACAATGATATGTAATGAGTTGTTTCACTTTGATGAGTGTTAATTAATGTACCTTGAGAATGGGGTTAAGCCCAAATGATGAGTATGATGTAGTTATACCATGATGAGAATGAGAAATGAACTCATACCTTGAATTAATGATCATCAATTCTATATGATGCGAGTAATGATCTTGAATAATCATTTATGATACCTTTGAATGCCTCAGAGGTATGGAATAATGAATTAAGGGTTAGACAAATAATGTAATCATGAAACCCTATTTAATGAGAAATGGGGAACCCTAACCCTAATTTGGGTAAAGGGAAGGAAAAGCCCTATTTGATAGTAAACCCTAATTCTGGGTTATGCTTTGAAGCATGTAACCCTATAAGTGATGTATGAAATGAGGAATTACTATTCCTAATTAAGCTAAGGGTTGAATAACCCTAATTGGATTGAATAAGAATCCTAACCCTATAAACCAACTATGGTGATGTAACACGGTTGTGGTAATTTGTCAAATAGCATGACCGTGCTAGGTAGCACGACCGTGCAAGATAGCACGGCCGTGGTGTTTTATATTTAATTTGAAAAGAACTTGTATTGTGATGATATGGATACAATATGCATGGAATTTTCTGAGTCACATGAGTAAGTTGTTACCTAGTGAGAGGTGACAAGATATTTCATGGCCTTGTGAGCCAGGTGTGATGCTTGTGTAACAAGTATCATGAATGCCTTGGTCAGATGACCTGAAGGTGATAGTTACTTGAAAAAGGTATAATAATGCTCAATGATGAGTTAAGGGTTTGAATACCCAGAACCATATGTTTATGGTGATGAGAATGTGAAGGGATGAGAATTCCCAGTATTGAAATGAGGGACTGAGTTCCCAGGGTCTTTGAAAGACTGATAAATATCTGATAAAAGTAGTACATGTCTCTTTATAGCATTGTTGTAATAAGTTATGTTTGAGAACTTGGCTGATGCTAAAAGAATATGAGAATGTACTTAATAAATCAAGTGAAATCGATTCATGTAGTGCCCTGGCCATAGATCCATCATCGTCTGTAACTGGTGATGGTGAAACGGGTTTTCCTGCGGGTTAATCCGGAGTGTATATTGTTGAATATGCGGGGTTTCTCCTAGTCGAAAATAGGAGGATTAGAGTGCAACTTCGGTTGTAGACTCAAGATGTGTACAAGAGCATGGTGAACAGGCCCATGGCTCAGTGTGAAAGAGAATTAATGCATTCATGGATCAGGGAGCACGGTGAATTGGCCCGTGGCTCAGATATACTAGCGCCGAGACCTATACCAAGGCGGGCTAGAGAAAGGGTAGCCTACGGGAGCTAACCCTGTGACTGAGTTCACTTAAGCAAGAGACTGCGGTCCTGCTTGTGGTCTCGTACTGACCGAGATGTGGGAGGTCATGGAGTCCAGCTCTTCCATGGACCTTGTATGGCACCGACTTTGGGTTTCACAACCGAAGGTTGGATTTGAGCGGTACGACTCACCTCCTCAGGGCATCCGTGTGATTGTAAAATGTAATCAGTCGTATAGCATGTTTTCTTAAGGATTGAATACGGAGATTCATTGGCTTATGTTGCATTTCTTTGTGCATTCCTTAGTAGATAAATGTTAATTATGTTCCTTTATATTCTCTACAAGATAGATAGATGAATTACTTATCTACCATGGGTAGATGCAATGACCTCCTTGAGAATGGAGATTATCTTATTCTGTTCTATGATGAATAACTCTGCCTGATAATGTAAAAATAACCCCTGCTCAGTTTTAATTTAATAAACTGCAATAACAATGTTTTTGGCGGAGAGTTATATCTCTCGCTGGGGCAATTTTCAATTGTCTCACCCCCGTGGGAAACATTTTTAGGTATGCATGGGAGGCAAAGCAGAAATCCTAGAACAAGGAAAGAGCAACAGCAGGGAAAACAATAAGATCTCAGGTGGATATATTGTCTGTCTAGTCATACAGATAGTAGTCCTATGTGTCGTCTCTGTACTCTCAGGTCCTCAGAGTTTTTAGTCAGTGTCTTATGAATCAATCTGAAGTTTTGGCATGATGCCTCGAGATTTCATATACTGTCTGTATATAATGTTTATAAGACTGTTGATGTTGTAATATTTGAGAATGAATGGTACAGGTTGTGTACTTGTGAACCAATATGAAATTGAAATACTTTGGTTCTTGGTTAAAGAGTTTTCCTGTGAATGGATCTCTTGAAAACGTTTTAATTTTCAGTGATTTTCAGTAATCCGTTGCAAATAATTCGCTTCTGCATTAGTTAATCATGTTTTCACGAGACGATCATTTCACATGAGCATATATTATACCTTATTCTTGCAAACATAACCATATATCTCATCATCTTATGTATCCATCTTAGAAACCACGGTTCACCACATACAATCAAGTCCCATTATAACAAAGAGGCGGTTTCAAGATAATTTATCCATTGATTAGGTTATCCCTGGTTAACCATAACCCTCAACAAAGGTTCCAACTTCCCTCACTATAGGTAGGGCAGGTAGCGCAAACCCTCACCCAAAGAGTATCAGGCAGGATCATATCCACACTAGAGATTATCGGCTAGGGTTCCAAACCCTAAAGCACATGTGCCATCAAAACGGCCGACAACATATAATCCTACCGTGCATCAGGGATCCAATCATATACTAGGGTTAGGGTTTCTATCAGCCAACCCTCTCAACAAGAAGCATGACGACCAGGAGCATGGCGCCCAAGACGCCCTAACGTTGAACCAACACCCATATCGTTCAAAGGACCCTTATGTCGGCCAAGGCACTCTATCATCCAAGAGCATGGTAACCACTAAGGCACCATATTGGCCGACTCACATAGGGTGTGTCGGGAAAACACAAAACCCATGCTCGACACAAGGTTACCCATCTTACTCATATCATCCAAGGAAGGGGCACAGGTGTCGCCCACCTATAACAAGCAACACCACAAGAAGACCTATCATCCAACTAGGTCAAACACCTCATATCGGCCAAGGAATATCACAAGGTGTGTCATGCAGAGCACACATCAAGGTGTATCATCCAAGCTCCCACTCCACAAAGGGTATCGGCCAAACTCAACTAGGCATATCGGCCAAAGGTACAACCCAAGACAAGGCTATCGGGCAACACTACTCTAAGGTCATATCGTGCAAGGCACAACCCAACATGGTCATCTTCAACCTCAAGCACAAGGGAACCAAACCCTAATTCATCAAGAAGATCGGCTCACCTCTCAACAACTAAAAGAGAGGGGTTTTACACAACCTATATCACAAATTGGGCAACCACAAGGACCAACGTCAACTTAGGTCATCACATATCTAAGAGCTCACCTCTCTAATCCATGGTGAGAGGAGGGTGTTGCCCAAGCAACTAGAATGTAGGCTCACCTCTCAACTTAAATGAGAGAGGGGTATTGACCACATCACTAGAGCTCAAACTCACTTCTCAAAAACCAAGGAGAGAAAGGGGTATTGCCCCAAAAGAAACCCTAAACTATGGTTCGACCAACTAGATCCAAAGGTATATAAACCATCAACAACATCAACAACATCATGCTCACTGTATCCATAAGATCAACAACATGTACTAGAGCAAGAAACATAACATGCAATGGCCGAGCATCCACATATGTGAATCGTGCAACATAAAGAAGGTAGTATAGCTAGGGTTAGAAGTTATGTAACCGGCCTTAAGCAAACTCCTCAAGCTCCAAAGCTCCAAGATTCTAGCTCCTAGTTCCAAGCACACCACTTTCGGCCACCTCAAGAAAAGGAACAAGAACCATAATCACCATGGACGAAGAGTAGGCAAGATGGAGAAGAAGATGCTAAGGAGGGAGGGAAGATGCTTACCAAAGGACAAGACCCACCTAGGGTTCAGCCAACAAGCTAAAGGAAGAAGAAGAGATCTCCACCCAGGGAAAAGGATCGGACACCAAGCTCTCCAAGGAAGTTGTGACGTGCACACAAGGAGGGAAGAGCAACAAAAGAGCTAAAGGGTTCCTAAGGAAGAGAAAGGCAAGGCATATATAGATGAGGATCAAGGTTAAACCAAGGCAAGGTGTCACCTTACTAAAGGACACTTGTCCACACGTTTTGCCACCTTGCAAAACACATGCACAACCCATGCCACCACTCATCCAAGGTTCGACCACATGTCCAAGCTAGGGTGACACAACCAAGGCAAGGAGGTCAAACAAGGTCAAAGGCCGACACACTCCATCCATGGCCGACACACTACTCGTCTAGGCCGATACAAGGCTTGGCTGACACACACCAAGGTCGACACAAGCTACCTTGCCCGATACAGGGCTCAACCAAGCAAGGCAAGGCCCAAACAAGGGAAAACAAGGCCCAAAAGAGCTCAACCAAGCCCAAGGAAACTCAAGGCATGAACCCAAACCTTCCTCTCAACCCTAGAGGAAGCAAAGAGAGAGAAAGATGTCTCTCAAGGTGACAAACTTGCTCTCTAACCCTATCTTAGGTTATTTTGCAAGTAGCACCTCCAACTCTCAACAAAGCACAAGCAAAACCTAATCATCACTAAAGGTGATTAGCAAGCAACTAAGCACAAGGTTTAGGCAAAACAAACAGGGTAATCCCAAAATGAAGGTCAGGGTCCTTACAATAATGATGATGATGATGATGATGATGATGATGATGATGTTGATTATGATGATGATGATGATGATGATGATGATGATGATGATGATGATGATGATGTCGATATGACCCAAGTTTGTTTTTGAAAGGGGTCCAACAAATTTTGATGACATGAGATGAGTTTGACCGTGCAACCCTAGCTAAACTAGCACCTTGTACGATACATGTGACTTGGTTGATGTGCTCATAGTTAGCAGGTTAACACACTTTCTTGTGCATAGTCTTGTACGTGCTGAGATGTGATATGTGACATATGATTTGGGACCAACACATGCCTCAATCTCTTTACAAAGGAGGATCTCTAGCATGGCATGTACGAAAAGGGTAACTTTCTTGATGTGAGTCGACCCTCCACAAGAGAAGGTCAGATTACCTAAACTCCAAAATATGTGAAATGTTGAAAAATATACACAATGAAATACATGACGATGAGTCCCTAGCTAGATTACTTCTAAGTATGTGAGTTGAGTCATCTAGTAGGTAGTTCCCATGAAAATGTTGAACCCTAGATTTCCTATCGAAAGACCTAACCCTAGAGAGAGAGGCATGTGAATATATGATGATTTCTATATAGGTGAGGGAGATGTCCCAAGACCCTAAGATGATGTACATGACATGAGATCTCCATGATGAGCCTCATACTCGGGTTAGTGGTATGATGTAAAGAAATCTAGTGGTTGCTCTCGTTTCTTGTAAGATGGGTAAAAAAGTTGGTTATAGGTAGATGGTTGTGGTTAGCATGTCTTGTTGGACATAGGTAGGTCTTAGCTTGGGTGACATGAGCTTATGGAGACCCTTTGAGATACAAGTTAGATAATTATGAAACCTCAATGTTAACAATGATGTTGCTCCTAGAATGATGCTTTATGCATGAAATATCTCACTTAAGTTAAAACATGATACATGTACAATAAGTCACTCCCTTAAGCAAGATCTAAGATAAAATAATCAACTTTTAATCTTGGGATTTAGCACTATTGTATCATTTCTTTCAAGGGCTAATTTTCTAGTGTTCATTGATCTTTGAGAGTACGCCACATTATCTTAATTGATATTTCAACTAGTATACTAGGGGGAAAATGACCAATTACAACCTATGCATAGGGTGGCAGGATGTACCCTACCTCAAGTGAGACAAACCTCTAAGGAGACAAAGTCCAAAGGGGAGACAAAACTCCTTGATCAATTTTGATTCTATCATAATATTTTACATTACTCAACAAATATGAATTAGGGGTGGTGACCTTCAAGAGGAAAGAAGCCTTATAAAAATAGTTTTAGGTACACCATCAATCATGATTTTATGCATTAGAATTGAAGAGGGAAAATAAATCAATCAAGGTGAAAAATGAGAATCTAGTAACTTATTATAATCAAGAGTTTGCAATCAAAATGAACACGAAGTCTCAAAAGGTGCTTGAGTACTCAAGAATCTAGCAAGATGAATGTAGTAGGTTCACTATATGTCACATGGTTTGGGAATCACCTTTTTGTTTCTTATTAGGAGAATTTACCACTTTGACCCATAGTGGGTGAGATATTTAATAATCATTCTTGGTGTTATAACATCTCATTATAAATCTTTAAGTTCATTTCCTTCAATACAGTCCTCATCTAGTACATGATATGCTAACCATTACCTATGTTCATAACATATGATTTATAATTTCATATTTATATATACATATGTGTATGATTCTAAGTTCATGTCATTAACGAGGGAACATATTCATGAGATCACATTCTAGTATTAGTATGGTACATAGGAGCATGTAATCCTAACAAAAAGAAGAGTCCCTCGTCCTTCATATTCATAAATCTAAGAATCAATTACTTTATATTTAACAATATTATATGCTTAGGTCTAAAAAAAAGACTAATTCAGTAAACAAAGGTAAATATGGTTGCATTTGGGTGAGTAGAGTTACAACATTATTTAATAAATACATCATATTGTTCATGTTTTCATCATATTTGTAGTTACAAATTCCATATATTATTGGATTAATTGTTCTAATACATTTATATTTAGAATAATAAAAGAAATATTGATTACCACTTATATGGATTGATGATTATTGTCATGTGTATACTACGATCTAAGTTGTTGATCATTAATTAGATCAAATTGATTTCCCCCTTCAAAGTTACCTCGAGTAAGATATTAGATTAGGCATAATATTCTATTAATAACCAAGGTGTTGACATCCTATTTTTGCTCGCTTGGAAAAAATCCATGATTAATTTCAATTATCTGGATAATGATGGAATTTGCTCCACATCCTCTTCAATTACCACATACTCACTTCTTTCTATATTTTCCCACATTTTCCCTCCCATTGAATGCATCATTTTTTCTCACTTTCACCCAGTTTGAGCTCTTCTATAAAGAATGCTTCTTTCAGACAGAATGTGCAATATCAACAATGCCTTATATAGGCTATCTTTTTATAAATTGATGAATTGAATTGAAATAAATTAAATATTTCCTTTTCAATTGCCTTTTTCTAGAAAAAAATGAGAGATAACTTCAACATATCTTTTTGAGAAAATTCTCTCTATTTTTTGCTATAACATTCCTAAAATTACTGGGAATATGAGAAAATCCTTTCTTCACCTAGAGGACATCCATGTGGATCAAAACCATCCGCAAGTTCCACATGGGCAGATCATCTCAATCCACATGCCAAACTTGGTGCATTAGGTCTATCTGCCACCACTTTCAGAAGGTTTTACCCAGAATCTCAATTATAAATTAATCCCCATATCCAATGAATTTTGGGCCCCTTTTGTGTATCTTGAAGCCAGAGAAACGATTAGATCTCTCTTTATTTTTGTGTTTCTAGTGATTAGTGGATCCTTCCTATGATACCACCTATCTTGGTAGATTCTATAGAACAGTAAACTTCTATTACTGCTACATCTAACCATTGAATCTACTATCTATGTGATTTTTGATCTATAACTTCCACATCTGACCTGATCTATTGTTGCATTAGATCTATTATCCATCAATTCTATCACTGCAACTTCTTGTGGTTCTAAATAAAATATTTAGTATCTGCAAGCACCTCTGTACTACTCATCCTCTGAAATCCTCCGCATCGGTCTTAACAAAGAATGATGGATCCCGACCGTGGGAGGTCCTGAGGTGATTAGGACCGAAATACACCTAAACATTAGGAATTTCATAGAAAAGGCACATATATCTCTGTCCCTAAAAAGCTCACCCTTAGCCAAACAAATCCTCTTTTTGTTGTCTTCTTTTTGTTCATAAAAATTCTAAATCGCTCACTCCTTCATCACATAATTGCCCTTGATACCAATTTATTGGGTAGGATGAGGGTGTTAATTTTTCCTAACTCATAACTAGATCGTTGGATCCAATCTCTAGTTATAATCATTTTCAATTTTCTTTATCCATCAAGGATAGTTGCTCAAAATCCTCTGTGGTTTCATCTACATCTCTTTTTTCTTCATTTCTTTGCATAAAACGTGGTGGCAACTGCGAACACACCCTTAATTTTATTTTTGTAATGTTTCACTACCAGCAAACAATAGAGATTTATTTCCAAAATATTTCTCCAACTTCTTCCCCTTTTCCTTGGGCCAGGTGTGAGAGACTAGCGACTCTTCTAGGCATAGCCAAACCGATCTGAACAAACTCTTGTTGTTGTGTTTTGTAGATTGGGTATCTTTAGGTTTTTTTGTTGTTTGTTCCTTTTAGGGAGAAAAGTGGATCACTATGATCCACAATTCTAGGGAATGTATAACAAGGTTATCCCCCATCACTCCCCTTTTATCTGCCTTTTTTTGCTTTCTTCTTCTAATTAGGGTTTTCAATTATGCTTCCCATCTACAGTTTAGTGTTCATTTCCCCTGTCTTTTTCTATAAAAACAAAACAAAAAAATCATGAAAACAAATACATATAAAGGATGAATATTAGGTGCAAGTTAGAAACTAAATCTCTTTTTTTATGTTGATGTAATTTCTTTATATGCATATCAACATCTGTGATGCATTAGGGGCTTGTTTCCAAAATTGATAAACACCCATCACTTGCACTTAATACAACTACCTATAAACCCACACACCACTGAATGGGTTCCAACCCTGTACTGAATCCCTAGAAATGATATATTCCAATAAAGGTGTTGTCGTAGAAATAAGTTGGACATCCAAAGTCCTTTATAGAATCCCACTCTCCTAGCTATCATGACTTATTATGTCTGATGTAGTCACGAGGTGTATTTGAGCAACACCTTCATCTACTAAACTCAGGCTACCCATCAATGGCTGCAATCTAACCATAGAGAATATAAGGACCAACCCCTCCTATATAGGTCATGCTTGAGTGAGGATGCAATGTGGAGCTAAACTCATGGGCCAAAAGGGAAAAAAATATGCTTCCTGTGCATACATCTTGTCTTCCATGTAAAAATAAAATTTAGTTTGTTGCTAACTAATTCAGGTGTAGATTCAAACAACCTTTTTTTAAGATTAACAATCTCAAAGGTTAATGACCTCAAACTATCTTTTTTAAAGATTGAAAATCTCAAAGGTTAACGATATCAAACAATATTTTTCAAAGATTAACAATTTGAAAAAAAATATTTGACTCAAACAACCCTTTTTTAAAGATTAACAATCTCAATCAATATTTTTAAAACTATTTCAAAGATTACCAATCTTAAAGGTTAACAATTTCAAACAATATTTTTCAAATATTAACAATATCAAAGATAAAAAATCTCAAATAATCTTTTCTAAAGGTTAACCATATCCAAGATTAACAATCTCAAAGGTTAACATTTTCAAACAATCATTTTTAAAGATTAACAATCTCAAAGGTTAACAATTTCAAACAATATTGATCAAAGATTAACAATGTCAGAGGTTACAATCTCAATTTTTTTCTCAAAGATTAATAGTCTCAAAGATTAAAAAAAAAACAATCTTCATAAAAAATTAGCAAAAAATATATGTCCTCAAAATTTGGACAAATGGAAGGACACCTCCACATCGTGCATGACATCGTTCGCCAATGTTGGGGTCTGCCCCACAAGGGTCTTGGATTATGACCTTAAATTAATCTCACTTCAGCTTTCAAATCCTTTTGGGTCTTGTACCCTGACCTATAACTAGCCCAATCATACACTTCCTCTTCCTAAAAACACAATCCTAGATTATGATATAAACTAGACCACAACCTCTCGATGAATGACACAAATAAGGAGAAGTTGAGCCTTGGCCTCCTCCTTGCGCACCCTTCCTAACACACACCAAAAATTCTCCAGAGAAACCCTTCAAACTAGGTGGAAATCAAGATGTCGTTCATGTTGGCAATGGTTTCAGTTTGATAGCCCAACCGCTCAACTTACCACCTTCCATCCTACTTTGAATGATTCTTCTGGGACACATCCCCCAAGAACTATGCTCTAACCATATTTTATTTTTCTAGGCATGGAATTGGCAAACAAGTCATGCACAAAAGTGGATAGGTTTCATAATGTAGTTCAAGCTAGGGGAAGTAACAACCACCAAAAAATATGACAAGAAAGAAATGTTGGTGCCTTTCATCATGAGAAGAACACAAGAAATTTGGAAGCATCCTTGTCATGCATTCCATCACATCAAGGAGGGGCCCTTTTAAATTTCTTGATTAATGTGACATGTGATGAGTGGATCCATCCTGAAAACATATATTATCTCTTCTCCTGATGTTACACCCTACTTTTAAATCATGCTAATGCTGATTTTTGGACATCTGGGGTACAGTGAGAAGCCCGTACCTCACCCGATCCCATCAATGAGAAATCTTGATGTCTGGGAACATTAGTGCAGATCACCAGTTAGATGGTGCCTCTAAGTCAGAAGCTATCCATGATAAGAAAGACAAACCCAAAGAGGTGGAGAAGTGTAAAGAAGCCTCAGTTATTCCTGAATTCGTGGTTACCTAAGAAGACTACAATTAAAGCAACCTTTCAACATGCATTTCCTTCCTCGTTCAAGGTTAACTTACACAGGAGGGTAGCACTACCCTACGTTTTCCGAACACAGTGACGCATATTCAGGTTCATCTACACCATTATTTTCAAACTACCCGTGGGGTTCCCACCTACTTCAGCCAGAAGCGTTTTAGACTGAGCTTTATTAGAGTCCAACATCATCAAACATTAGGTTTGGCCCAATAGCTCAGGAGGCTACTATGCTCTTCTTCAGACCTGAAGGGGAGACTGGAGGAAGGAAGAAAGAATGAGAAGTTACAATCACACAATAAGAGCCTCAAATGGTCGACACTACCATGAAGGTTCAAATGCACTATTTTGAATGGTCGAGGGCATGTCCCCAATCTACACTCCATGTATCCACCACAGGCATTCTTGGTTCAAACCGTACATAGGAGGAGGGTATGGATTCCCACCAAATGTTTTATAGTGCCACCAACAACAATAAAATTGCCAATTATACCCATGGTGGTTGTACACCAAGAAGTTTTTGCGTAGGAACCTACTCCCATGGATCTCGTACTGCTAGAGATCATGCAAAAGATCAGAGATCTAGAAGGGAAGAAGGATGGTGGGAAGACATTCATTGATTTCTATCATTCTCCTAATGCAAAATTACTAGACAATTTCATCATACCTAAATTACTTGAATACACCAAAAAGGGCTACCCTATGGCCCAAGTCAAAGTGTTTTGATCAAATAAGAGGAAGTCTAGCATGACAAGAAGGCACTAAAATGTTGTATTACACGGACCTTGACTAGTCATGCATTATCCTAGTACAACAAATAGGACATGACCACATTCACCGCATGGGCCAAGATAGTTGAAAATTTAATCGATAATATGCATGCAGTGTAGATCAGGTCCCGACCAAAGAGGACCTAGAAGCATAGGAATAAAAGACCGGCATGACCTGCTCTGAGTTCATCGGGTGATGGAGGACCTTGCCACTCAGGTAGTGATAACACCCAAATTTTGATATTCATCCTAAGGATTTATTCATGGTTTTGTGTTGATTATAGCTTAATATGCCTAAAATAACTATAGATTCTTATCTTTTAGTAATTTATATCTTTTCCTAGATAGAGTTTCTCAACTAGACTATTTTGGAACATGCATTCACCTAACTTGAAAAGACATCGACTCTCTAAGATTTCTCCTTGTCGGCACGGTCGGGCCCAACTCTGCAAGGTTGGGACAAGTTCATCACATGGTTTTTGCAGCATCTAGTCTTACATCCACATAGACCGACACAATTGTGGTGATTGTGACACTCGACATGGTCGGGCCCATCCGGACACTATCGAGATAAGAATGAGACTGTGATGGTTGTAGTAATTGCGATAACTGTAGCGACCGCGATGCTCAGCACGGCGGGGCCCAACCCGACACGGTCGGGCCGGGAAAAAAAGTAGCAAACACTACATCCGTTTCGACACTGACATCTGTAGCGGCCGCTACAACTACAACTGCAGCAACCACTACGACCTCCAAGCTGTAGCGACTGCTACAACCACAATCATAGAAAAATTGTCTCGACCGCTACACTTGGCATGGTCAGGCCCAGCCCGACACGGTCGGCCCGAGGACAAAGGGGTAGTGATTGCTACAACGTCAAAATCTTTCTCAACCGCTACATCTATTTTTCCTACAACCTCTATAGAGAGCGCTACACCTGTCTTGACCACTACACTTGGCACAGCCATGTTGAGTATGGAATGGTTGGGCTAATAACTATGGGTAGCAATCAAGAAAGGTGTAGTGACTACTTATCACATACACTTCACCTTCACCTATAAATACCCACCCCTCGCTACGTAGAGAAGTGTTCTGATACTTTTTGATTCCCAGAGCCCTGTGGGAGAGTTTGAATGTAAGGAGTGGGACCCGATAGTGGGCCAACTCTATGGTAAAAACATGATCCACGAAATATATAAGCAACAGAAAATATAACTATATACAAAGTTACAAAATATTTCCATGTACATAATTTCTCACCCTAAGGATGGTACATAAAATGAAAAGGTTACATCTATATACACATAGGCCAGTATGCAGAGGGTAATAAAGCTATATCAAGCTGCCCTTAAGTTCACCAATGAACTCTTGTTCCTCATGAAGACTCTGACCTATAAAGAACCTACACCTGGGTGGAGGGAACACCCAGAAATATAGGAAACAAAAGAGTATGACTCAACAAAAGTTGACTCTGTACATTAGATGATTAACTAGGGAATCATTTATTACATAAGTATCATAAGATGTTCCCATCAAAGAGGGGGCCATTAAAGATAGGTAAGTTTTAATGAGAAGTAACAAGAGAAGGAATTTCCAAAAGAATGATGCAGTACAATTAAACAATTGAAATCACAACTCCTGCCATTGTCAACCATACAATCACATAAATATTTCCATGCTGATATATTTGACTAAAGTAACTATAATAGGGCCATGACACCACTAGGTCATTGGCCTAAGTTAAATGGGTGGAAAATCACACCATAGGCGGAAAAACATGCCTCTATATATATAAGGGAAGAAAATTATACCCCGGGTAGAAAAACATACCCTAAAGGTTACCTATAAGCACCTATGATAGTTAAACAAGTCAAATTATCTAACATGCATAAATAGAGTGCCAAGATACATCTTTCAGAAACATATGTGGCACGATTTAGAAGAATAACAAGTGGGGTTAATGACCCAATTCAACATGCTTATAGTAATTTCAAATTGAATAACAATAAGTCCAATTGAGAGTATATGATTTGTCCAATAAATGGAACAAGAACAAGTATTGCAAAAGCTGCCTCATTATGGGAAAATTTAGTCATATAATGCCCAATTATGAATAGGGAGGAGTACATACATGATCTTCACAACTAAATCTTATCTCATCTATATACTTGGTCCATGAAGTAGATTTTTCATCTGAGGAAGATATTAGATATGTTAGCCAAACCAATGCAAACTTGTGCATACATTCTTATTATAGATGTTTATATTTCTCCTCATAGTCTTGATCACCTAATGAGATATTAGGGTTTCCAATCTTATTAAGTGAAACTATGACCTGTTATACATATATAAGTGTCTAAGTGGTCATTATTACTTGTGCATAACCACCCTAGAGTAGGGTACAAATTATTGGGATGTATATTTACCATGATCTCATATATATATGTGTATATATGTATATATATGTATATATATATATATATATATATATATATATATATATATATATATATATATATGTGTGTGTATGTGTGTGTATCACAATATAGTTAGTGACTATAGCATGGGTGGATTAGATTTCATACATATGGCATTCCCATGTAAATCTACATATCAATATTTTAGATGAAGGTTCACCTTTTGGGCCTTGACTCACATTCCTTCTCCTAAATAATCTTAACATAACACTCTCTTTCTAGATATTTTATATGCAGCATTCTATCTCACTAGTAACAACCTTCATCAAAATTTGATCCATGTATTCTAAGTTATATATCTATGTGAAGATTAGTATGCCATCCACAACTTAGGTCTCCTTGTGATATACTAACTTACACTTTAATACTCTCCACCATAGATTGATATATTCATGTCCGATAGGTTTGAATATGTTTATAAGAATCATTTCTGTAACATCCCTAACCTGGGTTATGCCTTAACCCTAGAAGTTATGCTTAAGTAAGTCATTTATATTCTTGTCTTTATCTTTTGAAAAGTAATTACGACTAAAGGAGAGCTTATGTTTCAATTTTGGTCCTATTTGAATAATGTTGAAGCAATATTTGCTTGTTTTGGACTAAAGTGCAATTTACCCAATATAAGGGGTTACCTTCAAAAATGTTCCTAAAGTACTTTAGCATCATAATAATGAGAAGTATGCTAAGGGATGGTTTGTGGAAGCCTAAATTCTAAGAAGGGGCTTGTTTGAATAATACTTGTACATTGAATACTAGTTTTGGTGTAATTTGTAATTTACCCAAAACCTAGGGTTGAATATGTAAAATACCACCTCTATAGTGTCCCTACTGTCTCTTGGTATCATTTAGAGAAAATAAAATAAAAGGGGCGTCTTGTTTGAACCATATTTGAGAAATGATACTCTTGATAATAAAATAATCAAGAAATAAGTATAATTGAAATCCAAAGTTATTTTGTAGCAAAACTAAATAAATTAAATTAAGTGCCCATCAACTAAAAAGATATGGGTGAAATCATATAATGGAATGGCAGTCAAAATACCTTGAGAGGCGCCAATATTCCTAAGTAGGTGAAAATATCTACCTACATTTTTAATTGAAAAGTAATGTCCACTAAAATAAAGGTGATAATGGATAATAGTATTATATTGACGAAGGAGCTTAAACAGTCAACTATAATTCAGGGATAATTCAAAGGAATGAAAGGAAAATAAAGTTAGATTTGGATATAAGGAAGTGGAGGGGGCATGTGGCGCCTAGTAAGGAAGGTTGATGACTTCCCTCCTACCCTCTCTCTCTCTTACGAATTCAATTATATATACTCAACCATTCACCTACTAGAAAGGCTATTTGCGCACCACACTCACTCCTCACTTAGGACAACGACCAAGGAAGCAAAGGAGAAGGAGGAGATCATTTCCCAAGCTTAAGGTAAGATCCATGGTCATCTTCAACCTTGGGTTGAAGGCTAAAATCGAATTATAACTCTTGTTTTCTTCTCTCTTCCATCCAATGCTCAACTTTGGCAATGTTTTACATCAAAAAGGTTGAGAACATGCCTTGGATAATTGGAGGATCTATCTTCACCATTAAACACGAAAAGCTTGGAGCTTTGAAGTTGCTTTGAAGGCGGGTTATATAACTTGAACCCATTGATATTATTATTTGATTACAATCTTGCAATATATGTTAATCTTTCCTTCTTCTTGAATTTTTCTTTAGTAATTGATGAATCAACGAATCCATCAGTTGTATGGACAATAGAAATGAAGGTCTAAAGCTTGATGATGATATCATCTTAGCACACACCTCTAGACCAACAATTACAAACAGTTTCAACTATGCATGGCCAAACGGTTTCAAACTATTTAAAGTTCAAACGGTTTCAACATAACCTAGGCCAAACAGTTTCAAACCATTTCATGTTCAAACGATTTCAACCTAATCTAGGTCAAACGGTTTCAAACCGTTTAGAGTTCAAACAATTTCAACTGTGGATAGGCCAAATGGTTTCAAACCGTTTAGAGTTCAAACGGTTTCTACTTTGGATAGGCCAAACGGTTTCAAACCGTTTAGAGTTCAAACAGTTTCAACTTCGGATAGGCCAAACGGTTTCAAACCGTTTAGAGTGCAAACGGTTTCAACTTAATTTAGTCCAAATGGTTTCAAACCTTTTAGAGGTCAAAAAGGTCCCAAACTGTTTGGAGATCAAAAAGGTACAAACCGTTTGAAGATTTAAGGATCTCACACCGTTTAGAGACCAACTAGTCTCAAAGCCATGTAAGATCAAACAACCTTATGAGTGTTTGTAAAGTATCTCAAGGTTGATTACAATGGAAGTATCTCTAAAGTACTTAGGTGAATAGTACACTTAGAGTAATTGTCATTTGATGCCTATGAAAGTAATAAACTCAATACACTGTGATAAGCATAGGTGCATGTACTTTAGTGAAAGGTTGAGCCAACTTAATAAAGTATGGAGTAATCAACATCCTAGAGAGGATGAGAGAGAAACTCGTACTTGTGTAATAAACATGTAATGTGCATACATTGATACTTTTAATAAGTGTAGAGTATGAATTAGGGTTTGATCTTTGATAATGTGATCATGAAATCCTAATTGATAAAGAATGGGAAACCCTAACCCTAACTTTGGGTAATGGTATGAGAAACCCTAATTGATAAAGAATGGGAAACCCTAACCTTAATGAGGGAATAGTGGTGTTACCCTTGTATTGCATAGTGTTGATATGTAATTGATATGGTTGTTATTAAGTATACTAACCATGCACGTATCATGAGTTGATGAGCATAGCCAGGTATGAGCTATGATGTTTAATGTGCCTTGTGAGTTATGTGAGATGCTTGTGTAACAAGTATCATGTATACCTTGGTCAGATGACCTGGAGGTAATAGTTACCTGATAAGTGATAACAATGTTTAGGGATGAACTAAGGGTTTGAATACCCAAATCTAGTAAACATGATGATGATATTGTTGAGGGATGAGAATTCCCGGTAATGAGATAAGGGATTGAGATCCCAATGTACTTGATAGATGTATTACACTTTTCTTTGTAGCATTTGTCATAATAATACATGTTTGAAAACTTGGCTGATGCTAAAAGAATATGGTAATGCACTTAATTAATCAAGTGAAATCTTATCATGTAGGTCCCAGGCCATAGATCCATCATCGTCAGTAGCTGGTGATGGTGAAACAGGTTTTCCCACGGGATCTCCTAGAGGGCATATTTTTGAATATGTGGGGGTAATGGGCACGAATATCCTTACGCCCTAATGTGGGGTTGACGTGAGATAAACATGAGATCTCTCAATCCTTCATTATATGTGCCAAGATGGATGTATCACGAATCTCCCGATGATGTTGAATTCCAGATCGATGTGAGACAAACATGAAATCTCTCGATTGCGAAGAGAGTGTAGCTACCGCCGTATCTCTATAGCGAAGTTACCAGTATACCCTGGAAAGCTATTTAGCAGAGACACGAGTTGTCCTGCATGTGGTCTCGCACTGATCGAGATGGATGAGGTCATGGAGTCCGGCTCTTCCATTGACCTAAGTATGGAACCGATGTTTTATTCCGTCGTGGTCGGTTGGAGTATGAGCGGTATACCTCATCTCCTTAGGGCATAAGTGTGATTGTAAAATGTAATCATCTGTGTAGCGTATTTGCTTAAGGATGAAATACAGAAATCATTGGTTGATGTTACATTGCTTAATGTATCCAAAAATGGATAAATGCTATACATGTTCTTCATATTCCTTATTAAATAGATGATTTACTGCTTTATCATATATAGTTGTAATGCTTTAAAAGAAGATACTACTCTATTCTGCTTAAACAATGATTAAATTCTACTTACTAATATAAAAGAATCCTCTGCTCAGTTTATTACTATTTATCTTCAATGATAATATTTTTGGCAGAGAGTTATATCTCTCACTGGGACATGGGTCTCACCCCGTTGGTCACCAACATTTTTTGGTGGACGCGGACGAGGAGGTAGGGACCATACAACAGGGGAAGGACAGTAGCATCAGGGACAACAGTAACATCTCAGGTGGAGATACCAACTGTCGTGTCTTGTAGATATGAGTCCTTTGTGTCGTTTCTGTACTCTCAGGTCCTTGGAGTCAGTACTTAGTGTTTTTATGATCGATCTGAGATTTTGGTTTGAATGCCTTGAGGTTTTATGTTGCTTATGTATAGTTTTGGAAAAACAACTGTTGTAAATATTCCTCGAGAGGAGATGGTACATGGTATTTATAATGTGAACCATAATGTATGCAGTACTTTGGTTCTCTTCTTAAGAGTTTCCTAGAAATGGATCCCTTTGCAAATAGTTTTATTTTTTAGTGATTTTTGTTATTCCGCTGATTTTGGTTATTCTGCTATTATTACACAGTGACAGTCTGATTTGTGGTCGGATCGTCACAAGGTTCTTGGTATCAGATCTTAAGGTTCGTTGAGTCTACAGAGACATAGGATTAAGGTCGTTGAGTATGTTCTAGTGTCCTCCAGTTTATCTGATAGTGACTTCTGCTCTCAGGAGAAGAAGTAAAGCTTGAAGATGGCTGGATCACACGAAGAACATGCTGCTGAAAGAAGTGTTGCTGTACCAGGATGAGGTGCAAGGGATCGGGCTAGAGAGGAACTAGTACCTGAAAATCCCCAGTTTGACCAAGCTTCGAAAGAAAAACCAGCTTTCCACACCCTCTTTGGGCAGTTCATGGCGACAATGACACATATGGCGGATAGGATGCCACCACCTGCACCTAGGGCACCAGTCCCCGATGAGATACATGGAGCTGGAAAGACTTTTGAACAGATTCGATGGGTAGGAGCCACTGATTATACTGGTACAACTGACCCAGGAGACACAGACTTGTGGCTGACTGAGCTGGAGAAAGCCTTCAGAATTCTTAATATCCCAGAAGCTGAGAAGGTTAGGCATGCGGTGTACCTATTGAAAGAGAGTGCTGGTCATTGGTGGGCTATAGAAGAAGGCAAAAGGCCAGGTGTTGAGGTCGAATGGAGAGAGTTTCGACGAGAGTTTTTTAATAGATATTTTCCCAAGACTTACCTGGATGAGAAAATCTCTCAGTTTGAGTGGATAAGGCAAGGACAAATGAACATTAATGAGTATGAAGCTAAGTTCATGGAGCTTCTACGGTTTTGTCTGCACATGGATACTACAGATGAGGAGAGGATTCAACATTTTGAGTAAGGTTTGAATGCTGATTTTACCACACCCGCATCTGCTCTTGAGAATAGAGAGAGGTTTGCCACCTTTGTGGAGTCAGTTAGGCAAATAGAAATGTCCGTGACTGATAAATGTCAAGCCAACAGTAAGAAAGAGTATACACAGTTCCAAGGACAGAGGTCCAAAAGTTTTAAGAAACCAAGGTTTTCTACACCAATAGTACCACCGAGGTTCAATACTCAGACGCAGTGGACATCCAGCAAGGGTAGAGGCCATAGTTTACCATCAGAAGGAGCCCACAACTCAGCATCAATGTCAGTAACAGGACCATCTAGGCCACCGTGGGAGAAAAAAAGTTGTTATAAATGTGGGAAGATGGGACATCTGATAAAAGATTGTCTAGCTAGAGACGTGAGTGTAACCCAACCACCGCGGTAGAGTCAACAAGGCTCTCAGAGGCGAAAGTTTAGCAGTGGTCATGAGGATGTGGACATGCATCCCAAGTTGGTTCATCTGCACCCAACAATTGGGCGAGTGGTCGACAACCAAAAACGGTAAGATTCTATGCTATGAATCAGCCGGAAGCAGTGGTCAACCCACGAGTCGTGATAGGTTAGATGGAATTATTTCATTCTGATATGTCTTCATCCTGCTTCATATACGTTTTGATTGATCTAGGTGCTACACATTCCTTTATCACTCGAGAAGTGATTCATGACTGCAATATGACTGTCAGTCATAGAGCAGATGACTTGTTATTAGAAACTCTGTTAGTCAGATCTGTAGTGTTGCGGGAGGTATGTTCTCCCTGTGTTCTTTCTTTTTCATAACATAGCATTCAGGTGGATCTTATACCACTTTAGATGCATGGGTTTGACATAATTCTTGGGATGGACACCCTAGAAAAGTATAAGGCTGTCTTAGATTGTGGTTCCAAGCAAGCCATGTTCACAGGCAATGATAAAACATGGGTATTTCAAGGGGATAGAAAGATCCTTCTAACTTGTCTAGTGTCAGAAATGGTAGCTAAAAAGTTGATGCGACAAGGATGTGAAGCATTCTTTTCACATGTGGTAGATACCATAGTAGAGAGTCCTAGTCTTTCTAAAGTTCTAATTGTTAGGGAGTTTGAGGATGTGTTTCCTGAGGAACTTCCAGGTGTTCCTCCACCCTGAGAGATTGATTTCGAGATTAATCTAATCCCGGGTACACAACCAATAGCTCAAACACCTTATAGAATGGCACCTGCTGAGATGGCAGAACTCAAGAAACAGTTAGAGGAGTTGCTTAAAAAGGGTTTTATTCGACCGAGTACTTCACCTTGGGGTGCTCCAATTCTTTATGTTAAAAAAAAAGATGGGTCTATATGATTATGCATCGACTATAGAAAGCTAAACAAAGTAACCATAAAGAACAAATATCTGTTGCCAAGAATAGATGATTTGTTTGACCAGTTGTGTGGTGCAACTATATTCTCTAAAATAGATCTAAGCTCAGGACACCATCAGTTATGCATCAAGGAGAGTGACATACCTAAATCAGCCTTCAGAACAAGGTATGGTCACTATGATTTCATAGTTATGTCATTTGGACTAACTAATGCACAAACTGCATTCATGGAACTCATGAAAAGAATTTTCCAGCTATTCCTTGATCAATTCATAGTAGTCTTTATAGATGACATCCTGATTTACAATAGAGATGCTCAACAACATGAGCAACACCTCCGTCAGGCCCTGACTTTACTGAGAGAGCACAAGCTATACGCCAAGTTTAGCAAGTGTGAATTCTGGTTATCAGAAGTGTCTTTCCTAGGACACGTAATATCTGCCTCAGGTATCCGTGTTGATCCTAAAAAGGTAAAATATGTCTTGGAGTGGGAACAACCAAAGACACCAACAGAGATACACAATTTTCTAGGACTGGTAGGATACTATAGGAGGTTCATGAAGAACTTCAGTTCTGTAGCATGACCCCTAACTAGGTTAACTAGGAAGGAGGTTCCTTTTGTCTGGAATGACAAGTGTCTACATTCTTTCCAGTTGTTGAAAGAAAGGTTAACAAGTGTGCCTGTATTAGTGTTACCTGAGCAGGGAAAAGGGGTATATTGTATTCTGTGACGCTTCTAAGAACGGTCTAGGATGTGTGTTGATGCAGGATAAACAAGTGATTTCTTTTGCTTCTTGACAGCTTAAGAAACATGAAGAAAATTATTCGACGCATGATCTAGAATTGGCTACAGTGGTTCATGCATTGAAGATCTGGAGACATTATCTCTATGGAGAGACATTCTAGATTTTCATGGACCATAAGAACCTAAAATACATCTTTTCACAGAATGAGTTGAACATGAGACAACGCCACTGGATGGAGTTAATCAAAGACTACGATTGTACAATTGATTATCATCCGGGAAAGTCTAATGTAGTGGCTGATGCACTAAGTAGAAAATCATCGTCGCCAATCATAGAAAAAGCACAATTGAACTCTTTAGTGTGCTTTAAATGAGACATGCTTGTCTCTTTGAGGCAAAACAATATACAGCTTAAAGTATCTTTGTTAGATGGACTGTTAGCTGAAATGCAAGTGAAACCTACTCTGAAATAATAGATCAAAGAGGCACAACAGGCTGATACTATGATTCAGCAGATCAGGCCAGAGTATGGTAGTGAGAAATGGGATGGTTTTCATGAGTCCGATGATGAGGTAGTCTGTTACCATGGTAGGATGGTAGTACCTGATGCCAATGACTTAAGGAAGTTAGTCATGGAGGAAGCTCATTCATCCATGTATGCAATGCATCTAGGGAGCACCAAAATGTACCATAACTTGAAAGATATGTATTGGTGGCCTGGTTTGAAGAAAGATGTAGCTGACTTTGTTATGCGGTGTGTAGTGTGTCAGTAGGTTAAAGTTGAACATCAGAAGCCCGCAGGAACAATGCAAACTTTACCTATACCACAGTGGAAATGGGATCACGTCACCATGGATTTTGTGGTTGGTTTACCCAGAATAGCCAAAAGTCATGATTCCATTTGGGTGATAGTTGATAGGTTGACTAAGTCAGCACATTTTCTTCCTATCAAAACAACCTATAATGCTGAGAAACTTGCACATATCTATATAGATGAGATAGTGCGGTTGCATGGAGTTCCAGCCACAATTGTTTCTGATAGAGGTCCCCAGTTCACAAGTCATTTTTGGGAATGACTACATAAAGCATTGCGTACGCAGTTAAGATT
Source organism: Alisma plantago-aquatica (assembly GCA_963693085.1). Taxonomy (NCBI): domain Eukaryota; kingdom Viridiplantae; phylum Streptophyta; class Magnoliopsida; order Alismatales; family Alismataceae; genus Alisma; species Alisma plantago-aquatica. Next base: position 801,248,674 of record OY856412.1, read on the forward strand.
CAGTACCGCCTTTCACCCACAGACGGATGGAAAATCTGAGAGGACTATACAAACCTTGGAGGATTTTCTTAGGGCATGTGTCCTTCAGTTTATAGGAAGTTGGGATCTACACTTGAGCTTAATAGAATTCGCTTACAATAATAGTTATTAGCACAATATTGATATGGCACCATATGAAGCATTATATGGTAAACGTTGTAGATCTCCATTGTGCTGGTATGAAATAGGAGAATACCAACTTTTGGGTCCTGAATTAGTGCAACACACAACTAAAAAGATTAAAGTAATACAATAATAGTTAAAGGCTGCACATGATAGACATAAGTCATACACTGATAAACTACGAAGACCCTTAGAATTCCAAGTTGGAGACAGAGTATATCTCAAAGTCTCACCTTGGAAAGGTGTTTTTAGATTTGGGAAGAAGGGTAAGTTAGCTTCTAGAGTTATGGGGCCTTACCCAATCACTGAACGGATTGGAAAGGTAGCCTATAAGTTGGAGTTTCCACCTAAACTACATAGATTGCATCTAGTATTCCATATATCCATGCTGAGAAAGTGTCACTCTAATACAGAGTCAGTATTGCAACTTGTAGAGGTAGAGTTAAATGAAGATATATCCTATGAAGAAGGACCGATGATGATTCTTGACAGGAGAATCAAAAAGTTGAAAAATAAAGACATAATTCTTGTGAAAGCTCTCTGGCATCATCATGGCATTGAAGAAGCTATGTGGGAACTAGAGGAAGAGACGAGGAGGAAGTACCCTTCTCTTTTCTCTTGATGATTTCGGGGACGAAATCCCTATTAGGGGTGGATAATTGTAACATCCCTGACCTGGGTTACGCCTTAACCCTAGGAGTTTTGCTTAGTTAAGTCATTTATATTCTTGTATTTATCTTTTTAAAAGTATTTAGACTAAAGGAGAGCTTATGTTTCAATTTTGGTCCTATTTGAATAATGTTGAAGCAATATTTGCTTGTTTTAGACTAAAGTGCAATTTACCCAATATCAGGGGTTACCTTGCAAAATGTTCCTCAAGTAATTTAGCATCATAAGAATGAGAAGAATGCTAAGGGATGGTTTGTGGAAGCCTAAATTCCAAGAAGGGGCTTGTTTGAATAATACTTGTACATTGAATACTAGTTTTGGTGTAATTTGTAATTTACCCAAAACCTAGAGTTGAATATGTAAAATACCACCTCTATAGTGTCCCTACCGTCTCTTGGTATCATTTAGAGAAAGTAAAAAGAAAGGGGCGTCTTGTTTGAACCATATTTGAGAAATGATACTCTTGATAATAAAATAATCAAGAAATAAGCATAATTGAACCCCTAAGTTATTTTGTAGCAAAAATATATAAATTAAATTAAGTGCCCATCAACTAAAAAGCTATGGGTGAAATCCTATAATGGAATGGAAGCCAAAATACCTTGAGAGGTGCGATATTCCTAAGTAGGTGAAAATATCTACCTACATTTTTAATTGAAAAGTAATGTCCACTAAAATAAAGGTGCTAATGGAAAATAGTATTATATTGACTAAGGAGCTTAAATGGTCGACTATAATTCATGGATAATTCAAAGGAATTAAAGGAAAAGAAAGATAGCTTCAGAGATAAGGAAGTGGAGGGGGTATGTGGCACCTAGTAAGGAAGGTTGATGACTTCCCTCCTACCCTCTCTCTCTTACGAATTCAATTATATATACTCAACCATTCACCTACTAGAAAGGCTATTTGTGCACCACACTCACTCCTCACTTAGTCCAACGACCAAGGAAGCAAAGGAGAAGGAGGAGATCATTTCCCAAGCTTAAGGTAAGATCCATGGTCATCTTCAACCTTGGTTGAAGGATAAAATTGAATTATAACTCTTCTTTTCTTCTCTCTTCCATCCAATGCTCAACTTTGGCAATCGTTTACATCAAAAGGGTTGAAAACGTGCCTTGGATAATTGGAGGAGCTATCTTCACCATTAAAGATAAAAAGCTTGGATCTTTGAAGTTGCTTTGAAGGCGGGTTATACAACTTGAACCCATTGATATTATTATTTGATTACAATCTTGCAAAATATGTTGATTTTTCCTTCTTCTCAAATTTTTCTTGAGTAATTGATGAATCAACGAATCCATCAGTTGTATGGACAGTAGAAATGAAGGTCTGAATCTTGATGATGATGACATCATCTTAGAACACACCTCTAGACCAAAAATATCAAACGGTTTCAACTATGTATGGCCAAATGGTTTCAAACTGTTTAAAGTTCAAACATTTCAACATAACCTAGGCAAAACGGTTTCAAACGAATCTAGATCAAACAGTTTCAAACCATTTAGAGTTCAAATGGTTTCAACTTAGGATAGGAGAAATGGTTTCAAACCGTTTAGAGTTCAATCACTTTCAACTTTGGATATGCCAAACAGTTTCAAACCGTTTAGAGTTCAAACAGTTTCAACTTTGGATAGGCCAAACAGTTTCAAACCGTTTAGAGTGCAAACAGTTTCAACCTAATTTAGTCCAAATGGTTTCAAACCATTTAGAGGTCAAAAAGGTCCCAAACCATTTGGATATCAAAGAGGTCCAAACCGTTTGAAGATTTAAGGATCTCAAACTATTTAGAGACCAAATAGTCTCAAAGCCGTTGTTAGATCAAACAACCTTATGAGTGTTTGTAAAGTATCTCAAGGTTGATTACAATGGAAGTATCTCTAAAGTACTTATGTGAATAGTACACTTAGATTAATTGTCATTTGATGCCTATGAAAGTAATAAACTCAATACACTATGACAAGGATAGGTGCATGTACTTTGGTGAAAGGTTGAGCCAACTTAATAAAGTATGGGGTAATCAACATCCTAGAGAGGATGAGAGACAAACTCATACTTGTGTAATAAACATGTAATATGCATACATTGATACTTTTAATAAGTGTAGAATATGAATTAGGGTTTTATCTTTGATAATGTGATCATGGAACCCTAATTGATAAAGAATGGGAAACCCTAACTCTAATTTCGAGTAATGGTATGAGAAACCCTAATTGATAAAGAAAGGGAAACCCTAACCTTAATGAGGGAATAGTGGTGTTACCCTTGTATTTCATAGTGTTGATATGTAATTGAAATGGTTGTTATTAAGTATACTAACCATGCATGTATCATGAGTTGATGATCATAGCCAGGTATGAGCTATGATGTTTAATGTGCCTTGTGAGCTATGTGAGATGCTTCTGTAACAAGTATCATGTATACCTTGGTCAGATGACCTAGAGGTAATAGTTACCTGATAAGTGATAATAATGTTCAGGGATGAACTAAGGGTTTGAATACCCAGATCCAGTAAACATGATGATGATATTGTTGATGGATGAGAATTCCCGGTAATGAGATTAGGGATTGAGATGCCAATGTTTTATAAAGTTTTGAAAAGTACTTGATAGATGTATTGCACTTTTCTTTGTAGCATTTGTCATAATAATACATGTTTGAAAACTTGGCTGATGCTAAAAGAATATGGTAATGCACTTAATTAATCAAGTGATATCTTATCATGCAGAGCCCTGGCCATAGATCCATCATCGGCAGTAGCTGGTGATGGTGAAATAGGTTTTCCCATGGGATCTCCTGGAGAGCATATTTTTGAATATGTGGGGGTAATGGGTGCGAATATCCTTGCGCCCTAATGTGGGGTTCACGTGAGATAAGAACGAGATCTCTCAATCCTTCATTATATGTGCCGGGATGGATGTATCACAAATCTCCCGATGATGTTTAATGTCAGATCGATGTGAGATAAACATGAAATCTCTCGATTGCGAAGAGAGTGCATATGCCGCTGTAGCTCTATAGCAAAGTTGCCAGTATACCCTGGAAAGATATTTAGCAGAGACACGAGATGTCCTGCATGTGGTCTCGCACTGACCGAGACAGATGAGGTCATGGAGTTCGACTCTTCCATTGACCTAAGTATGGAACTGATACTTTACGCTGACGTGGTCGGTTGGAGTATGAGCGGTATACCTCATCTCCTGAGGGCATAAGTGTGATTGTAAAATGTAATCATCCGTGTAGCGTATTTGCTTAAGAATGAAATACGGAAATCATTGGTTGATGTTACATTGCTTAATGTATCCTAAAATGGATAAATGCTATACATGTTCTTCATATTCCTTATTGAATAGATGATTTACTGCTTTATCATATATAGATGTAATGCTTTAAAAGATGATACTACTCTATTATGCTTAAACAGTGATTAAATTCTACTTACTAATATAAAAGAATCCTCTGCTCAGTTTATTACTATTTATCTGCAATGATAATATTTTTGGCAGAGAGTTATATCTCTCGCTGGGACATGTGTCTCACTTCGTTGGTCACCAACATTTTTAGGTGGATGCGGACGAGGAGCTAGGGACCATACAACAGGGGAAGGACAGTAGCATCAGAGGCAACAGTAACATCTCAGGTGGAGATACTGACTGTCGTGTCTTGTAGATATGTGTCCTATGTGTTGTCTCTATACTCTCAGGTCCTTGGAGTCAGTACTTAGTATTTTTATGATCGATATGAGATTTTGGCTTGAATGCCTCGAGGTTTTATGTTGCTTATGTATAGTTTTGGCAAATCAACTTTTGTAATTATTCCTTGAGAAGAGATGGTACATGGTATGTATAATGTGAACCATAATGTATGCAGTACTTAGGTTCTCTTCTTAAGAGTTTACTGGAAATGGATCCCTTTGCAAATGGTTTTAATTTTTAGTGATTTTGTTATTCTGCTGATTTTGGTTATTCCGCAATTGTTACACAATGACGGTCTGATTTGTGGTTGGATCGTCACAATTTCATTACTAGTTACCACCTATTTGTGCTTCTAGGGTTCATAATATATGAAAGGATGAAGTTAGATTACTAGGTTTTCCTATGAAATTTACTTATATATATATATATATATATATATATATATATATATATATATATATATATATATATATATATATATATATAAGTTCACACAACAATTCTAAACTCATACACCTAAATGTATATTAGCAATGATACGACAATTACAAAGATAGTAGCTTATTATCATGTTTATGTATCTTAATCTTCCTTTTGATCAATTGAGAATGTACCCTTAAGGGAATTCAATTTCTTATTTATTACCTTAATAGAAGTGGAATGCTTTCATTTATGTATGTGTAGCTTATATATGTGTTACTATGCTTGCAATATCTATGAAGCTAAGGCTAATATAATCAACTATAACTTGTATAGAAAAAAAACCTAATACACCCTTGCAATTTCCATTATCATACTATCTGTAAGTCTTGAGTTTGTATTGTACTAATAAGGAAAACTCACTTACATATGACTCTTTGCTTGAGGTATCATGTTTTGATGAGCACAAACCTTCAATTCTTATGTTGGATCTGCTTGAAGGTGTTTGAGATCAAGCAGGTCACAGAGTGGGTCTATTGTAAGTCAAACCTGGTGCATAGAGAGATGCCACTGTGGAAGAAGATCAAAGGAATAGGATGAGAGCTAACTTTGTGGTGGCATTGCAGACCTACTGATCCAAGGGGCGTCGATCTCAATAGCTCAGAACGAGGTTGTTGGGATGAAGAAAAAGAAGATGGAGTCGTGGTTGTGAAAGTGGTTCTTTCCCATTGTTAGTATAGTAACTAGTGTCTGGGAGGAGTTAAGGGCAGCGAGCTACAGTGGTTGTTTGTTGGAAAGGAGGAGGAAATATGTACTTTTCTACATTCTAGAGGAGGCATTAGTGGTCATGTGCCGACAATTATTACAGCTGGGTGCATGGTCTCCATTTTGGCGTGGTTGAAGATCAGATCAGGTGTAGTTGGAGGAGTTGATCACAACATACCCCGTGATCATATATTGGACCATGGATGATGTTGCAGGTCTCAGGAGGTCATATGGCGGGGCACCGCGGTGTCTTCATGCTACTGGTGGCATTAACAATGAGAGGGTTTGATATAGCAGCAAGTATTCTGGTGACTGGTAATGTTAGGATGAGGTTCTAGCATCTGAATTTCCTAGTTGTAGATCAAGCCTTGGTCTATAGGTGTTGTCATGAAGGCTGAGCAACGCCATAGACAACTAAAGGTCTAAGGGGCTCTAGGTGATTAAGAGGAGAGAGGACATGGGAGATCTGAGAAATTGTAGAGGTGTGGGTGTCAAAGTTGTGCTATCTGTAAATTCTTGATCATCATCACTGGTGGTTGTGGTTGGTGGTAGATCTAGGATCTTATAGCCACCTGGATGTTGGGCCTGGGCACAAGGAGTGCGTTGGCGGCTAGGGTTAAGTAAAGAGGATGAGAGGAAAGGAAAGAATGGGGGAGGAGGTATAGGAGGGGAGAGAAAGGACAAGACAAGGAGAAGAAACAGATCAACTGTAGTTTCAGGTTCTAGGGTGCGTGTCCAGGAGAGACGACTGGAGGGGGCTGTCTGCGGGAGTCGGGGAAGAAGGAATTGCCAACATAAATGAATTGGTTATATAAGTTATTACCTTGGACACATTAAGACTAAATGAATTCCTTTATTTAATAAATTGAGGGAGGAAATGGCTTCCAATTAATATGAAAACTTATATCGAAGGTGATTAATGTATGAATAATCAAATTTGAACATCTATTTCATGTTTAGGAAATGTTTGGTCATACATTTTATTATTTGTAATTGAAATACTAACTTAGTGTATTTATTGTTATTCTTACTCAAATGGAAGCATTATTTCACATTTATCAAATCCACTTTACCAATATAACTAATGGTGATTTTGTTTTAGAGATGAGTTAAGGGTAACTATAATTAATTAGTGAATTTATATAATAAACCCATAATTGATTGCTTAATAATTAGTTAGCCATTTACATTATATAATAGGTTATTTTTCATATCTTTATTAAAATCTAGTTACCCCTATTTAATATAATTTAAGGTGAAAATGGATTAATATGTACATAATTAAAGTGAGCCTAAGGATAAAAAAATTAAACTATATACTCAAATTGGAGTATGTTACAACACACCACCCCTTAAATAGGATTTCATCCCCGAAATCCACTCAGCTATAGTCTAGCATACTAAGTGATGTCTCCTAATCAATTTTGGATTTTAGTTCACTTAAGTATTTCGATCATATCATAAAATTTTATGTCAGTCTTATATAACATTTCTAAGGGGAAACTATGTTGCTCCATACCTCATGTCCTCATTATTAAATGTTTTTCTAGGAAAATAATAGCACATACTCAGATTAGAATAACCAAGTTGTATTACTCATGGTTACATATACTATTATGATGGTTTGACTATTCATCTATCATTCTCATGGTGTTACATGCATAAAGTCTCTAGGTTTTACTAACATTTTTTAACTAAATCCATGGCAGTCAACTTAGTATGGTTTATCCATTTATCCTAGTGAGGTGGTAGATACATTCATTTTATATTATTATCATGACTTACCCAAGTGTTAATTTTTACAAAAGCTATTAGTTTCAACTATTCATTTAATTAGGTTATAGCCCTAAGACTACAAGGATCTACCCCTTAAAAGGACATATCTAACCATACATAGGGTTTAGAGGGGTAGTGAACTTAATTAGAACTATTATTTTGTTCTTCTTCCTCCTAAATCATATATCACACTTATGCCTAGGGTCAGAGAGTTGAACATATGAGTCAAAGATTTCTTCACTAGCGGCTAATCTACTACTACAACTTCCTTGTGGTGGTGACTTTGTTCCAAAACAATCGATGAAATCTAAAAAAGTTTTTTTTGTGTAATTATAATAATAACTTTGACAATGAAAACCTTGTGATGGAAATCCAAAATGGCACCAAAATCAATCCAAGAACCGATTCGACCACTTTCTACTATCTACAACATATGCTATCATTGTAACATCACTTCATCTTTGCAAAAGAGGCTTCTCTACACACATCATCAATGGATACAACAAGCATAACCAAATTCTAGGTGAGGGGATATAAGTTTCTTCTAGCACACTGTTAACTTATAGTAGGTCCTACTAGGCAACACCTCCATTATTCCACCATTCTCTTTATTGTGATTTAGGTCATAACTTCCCCAAAACATCCTTTATTTATTAGATCATATAAATGTAATTGGAAGAGATTAAGGTCTCTACTTCCCCAGTTGGATTACATCCATGATGTCATTACAAGCCTAGATGGACTAGATAGTCAACTACTCGTCATCTCACACATCAGATAAACTAATTACATGGTGGCAATGAGAGAGTGGTAAAATCTTTAAGGATCAACCCTAGACATACCTACATCACATAACCTGAATGTCGGTGTATATCTGAAGTTTCAAGAAAAAGAGTATCCACTATAACTTCCAAACATGAATATGCACGAATATGTCCTCGGTGAAAGATGACATGACACAAAGTTTTATTATGTGATATAACTACATGATCATTCCTCTATAGGATAAGGGAGAGAACATCATCCCTACCTTTTGGGTATGTGAGGGATGAACCCCCAAGGATAGTTACTTGAAACCTATATCTTACTTCAACAAATCCTTATTTATGAGATATACTAAACTTAGATAGGATGGCCTCCAACCCTTTGATGGTGATTCTCAAGAAAAATTATATCGAAATAACTCCATTTCGTAGGAAAGACAAGCCAACCTTAAAGGATCTAGTTCATACCATCATGTACTATAATAGAACATCTAAAAATATGAAACTCATGTCAGTATTCTAAGTTTGTATCCATGCATGATTAGTCCACATAATGTGAATAACATAGGCATGCTAGAAAACAACAAAAGCAAAAGGTTTAATGACTTATACTAGGGTTAAACACAATCATGTGAGTTCAAGTCAACCTACTCTTTCTATGGTAGATGAATTGCCCTCCCCTTAGGCAGAAGGTAGAGGATAACGTCTAGTAGAGTCAACCCTTAAGTGCTGAAAGCTATACCTCTATATAGAGGGTAGGGTTGATGAGAATTTACCTCAAACTAAGTCAATGATATAGATATTTCAGAATGAATGTCACCATGTTGGACACATATTGAGATCCTATATGGTAATTGATGACTCATGTTTTGGTATGAAACCAACCTATAAAGGGTCACCTACCTACTAACGAACAATCTAGGATAACTTGAAATATTCAAGTTACCAACTGCTTAGGCTCTGATACCATTCTGTAAGGAGTGGGACCCCATTGTGGGCCTCTTGGTAAAAACATGAGCCATGAAATATTTTAGCAGTGGAAAACATAACTATTTATAAAGTTACAAAATATTTGCATGTACAAAACTTTCTCACCCTAAGGGTGGTACATAAAACAAAAAGGTTACATCTATATACACATATGGCCATATGCACAGGGTATCAAGGCTATATCAAGTTGTCCTTAAGTTTACCAATGAACTTGTGATCCTCTTGAGTCTCTTCCCAATAAAGCAACTGCACCTGGGTGGAGGGAACACCTAAAAAATAGGAAACAAAAGAGTATGAGTCAACAAAAGCTGATTATGTACATTAGAAGACTGACTAGGTCATTATTTGTTTCAAAAGTAACGTAAGATGTTCCCATCAAAGAGGGGGCCATTAAATCTAGGTGAGTTTAAATGAGAAGTAACAAGAGAAGGAATTTCCAAAATTATGAGGCAGTACAATTAAACAATTATAATCACAACTCTTGCCATTATCAACCATCCAATCACATTAATATTTGCATGCCAATATATTTGACTAAAGTAAGTATAATATTGCCATGAAACCACTACGTCATTGGCCTAAGTAAAATGGGTGGAAAAGCACACCCTAGGAAGAAAAGCATGCCTCTGTATGTATAAGGATAGAAAAGCATACCTGGGGTAGAAAAGCAAAACCTAATGGTTACACATAAGCATCTACGATAGTTAAGCTAGTCAAATGATCTAACATGCATAAATATAATGGCAAGATACATCATTCAGAAACATATGTGGGCATGATTTAAGCACAATAGAAAGTGGGGTTAATGACCCAATTCAACATGATAATAGTAATTTTAGAAGAATAATAATAAGTCCAATTGAGAGTAAATGATTTGTCCAACAAATGAAACCAGAGCAAGTATTGCAAAAGCTACCTCATTACAGGAAAATTTGGTCATATAATGCCCAGTTATAGATAGGGAGGAGTAAATATTTGATCTTCACTACTAAATCTTATCTCATCCTATATACTTGTTCCATGAAGTAGAGTTTTAATCCTAGGAACATATTAGATATGTTAGTCAAACCAAATCAAACTTGTGTGTACATTCTTATTATAGATGTTCATATTTCTCTTCTCCTAGTCCCGATCACATAATAACATATTAGGGTTTTCAATCTTATTAAGTGAAACTATGACCCGTTATAATATATAAGTGTCTAAGTGGTCATTATTACTTGTGCATAACCACCCTATAGTAGGGTACAACATCTTAGTATGTATATTAAACCATGGTCTCATATATATATATATATATGTATATATATATATATATATATATATATATATATATATATATATATATATATATATATATATATATATATATATATATATATATATATATTTATATATATATATATATATATATATATATGGGCATTCATTCAATAGCCGCACGGGTAGCCTGATTTTTTGCTACCCGCACATACAAAAGTGTAACTATATGGTACACAAAAGTAACTCTAAGATCAAAAGAGTAACTGTATTGATAAAAGAGTAACTATATGACTAAAAAGTAATTGCGCAGAAAATATACAGTCAGTAAATATAAGGACGTATTTTTTGATTTTGGTAGGGCAAATGATACTATTTTTGGATGAAATTTTTTGGGGAGCTAGATAAAATGCTCCTCTACAATTCCGAATTTGTTTTAAAAAAAAAGTGACAGGAAGGGTGTGCGGGTAGCTACCCACGTGGGTATTAAAGATGATCTCTATATATAAATATATATATATATATATGTATGTATATATATAAATATATATATATATATATATATATATCATATTACAATTCATTTAGTGACTATAGAATGGGTGTATTATATTTCACATGACATTCCCATGTAAAGTAACATATCAATATTTCAGATGAAAGTTCACCTTTTGGACCTTAACCCACATTCCTTCTCCTAAATCATCCTAACATAACACTCTCTTTCTAGATATTTCATATGTAACATTCTATCTCTTCAATAACAATCTTCATCAAAATTTGATATGTGTATTTTAAGTTATATATCTATGTGAGGATTAGTATGGCATCCACAACTTATGTCTCCTTATAATTTTTTATCTTACACTTTAATCCACTCCTCCATAGTTAGATATATTCATGTCTGATAGGTTTAAATATGTTTATAAGAATCACTACATTACTAGTTACTACCTATTTATGCTTCTAGGATTCATAATATATGAAAGGATGAGGTTAGATTACTAGGTTTTCCTATGAAATTTACTTAAATATATAAATTCCCATATAAAAATTCATAACTCATTCACCTAAATGTATATCAGCAATGACACGACAATTAATAAGATAGTAGCTTAACAAGACTAGGTTATCATGTTTATGTGTCTAATATTCCTTTTGATCAATTAAGAATGTGCAATTAAAGGAATTCAATTTCTTGTTTATTGCCTTACTAGAAGTGGAATGCTTTTATATATGTATGTGTAGCTTACATATGTGTTACTACCCTTTTAACATCTATAAAGCACATGCTAATCTAATCAACTATAATTTGTATAGAAACAAAAAAACCTAATACACCCTTGCAGTTTCCATTATCATAATATCTATAAGCCTTGAGTTTGTATTATACTAATAAGGAAAACTCGCTTACATATGACCATTTTCTTGAGGTCTCATGTTTGGATGAGAATTGTACTTGAATGGCTCTGTTGGATCAGCTTCAAGGTGTTTGAGATCAAGCAGGTCACAGAGAGGTCTGTTGTAAGTCAAACTTAGTGCACAAAGAGATGTCAATGTGGAAGAAGATCAAAGCAATTGGATAAGACATGAATGTGTGGTGGTGTTGCAGACTTGCTGATCCAAGGGTGTTGATCTCAATAGCTTAGACCGAGGTCATTAGGATGAAGAAAAATAAGATGGAGCAGTGGTTGTGAAAGTGGTCCTTTCCCATTGTGGGTATAATAACAGTGTAAGGGCAGGGTTAAGAGCAGTGAGCTACAATGGCTATATGTTGGAAAGGAGGAGGAAAATTGTACTTTTCTGTAGGCTAGCGGAGGCGTTAGTGGTCATGTGATGGCGGTGAACACTACTGGGTGCAAGGTCTGTATTATGGTGTGGTTGAAGATCAGATCAGGTGTAGTTGGAGGAGATGATTACAACAGACCACCTGATCATCTATTAGATAGTGGCTATTGTGGCAGGTCTGAGGAGGTCGATTAGCAGGGAGTCGTGGTGTCTACAAGCTGCTGGTGGCATCAACGATGAGATATTTTGATATAGTAGTAAGTGTTTTGGTGGCTGGTAATGTCGGGGTGAGGTTCTAGTGTATGAGTTTCCTGGTTACAGGTCGATCCTCAGTCTAAAGGCATTGCCATGAAGGTTGAGCGACACTGCGAGACACTAAAGGTCTAAGGGGCACTAGGTGATTAAGAGGAGTGAGGACAGGGGAGATCTGAGCAATTATGGAGGTGTGGGTGTCAGATTTGTGCTATCTACAGATTCCTAATCGTCATCACTGGTGGTTGAGGTTGGTGGCAGATCTAGGATCTTATAGCCACTTGGATATTGGGCCTGGGTGCAAGGAGATGCGTTAATGACTAGGGTTAGGTGAGGAGGATGAGAGGAAAGGAAATAATGGGGGAAGGAGGTATAGGAGGGGAGAGAAAGGATGGGACAAGGAGAAGAAACATCCCAACCGTAGTTTCAGGTGCTATGGCGTGTGACTAGGAGAGACAACTGGAGGGGGGCGTCTACAGAGTCGTAGAAGAAGGTGGTACCAACATAAATGAATTGGCTATATAAATTATTATCTTGGACTCATTAAGACTAAATGAATTCCTTTCTTTCATAAATTGAGCGAGTAAATGATGTCCAATTAATATGAAAACTTATACCGAAGGTAATTAAGGTACGAATAATCAAATTTTAACATCTATTTCATCTTCAGGAAACTTTTGGTCATACATTTTATTATTTGTAAGTGAAATACTAACTTAGTGTATTTAATGTTATTCTTACTCAATTGGAGGCATTATTTCACATTTGTCGAATCCATTTTATCAATGCAAGTTATGGCGATTTTTCTTTTAGTGATGAGTTAAGGTCAACTATAATTAATTAGTGAATTTTATAATAAACCCATAATTGATTACTTATTAATTAGTTAGCCATTAACATTATATAATAGGTTATTTTTGATATACTTTTTAAAATCCAGTTACCCCTATTTAATCTAATTTAAGTTTAAATGGTTTAATATTTATATAATTAAAGTGAGCCTAAGGATAAAAAAAATTAAACTATATACTCAGATTTGAGTATGTTACATCGAAGGTCTAAAAGGGCAGATGTGTTCATCCTACATTTGTCTCTTTAGTTTGCTTCCATCTACCATCATTTTCCACCACCATTCACCATTTCCTATCATTCCCAGCCATCTTCCACCTCCAAACACTTACCAAGCTGTTGTTTGGGGAGGAATTGAAGAGAAAGGAGGTCAAGCAGTCAAAAAAAAAACAAGGAGGGCAAACCAAAGACAAGATCCACTACTACATAAATGGCTTATAACGTCACTTTTAAAGGCGTCAGTTGTATAAATACACCGACACCTAAAACCTAAAGTGTCAGTTTAATAAAAAAATCGACATCTATTTGTGAAGGGTGACCAAAAATGGGTATCACTTTTATTCAGTGTCGGTTCCCTAATAATAAACCGACGCCTAAAATTAACCGCCAAATCCAAAATTTCTAGTGAAAAAAAGTACCTCCAAAATTTAACATATGGCGTCGGTTATTAACTATTAAACCAACGAAGAAAGGTTATTCGTGAGATAGAAATTGGGCACATTTTGGTCGTCGGTTTTACTACAATGACCGACGCTTATGGGTTTTCCCCCGTTGTTCCCAGGAAATTTTTCACACCCTTTGAGCGTCAGTTTTCAAAAGAAACCGACTACTATGGTCATTAATCGAGAACAATTTTTTTAATCGGCATATGTAGATATACGTCAGTTTTTTTCTAGTAAAAACTGACGACTATCATTGAGAATAGGTGTTGGTGTTTTTGGAGAACCGACACCATTAGTTTTATGTGTCGGTTTTTTTGAATAACCGACGCCTATTGTTAACTTAATAGCACCTGCGCGAGCCAGACTCTCTTCCCCCTTCTCTATTTCATCGATTCTGCACGCACTTAGGTCTGGCAAATTTTACCTCTGGTTGCCGCCTCCACCGCCGTTCCTTGCTCCTCTGATCGCCGCCTCTGCCGATGTTCGTTGCTCTGGGCACCGCCGTTCCTTGCTCCTCTGTGCGCTGGTGCCTTCTCCTGCTCTCCGGCCGCCACACTTCTTTGGTAGCTCTGGCGCCTAAGCGTTCTCCTGCTCCTTCTCTTGCTCGTCGGTTCGCGCGTTGCTCCAGCGCCTGCCCCTTCTCTCCAAGCCGATGCTCTCCTGCCCAGGTAGACCGCTGCCCTTCTTTTTCATCCACCTCTTCTTCTTCCTGCTCCCTCTCCTTACCAAATGGATTACAGCAAGGCCACGACCGTGTGGGCTGGTCACGGCCGTGGCTATGTTGGCCGACCACGGCCGTGGTAGGCAAACACAACCACGGTTGTGGCCAGCCCACAAGGTCGTGGCCTTGCTTTTATCCATTTGGTAAGGAGGGAGCAAGATACATTTGTAATTTAATACTAATGCTTGACCTAATTCTGTAAATTTTGATGCATGTCGAATTAAGATATTAAAACCCTAATACACATTTCACCATAATCTTGAATTAACTATATTGCTAAAATCTTGTGATCAATCTATGTAAGATATTAAAGCCCTAATGTTAAATCTCTAATTTTGTAGTGATGTGTCACCCTAACATCTACATGAATCCCTATTGTATGATGTAGATTGATGATAATGCATGAGCTAGTTTGAAATTTTGAAATCAATTATGAATCTCTCCATCCCTAGGTCATACTAATTTATGTGTAATCTTTATCTTGATGATGAACATGCATGGACACTCGAAATGTTGAAATCAATGTTATAGAATGACAACACATGTATTTGTTGGCCTAGAAACCCGTCCAAGATTTACTCATTAGGAGTAAATCTTGGATAGTCCCCATTTTGGGACTGTTCTTGAACACCTAATCTCACTTAGGATGTAAGTGTATAATGTGTATTTGGTTTTCAAGAAAATTCCGGTAGCATTTCCCCGTTTGTTCTCTAAGTACATCTGTACTTGGAGAACAGCGGGGAAATGCTATCAAAATTTTCTTGAAAACCCAATACACATTATACACTTACTAGTGAGATTAGGTGTTCAATAATGGGATAGGCGGTACACATTTATATATATGAATGACATCACATGTATTTGTTGGCCTAGAAACCCGTCCAAGATTTACGCATTAGGAGTAAATCTTGGATAGTACCCGGTTTGGGACTGTTCTTGAACACCTAATCTCACATAGGATGTAAGTGTATAATGTGTATTTGGTTTTCAAGAAAATTTCGACAACATTTCCCCGTTTGTTCTCTAAGTACATATGTACTTAGAGAACAGCGGGGAAATGCTGCTGAAATTTTCTTGAAAACCCAATACACATTATACACTTACTAGTGAGATTAGGTGTTCAAGAATGGGATAGGTGGTCCACATTTATTATATATAAGAATGAAAACACATGTATTTGTTGGCCTAAAGTTTTAACCATGCAAAAACTCTAATCCTAGACCCTAATCTTGTTGTAATATATACTTGTTTTCTCTTTGATCATAGAATGGATAGATCATGGATGTCCATTCGCAATCGCTGCACCCCCGAGTTTATTTCTGGTCTTGACTAGTTTATTAGATTTGCCGAGGAACATAGGAAACAACCTAGAGATAGGTTCTACTGTCCATGTAGGCATTGCGGTAACAACTTGAAAGTCAGCACTGGTGACGAAATTAAAAGTCATGTCATGTGCAATGGGATTATACAAGGCTATACAGAATGGCACTAGCATGGAGAGATTTCAAACCCAAAACCAGTGGAT
This sequence comes from Alisma plantago-aquatica, assembly GCA_963693085.1. NCBI lineage: Eukaryota > Viridiplantae > Streptophyta > Magnoliopsida > Alismatales > Alismataceae > Alisma > Alisma plantago-aquatica. The sequence goes on from OY856412.1 coordinate 801,264,969, forward strand.
GTCGATAGAAGTGCTTGTGTGGAAGAAGAAATTGCCTCCGATGATGTAGATGTGAATGAACCGGTTCCAGTAGACATCGTGGATACGATGATGGATAGTTGTGGGGTAGAGCACACCGATCCACCTCCCATTTTTAGAAACATTGTCCATGATGCTGAGATATCGTTATACACAGGTTGTACTAAGTTTACAAAGCTTAGCGCTGTGTTGAGATTGTATAAGCTGAAAGCTAACAATAGATGGAGCGACAAAAGCTTCACGTCATTATTGTCTTTGTTGAAAGAAATGCTTCCTGAAGGAAACAAGCTGCCAATCTCAACATACCCGGTAAAGAAATTGTTGTGCCCAATGGTAATGGATGCCAAGAAGATACACGCATGCCCAAATGATTGTGTATTATTTCAAAAAGACTATGTGGATTTGAAAGATTGTCCAAAATGTGGTGCGTCACGGTATAAATTGACGACTTCGGGGGATTCCAAAACTGGTTCTCCTGCCAAGGTGATGTGGTATCTACCTATAATATCACGGTTTCAACGCTTGTTTGCCAATCCAATAAATGCGAAGAATTTGAGGTGGCATGTAGATGTTAAGAAAAATAATGATGGGATCCTACAACATGCGTCTGATTCCCCACAGTGGAAGAAGATTGATCTATTGTACCCTGAATTTGGTGAAGAAGTCAGGAATCTAAGACTTGGGCTTTGTACAGATGGGATGAATCCGTACGGGACATTGAGAAGCCAACATAGCACTTGGCCAGTCATGCTTGTTATATACAATCTTCCTCCCTGGCTATGTATGAAAAATAAGTACGTAATGTTGTCATTGTTGATATTGGGCCCTAAACAACCTGGAAATGATATCGATGTTTATCTTGAACCTCTGATTGATGACTTAAAGAAACTTTGGGGTGAAGGTGTGATGACCTATGATGCTTCACGAAGAGAGACATTTCATTTGCATGCTATGTTGTTTTGCACTATTAATGACTTTCCAGCATATGGGAATTTGTCTGGATATAGTGTCAAAGGAGCTAAAGCGTGTCCTATATGTGAAGAGAAAACTGATTCAACAAGACTAAAACATGGCAGTAAGACTGTATATCTCAGTCATCGAAGGTTTCTTACAAAATTCCATCTGTATCGTAGGAAGTGCAAAGAATTCAATGGATTGAATGAGGAACGGAGTGCACCTAAACCTATACCAGGGGAGGTTGTTTATGAAAGAGTAAAAGACTTTGTTAATGAATTTGGTAAGAGATCACAATGTACTATGGCCACACGGAGTGACAAATCTTTATTCAAGAAGAAGTCAATATTTTGGGATCTTCCTTATTGGAGTTCTTTGACAGTCAGGCATTGTATCGATGTCATGCACATTGAGAAAAATGTATGTGATAGTGTCATTGGTACTTTATTGAATACACCAGGTAAGACTAAAGATGGGATATTATCCAGACTAGACCTACGTGAAATGGGAATAAGGTCAGAATTAACAGAATTACGTGAAATGGGAAATCAGAGAACATACTTACCTCCCGCTTGTTACACATTGTCTAGAAAGGAGAAGAAAGCTTTTTGTGAATGTTTGGTAAATGTTAAGGTGCCATAGGGTTACTCATTCAACATCCTTAGATTGGTATCAATGAAAGATCTGAAGTTGATAGGTCTTAAATCTCATGATTGTCACACTCTAATGCAACAAATATTACATGTGGCAATTTGATCTATATTGCCGAAGCATGTAAGGTTTACAATCACCAGACTTTTTTTATTTTTCAACAGTCTGTGCAGCAAATTTATTGACCCTGATACTCTCGATAATTTGCAAAGAGAAGTGGTTGTTACCCTATGTCATCTTTAGATGTATTTTCCTCCATCGTTCTTTGATATCATGGCACATCTTGTTGTCCACTTGACTAGGGAAGTGAAAATGTTGGTACCAGTTTTCTTGCATTGGATGTATCCCTTTGAACGATACATGAGCGTTTTTAAAAGTGATGTTCGAAACTGTTATCGGCCTGAAGGGAGTATTATTGAGGGTTATATTGTGAGAGAGGTTATGGATTTTTGCAATGACTTTCTCAGTGGTAATGACACTCCTGGTAATGACAAGAATATTGAAGAGCAATTTGGCAAAGGAATTTTGGGATCACGGGTGAAAGTAATCAGCCATAAGCAGTTGGAACAAGGTCACTTGTATATTTTACACAACATGGATGAAGTGAGTGTTTATATCAAGGAACATACCAATTTCATCAAGAGACAATATCCTCGATCCAATACAATGTGGCTTGCTAGAGAGCATAACAAGACATTTATTAAGTGGTTTGAAGATAAAGTCTTACATCAACTATCTCAAACACCAGATGATATTACTGAAACTATCAAATGCCTCACCTTTAAACCAAAATTGAATTTTATGTCTTATGAAGGGTATGACATTAATGGATTCACATATTACACAAAGCGCCAAGATGATAAGAGTGTCGTCCAAAACAGTGGGGCCACCCTTCAAGCAACGACTATGTTTTTTGCAAGTGCAAAGGATAAGAGTTCACGTGAAGATAAAATGTCATATTAAGGTGTCATTGAAGACATATGGGAGTTTGACTACATAGATTTAAGAGTTTCTCTCTTCAAATGTAATTGGGTTGATAACACCAAAGGAGTTATAGTGGATGAATTGGGTTTCACTTTAGTGAACTTTGAAAAGATTGGCGAGAAGGGTGAACCATTCATATTGGCATCACAGGCGAAACAAGTATTTTATATCGATGATCCTACAAATGATAAATGGTCGGTTGTTCTTCATGGTAAAAGATAGTTCATTGAAGATCCTATAGATGAAGAAGAGTATTATAATAAGTATGATGTGTCATCAAGAGAATGCTCAGCCATCTGAAAGTTCACATTCACATTGTAAAGTTCACATTGTAAAGTAATTCACATTGTAAAATTCACATTGTAAAGTTCACATTCACATTGTAAAGTAATTGATATTGTAAAGTTCACATTCAGAAAAATAAAACATAAAAAAAAAATATAAACATGCCTCTAATATTGTGATTTTTTATCAATTAACAATCCTTCACTGTGATCTTCGCGCACATACCAGTCATCATTAGCTTCAATATTTTCTGGTGTTGGCAACCCAACTGAGAATGGACTGGAACCGCATTGATGATTACCGTGAGGGTGAGGACATCAATGCACCGCCTCACAATGTATGTTTTAAAAATATATCATATATTTATATCTACATGTCCATTTACAGTTTATTTTGTCAAATTTTAGGTTGATGATGCACATGTACCCTCTGAAGCACTTGAGGCACTTGATGAGCAGCACCAAAAAGTTGACAAGAGAAGGGGCATAACTATGATGAAGAAGTTAATAGCGCAAAGGGGCAATGGACCCAAACTTGTTGTGGATTTTGATAATGCAGGAAATGCAATTGGAGTGAATCACAATTCGTTTGTTTCATATCTTGGGTATGTTACTCGTAGCCGTTGCGGTTGTAAGATAGATTCTTGGCATAAAGTTCCTAAGGGGAATAAAGACGTAATATGGAAGGATTTATGTGTGAGTTATTATTAATTTTCATTTCTATTTTGTAGATTACTAATTTTTTGGATACTAGTTAATAGCAATTCTATTTTGTAGAGTATATTTGCATTGGATGAAAAGCTGCATCATAAATGTGTGATGCAATGCTGTGGGAGAGTCCTAAGGAACTATAGGAAAAATCTCACCCGAGAATACATAAGAGAAGGTGACAAGAGGAAGAAGACAACCACTAAACAGTGGAACTTCCTGGACCAAGAATAATGGGATGCATTTGTTGCTTTAAGAAACACTGATGAATTCAAGGTATTAAGCGTCACTCCCAATTTAATTAATATACGTTGTATTCACCTATTCAAGATTAACATTTAGTGTTACTAACCAAATCATTAATGTGCATACTAACTAGGCCCTCAGTGAGGCGCAAAAGGCAAGGCGTGCACTGAATGTGCATGACCAAACAATGGGTCCAAAGGGGTATGCACGCATTCGCCAAAGACTACAGGCTGAGTCTACTGCTCAGTCTGCTGCTACTCAGGAGTCCTCTACTATAGGTACCACACCTCTGCCTCACCATGATGTCTGGATAGCTGGGAGGCAAAATAAGTAGGGAGAAATAAGGAAGCCTGCAACTGCTGAGGCGACTGCAAAAATGGTAAAATACAACTCTTAGAGAAATCCTTCGAATATTGATTATTTGTGGTGTTTACTTGATTACAAATTTTTGTTTTGGCGATTAGCGAGAGCTGCACGAGCTGAGGAAACAAGGCAAGTTCATCCCTGAGGGCACAAGGGATGAATTGACAGTTGCTATGGGTAACCCAGAGCATCCTAGACGTGTTAGGGCTACAGGCGCTGGTGTGGGAATCAAAGTGTTCTTTGGGCCATCCCAGTGCAAACATGTCCCAAAAGTGGGAATTTCACAAGAAGAGGTAACCTATTCTTTCTTTATAATGTTACTGTAAAAGAGAATTCAATAATCAGAAGCTAACGTTTCTTTTATCCATGTATAGGTAGATAAGATAGTTGATAGGAAAATTGAAGAAGCAATGAGCAAGTGGCAGGCATCTCTGACTGCCACTCAGCAGACAGTACCTATGGCATCCCGCTTTACTCCTACTACAGAGGTTGGGAGTAATCCTGTAGACCCAACACCTAGCACATCCGCTGTAAGTATTTTTATGACATAGTAACTAGTCTTTTCAAGATGATATGTATATATGTATATAACATTCTTTACACAAAAATTTGTAGTGGTTGAAGCCATGCCGTCTAAAAAGTAAAGAATTTGTCATTCCGAACATGCCGTCTAAAAAGTAAAGAATTTGTCATTCCAGAGGCGTCGTCTTACCCATCCCTACCAGGGGAAATGTTTCATGGGTCTCCATTACCAGCTGGTTGGGTTCGTGTGAGCCCGGTACATATATTCCCCAATTGGATGGATCTTCCATTGCCATATGCCCACCCAGATTGTGAAACGTTTGGTGAGGCAGAAGGCGGAGTGATATTGTGGCCAAAAGCGGATGTCCTCTATACTAAAACTGTATGGTAAATTTACATTACGTTAAATTGTTAGTGTGTGTAAATGATGTCAATTGATCTGAAATATATATATATATATATATATATATATAGATATAGGTTAAAAAGAAGACACCCAGAGCATCTAGGCCTCCACCTCCACCTCCTACATTAGCAAGTTGTGTTCCACAGGACCTACCTATCCCGTTAGGTCCTAATTGTAGGGGTATGACAATATGGTTAGGCGAACATGATATAAATTTCCCTATAACTATTTCTATAGATGCAGATGTTGCAGGTCAATCATACGAAAGCAAACTATTTATACAAGATATTTTAGAGTTGTTTTGAAATGATTGGCTGAATACATCTGTGATAGAGCTATGGATAAGGTGAGATCTTCTTTATACATCCATATACCTTGTGTAGGATCCAGTGATCTGGTTTCTTATTTATTAATGAATACGTAATACATGTTTTGCAGCTACTTAGACAAGATATGTGCAGATTTTTCATTCAAACATGTAGGATTTTTGATTCCATCTTTGATTAGTCTAGTAGCTAAAGACCCTCCGTCAATTCAACAATACTGCTGTGATGCTTTTACAAATTTTGCTCAAAATAACAAGATGGTGATAATAGCTCCATTCAATGTGGAGTAAGTTTACTTTGCTTATAATTTGGACTTAAGAAAATTACATTTTTATTGTGGATTTTGAGTTATTAATTTTAACTTTTTTACCTCTAGTGGTATGCATTGGGAGTTAATTACTAGTTATTGTCCCCGAGACGTTCACTGTCTATTATCTAGATCCTAAGTGGACTAAATTGAATTAAAAATATGGACACACAATGAAAATGGCATTATTCTAGTGAGAAATATTTCATTTTCATATCCGTTAACATATGTTATTACATTACTATTTAATTATGCAATGTACTGTGTTACATTAACATGTAGGGGTTTAGATGAGTTCAAAAAGGCTAGAGGAAAGGTCTCCAGGAAAAAGAACCAACCAATAATTTGGAAGAACGTTGAAGTAAGTTCCCGACTGCAATGTATATATTATTTATGTGAACAATGATTAATTAGTTGTATTTTATAATATTTTGTATGTTTCAATTTATAGTGTGCTACACAAGACAATGGATGGACATCTGCATACTATGTGATGCGATTTATGCACATGATTATCAAATATTCCGCAGTGGACATCGATACCATTCCTGATGTATTATATATAGTCTCATTAGATAATATGAAATATATCAATCTTATTTATATATTATTAATTATATATATACATCATTCTCTTTGCAGGTGTTTAAAACTGACCACACTACAGGAAAGGCTTTACCAGATGTACATGCTCCCTATACGACGGAAGAATTAAATGATGTAAGAGAAGAATGGGAAACATCCATACAAGTAGTGGGGGTTTTAAACTATAATTGGGATGTTGATAGCGAATAATGACTAAGGAATGATATTTTGTAAATGAATTTCTGAATTATAATATGTGTGAATGTTTCTACATGTCTGAATATTTCTACATGTGTCTGAATGTTTATACATGTGTGAATGTGAAAATGAATGAAACTGCTGGTTGCTATATGAATGTTTCTACATGTGTGAATGTGAGAATGAATGGAACTGCAAATTGCTACATGAATGTTTCTACAAGTGTGAAAATCAAATGGAACTGCAGGTTGCTAAATGTGTGAAAATTAATGTTGTTAATTTTGCAGGTTTGTGGGTTGTTGTTGGCTAACATCAATGGATGTCGTAAAAACTGCAGTTCATAACTGAACTGTAGGTTTCTCATCCTGCGACCAGCCACAGAAGGCCTGCAGACTGATAAGAAAAAAAAACATGAAATAGGCGTCGATTATTTGTTTAAAACCGACGACAAATGATTACAGTGTCAGATAAATAATTATAACCGACGCCTAATGCATGTGATGTGGTGTCGGTTATCAATAATAAACTGACGCTGATGGTTCTGGCGTCGTTTGCCCTACTAGTAACTGACGTTGATTTCCCTAATGAGGCCAGACACCACGGCCGTGTTGCCCAGCACAGTGGTGGCAGTGGGCCAGACACCACGGCCGGCCCGCTGCCATGGTCGTGCTGGCCAGCACGACTGTGGCAATGGGTGAGATGGTGTTAGTTATCACTAATAAACCGACATTGATAGTGCCCCAGATGGCGGCCTTTTTGTGGCACGAAGGTTTATGGCATCGGTTTCAAAACTAATAACCGACGCCTATACCCCCATGTTGGCGCGTTTTCGGTGGCGCGTGAAGGGTTGTGGCGTCGGTTTGCATATCGACGCCTAACGGTTGGCCTTTTAGCAGCACCCACATAGGTGTCGCATTAAAACTGACGCTAAAGGCCTTAAATAAACGACACTAAAGGCCGGTTATGTACTAGTGATCTGGCCCATACATAGGCTAAGGAGTGAGAGCCACCTTCCCTCTACGGGCTAAATCTCTTCTTCTTTTCGTTTCTTCTACTATTCTCCTTAGTTTCTATACAAATGATGTTCTTCCATCTTTATTCGATGCCAACTATGCTTTTCCATGGCTAGTTGAGCTCCTTCTTGGCTATCTAGCCCGTTATGGGCATGATATGCACTCTAACCTTAAGTAAGTAGTTTTATTTTAGATCTAGTGCATTTTTCTATTCTATCTTCTCTTTCTAATTATGATTACTAGTTTGTTTGATCTCTTTTTTGCTTGAACTTCTATTTCTGCATGGATTGGAAGATTAGTAGTACAAATGGATAAGAGAAGGTAGTTTGGACCGGAATCTGAAAAGAGTATGGTTCAAGGTGATCTTTACAGAACCAGAGACCTAGGCACGGTCGGGCCCAACCCAGCCCAGTTGGGTTCACCATCAGGTTCTATCCAGCACATTTGTTCCTAGCATCTCATAATATTCTAGACCTGAGAGGGTATCTAGAATATTCAAGGGTCTTGAATTACCATCCTCGAGAGAGGTTTCATATCATTGATGGGTTATAGTCACAATGTGTGAAAGCGAGTGGGATGACCTCCCACATGAATAGATATCACAGTATGTACTATGTCCGGATGTAGGTTGCTTGTTGAGGTGTTTGAGGGTTGACTACGCTCAAGAACGGGTGCATAGACTGCCCAACTTGTGGTTACATAGCTAGGAACTCCTTCTCTTTTATTAGTAGAATCTGACAGACTTTGTTTTATTTTATTTTCTTTGCTTTGTTTTTTTTGTGACATTTTGCTAGACTCTCTCTAGTTCCATACATTTATCAACTATCAGATTAGCTTAAATTGCTTAAGAGTGAGATTTTAAGCATCCTAAATGTACCCACATCCCTGTGTTTGACCATGTATATATACTTTGACCCCATATTAAAGTTGCGGGGGTCCTTGAGGGTTTCAGGTTATAAATTCAAAGTCTAATTTATCTTTAGGATCGAGCATGTACTTTGTAGACATGGACCCAGGTCCAGTCAACTTTTTGGTGTTGTTGTCTGGGACGTGGTTTTCAATGTTTACATGCCCAAAGATTTTGTTTGGTCATCCATAAGCATGTGTACATATGCATATTTGTTCTTTTATCTTAAAAATACTTGCGCATATATACTAAATAGCTTTCCTTTTTCTTATACATCTTTTCAGCCATGGATCTTGATTCCACAAGACAAGTTATCTTGTCAACTTATCCTCCATAACTTTTTGACAGTCCTGACTGCTGGCAAATAATTAAAATCCATGCTCTACTAATAGTTGAGCTATACTCACCCCACCATCGTCATCATCAAATGTCTCAGAAAAGGAAATTTCTTATCAACCCTCGACCATCGATTCAACGTGGGATCAAGAACTAATTAGATCAGTGGAGCCAGCTGGAGAAAGTGTCGATGCGCTAAGCTCCTAGTTAGCTCCTCATATCCAAAAACATGTTGACCCGCTTCAACAACTACTAAAAAAGTAGGATCATCATCTTCAAGTAGCCACCAAAATTGCAGACCGCAGTAGAAGTCTACTTTAAACTATTGAACTCAAGTTTAACTAAAAGCATCAATTTGATGCAGCGGGTTTCCAAAAGAAGTGTGTGGTGGAATGGAGAGATCTTGAAAGCATTGTTTCTCAAGTCCAACAACTCATATAAGGATGTTGAACATGTCAGGAGGCTTCAAGAACTCATCAATTTGGTTACCACACAATTACAACTTACATCACCCATCCATGAAGATTATAGTCATCAAAACCATTCCTTGGGCCAAAAGTGGAGTTTGTCTGACCATCCTATTCATAAGACCAACTGGACTCACCAGAATGTTTTTGTGAAGACTCACCAACCTGGGGAAATCCTTCTTTTTATCCAGATGGTTCAACTAATCAACTAATGGAAGATACAAGCCACATGTATGAATGGCTTAACGATGATGACGATGACTTTTATTCTCCTCAATGCAGCCAAGCAACCTTACACCTTGAGGATTAGTTTGAGCATCCTAAATCAAATTTTATCCCAAACCAAAGTGATACCTCACACATTGAGACTTTTCACTTAGTTTCAACCAACACACATACTATGGTTTGTAATAACTTGTTTAAGGACGATGACGATGACTACTAAGTTTGGGGAAGTGAGTATATTGATGATGATGAGTTGTAGAAGCACTAGATGACATACACTACCATTCTTCTATAAGAGGTGGTTGAAATCAAAGGAGAAGGATGGATAATACATAACAACATGACTGTTGAGCATGGAGATACCCCATACCCATAGAATGTAACACGCTTGGGGTGGTAGAACCACAAACATATTAACCTGGGGAAACTTCTTTTTTAGAAGATTATTGGAAAACTCAAACTGTACATGAAAACTTATTTGAGCATCCAACCTCAGGTGCATAGTGTTGGGTTTTATGTGGAGTAGGTAGTCGAAACAAAAAAAATTACTTGATCATAAACCCATAACCACTAGATCGCATCAATATCTATGTAATGGGAAAGAGGGTTTTAGTGAGATATACCTGGTCCTGAGGCTTGCTTAGTGACTATACCTAATAGCAAGTGCAGTATTCAGACACCTATCTTTGATGGCGTCTATGTAGCTCATGGTCTTGACCCAGACTGCGGTTGACTATTGTCCTCCTGAGTAGAAGAACTCTCATGCCTCTATAGATAGTCCACACAGACTACCAGGAACTCTAGTCATCCTGAAGGACGAACTAGAAGGAGTTTTCCCCTTCTATCGACATACTAGTCACTGACACACTCTTCCACCACCAGTTGCTTTTGTACAAATGTCTTTCCCTCGTTGTTCTCCCTAGACGGCTAGAACTTATTGGGGCTCTCTCGGTTACCACAACCAGAGAGGACAACAACTTTGCACAAAAACTAATGTTCTGAGTTGTGTCTCTGGAGAAGCCCTTTGTACTCCTCTATATATAGTAGAGGGCAGGGTTAAGGATCCCAGTCTGTATGGGAGTAGAAGGGTCCAAAATTTCCATGAATAATTTGCACTTCGGCAGGAGAACCGGTCATTTCATAACGGAAATGATCATTTCGCAAGGTGAGCCGATCGGTTCACTATTGATCCGGTTGGTTGGGAGTGTTATCCAATCGTTTCACCCAGTAAACCAAACATTTCACTTCCCAGACTTGCATGCAATTGACTTTCCTTATTCGTTTCTAATTTACACAAATATTAATTCTTGTCCCAATCAAATTGAACAAGTGAAATGAAAAACTTTTCTCACAAATTGGGAAAACCCAACATTGCTCATTTGGTCCAAGTGAACTGATCGGTTCACTACAGTGTACCAGTCTTCTCACTAACCATGAACCGATCGATTCACTGGTTCAGATTGTACATAACACAGTCAATTTAGTTCTCAATCAATCTGACACTCAAATAAGTTAGTTCAACACTTGATCTTGATGATTCCGAGTCAAGTCTATTGATTAAATGTTTGATTGAGTACCTAAATACTTTTGTAATCAATCCAAACATCATTCATGGATAAAATCCTCTTCTAGGTTAATCCTTTGTGTGTGACCCTATAGGTCCCATTTGTAGTGAATGTCCATAACTAGCATATGACATCACAAGCAAAGAGCGGTACCTAGTCGCACATTAGTGCTACCCTAGTGAAAAGGAAACTTGGAGAACAACTTTCAGTCCTACAGTCAGTGATTAGTGTTCTAGTGAATGTATAATTCTTTTGTCTCTAATATCCTGAATGAACTCAAGGCATGGAGTTGTCATCCTTTCAACGTTCATTCATGTTTCTTGAACTAGAGCAGACTGTCTGAGATATGTGTGACATCAATATAATATATTGATTTACATGTGCATGTGCATGCCTTTCTCAGTCTCGCTTATCAAGTGGCATGGACATCATACTCTCTTAGGAGGGACCAATCACATATCTATCACTCACATTCTATCTCAAAGCCACCCAATCATCATCATTATAACAACCCATGTTTCAAGACTGTGTTTGATGATGTCAAAGTATACCCAATCACATTCGACGAGTGTAGTGATTTTAGGTCTAAGAATCACAATAACCATCATCACTATGAGAGATGATTCTGACTAACACATCATGGTTTCATGTGTCACTCTCATGGTGGGTCTGTCTAATACACTATTCTCTAACATATATCTATGTGCTTGGTTTGATATCATATATCATGACTAACGAGACACTGTCATCAACCAACACACACTCTAGTCTTAATGTGTCATTGTTGTCTATCAACCTTCTATAATGACATCCTACCAGGGACATAACAAGAATGTACATACTCTTAGCATCCATATGATATCATTGTTCAAGTCACATACTTGAAGACATACGTCATTGAGTATTGTCATTCTTTAGACATTCATTCTACTTCATCATTTATCTCATAATCAATTGAGCTAGAATAAATTGGAAGCTTGCCTTTGATATTTATTAGATCAATCATGATGTATGCCAATCCAAACATCATATGATTGGCTCTCAGGGCATACATACCAACAAACTCCCACTTACACTAATAGACAATCACCTTCGAATCATATTCTTAGTGATCTCTAAACGTGTCCCGCATGTTTCTATTGCGCTAGTGCTAATCCAGTGAGTTAGCAACACTTAGCTTTAGTCAGTATATTTCATGTTTCACATCTCCTCAGTCTAAGACATTTCATATGAGATGGAAGTGTCGTAGTATTCTATCTGATATTCCTTGCCTAACAATTAGCTCGATTGTTTGACTTAGTATTTCTACTTTGTCATCAATGGTTGGAATATCTAAGATCTGCATGAACTTCTAGATCCATATAGTATCCTCTACAGCTCATAACACAAGGATACTCGGCAGAATTAAATGGCCTTTAATTTACTCAGAACATTTTCATTTAACAACTCTTGTTCACTTTATAATTAAATATAACTTTTATATTTTGCATTTTGCGATCATTTTTCTGTCATTTCGGAAGCTTTCATCAGTGTAACTAATTTACACTCAACTTTTCCTTTTATTACCATAGAACGAATCCTTTAATACTTCATAAGTACTTAAATAAGTTGTTTATGGTATTCGAGTGACTCTCAGTAGAAGTAGATAGACATTCACTCGTCATGTCCATTACATACAAATAACTAGATGAGCATATCATATTGTCATGTCCAATACATACAAGATGATGAATGTATATATATTTTCTTGTCATGTCTGATACATACAAGATAATGGGATGATTACATACATGATAGATCTAATTATGAATGCATAAGGCATCTATCTTTGTGTTCCTATTCTTCATAAGAATCTGGGACACTAGGCATCTGAGAGACGAACTCCATGTAGTGTGGACAAGTTTTCTCCCACCGAATCTTTGCATACTGAACCCTTCAACATAGACTGCCGATGTGTGCTCTCTCTTTATCAAGTCAAGATACTTTCAAGAACTATCTTTGTAGGTCTCTATTCCTATCACATTGGACATTTCTCTTTATTCCCTTAAAGAAGGTATTTTCACACCAATTTTGTTTTATTCCTCATCATCATGTGGAATATGAATATGCTTCCACTAAATATTTGTAATCACATATCCCTTCTTTATTTCAATATATCAGTCAAACCTTTTGACTATATAATCAAAGTAAAGACTCTAGATATAAGGTTATTGGATTTAATCAATCATATTGATTAATCTCTTGTAACTTATAGACTGCATTTGCATTAACAAAATTATAAAACCCATTAGGTTGTGTCACATAAACAACCTCATGTTATTCCTTCTAGGAATGTAGAATCCATGCCAAATTTCATAGTCTTTAAGTTCCAATAGAAAGCATGATCCTTTATGGCCTATAGCCATTGCAATTGGTTAAATAAAATCATCAGGTTCAACACCTTGAACTCACTTATATTTATCTCAACCAATCATCTTTTCAAATGTCATCCATGTCAGTCTTAACTCTTAATACCCAATTGCACTTATGGGTCTTATCCCTATAAGTGCTACCATTAAGGTCATACCTTATTTGGTTCACATGGAAGTCATTTAGGATCTTATGGCTTCAAGCCATAACTAAAAATCTACTTCCTCAACATCATCTAGTCTGATTATTGGATCATCATCATATGACCAATTCATCACCTTTGAGTTTGTAGGATATCATTATCCATCAAGCTCAGGGTGTTTTCTACTAGATATATTACATAAGAAATTTGAGAATCCACAAAACTTGTGATTCTTAATCTCCTTTTGTACGTTTATTTAGTGTACAACATGTTCTTTAAAAGAATTCTAGAAGATTAGTTATTTGTTTGATGATCATGCTCTTACTATTTAGAGTATGATTCCTTTTTTGATTTAGACATCATTATGCCTTAATCATGAGTTCTCTATGATACACTATTATAGTTACTCACAAAATCCTCAAACATTTGGTTTAAGTATCTCGTTCATTGATCATATCAAAGAATTAATACTTTTACCAAGTTTGTTCTTCATTTATGATATTCTTGAACATTTCAAGATATTCATATTGGTATTTCATTAAATACCATATCTAAAGTATTAGTATTTGCTCCAATAGGTATGTATATACATCAATATGTATTATACCTAATAGAATAGTCATTCTCCCACTACATCTAGTGAATATTGCTTGTCATCATGCCCAATAAACAAGACATTCATATCTCTTAATGGTTCATTAACCAAGAGAGTCTAGTTTATCCATCAATATGGAACCTAGAGATGAATTTATCATTCATTTGTTTAGATGATAATGCTAATTTATTGTTTGAGTCATAAATAACTTTTAGGTATTATTATTTTATCTCATGCATACCAAATACCACAAGATAAATAAGACATTTCCATAAAAGATCATACATTAGAAATTGAAATATGAATTTTATTGATAGACATCCTTGTCACTACAAGATGGAAAAATAAAAATGTTTCTATTTATTGGAAAAATGAAATAGCAGTTCATAACTTTATTACATGCCCTTTGCGCTAAAATTAACTAAAAGGTACTTCTATCTATGGCAAAAACACTTGCTCCAAAGTTGATTAGTATTCCTTCTTGGTCCTTTCATAAAGACCATCACTTCTTTTTAGATCTTGCACATCATATATGTCAGATCTGTATCTTGGTATCATATACTTAATATAAAGAAGGATTTTAAGTTTATTTCATGATACCTGAGGTTGAGACTCCCATCCCCTCCTTCTTCTTCTTTAGTTCATCTATGTACAGAGGACAATTTCTCCTCCAATGTCCTGGCTCATGACAATGGTGACATTTGCCTCCCTTGTTCACCCCTCCCTTGGCTTTGATAGTTGAAGATGACTTGGGATGTTGGCTAGTATCAGAACCTTTCTTTGCTTTGCCCTTACCCTTGTGTTTAGATTTTCCTTTCTTACTGTTAATCATCATCACAGATTTGGGTTTGTCTTTCTTCATCTGTGCCTCAACTATTCTCAACATGCCCAATAGCTCTGTCAGTGACCTGTCAAAGTTGTTCATGTTGTAGTTCATCACAAACTGACAGTAGGATTCTAGCAACGATTACAATATCACATCATTAGCCAAATCTTGGCTCAGAGGGAATCCCAGTCGAGTTAGGTTCTCCACATACCCAATCATCTTGAGTGTGTGAGGGCTACGGGGTCTCCTTCTATCATGACACACTTGAACAATGCCTTAGAGACATCATATCTCTCTTATCGTGCTTGGTCTTGATAAATGTTCTTGAGACGTTGAACCATCTCAATGATGTCCATGTTCTCATGTTGTCTCTGCAACTCATAGTTCATTGAGCACAACATCAAGCACTTCACATCAATGACATCCTCAGTATGCTTCTTGTAAGCATCCCTTTCAGCCTTTGGTGCGGTGGGAGTGGGTTCTTATAGATCTGGTGTATCTAGGACATAGAGCTTTTTCTCTTAAGTGAGAACAATTCTCAACGTCCTAAACAAGTCATGGAAGTTTTTCCCATTTAGCTTGTCCTTCTCAAGGACTGATTGCAATGAAAATTGATTATTGTTGGTAGCCATTTATTCTATAGAAAGGAAAATTGCAATTTTAGTCCAAAACTCTTTTGATTTGATTTGATTTGGAAATTGATGATATTAATCAGGTCTTTATTTAATTATTGCTGCCACTATTTTGATAAAACTGATAGCCCTCACCATCAATTCAGAAGATTGTAGTGTACAACCTTCTAGTGAGTAAGATCCTGATTTCCTCTAAGTCATGGACCAGCTAGGACTGTCACCCGCAACTAGAATCTTTCAGGTAGGCAATCTTTGCCAATTGCATCATATGCAACTCTTGGTAGATGTCATGCACAACTCCTTGCCATGTTTGTCTTTATGCCTCAAGGTGCTTAATCCTATTAAGATCACCATGTTAAGTTAAACCCAAAAGCCAGTGAGCAGTAATCTTGTTGGTTGCAGCTTGGGGCCCCTCACAAAGGGTCCTGGGTTTGACTCCCGCTGGAAGCGCTGCTCGAAAGTTAATTTTCCGCAACGTCATCTGGTCTCTTATGTGAATTATTGAAATACTAGTGTGTGAATGCACGTGTCTCCCGGGTTTACCATCCCTGCTATATGGGCCTCTACCTAGGGGGTGGGTTTCCCCTAGCAAACTAAAAAAAAGTCCAAACCAAAATCCAACACAATGAATATGCACCCTACGAAGGCAGACTCACATATTCACCATCACACTTCCACGAGATAGACGGTGCACCATGTGAAGGCATGCCCCCACTTAGTCGATCAAGCTTTTCATGTGTGCTGCTTTTGGAAGGAATCTTCAACTTAATATTTTGTTGAGGGGTTTTAATATGCTTATATATGTATATATGTATCCAATCACCACATATATAGTACATATCATATACATGCTATATCCCATAAATTAAAACATGCAATAACAATAAAGTGATGATTATGGCCATCCTATTATAGTTCCTTGGAGCCACAAGGAACTATGGTCATCTAAGGCCTACATCACATGAAACTTGTTATTGATGAAGATATATGCTTGCCAAACTGGGTTGACTAGTTCAACCTTTAAACCGGTCGACTCGCCTCTTAGTCGATTGATTGGTCTCCTGGTTCTTCTCGTTGGTCCACCAAATGCTCCTCAGTCAGTCATCTCGGTCCATCCAGTGGTCATCTTCAGTTTTCATCACAACAAGAAATAAGGCTAATCCTATATTACAGAATCTTTGTGAAACCTTGAGTTACATTCGAGGGGAGAAAAGGTAGAAGAGAATCTTGAGTTATCTTGAGTTACATTTAGAATAAAAGAATAGAACTCGATGCACATACCGAGATGCAAACACCATAACCAACCACACACTTGCATATAGGGTTTATAGGCCATAACCATGCTACACATCTACCATCAAAACCATTTTAGGGTGACGCGTGTCAATTGCATCCATACCATATCATATATGTATATATTAGTTTGGGATCATGTGGTATAAATCAGATATTCACATTAGTCATTTAAATATTCACATCATATGCAATAAATAAAAGATGGAAAAACCAAAATCTGATCATATCGATTATCCCAAAACATAGAGTATTGACGTGGCTCTGATACTAATGTTGGGTTTTACGTGGTCGGAGTAGGAAGTAGAAACAAAAAAATTACTTGACCATATACCCATAACCAGCAGATCACATCAGTATCTATGTAATAGGAAGGATGGCTTTAGTGAGATATACCTAGTCCTGAGGCTTGCTCAGCGACTATACCTTGCAAAAAGTGCAGTCTTCAACCACCTATATTCGACAACGTCTATGCAACTCCTGGTCTTGACCCGAACTGCAGTTGACTGGCATCCTCCTGAGCGGCAGAAGTCTACCACCTCTATAGATATTCCACATAGACTACCAGAAACTCTAGTCATCCTAAAGGATTGACTAGAAGGAGTTGTCCCCTTCTATCAGCATTCTAGTCACTAACACACTCTCCCACCACCAGTTGCTTTTTTTTAGTTGTCTTTCCCTCGTTGTTCCTCCCTGGATGGGTAGAACTTGCTTGGTCTCTCTTAGTTACCACAACTAGAGAGGACAACAAATTTGAAGAGAAACTTATGTTTTAAGTTGTGTCTTTAGAGAAGCCACATGTACCCCTCTATTTATAGTAGAGGGTAGGGTCAGGGTTCCCAGTCTATGCGGGAGTAGAAGGGTCTACAATTTCCATGAATAATTTGAACTACGGCAGGAGAACCAGTCATTTCATAGCTGAAATGGTCATTTGGCAAGGTGATAAGATTAGTTCACTAGTGAACCGATCGGTTGGGAGTGTGAACCGATTGGTTCACCCAGTGAAACGGTCATTTCACTTCCCAAACTTGCCTTCAATTGACTTTCATTATCGTGTCTAATTAACACAAATATTAATTCTTGTCCCAATCGAATTGGACAAGTGAAATGAAAAACTTTTCTTACAAATTGGGAAAACCCAACACTGCTCGTTTGGTCCAAGTGAACTGTTCGTCTCATTGACCATGAGTTGATTGGTTCACCCAGTGAACTGGTCAATTTGTAGTTTAGATTGTGTAGAACACAGTCAATTCAGTTCTCAATCAATCTGACACTCTAATAAGTTAGTTCAACACTTGAACTTGATGATTCTCAGTCAAGTCTATTGACTGAATGTTTGATTGAGTACCTAAACACTTTATTAATCAATCCAAACATCATTCATGGATAAACTCCTCTTCTAGTTTAATCCTATGTGTGTGACCCTATAGGTTCCATTTCACATTGGCAGTGAATGTCCATAACTTGCATATGACATCACAAGCAAAGAGCAGTACCTAGTCGCACATTAGTTCTACCCTAGTGAAAAGGAAAATTGGAGAACAACTTTCAGTCCTACAGTTAGTGATTAGTGTTCTAGTGAATGTATAATTCTTTTGTCTCTAATATCCTGAATGAACTCAAGGCATGGAGTTGTCATCCTTTCAACGTTCATTCATGTTTCTTGAACTAGAGCAGACTGTATGAGATATATGTGCATGCACATGCCTTTCTCAGTCTCTCTTATCAAGTGTCTTGGACATCATACTCCCTTAGGAGGGATAAATCCCATATCTATCACTCATAGTCTATCTCATGCGTTAAAGCCACCCAATCAATACCGTTATAACAACCCATGTTTCAGGACTACGTTTGTTGATGTCAAAATGTACTCAATCACATTTGATGAGTGCAGTGATTTCAGGTCTAAGAATCACAATCACCACCATCACTATCAGAGATGATTATGACTACCATGTCATGGTTCCATGTGTCACTCACATCGTGGGTCTATCCGATACATTGTCCTCTAACATGTATCTATTTTCTTAGTTTGATATCATATATCATGACTAATGAGACACTGTCATCAACCAACACACACTCTAGTCTTGATGTGTCATTATTGTCTATCAACTTTCCACAATGACATCCGACCAGGGCATAATAAGAATGTACATACTCTTAGCATCCGTATGATATCATTGTTCAAGTCATGTACTTGAAGACATACATCATTAAGTATTGTCATTCTTTAGACATTCATTCTACTCCATCATTTATCTCATAATAGATTGAACTAGAATAAATTGGAAGCTTGCCTTTGATATTTATCAAATCAATCATGACGTATGCCAATCCGATCTTCATATGATTGGCTCTCTACCCATACATACCAACACATAGGTGGAGAGAGAAGAGAGGATTCCTCTAGAAAACTTTCATCCTCTCCCCTCCATTTCATCCTATATCGACTTCCTAGGTCCGTCCTATTCATATTCATACATTGATGGGTACCTTTAGGATGCTCTGCTGAAGAATTTTTTTTAGTACAATTCAAATCAAATCCAACACAGAGATGACTTCACCAAGTCACTAGATTCTATTAATCTACTTTAGACTCGGAAGGGAATATATGTCCACCTATTATACTCCTACATGGTGGACCCAATCAGAATGACACAGGTGACACTAGTCCCAAAACTTAGGATTTGGGATCCCAGTGTTGGTATTGTAGGGCGTTCACCCCCTTTTCTCTTACCCCTTTCTTTTCTCTCTTTGTTAAAATAATTTTTTTCATGTTCTTTGTTAGATAGTTTCTTTCTTCTAACTGATTAAATAATCCTTGCATACATGCATCATTTTAGGTCCTCAACAAATCCCTTGATGTACATCCATACATTCCTTCCCTACTATCTCAAGTTCAAGGCTTGCTTGAGGATGAGCAAAGTTTTAAGCTTGGGGTGGCAGGGCTATTCACCATTTTGCCTCTTCACAATCCTTGCATGCATGTTCACTTCCTAGATTTATGCATACATTTTAAAATTTATAACTTTTTGAACATTTTAACTTGGTGTTACTATATTTTTGGGACTTTGTTTTGTAATTTGTAGCTTTTCTATTAAGGCTATTAAATTCGAATCTTACAACTAAATGCTTATTTTTATGCCTAAATGCATAAATTTTTCATCTTAAAAATTGCATGATCTCTTGCTCGACTAGCTCTTTGACTCTTTCCTTAAATTTGGCAATCTATCTAAGGTTATACGCCTTTTTAATAGCTTAAAACAATATTCATTGGATCTATGTTGTGAACAAAAAGTGCATGATATGGAACCGTTGTCAAGACATAGAGTTTGATCAAGACTCCAAGCCACGTTATTCATGAACTTGCCTCTACTCTAAGGATCCTTGAATCATAATTAATACTTTTTCACATAGGTAACAAGTGAATAATGACAAGTTCTAAACTATAATCAAATAGGATTGTTTATCCTTGATGGCCTATGCACCCTCTCACCCTTAGATTGAGTCAAAAAGATGAAAAACAAAAAATTTGCAAAAGAGGCTTGGCCGCACACAAAACCCCAAGAATATCAGAATAGTTCCACCAAAACCTTCAAAATAGAATGCAGAGAATAAAAGCCTGAGTGTGAATAAATGAGTGTTATTTTGTCTTTCAAGGGAGTTCGAGGAATGGTACCTAGACGATGCATGAATACACTCATGAATTTGGGTATGTTGTTCCTGGTATTACCACCCCAAAAGCTCATTCAAGAGTCTTTAGGAACCCTAGGAGACCTATGAGACCATCCTGATAGCATGGTTGGTTCGAGCACAGTAGGAGGAGTTCATCTCTTCACTCTGGGAAAACTGGCTCAGACTAAAGGGATTGTTTCTCATTGTAGGGCCAACTTGACGTAGATTGGGATCCTCAGAAGTCATTAGAGTCTTTTTTCTTTTATTTTTCCTAGGACCCGAATAAGCAGGAGGCACGTTTTTCCTGATTGGTTTACATGAATACATGATACTAGATCATTACCCGCCTCCATTACCTACCTGATCACCTATGTGACATTGCTTTAATGTTGAACTATTATGATTCAAACCCTCACGAGTACCGACAAGTTGCAGAGAATTTACTTAATCTTGTCTGGATTCTCTTGGATCATCACTATAGCAGGTTGTGCTCGATTGGTGGGGGTTTATTCTGAAACAACATGCATCATCAGAATTGATGTTTTAAACTATTTTTTATAACCTTAGCATTTATTGTCAAGTTCAATTTGGATGTTATCTTTTTGTTCTTTGAGCACAGTCTAGCTTGAGGAAAAGAAAGGGTTTGAGCTTGGGGTGGTTGATGACACCCAAATTTAGGCATTCATGCTAAGCATTTATTTATGGTTTTGTGCTGATTATAGTCTTAATATGCCCAAAATAACTCTAGATTCTTATTTTTTAGTAATTTATAATTTTTCATAGATAAAGTTGCTCAACTAGCCAAATTTGGGACATGCAGGCACCTAACTTGAAAAGACATTGACTCTCCAAGATTTTCCCTATTGGCACGGCTGGACCAACTCAACATTATTGGGTCAAGTTGATCACATGGTTTTTACAACATCTAGTCTTTCATCCGCAATGACCAACACGACTATAGCAATCGTGACACTCGGCACAGATGTTCCCAGCCCAGAATGGTCGGGCTGAGAATAAGACCACGATGACTGTAGAGAGTGCGACGCTCATCATGGTCGGGCCAGGAACAAAAGTAGTGACTACTACATCTATTTCGACCACTCCATTCATATCAACCACAATGACTACAAATGTAGAGACCACTACGACCTCCATGATGTAGCGACCGCCACAACCACAAACGCATCAAAACTGTCTCGACTGCTACACTCAGTATGGCTAGGCCCAGCCCAACATGGTCAGGCTGAGGACAAAGGGGAAGTGACTACTACAACACCAAAGTTCATCTCGATCGTGACATCTGTTTTGACCACAACATCTATCTTGACCGCTACATCTATTTTTCCTACAACATTTGTGGTGACCTCTACACTTGTCTTGACCGCTACACTCAGCATAGCCATGCTGAGCCCAACATGATTGGGCCAAGAACCAAGGGTAGCGACTGAGAGAGTTGTAGTGACTACTTATCACATGTACTTCACCTTCACCTATAAATACTGATAGGGCTTCCTATATTTTTTCATTCCTAGATTCACGTGGTAGATTTTGAAGGTTTGAAAGGGCGGAGGTGCTCATCCTATGTCCATCTCTTCAGTTTGGTTCCATCTACCATCATTTTTCACCACCATTTCCTACCATTCCCAACCATCTTCCACCTCCATACACCTATCAAGCTACTATTTGGGGTGGAATTGAAGTGAAAGGAGGCCAAGGAGTCCAGAAGACCAAGGAGGACGACCCCAAAGATGTGATTTGTCTCATACAGAGGCTAAGGAGTGAGAGCCACCTCTCCTCTATAGGAAAAATCTCTTCTTCTTCTTCTCCTTTCTTCTAATGTTTTCCTTACTTTCTATATAAATGATGTTCTTCCATCTTAGTTCGGTGCCAACTATGCTTGTCAGTGGCTAGTTGAGCTCCTTCTTGGCTATGTGGTCAGTTTTGGGCATGTTTATGTACTCTTACCTAAAGGAAGTAGTTTTATTTCAGATCTAGTGTGTTTTTCTATTCTATCTTCTATTTCTAGTTATGATTGCTAGTTTGGTTGATCTCTTTCTTGCTTGAACTTCTATTTCTACCTGGATCTAAAGATTACTAGTAGAAATGGATAAGAGAAGGTAGTTTGGATCAAAATTTGAAAATAGGATGGTTCAAGGTGATCTGTATAGAACCAGAGACCTGGGCACGGTCGGGCTCACCATCAACATCTGTCCAAATCACGTATGTTCCTAGCATCCTAGAATATTCTAGATTGAAGAGGGTATCTAGAATATTCTAGGGTGTTGATTTCTCATCCTTGAGAGAGGTTTCATATTATTGATGGGCTATAGTTATCCTACTTGAAAGCCAGTGGGATGACCCCCCACAAGAATAGATATTACAGTACATACTATGTGTGGATGTAGGTTGTTTGTTGAGGTGTTCAAGGGTTGTTTATGCCTGAGAACGGGTGCATAGACTACCCAACATGTGGTTACATAGCCAAGAAATCCTTCTAATTGATTAGTAGAATCTGACAAAATTGTTTTGTTTTATTTTCTTTGCTTTTCTTTTATTTCGTGACATTTTTCTAGACTCATTCTAGTTCTATACATTTATCAACTATCAGATTGGCTTAACTGACTTAAGAGAAATATTTTAAGTATCCTAAACATACCCACAACCCTATATTCAACCCCGTATATCTACTTCCACCCCATATTAAAGTTGTGGGGTCGTTGAGGGTTTTGGGTTCTAAATTCAAATTCTGATTTATGTCTAGAATCATTCTTGTACTTTTCAAATGTGCGCTCATGGTCGGTCAAGACTCAATCCTACAGATAAGGAGGCCCTGGATATGGTGTTTTGAGCTACTTCATTATCCCTCACCACCCTCTTATCCCTACAAAGGTACAAAACCATCCCAAAACTCATAGAAGTAGGTGTACGAATCGAAAATTCCATAAAATGGGGAGTCTATCAAAACACATGCCTTAGGATCAAATTAATGCATGCATCTTCGATGACTAATTAGAAGATGGAGTGGTCCAAAGCCATAATAGAAGATGTCACAGTTGGAGAAGTACTTGTCCCCACTGGGATAGGAAGGCAACCACTGTCAGCTATACATGTTTCCTCAGGGCAAACACCTACAACCTAAGTTGTTTAGGCCCAAATGCTTCAACCACAACAAGTACAGGTGATGCCACCCAGTTACCAGCATCAATGTGTACCCCATAATATGTGTGGCTGCCAAAAACCTACTATGGGTATGGCCTACAACCTTTTTAGTTGGCCATGCCATAGACAGTCACACCCACTCCTCCAACATATGTAATTCAACACCTCATGCCAAGCCAACAACTATAGCCCTATCAGTAGAGGAACCTTCCAAACCGAAGAGAAATTTGACACCTTTTGGGGCATGTCTCAACACTATCCTTTAAGATATTAAGCATCTACTCAAGTTTTTAGCCATAAGGGAGCCACTGAATCCTCTACCCAAGAGCTACAATGCGAATGTCTTTTGTGATTTTCACTGAGCAAAGGGCCGCAAACATGACTCTTGCATTGGACTCAAGCATCTCCTCAACGATTTCATTGATAATGGAGAAGAGCACCCAATTTCCATAGAGGAGACACCTACATCCAACATAGTGGAAGTGATCTCATCATCGGAAGACACACTTTGCAGGCTTGGCCTTCCACTAGAACAAGCCATCAAAATTTAGTCTCAAAGCATTTGTATTGTCACCTCAATCTAGGAGTAGAAGCCATTGATTTCGATTAGCATAGAAGGTATGGATTTTTAAGACAACAGTTTCTACCAGCACTTGCCCTACGGTTGTGATATTCCCTACAACAATGTCACCTATTGCAACAAAGGGATATCCACATTCTTCCTCATTAGACATACTAGTGCCCCTCGAAAATGACAAATAAAATGTGACTACTTACACAGGAGTCCCTACCAACAACATGGAAGAGTGGGCTATCCAGGTCTCCATCCCAACCATGTATACCAAGAAGGTGCCACCAGTGCTGGAGCTTTGCAGGGAGACAAATCATAAAGATTTAGATGTCATCCAATTATTCCTCAATAGACCACAAGGAGAAGTATCACTAACATAAGTGATGCATAACTCTCCCGCACATTATGATTCTTGCATGAAGACTCTGGAAGGATCCTATGTCCCCATAGACATACATCCAAAAGCCTTTGCGACCATCATCAAGCTGATCACAACCCTACACTTGATCTCATTTTCTGATGATGAGATCCCAATAGGTTGGAATCACAATAGGCCCCTATTGATCACTAAAATGTAGAATGGCCTCAATATAACCTCATGCTTTGTTTACAATGGTGAATGCTTCAATGTGTGTCCATTAAAAACACTAATCATCCTATAAAAGGATCCTTCTGGCCTTCAATCTATAATAAATAAAGAAACCTCCTTCGATAGAGTAATCCAAGAAATTCTAGAGGAGATCACTCTATATCTACATATTGGACCCCCAACATTTACTATCTAATTCATTGTCATAATGCCAAGTCCTTCCTTTAATCTCCTCCTGGGGAGGCCATGGATTTATCAAAGCTAGGTGGTTCCCTCATCACTGTATCAAAAGCTATGTACCGGTTGGGCCACACCATTATCACGGTTCCAACTGATGATCATGGTACTACCACATGCATCGAAGAAGATGATCTCATGCTTATATTTGAGATTCTTCATGTTTCCAACGTTAATTGGGTGCCCCCACGAATAAGGAGATGTGATCTACCATATGAAGCAATGATATTCACACAACGATTACGACAAATGGACATCCACCCAGATGAGGGTTTGGTGCCTAATGACATGGATGCATAGAAATCATCCAAATCCCTCTAAGACATAAATGGTTGGGGTTGATATTATATGGCCCATACTATATACGACCTCATATGACCAGATGGACATTTTACTGAAATCCCCCAACATTGTGGACAACTATGAGGGACTTAACCCAAACATGTTACCTTTTTATCCTGGTGATGACATGAAACTTGATCCGCAAAGCCAAGGACTTTTGACTAGAACAAGAGCATCAACTCGGGGTGTTGTAGTGGTGGGACCTCAACTGTAAGGACCCTGACCTTCATTTTGGGATTACCCTGTTTGTTTTGCCTAAACCTTGTGCTTGGTTGTTTGCTAATCACCTTTAGTGGTGATTAGGGTTTGCTTGTGCTTTGTTGAGAGCTGGAGGTGCTACTTGCAAAATAACCTAAGATAGGGTTGGAGAGCAAGTTTGTCACCTTGAGAGATGTCTTTCTCTCTCTTTGCTTCCTCTAGGGTTGAGAGGAAGGTTTGGGCTCGTTCCTTGAGTTGTCTTGGGCTTGGTTGAGCTCTTTTGGGCCTTGTTTTCCCTTGTTTGGGCCTTTCCTTGCTTGATTGAACCCTGTATCAGGCAAGGATGCTTGTGTTGGCCTTGCTTTGTGTCGCCCATGGTGGTGTGTCGGCCATGGGAGGTGGTGTGTCGGCCTTTGACTTTGTTGACCTTCTTGCTTTGGTTGTGTCACCCTAGCTTGGACATGTGGACGATCCTTGGTTGAGTAGTGGCATGGCATGTGCATGTGTTTTGTAAGGTGGTAAAAGGTGTGGACAAGTGTCCCTTGGTAAGGTGACACCTTGCCTTGGTTTAACCTTGACCCTCATCTATATATGCCTTGCCTTTCTCTTCCTTGGGAACCCTTTAGCTCTTTTGTTTCTCTCCCCTCCTTGAGTGCACGACACACCTTCCTTGGAGAAGTTGGCGGCCGATCCTTTCCCCTTGGTGGAGATCTCTTATTCCTCTAGCTTGGTGGACGAACCCTAGGTGGGTCTTGTTTTTGGTAAGCATCTTCCCTCTCTCCTTAGCATCTTCTTCTCCATATTGCCTACCCTTCGACCATGGTGGTTATGATCCTTGTTCCTTTTCTTGAGGTGGCTGAAAGTGGTGAGCTTGGAGCTAGGAGCTTCAAGCTTGGAGCTTTGGAGCTTGAGGAGTTTGCTAAGGAGGGTTACATAACTTCTAACCCTAGCTATACTACCTGCTCTATGTTGCATGCTTCATATATGTTGATGAATGGCCATTGCATGCTATGTTTCTTGCTCTAGTACATGTTGTTGATCTTATGGATATAATGAGCATGATGTTGATGATGTTGTTGATGGTTTACATGCCTTTACACCTAGTTGGCCGAACCATGGTTTGGGGTTTACTTGTTGAGTAATACCCCTTTCTCTCCTTGGTCTAGAGAAGTGAGTTTGAGCTCTAGTGATGTAGGCAATACCCCTCTCTCATTTAAGTTGAGAGGTGAGCTTATATTCTAGTTGCTTGGGCAACACCCTCCTCTCACCATGGATTTGAGAGGTGAGCTTTCGAATAGATGATGACCTATGTTGAGGTGGATCCTTGTGGTTGCCCGATTTGTGATAGAGGTTGTGCAAAACCCCTCTCTCTTGGTTGTTGAGAGGTGAGATGATCTTCTTGATCAATTAGGGTTTGGTGCCCTTGTGCTTGAGGTTGAAGATGACCTTGTGGGGTTGTGCCTTACACGATATGACCTTTGAGTAGTGCTGCCCGATATCCTTGTCTTGGGTTGTACCCTTGACTGTTACACCTAGTTTAGATGGTTGGTTTGACGCCCAATATGGTCCTCTTGGCCTGAGATAGAGCTTGGGTGACACACCTTATATCTTGTGCTCTGAAAGATACATCTTGAAGTAGGGTTGCCCGATACCCCTACCTTGTATTGATCGTTGACCGATCTAATATGGAGATGAGATGGTTGGATTGATGACCGTTATGCTTTGTAGGCCATCCTTGTGTTGGGCGATATGGTTTAGTTGTGGTGATGCCCAATATCGGTTAGGTGGGAACCCTAGTTGTCGCTTTGTTAGAGGCTGGTATGTAGTGCTGCCCTGTTGACCGATATGCTTCCTTGATGTGCCTTTGAACATGTTGGGGGACACATTGTTTGCTTGGGGTGCCATGATCTCGACCGATATAGTGGTGAGAGTGGGTGTCCAGTTCAACCCTAACCCTAGTTGGCCGGCAGGGTTCTATCCGTTACACCTTTTGAGCTGGTTGCACGATACACCTTGTGCACTTGGTATGCACGACAAGGTTGCATGTTAACACCATGCTCTCTAGTTGCATGATATACCTTGGCCGAGATGATCCATGTCTAGGGTGTGCTTTGGCCAATATGAGGTGTTGAGGATTATGGAGTAGTGCCTGATATGATGGTTGTACAATAACCCTAGACGATACCTTAGTGGTCATCTTGCCCATGGACCACATGACGTCTTGGCCGTCATGAGGGTCCTCTAGACGACATGGTTTGGTGTTTGGGAGATAGGCTCCTTGGGCATCATGACCTTGATCGTTTTGGCCTTGAGCGTTATGCGGGTGGTGGTTGCCCGACATGTAACCATAACCCTAGCTCATGTGCAGGATAGGCCCTTAGCCGACAGCCCCTACTGCTGATGGCACAAGTTCTCTAGGGGTTGGAACTCTAACTGATACACACTTTGGTGAGGGTTGGCGTTGCTCGCCATACCTATAGTGAGGGTTTCAGGAGTTTTGGTGAGGATTCTGATAACTTAGAATGTATATGGCTTATAATGATAACACAAGTCATATGGTGTAATCACCTTGGATCCTGTATATATGATGATGAGTTAGAATGATAGGTTGTGAACCAGGAAGTTTGGAAGCATGTGAGGTTGCTTCACATGATGGTGTGACACATGCCTATGATCACAAGTATGGGGCATGATATATGTTTATGATTAATGATAAAACTATGACTTCTACAGCTTATGTGTAATATGTACTCATGGATGTTGCTTTATACTTGATAGCATGATAATCTTGTTAATCCATGATGGCTTCAGTTATCTCTAGGGATGTGAATACTAACCATGCAGGTATACAATCTGGATTCATAGCCTGGTAAGAGCTATGAGATGCATGTGCTGGAATAGCACCAGATGGTAATGAGGCAACAAGTTGATAGGTCTGAGGACCTGATATAAGGCTGAGTGCCTAGTTGAGGTGTTATCCTCTGATGATGAGATAAGGGATGCATTCCCAAAATGCTGATACATGATTATGATGCCTTGAGAGGCAGTGGTTGATATAATGAGGGATTGAGGTCCCAGGACAGTATGATGATGGAAATAATGATGTAATTCTATAAGGCTATGTTATACTTTGGTTGCCTCAGCAATTGGCTTAAAATATACTAATCAATTATAGATGAACATATCATGTAGTTTTCCCTAGCCATAAACTCATCATCGTCAGTATTTAGTGATGGTGAAACAGGTTTATCCTGTGGGATTACCTGGAGCGCATATTGTTGAATATGCGAGGTTTCCCCTAGCCTAAAATAGGAGGGTTTGAGTGTAGTTGTGGTTGCAGACTCAGAATGTATGGAGCATGGTGAACATACCCATGGCTCAGGATATGTGATGATGAGAATGATGCGTTCATGGCTCGGATGTATGCACTTGCACCTATGATGAGGTGAGATAAAGATAGGGGTAGCTTGCAGAGCTGACCCAAAGGCTGAGGCCCTATAAGCATAAGATTGCGGTCTTGCTTGATGATTCATGTACTGACCACGAGAAGGTGAGGTCATGGAGTCCGAATCTCCTTAGACCTTGTATGGCACCAGATTGGGCTTCGTAGCCAATGGTTGGATTTGAGTAGGGAAGGCTCACTTCCTCAGGGAATAATAAAATGTAATCCAGCCGAATAAGTATATCTTGCTTAGAGAAAAATACAGAACATTGATTGAGGCATTGCTTATATAGCCGATCTAGTTGTACTATGCAGTTGTGCGTACAATCCTTATATCTTGTGATAAGTTCTTATAAAGCTTATCTTGTCAATCATGTTCCATAAAGAAATACTTGGTTATATGCCTCCCGGATATCTTGGTAAGCTTGATGATAATAATAGCTTTTCTCAGTATGCTGCTTTTGTTATTCACTTTATCAGTTATATGTTGTTATCTGCTTTAACCTTTTGTAGTTTTATAGTTTCGGCGGGGAGTTATGTATCTCGCTGGGACTGTGTGTCTCACCCCGCTGGTTTACACCCTTTTAGGTGACAGCTCTAGGTGTGGTGGTGGTCGAGAGGTTGTGGCCGAGCAGCAAGAAGAGCAGTAGAAGGTAAGAGATGGACATGCTGCTGTTTTGGTGGTTTTGTAGTAGCATCCTAGAGTCATCCCTGTACACTCAGGTCTTGAGGAGGTGTTTGACGACGTTTCACGATGTCTAGCTATTGTAATTTTTGTATATCCTGTTGCTAGTTGTACATGGTCGTTATGTATGTATAAACATGTGTTGAACTCTGGTGCTGACAGTACAACTGGTTCCGATAAGCTGTGGACCTATAACAAGGCTTGTGAATGTTTATATAACATGTTTCTCTGCAGGATCTGGATGCAAAAGTTTTCTCATATATGCTTTCCGCAATCGGTTTTAATTAACCCGTGTTTTTGGTAATATGAGGTTCCACACTTTTTTGCGTGTCATCTTGTTGTTTGTATGATGGCGGGGTGTCACATCGAACCTAATAATAAAAATTCCAACATGTACTTTCCATGTACCCTGATCATAAAAGTCCCCACATGTACTTTACATGTATCGTGGCCGGCGTCGGGGCGATCGCCCACATCACTAACAAAGACAAGGGCGTCTGAACCTCCCATAATGATCAATAGTCTGAGACAATAGGCATCCCTCCAGACCAAGGCACAAACAAAAGAGTGCCTACCCCTGTTGTCGATATATGTGCCATGAGCACTCATACATTGGTGAAAGCATCACACACCATCAAGATGATCATGTTGGCCATACAAAGGTTGTTGATGTGACACTATAATGGGTGGCATGATTATGAAAAATGGGCAACGAACCAGACATGGTTGGGTGCCTAATGACATGGATGCATAGAAATCATCCAAATCCCTTTAAGACATAAATGGTTGGGGTTGGTATTATATGGATCATACTACACACGACCTCAGATCATCAGATGGATGTTTTACTGGAAGCCCACAACATTGTGGCCCACTATGAGGGACTTAACCCAAACGTGTTTCCTTAATATCTTGGCAATGACACGAGACCTAAGCTGCAAAGCCAAACACTTTTGACTAGAAGAAGAGCATCAACTCTCGGTATTGTAGTGGCAGGACCTCGACCCTGATAATAAAAATTCCCACATGTACTTTCCATGTACCCTGATCATAAAAGTCCCCACATATACTTTAGATGTATCATGGCCGGCGTCGGGGCGATCGCCCACATCACTAACAAAGACAAGGGCATCCAGACATCCCAAAATGATCAATAGTTTTAGACAATAGGCATCCTTCCAAACCAGGACACAACCAAAGGAGTGCCTACCCCAATTGTCGATAGACGTGCCATGAGCACTGAGACACTGGTGAAGGCATCACAGACTATCAATATGACCATGTTGGTGATACAAAGATTGTTTATCTGACACTAGAATGGGTGGATACACCACCTGAAGTAGACATCTACAATCCTCTCTAGATCTTCCTTGGATGCCAAGCCAAGATGATGCCAACATTACAAGCACCAACATTGTAGAAGAAGATTACAATGTCACATGGGATGACTAGGATGACTCCAATAACATGATAGGTGGGGATTCAACACCATCTTTGATTCATAGGTTTTGGAAGAACCACAAACGTTCATCAACCTTCTCCAGTTTGGAGAACAAGTTTGAAATTGGTATGTGGATGAATGCAACTCCCTAAGGGGTATTCCCTCATACCCCAAAAAAGAGCTCATTAGATGAGTGTCACCCCAATATGATAGATATCCTAGAGTGGTTGTTTTGTCACTCTTCCACATCCCCATTAAATTTTTTACAAAATACACAAAACCCAAAATAGTACAAAATTCAGAGAGCTAAAAAGAATGAAAATGAGTGAGCTCTTCAAAAGTTCATTGGCTACTTCACAGGGGTAGCCCAAATTTACAACAATGAAGACACCAAGTTTGAACATGTCTATATTTCAAAGTGCATGACAAAGGAAAATTAACCTTTTCATTTCAAAATGAGACAAAGATCATCAAAACCAACTCAAGTCTTGATCCATGTAAAGTCAAAATTGGGGCATGTCTACTTCAAAGAATCAAGGAACAACTGATAGAGCTTCTACACATTGATGTATTTTCCTGGAGCTATGTAGACATGCCTGGATTGATCAAGGGAATCATCGTCCATAAACTACCCATCATCCTTGGTGTGCACGCCATCAAATAGAAGGCCAAATGGCTACAACCAGAATGAAACCTCAAGATTGGGGAGGAAGTTTGAAACCGATATCGTGATAGTTTCCTAGAGTAGATCATATATCCTACGTGGCTCACCAACATTGTTTCGTTTCCCAAGAAAAAAGTATTAATGAGTGTGGATTACTACAACCTCAACAACGCATTTCCAAAAGATGACTTTCCGCTTCCACAAATAGACGTATTTGTTGATAACACAGTCAGACATGCCGGACATGCACTGATCAGCTTCATGGATGGATTTTCTAGATACAATCAGATCAAGATGGCAAAAAAAGACCACCTTCATCATTGAATGGTGAGTGTTATGCTACTGGGACATTTCTTCTAGTCATAAAAATGCCAAAGCTACATATCAAAGGAAATACTTTCTCTCTTTAATGACATGATGCATGGGGAGGTGGAAGTCTATGTGGATGACATGATCTCTGAATCTAAGTGTGATGACCTTAATTTTTAGGATTTTAATACCCAATATAGTACTTGTCATTCAAGATTATTATTTTTATTATTTTTGGCTAAACCCAAGTTGAGGTGACTCTTATCCAAACATGGTTTGTTAAACTCACAAGTCTGTCTGCAACTCCATTAAGGGTCAATAATGTATACCTCTATCCAATTGTGTTCATGGAGATGGTTAATACAAGTATATAGTTAATGTTGTGTACTTATGAAGCTAAGCATCTAATCTAAGTATTGATCGATTCTAATAATTTATCAATGGTCATGGAGGTCTTATAATAAAGAAAGTTGAACTTGGGTTGATGATTTTTGGAGAATTTTATTTATGAAAACTAGAAGTCCAACACTCTTATGAAAAACCACTAGAGGGGGGTGAATAGGGTTTTATAAATATTTTAATAATAATTCAACTCAAACAACCAAAATTGAGGTAATAAGAAGGAGGCAAGGTGTTTAGAGTGGTTCCACCTTTAGCAAAAACTAAAGGAGTTAGTCCACTACCCAATTGTTTCCAATTGGGATTTTGAAAGTATTTAAATTTTATTACCTTGCAAGAATGTTACATAAAATTACAAATACTTTCACCACCCTTTGGACATCCTTCACCTTGAAGTAGTCCCACCAACCTCAAAGCAGCCTTCCTTGAAGTAACTTCAAGCTCCCCCTTGAAGTAGCCTTCCTCTTGAAGTAACTTCCCGTTGAGACAACCTTCTTGAAGTAGTCCAAAGTCCTCCTTGTCCACCGAGAAGATCAAGCCCTCTCCAATCCACAGCCTCCAACCCTAGGAGTAGCAAGGAGAGTACAAGCAATAAGAAAGAACAAGAAGGGAAAATGGAAATTACAATTACCGTTGTAGCACAAGGCTTCATTTCCTATATCGAGCGCTTTGATCTCCTAACCAATTTGTATGGAAGTGCAAGTGCATTGGGTAGGAGATGCTAGCCTATAGGACACAAATTTGGAGCAGTGGAAATGAATAATAGATGTTGGAGTTGCTCAATTGCTCACAAGAACAGATTGCCAATTGCAAGTATGTATGCTCAAGTATTGCACAAGTGTATTTTGGGTGACCTAAGGCATGTCCTATTTATAGGAATGGCCTATGAGTGCTTAAGGATGTTCTATACACTTTCTAGGGGGTTCTTAGTGCTTAACTAGCCGTTAGGTATCTACTAATTGCTTTAGCAATAGCTAGTTAATTAGTTCTGAAAAGTGCAGACAGAAACCTTCTCAGTCGAAGTCTTTGTCAACCGAGAGACTCTCAGTCGAGGAGTTTGTTGACCGAGGGATGGCCTAGAGCAAGTGTATATAACATTCGATTCTAACTCCCAACCACCTTGTCTGCTGAGTCTAACAGCTATTTGGGTCAATTCTAGGTCGAGGAATTGGTCGACCGAGAGTGTCTCGGTCGAAGTTTTTGTCTACTGAGAATATCACTGATTCAATGTATTCATTTACTAAGTGTGTGTATCAATATGCAATTGTGATACTATCTTGGGGGATGACCTGTCTAAGTGTTGTGTGTGGATAGGGAAGATCTAAATGCTTGATTTACATGATATCTAAGCACTTGTACATTATAAACTTTGTACAAGTTTTTACATTTATTACAATCAAGAAACTAAAGCAATTTTAGCAAATTGATCTTCTAAGTCTTTGCTATCCACCACCTTATATGTTTGTCCCTAAAACACTAAAATAGCAAGTTAAAACCACAAGAAAGAAATGTTTGTCATCATCAAAACAAAGGGATTATAATAATGTCCAATTTATCCAACAATCTCCTCCTTTTTGAAGATGACAAACATGCCAAAAATATAAAATCAATGAAATTTAAATCATATGAGTTTCATACCCGAAGTTTACCTTTTGTAGCCATTCTCTTGTTTGCAAGTATGATGCTAGCTGAGAGATTATGAAACTCATTTTACTTTATGTTATTGATTTATATTATTTCTCCCCCTTTGTCATTTCAAAAAGATAACCAAGCTAAACATTAATTATGACTTTTATTTCTCCCCCTTAATTTGATAATTTGATACTCAATGCAAACCACTTATTTTTATGTCAAATTTATCCACAATTTATTTCTCAATCATTTGCAAAGGATGTTAAGCCTTGAAATGACATGAGATCCTTTTAGATTTATTTCATATGTGATTTGATTTCTCATCCATTTTACAAGGGATGTTAAGCCCTGAAAATGACATGAGAATCCTTTAAGCTCATGAGTATATTTAATAGTTTCTCAACCATTTACAAGGGATGTTAATCCCTAAAATGATATGAGATTCTTTTAAGCTTATAAGGAATGTATCTCTAACCAAATGCACAGGATGTTAAGCCCTGATTTGTTTAGAGAATTCCATTATATTCATACATATTATAGGCTCCAAGATTACTTTCAAGATACTAAGGTCATAACTAGCTTCAAATTTTCTTTATGATGTTTACAAATTTTTGTAAGCTCCTTCTTATAGTCAAGATAGTTTTTGTGAGCTACCCCTTAATCTTTTAATCAAGATAATTTAAGGATTCTAAGGTCACAATAAGCATTAGATCATAATAAGTTAGCCTTTTATGAGAGCTATAAAATCTTGTTTTCAACAGACTAAGATTGTTTGTAAGAAAATGATTTTCAAATAAGCATTTAGTCAAGATTATTTTAGGTCGACCTTGACTTCGACCAGGGCGCCCCTCGGTCGAACTTTATTTCGACCGAGAGGCATTTTCTATAGATTTACAGTTTAAGCACTCTCATTGAGTTACACATTAATGTTAAAATATGTGAAACATAAAGTCTTTATGATCAAATGTATATCAATTTGAAGCACTTTGAATGATACCTATTTTGAAGAAGTTTTATCAATTGAAAACTTAATATAGGCATCACAATGAAGTCTTTGTTCTTGATTTTCTTAGAGCAAGTTATATCCTAAGCAAATTTTCAGAATGTATGTTCTTCATGAAATAAGGAATTTTGATATCCACAGTGATTGTTCTTCTTGCAAAAAGGAAATTGAACTACATCTACAACATGTTCAATCATAGAAAGAATGTAGCTTTCAATCATTTATTTATAAGAAAGATTATTTGCATAAATAGAAATTTCCATAAGTCATGTTGCCACCATGATGCAAAATTATCTCCTAAGAGCAATCTTGTGTGGAATTTTAAGCAATATATGAATTTAGTACCTTGCTCTTGATTTGGTTATAATAGATTTAAAATGTAACATTGAAATAGATCATTATTCTAAACAAGTCTCTTATTTTAAACTTATATTTAGATTAACTCTTTAGAATCAGACATCCTTGAGTATAAATTAAGAACAAGTTTTATATCTCATAGAACTCAAGTTCTTAAAATCAAAACTTTGCTTTTGATTACTTAGAACAAACAACTAGATGAGACATCAATATTCTTGTTCTAAGAAACAAACTATTTAGCATGTTATAGTGTCATCTAGCAAAAATCATTCATTTATTACACGAGATGATACAAGCCATGCACACAATAATCATTATCTATCATGTCAAGATGCATTTGTGCCATAGAGTTTTACTGTTATGCAAAATGATATTTTCAATGATAACATCATCTTTATATGTAATGAGCTGAATCACAATGATCATTTTGAAAACAATATCCATTCATGGTTTGTATATATAGATCAAAGATTATTTTAGGCAAACCAAGTAAAAGATGGAACACAATGATCATGATAAAACAGTAATGGCATATCCATAACACAATGATCATGATAGAAGCATATCCATAATTTCATAATAATTATGATCATCTAAAAGCAAATTTCAAGACATATGGTTTTTATATAGATATACCAAGGAATACTTAGGACAAACCATGTGGATTATGATAAAATAATAATTTCCTTGATTAAACCATCATGGTTCATGAATTTTTAAATTTAAGACAACCATGAACATGCTTATTCATTTTAGTAGCAATTTAGTAAAATCAATCTTTTTCTCTTGTATATTTAATCATGAAAAGTATTAAGTTTTGAAGCTCATATATTCTTCCTTTTGATTTGGATCATTCAAATATTTAAGGCACAAGAATATGTAAAGGTCATTACATACTTAAGTTGATTACAATTAAAGTGTCTTGTTTTTATTTAAACAGTTCTGTCAGAGTTTCACTCGGTCGACAAAGTTCTCGACTGACATTGTCTCGGTCGATAACTTCCTCGACCAAGAATGCTACTGTTTCTCTAGAAAAAATACAGATTTAAGGCATAAATCATGTCAGTCGACTATTTTCTCAATCGACATTGTCTCGGTCAAAGATATTGTCGACCGAGATTGTTTCTGTACTATTTTCAGTAGTTATTTCCAAGTAAAACATAGATCACTTCCGATTCAATTATGCAATTTAAAAATCAGTTTAGTTGAGATAAAAATTTAAGCATCAAAGTAACATTTGAGTCAAATCTCAACTAATCATATTCAATTCTTTAGGTTTTAGGAACCTAAACTAAAACAAGTTATTAAAGATGTGTCTCTGCAAATGTCCTTGATACCATAAATTTTAATCAATTTGTTATCTCATTATGTTAAGTTGAGATATACATAAAGATATACAATTTAGAGTCTTTGGTCATATCTCAACTTAATTTAATTTATTTAGGTTGGGGGTTTTGGAACCCATACCAACTCAACATCCTTTTTTTTGTAAGGACATGAGAAGGAATAATGTCCAAGACGCAAATAATAATGGAAGCATATAGAATCAATCTCATTTCTCTTTTTATGAGTTTGATCTAGATTGTTCTTGGGTACATATGTATACTTGCCTTTAGGTACATACATAGGTTGAGTCTTTGGCATTTGTGTCCATCCCCTACTAGGTTTTTGATAGGATTTTCCTTTAGGCTTGTAACCTAGTCCTCTCCTTCCAATTTGACCATGAGAATCATTCATGATCTTATCAAGAACATCATTGTTTCTTAAGCTACTAACTTCTTGTTGTAACTTAGCAATCTCATCCATTCTCTTTTTGATACCTAACTTTGCTTGATCTAGATTAGATGATAACACATCTCTTTCCTTAAAAATAACATCATAATCTAGATGAGTACATAAAATTGGTTGTTTTTGAAGATCATTTATTTGGGCTTGTAAGTTTATCTTTTCTAGAGAGAGAAGATTGCAATTTTCCTCTATTGATTTTAGCTTAGTATCATGGTCTTTAATAGTTAAGTTTAATGTCTCCTTAAGATCTTCATTTTTAGATGTGAGAGCAAGAAGTTTAGCATGTAACTCATCATTTGCTTTATTAGATTTCTTTAATTTCTTCTTGCACTCAATATAATTATCATGTGTTTCTTGAAGGCTAGAAATTAACTCTTCTTTAGATAAATAAAAAAGGCTTACCTCTTCTTCTTCTTCATTAGTTGTAGCAATAAAACACTCTTTATGCACCTCTTCCTTATTTAACCTCCATGGGAAGCTAGGTGTTGTGTGTCTTGTTCCTAAGCACCAATTACATCTTGTTGAAGATTGGTCCAAGCTTCTCCTTTGCTTGTGTTTGTACGCACCACCGCCCTCCATCTTCAAGACTCGATTAGAGCTCCTTGAAGCCTATTCTGATACCAAATGAAAAACCACTAGAGGGGGGTGAATAGGGTTTTATAAGTATTTTAATAATAATTCAACTCAAACGGCCACAATTGAGGTAATAAGAAGGAGGCAAGGTGTTTAGAGTTGTTCAACCTTTAGCAAAAACTCAGTCTACTACCCAATTGTTTCCAATTGGGATTTTGAAAGTATTTAAATTTTATTACCTCGCAAGGATGTTACATAAAATTACAAATACTTTCACCACCCTTTGGACAACCTTCACCTTGAAGTAGTCCCACCAACCTCGAAGCAGCCATCCTTGAAGTAACTTCAAGCTCCCCCTTGAAGTAGCCTTCCTCTTGAAGTAGCTTCCCGTTGAGACAGCCTTCTTGAAGTAGTCCAAATTCCTCCTTCTCCACCGAGAAGATCAAATCCTATCCAATCCGCAGCCTCCAACCCTAGGAGTAGCATAGAGAGTACAAGCTATAAGAAAGAAAAAGAAGGGAAAATGGAAATTACAATTTATGTTGTAGCACAAGGCTTGATTTCCTATATCAAGCATTTTGATCTCCTAACCAATGTGTATGGAAGTGCAAGTGCAGTGGGTAGGATATGCTAGCCTATAAGACACAAATTTGGAGCAGTGGAAATGAATAACAAATGTTGGAGTTGCTCAATTGCTCACAAGAACAGATTGCCAATTGCAAGTATGTATGCTCAAGTATTGCACAAGTGTGTTTTGGGTGTCCTAAGGCATGTCCTATTTATAGGAATGGCCTATGAGTGCTTAAGGATGTTCTAGACACTTTCTAGGGGGTTCTTATTACTTAACTAGCTATTAGGTATCTACTAATTGCTTTAGCAACAACTAGTTAATTAGTTCTGAAAAGTGCATACAGAAACCTTCTCGGTCGAAGTCTTTGTCGACCGAGAGACTCTCGATCGAGGAGTTTGTCGACTGAGGGATGGTCTAGAGCAAGTTTATATAAAATTCGATTCTAACTCCCAACCACCTTGTCTGCTGGGTTTAACGGCTATTTGGGTCAATTCTCGGTCGAAGTTTTTGTCGACCGAGAATATCACTGATTCAATGTATTCATTTACTAAGTGTGTGTATCAATGTGCAATTGTGATACTGTGTTGGGGGATGACCTATCTAAGTGTTGTGTGTGGATAGGGAAGATCTAAATGCTTGATTTACATGATATCTAAGTACTTGTACATTATAACCTTTGTACAAGTTTTTACATT
Source organism: Alisma plantago-aquatica (assembly GCA_963693085.1). Classification (NCBI taxonomy): domain Eukaryota; kingdom Viridiplantae; phylum Streptophyta; class Magnoliopsida; order Alismatales; family Alismataceae; genus Alisma; species Alisma plantago-aquatica. The sequence goes on from OY856412.1 coordinate 801,304,264, forward strand.
TATTACAATCATGAAAATAAAGCTATTTTAGCAAATTGATCTTCCAAGTCTTCGCTATTCACCACCTTATATTTTGTCCCTGAAACACTAAAATAGCAAGTTAAAACCACAAGAAAGAAATATTTGTCATCATCAAAACAAATGGATTATAATAATGTCCAATTTAGCCAACATCTTAAATACGTACCCATTGATATATCTCAATCATAGGCCAAAAGTTGGAATTGTAATTTGCAAGTTGCTAAAGTTTGAGGGTAGATGATTTTTGTTATCGAGAAGGAAGAGTGATTATTGATCCTGATCATAGTTCACAATTTAATCAATAAAT